>CM034151.1:880650321-881850321 GCA_019776745.2 Taxus chinensis | reverse complement strand
TATAGAGTGTAACTGTAATGAAGTAGAGGACGAAATGAATTATTCAAAGCGGGTAGCCGGAAAGGGGTGGCCGGAAAATGTTGCCGGAATTTGACACTTTCCAGCAAGGCCTACTTCAAAGTAAACGCCTCCGGCGAACAAGAAATTAAAAGCATATTCTTATATCTAAAATGCAGCAGCACTTGGAGAAACTTCTTGTTCCATGTACAGTCTCACATTGTTGATTGTGCTCTCGGATTACAGACCCGTGTCTTCCCTCCCAGCTTCACCAAAATGAGAGCTTAGACCAAAGCTTCCATTCCATACACGCATTTGAAGCAGGAGGCCTAGATTAAACTGTCTGCCTTATCAGTTTCTCTTGATTTGAACTTGAGACCAGAGAATGGACAAACTGCTGGATCTGATAGTAGTAATGCGAAGAATATTCACAGTTTTAAAGTATTGGTTCTGGGTTCTATGATAGCTGCAGGTGTACAGTTTGGATGGGCTCTGCAGCTATCTCTTTTGACGCCTTATGTTCAGGTCAGCCTCAAATCGACATTATCCCCACAGGCTTAGGTTAGAGTAAATTGGAGTTGTCTTACTGCTATAATTCGTGTGGAATCCTCCAATAAAAACCCATTTGTCCGATGATCTACATTTGTTTGGCATTTTATTGTTGTATGATCTGTAAATCATTCAATACTTTTTTTTCTATTGGGATTCGAATTTGTTGTGGAGCTCGTAACTTTCTTTTTCTCAGAAATTCTTACTACTGATTTTTAGATACTAATGTAATCAAGACAGCATAGGGATAATACCAGATGAGAGAGTCTACACGGTACTCTTTTGATTTATTTCATTCTCAAAGCAATAAACACACTCAGCCTAGAGCCACACAAAATTGACAAAAAGCCTTGAGCCACACAAAATTGACTCCATCCCTTCAACAGTGCCAAATAAAAGGGATCACCAATCAAACCTGTCATAAACAGTGACAGTGTTAAATGCAGTGGAGGAAAAATTATTTCTCACAAATAGTGCCAAATAAAGGGGTCAGCCAATGAAATGGAACTCAAGTACAATATTGGAAAATTAAACTTTAGCCCAATTTCAAAATAATCCACATGGCAACATCTGATTGAGGAAAGAGAAATAGATTAATTGTTAAGGTGAAAACAATATCCATGCCTTCAGCAGGATAAAAAATAGGATGTGGGTAGAATAATGCACAAAGGAGAGATCATGATTTTATAGAAATACCAGGTTGTAACAAATAAAGATGTACAAAAGAACATAATTAGACTAAGAAATATGAATAAATACTAAGTATTTATCATAAAAAACACCAAGAGCACCACGTTCGGTTAGATGGAAAGTCGTCCATAATTTTCTCTCCAACGTAAAGTCACATATCTAACCAATAGACCATTTGAATATTAGAATCTTGAGTGTACAGATCAAGCTTAATCACTTCAAATATTGTTTTCAAAGAAGCGTATGAATTACTTCAAAGAATATCATGTCTAGAGCCCTATCGCTCTTATACCAAATAATGGTACAGTAGCATATTTACACAAAGAAATAATTGATTTATTCTCTATATTTAATATTCGGGTACACATACAAATATATAGCTTATTTCTCTCCTATAATCTAGGAAACAACTTTACCAAAAAAATTTCCCAATCCTATTTTACGTATAATTGTTGTAACAAATACAACTAACATGGGATAATATTTATTTACCCACAATATATCATTTTACTAACCCATATAAAGATGAGCACTAATATAAGTATTTCCTAACAATGAATACGTGGAGAATCTCTTAAGAGTTATTTTAGAAGGAAAATACAGGTTTGGTTTGTGCATGTCCTCTTTTTAACATGAAAATTAATGTATGAAACTATGTGACACTAATATTGAAAATTTGCAAGAGTTCTTTGATATTATAAGAATTATGATCCTGTGGAATGAGGATATCTTAATAGGAATCACATGGAAGAAGGTTGTGAAGTGATACTTGCATGGTTGTAAGGTTAAGTTCCCTGTTATTATCTGTTGTGTGTCTAGAAAATCTCAAGGAAACAAATTGTGATTGTACATCCCTATGTTGATCAAGTCTTAACTTATTTTTCATTATGATAAGATTATGAAATGCATGAAATATATAAAAGAATATTGCATGAGATGAAGTATAAAAAAATAATGAGTTTCCACATTTAGTTAAGCTTTGGGTCCTTTAATTGAATTGTGAGGGTTTCATACCCATGTTTTCTACATGCATGCAAGTAAGTTTTTGATTATGGTTGTTGTAAATCTCACTATTGATCATAACTATTAGCACATGACTGAGGAGGAAGTTAAAACAGAGTTAGAGGTCGAATAACAAGGCTTGAAAACAAAAACAACTCGTTTTATAAGAAATTGAAGCCTGTCGGGCTCACACGGTTGACAGTTAGGGTTTTAGTGAAGATTTTGATTTGAAGCCCTTAAATATGGAATTTTGACCGAAGAATTTTTAGTTGACATGATGACATGAATATAAGGAGGATTTTGAAATAAATTGGGGAAAACAATGGTTAGAATTTTATTTATCCATGACAACCGTGTTAAAGGACAATGCTTCATAGTTAAAGACCTAATAGAGAGGCCAAGTTACTAAGGAAGCAGGTTTCAAAGGTGGAATCCAAACTTGTGACCTTGTAGATAGTGAGAACATGAAAATGGGTTCCCAAATATGTTTTTTTGTGCGGTTTGAAACCTCATGCATAAAAATATACGAAGGAAAATGGACTAAGGCAGGGCTAGTCGAGACCTAGGAAGCTAGAAAGGAGAAAGTGTTCTTGAGTGAGGAGGTTTGAGAGTTAGCTCATAAAAATTAACCCACACCATATTGAGGGAAAATGGTTCTTTAAGAAGGTTTTACGTTGTCCTGGGCATGCATGGATTGGTCTATCCATGAACTCAACAAAGTACTTGGTCTTAAAACACTAAAGGGCAATCTTAAAAAAGATGGGTAAAAAGTGATGTTTTAATCTTTTTGTACCAAGTTGATAGTTGGAATAATAGTGGTTTGAAGTGGTGAAATAGGGTACACAATTATAAGGATCCATTGAAGGCTAAAAGGCCAAATTTGTTTATTTTGTGCTAAGAAACAAGAGAGAGCTAGTGAAAGAGAAATGAAGGACAATGAAGAAGGTAAGAGAAAAATGAAGTTTCATGAAATGTGATCATTTTGTTAGTAGAATTGGCATTGCATGTAACATGAGAGCAGGGTATAGTGAAGGTTGAAAATCTCTAAAGTGAAAAAGGTGAAATTGTGCAAGTTTAAGCCATTTTGGGCTTCTTAGAAAGATCTTCTTGGTAGAGCTTTGAGTATAGGATTTATGTTTGGTCTTCTTAACTTGATTAGAATGCATGGAATATTGATATAGTTATGCATCATTTTGGTATCAATATTTTAGGCTTCTTATTGATGATTTAAAAGTTGTTTGTGGCAAACAATGAATTGTGAGTGTGTGTGAAGGTTGACAGAGTAAGAAGAAAGTGAAGAAGAAGTGAAGTGTAAGAGTGAAAGAAGAGTGTAAAGAAACCAAAATACCAAGTTGGAATCCTAGGTGAGGTGTGTAAGAAGCAAGGTGAAAGAAATTTCTTGAGAAAATAAGAAAAGAAAGAGATGGATAGAGAAGAATTGGTAACAGAGTTGAAGAAGTTGATTAGCCACGAGAAGAGACAAGGAGAGAAGAGAAATAAACAAGAAACAAGAAGCCAATAAGAGAGAAGAGGTAAGAAAACAAGAAGAGTGGATGGAGAAAGAGTTCAAAGAGTTAAGAGAAGATATAGAAAATCTTGGAGAAATAATGAGAGATGAAAGTGTAGGTGAAAGAAGAGGTTGGTTATGTGATGAGAAAGGAAAGTGAAGTGGCATATAGAGCTACTTGTGAAGAAGAAGATAGAGGATGCAGTGTGAGAGAAGCAATCAAGAAAGAGGAAAAGAATGTGAGACTAAGAGGAAAATCAAGTAAAGAAGTTGTCAAGAATATGAATGAAGAGAAGAGCCATGAGAAGCTCTCAAAACCAGTTAAAGGGCATGGATATGTGATGCCCAAATGGATGCAAAAACCAACAACAGAGAGAAGAGATCAAAAACCAAAGGCAAGTGAATGAAAGGACAAGAGAATAAGAACCAAGGTAAGAGAGAGAAATCAAGTCTTTTGAAGACATCAAGCAATGCACAAAGGACCAAGAATGGTATGGAAAAGAAAAGGAACATCGGTATGGTGCAGGAAAGAGAAAATGAAATGAAGAAAGAGGATGATGGACTCATAGCAGACAAGTAGGTACAATAAAAGGTCAAAAAAGTAAATGCATGCAAAGAATGAAGACAAAGTAAGAAAATTTGTTGGCTTGTTGGTTGATATTGATGTTGCTTTGAGTGAATTCCTTAAAATTGTACAAGAAGATGATTCTATCAGTGCATTTGAGAAGCATGATATACAAGCAAAACTGAATGGAATGGAGGAGTATGATGAACATAAGAGGTATGATGATCAGTCTCTGCATGGGTGAAGTGTGATGATATTTTGCAAGAATTTTTTGGATGTGATGAATGGAAGAAGAGAATAATGAAGCTATGACTTAAGAGAGAAATGAATTCTTGGGGAAATATTGAACTAAAATAAGGTACAAGGAAGATGTAGGTACATGTTTAGAGAAGCTTGGTATGGTGATGAATGTGAAAGAGCAATAAAATAGGCAAGAACATGAAGATTATGGCAAGGAAAGTGATGAGATACATTATGTACATGGACTATATAGAGATGAATAAGGTGACAAAACATGAAGAAGAATATGTATTCGATGGTGTTATGTTTGTTTTTATAGGTACAAAGAGTGGAAGCCTGAGAATGATGAAGGTGGAGATGGAACTCAAGAAGAAAGGAAGCAAGGTCAAGGAAAATGCAAGGATAAAGAACAAGATATGGAATCTAGGTGGACATAAGGGAAACAAAGACAGTGGGAGTGAAGAAGGCCAAGACACGAGTATGCAAAGAAGATAATTCAAGACATGGCAATATGCAAACAAAGTACATGGTAATTTTTCTCCACCTTGGGAGTATGATGCAAGGGCATCATCAAAAGGACTTCAAAATGTAAATTTCCTCCTTATTAGATGGTTATAATGCGTGTTTAGAGTATGTATGAAGGCATGGGAGAGAGGAGTTTTAGGTGGTTTAGAGAGTTCAAAATTCAAATTATTATTTTCCCTCCAATTTGCAAATTCAAAATTCTAAAATCATGTAAAAGTGAAAATATGGAGCTTGTAAGAGTATGGAAAAGGATGTCTATAAAGTGGGTGAGCATGTACATATGTCTAGGGATGAATCATGAGTGAGTAATGAAGTGTTAAAAGGATGTAAAAACGCTCCATTATGTTGTATGGCATGAAGGCATGTGATGAGTCATCAAAGTTAGTTAGGTTTCCAAGACAAGGAGTTATAAAAGGGGAAGATTCAAATGAAGGGAGTGAGTTGTCCTCCAAGAGGAGGTAAGGAGAGATGAAAGGAGATATCATTCCTTTCAGGACTTGGGAGGAATGAGAAGGATGAAGAAGAAATGCATTTTTTTAATGAAGATATACAATTTTAAGAATAAAAACTCTGTTTTGAGAAAGACACACTTGGATGTTTTGCATTGAAGAAATTTGGGTGAGTCTTCATAACTCTCAATTATTGCATTTACAAAGGAAGATTCTTTATGAACATGTGGAAAATCCATCTTGGAGTATTTATTTTCAATAATTGAAAATGAAGGAATATTGCTGTTAAGTAATAAGTTTATCTTTTTAACCATGTGACTATTGAATGTATGAAACTGTGTAACAGCAATATTGAGAAATTGTAAGAGTTTTTTGACTATTATAAGAATTATGATCACTAGAATTATGATCTTTTAATAGGAATCACATGGGAGAAGCTTATGAAGTGATACTTGTATCAAATGTAAGGTTAACCTTGCCTTTATGGTATAACGGTTTTAAGATTGTCTATAAAATCTTTGTGTGGAGGACTAACCATGATTGGAAGATCCTTGGTTCATATAGTGAAATTTGTCATGGATACCTTATAAAATGCAATGTGCATGGATAGAGGAGAAGGATATTTTTTAGGAATGAATTCTAGAAAAGAAAAGTTTCCACTTTAGTTGAAGGCTATTAAACTTCATTGAAGTGAAGGATTTAAAACCCATGTTTTCTATGCACATCCAAGTAAGTTTTTTATTAGTGTTTGTTGTAAATCAAGTTGATTGATCATCCACTGTTAAGAAAATGACTAAGCATGATGATAAAAAAGACCCTATGGAATAAAATTTGGCTTTTGAATCAATGAAAAAAGTTTGATAGCAAATTGAAGCCTCTAGGATTCACACAGGAAACCCTAGCTAGGGTTTTAGTGAAGATGCAAGGTGATTTTGAAGGCTTTATACGTGGTGTTGGATGAAATTTTGAACAAACTATCTAGTTGACATAACCCTAAGGCCTATTCAAGAAGTAATTTTCCTTGAAAATTTGTTAATTTCTCACAATTTCATTTATCCATGAAATTCTAGTGAGAGAGTTGTAGGTGTACCTTAGAGACCTAATTGAGGTCCAGGTTTAGTGGATTTGAAGTAGGTTTCCAAGGTGGACATACTGAAACTTTGCACACTTGTAGATAATGGCCAAATGGGTAGTCATGGGTGCCCAAATATGTTTGTTTGTGAAAACCTCATAGATCAAAAGATATGATAGGAAAATGTGACTAAGTGTAGGGCTAGTTGGAGACTAGGAAGCTAGAAAGGAGAAAGTGTGATTGAGTGAGGATGTTCAAGAGTTAGATGATAGTATTTACACTACACCATATTGGAGGTAAAGGGTATTATAATATGTTTTTATCTTGTTCTCAGTAGGCCTAGATGTCTCCAACCATGGATCATGCAGAGTGATTTCTCTTAAGAACATTTAGAGGAAAATTTTGGACAAGTTAATATATAGATGATATGTTGATATTTTTGAATCAAATTATTGGTAGATTTAACATTTTTTTATGTGGTGAAATAGGGTGAAAGGTTTAGAAAGCATTGGTGAATACTAAATAGGCCAAAAGCTGACTATTTTGAGCTAAAGGAGAGTGAGAGCTAATGAAGACAAGTTGAAGAAGGTAAGAAAAAATGAGGTTTTCATGAGTTTAGATAAACTCAAGGGATCAAATGTCTTTGCATGGAGTAAATGAAATTGGTAATGGTGAGTATTGAAGGCCTTAAGGTGAATTTTGTTTAGTTTTTGCATGTCAGAGCCATTTTAAGATTCTTGGGAAGATCCTCCTAGTAGAACTTGTGGGGAAAGTTGTTGTGTGAGTTTTTTAAACTTGATTGGATGCATGGAATAATGTTATAATCAATCTAAGTAATTAAATCACCATCATCATTGTTTTCTAGTTCAATGAAACTAATCATGCTTTATTTCCCTTGTCATATGGGAGCATGGCAACATCAGGAAAAGTTGTGTTGGAAGTTGAGGCTTCAACATTGTTATTTCTAATTGGGGATACTTGTTATTATTGTTGTGGTAATGGTTGTTATTATTATTTATTATTTTGTTGTGTTCCTTGAAGGATATTTTACTGATGGTTAGGGAATAGTTTTGGATAGATACCCAAATGGGAGCTTTTGGGTGCAATGGGACATAAATTATTCATTAATTGACCATTAAAATTTGTTGTCCCTAAGAATTATTAGTTAAATTATCTCATTTAATTTTTAGGGATGTTTTGGATGAGTTAATTATACAATCCCTACAAGTACTACCATCATGGACCCTAACCCTATCAAGTAGACATAATAGGTTGAGACATAGTTCTAAGGGTGATGGTTTTATTGATCCATGACTTGTCGAAAATAATTGAAATTGTTTGGGTAGCTATAATTGGTACCGAAGTTGTTGTTTTCATATGGGATCTCTTAGTTCCTATTTTGGTTATGTCGTTGTTGATTTTGATTCATATTATTGTTTGGATTGTTGTTTGGAGCTAGGTTAAATTCAACCACATTTACTATAGGGGATTGTTATTACTACATACATTCCCATTGTTATTATTGTTGGGTTGATTAACCACATTGTTATGGATGTTGATTATCTTTGTTTGATCGGTAATTCCATCTGTAGTGTCATTGCACTTTCAATTGAGTATATTTGGACCTTAGGCATTTTTGGAATCTTGTGTGTTATTGTTGTTATTATTTTGATACCCTTAAGAGTTCTATATGGCAACAACAAGTCTCCCTTTATGTCATTGGTCCTTTGATCGCTATCTATCATTTCTTATTTTATTGTATGACTTATATGGGAACTTTTATACATATTACCTAATTTTCTTATTAAGGGTGTGAATGATGAGGTCACATAGCTCATGTTGATCCATGTTTTGGAAATTGACAATGGAAGTATGATAGAAAAGTGACATGCAAGCATGAGAATCTACAAGTAGCTCTTCTTTGTACCCGACCTCCCGAGGTCGTGCCGAGACAGCCGGTGGAAATGGAATATATGTGGATACAGACAAACTAGTTGGGCAATCTTATATCCTCAACACACAATAATGGAATCTGTGAATCTAAGGCAAAGAAAGCTCTCCTAACCTGAATTGGTGTAATGGACCGTTCGGATATAATAGCTGCTCGGAGGCTCCAATCAATGTCGAGCTCTGTCCAGATCCTATCTATTGGCTGTTGGATACGTGGAAAATGGCCTGTAGGTGCTTCGTGTATATTTCCTGACAAGGTCATGGAAAATGGTAATGAGAGGTGCAGTGGATTTGTAGAAACTATGGATGGTTTTCTGGTCTAGCCCAGAAAATGTTGGATTGATTGGCTTCTATATTTAATACAAAGAAAATTGTGTTATGATATCTGGTGGGAGTGGTGAGGATCTAAATACCAGCATTCGTAAACTGGTGTCAATACTTAATTGACTTGTAGGCCCGTTGGGTTGTGGGACCTGGGGATCACAACCATGAGTTCGTGGTTGTTGTGGACCTGTTATGGTCATGTGAAGAATCAATCTCTTCTTCCGACTATCCAATGGTCATAAGCCTTTTCAGCTTCTATGTTTAGTACCAGGAGTTGTGTGATCTTCTCATAATACCTTACGGGGGTTCTGGCAACTTGTATATGTAACCCTGTGTCTATGTCAATAAGAAGGTCTCCTGCATCTGGCTATGGAACTAATGGATCACAACCAAATATTTGTTCTCTTTCGGGTTCTTGTATGGTCATGCAGATATCCTATCAGGGCAGTCTATAGTTGGGTTGACTTGACCAAAATGTGTATGCTTTGTCATCTTCAATATTCAATTGTCTCAATTGTTCACTAATTGCTTGTTGGTTTGTTGTCATTTGAAAGACCTGAATCCTAAGCCCTTGATCTATATCCGTTAATGTTGTGAAGAGATTTGGCTGAGATACTACTCGGTTCAAATACGTATTCCCTGGGCTCTCTGGGTCCCGTAATTGTCATGCAAAAGATAACTTAACTGAAATGAGAAAATTAACCATGAAAGCTATATCTACACTATGCTTATATTTCTTTTATTTTTGTATTTTCAATGATGTGTATTTGAATGAAATTAAAAGAGCAGCTATTCTAATATATTTAGAAAATGGACAATTAATCTAATAACATAATTAAAACAAGCAAGGTAGCCTGGTATAGCTATTTGCCTGTGCAGTTGTGAATTTATCCTAAATATTTAAATAACTAACTAGTTTAATTGAAAGACTTCCAATCCTACCTCAGAAGTGAGGAATGAATCATAGTTTCTTAGAAACTATCATTCCCCACAGCTTCCCTGAGCAATATCGAAAGTGAGCTTTAACTGAAATGAAATAATTTGCTACTCTATTTGATATATTGTAACTACAACTTTGATAGCTCAAACCTGGAGTTTACAGAATAGTGGTAAATCCAGTTGTGTCGTGACTTGTCCCCTCAGTGTGATCTCCTCATTCCTTCGTGTTCTCATGAATCCAGAAAAGTGTGAGTGTGATAGTGTCAGCAGAAGAAGATACCCAAACAATGGCAGCTTTGGATATAAACCGAATACAATGCAAGTAAGAGAGGGATAGTGCAAGTGAACAGAGCTTGACTATGCAATTCCTAGCAGGATTTATTGTGGGGATACAACGCAAATACACGTCGAGAATTCTGGATCTATCTCTTGTGACAAACAAAACCTGTAACTCTAAGATGGATTCTAATCTAAAAGTGAAACTACCTTATGCTAAACTGATTGTATGAGACAACAATGAAGTAAGATGAAAGCAAGAAGATCAAATGATCTCTAAAGCAGAAAGGAGAGGCTGATAATTCATGCAAAATATAAAACTATTGAAACTCATGCAAGAACTTCAAACAAACTGAATAATCAAACACAGAAGGAGAGGGGCCATTTGTTTGAAAGCAAGCTGGGTATTTATAGCATTTGCATTTACCAGAGGGTAAATCCAAATTGAACTCTTCTAATATAAACAAAGGGAAAACACTATTTACTGGGTGGCCAAAACATAAATGCAAGCTTTAGTGGTTGAGGAATGCGGATAGAAATTTGAATTTTTACATTTGACGAAATCGTTGGAATGTTCTGGAAAATGCGCACAGGACCACCACCCTGCGTAGGGAGGTGGTTACAGGACCGCTGCCCTATCCTGGGCAGTGGTCATAGGACCGCCGCCCAGGAAGGGCGGCGGTTCTATAACTTAAAGACAAAATGCAGGGAAAAGGGGGGGCAGAGGTTAGAACAAAACATGCAAAAGCTAGACAAGGCTTTCTAGGGTGCAAATGTACACTTGGCGAGCTTTTCTTGGATTCCGAACACCTTGCGAAGAGATTTGAATCATCATTGGGGTTTCTGTAACCTCTTTCTGGTAGTACAGTACCTACATTTTTGGGTACGTACATATTGCCCCCTTGGAGAAGCATTTTAGCCATGAAGAGGCATAAAACGGTGGGTCTGAGTATGGCGTCCCAAAATGGGGAGTTAGAAGCTATACCTGACACGCCCAGTGTGTCGAAAATGTCGCCATCCAAATTCCCGCTATCTGCAAGATGAAAAGAGGACTCAAGTGCAGATAGATAAAATAGATCAAAAAATAAATACTAAATTAATATGAAATGAGGACTTACCATTTGCGCGGGGATAAGAACTTACCTCCGTCGGTGCTCCAACTCTGCGTAAGAACACTCAAAACAAAATTAGAATACTATATATATGTAAAATGAACTCATTTTACTATTCATTTGCGCGTGTCGATTTGGTGGTTTTTGAGCTCTGGGACCCACGGTGACCGTTTTCGATGAGAGTGCAGTCAAAACGTTCATTGCGAGATTGTGATCATGCCTCCGAGAGTAGGATATCGACCCACGAAGTCTCAGGTTAGTTCTCCTCAATTTATCATTTTTAAACCTAAAATATAGAAATGTTAAAATCTTGGTCTTGGGGGGATTATTTTTGAAAATGTTAGTTTTAAATGAGTCTCTAGGGGGGTGCCCTATAGGGTAGGTCTTTATTTTAGTTAAAATGGTGCTTTTTTGTTCTTTTTAAGTGTTTTTAGGGCTTTCGAGCCGTTTGGCGATTCGGGACAGGACCGTCGCCCTACACAGGGCGGCGGTCATGGGACCGCCGCCCTATGATGGTGCGGTTATGGGACCGCCACTTCATAAGGTGTGGTTACATGACCACCACCTTAGAAGGTGGTTAGGAAACCGCCGCTCTGCACAGGGTGGCGGTTTCGAACAGAATGCAAAAAAAGATGTAATTTTCAATTGTCTTTGCATTTTTGACATTTTTATATGTTCTTGATAATTTTTCTAGTTGGATTATGTTACTAACTTACTCTTTTTCTCTATTTTGGGTGGATGCAGAAGAAGGAGGAGTACATCAGATGGAGCAGAGAGAGGGAGTGTGATTGGCTCCCAGTAGTGCTAGAGGCACTTACTCAGGCAGAGCGAGATACTCTACAGAGGGCTGGCATTTGGAGGATTGCACAGGTCCCTCATGTTGCACCTGCTAGTCACATATTGTGTGACTTATTTTCATACTGGGATGCAGATCAGAACACTTTCTGATTTCCAGGAGTTAGGGGTGAGTGGACCATCACCCTAGAGGATGTTTATCGCATATTGGGGGTCCCGATTCTTGGGAGATGGCTGTCTCTTAAGACAGTAGTATCCAGATCTCAGATGGTTCAGTGGGCCACCTACATGGGAGATGTTGTTGTCTCCATGGGCTCGAAGAAGGGGGTGAAGGTCCATTCCATTGTTGATTCTCCTATCCCTGTGCTCCACCAGGCTGTTATGGGTATCTTGGCTTCGCGATTGATTGGGGACAAGGGAGGAGATACTCTCTTATACTGTTGGGCTCCCATTATCACACAGATTGAGGCACATGGCCATGTTTACACTTGGGGAGCAGACATTCTTGGGACCACCTATCATGACTTATATAGGGTGGTCAGATTACAGGGACAGTCATTGAGTCACCCTACTCTAGTTATGAGTTGGGTGTATGAGTGCATCATTCCCTATGGGAGAGGTGTACAGGTAGAGGATCCCAGGGCTGTCAGGGTAGCGAGGTGGACAGGGATGACTATACTTAGGATGCCACACCAGCCAGTGGCTTCCTTGACTACTGCAGACATGGAGGCCACTCCTTATCAGGCCATGACAGGGTTATGGGGAGAGGAGACACACACACTGATTGCACTTGCTATACTACCAGTCAGCTGATAGACAGGATGGGGAAGTTGGAGATCCACCCCTTTGACAGAGTACCACAGTAGTTTGGCCTCCCCTACATTGATATGTTTCCTCCAGCGGGCCAGTATACAGGTCTGTTCGTGAGGCCAGGGGAGGTCCTAGAGGCCGAGGTTGGACTACAATCACTCCTGGAGTTCCCATTGCAGCTAGGTGGGTGGTTCGTGCCCGAGGGGTAGCCAGTGCTCCTTGAGCACCTTTACTTCAGATCGGAGCCGGTCCTACTCATAGTGGAGAGGGAGATGAGCCCATTGATGTGGACTCAGACTCTGAGGAGTTCACAGGAGAGGAGACAGAGGAGGAGATGGAGGGAGGATGAGATAGGTGGGATGGCCGGGGATGATGAGAGTGACTCTGAGTGGCATGACACTCAGAGTATCTTGAGGGCCGAGAGGGTGGAGGAGAGTGCAGAGAAGGTGACCCTGATCTCAGAGGAGTTGCCTTCTCAGGACATTGGGGGAGATGATGAGTCCGTAGCAGGACGTCATTTCTTTCTAGATTTGGGGGAGGTTCCACAGTCAGCGGTAACGTCAGTGGCAGGTGCAGATCCTAGAGATCCCACCTAGAGGCCTGGAGATCTGAGTGAGTTACTACTCTTTTCTCAATTTTGTTTTAGTTAGAATTGTTTAGTTGATATTTCTCTTTTGTTGTTTCATTTGTTTTTTACCTTATTTTGGACAATTTTCTAACTTGTTTATTTCTCTTTTTTATTTGCAGCGACTGCTGAGGGATGGCGAGACTTGATTCACCAGGTGTGTGCATGGACACTCTATTGCTCCCTTCAGAGGGTACTCAGGCTGAGCTTACTGAGGATGTTGGAGATCCTTCAGCAGCTGGCCGACATACTGATGTGTTTGCCCCTGTCTAGAAGGCGGAAAAGATCATGACCTCCCTTCGTACTGAGTTGGCTGGATATAGGACTGTTGAGTGCTTGATGAGGAGGAGTCACTCTCACAGTGAGACCACATAGCTACTGGCTGTGATCATGAGCCCTCAGTTCATTCAGAGCGTCATCGCAGCAGGAGTCCTAGACGTGGTCGTGCACCATCTGAGGGATCCCACAGGGATTGAGAGATCATGGTGTCTTTTTGTAGTGATTTTTGGTCGGATGTTTATACGAGTGTTTTTGTATTTTCTGGGCTCATTGAGCATTTTTACCATGCCTAGTGCATGATGGCATTGTATATAAAACAACATGATATATATATATATATATATATATATATATATTATATATATATCTTTTTGGATCTAGATCTTCTTGTATCTAGAATTTTTGTGATTCGTTTCCCATGTGTATACTAGATGTTTTTAGAATCTTTGTTTTTATATGCTTTTCAGAATGTATGCAATGGATGACAAGTGATAACATAATGTTTCTCTTTTATTTGTTTTTGTAATGCTGATATGTGATGATGCAAACATATTGTAGTACTGAACTTTTGGCTTCTTTGGGCAATGTTCGTTGCTTCTTCTTGTTTTGGCAAAATGTGATGAATATATAGTGATAACGAGATGAACTTGCCCCATTCCTAACTCCACGCAACTAGTAAGATGCGAGGGCTCAACACCAAGAGTTGGGAAGGGCACAAATTGTATGAGTTTGACTAAATGGAAATGATGAGAGAAAGACAAGGTTTTGACAGAAATCAAATTCAGACTTGCGTACTTACTCTTACTCGAAACTACTACATAGTTCAGAATGCATCTTATTTTCCAGTTTATCTAGACTTAGATCCATGGATGGCAACTTGGTCGACAAAATCTGGTTTTAAGGATTTGATCTCTTTGGAATTTGGATATTTAATTTCACTTAGTACACTTTGCTTTAAAATATTAATATTCACTAATTTGCGTGAATGGACCCCCTACACCCTGTCTCATGCTACTGGTAGGAAGCATGGGCTCATCACCAAAGGCAGGACATAGGCGAGTAAGGGCACTTCTTTCCTTTCTCAACCTCGTATCACTAGTAAGAGATGCGGGCTCATCACCGAAGGTTGGTGGGGCAAAGAAGTGTGTAAAATAAAATATTCTATTTGGTTTAGCATTTTTGATTTAACTTGACATTTCTGATTTGTGACTTTGGAGTATCCTTGTTTCAAAGAGATGTAAGAAGGATAGATGTGACACCAAGAAGCTTCTAGAATAGACCGTAGGTAAGAACAACTTAACCAAGTAGAAAAGAATGAGTATGACCAAGTATGCAGGCCTTGGTATGGTTTTTGTCAAGACTTTGTCTGTCGATATTGATGAAATGATTTTGGAACCATTTGATGATATTATGAAAACTGAAGAGATATGATTTTGAATGCTTTTGCCAATATTTTCAGAAGCTTGTAATGAATTTCTTAAGAATAAGTTCCTTGACCACAATAGTTACAAAACAAGTGAACAAAATGAAACAACTAAGTGACTAAATGCAATGTAGGTAGATATAATATACAAATGGTGATGTTGATGCCTTATGCGTAAAACTGTTTAAGATGCAAGGAATTGACAGTTTCATTGAATTCCTCACCTTCTAGTGTACACAAGAGATACACACCATTTCCGTAGTCTTTCATGACTCAGTATGGACCCAACCACTTGGGCCAGAATTTCCTTCCTTTGCCATGGTTTTCTTATCAATCCGGTTGTCTAGTCTTAGAACTAGATCTCCCTCATATATTTCTCATTCATAGACCTTTTTGTTATATTGCTGGCACATTCGGTCCACATAGGCTCTGTGCCTTTGTTCAACGTTTAGCCTGGCCTCATCAAGGCTTTCTAGTTGAGAGAGGTGTGCCTCTCTATAGGCTTCTTCTCCCAAAATCCCTTGTAATGAGATGCGGAGATTGGGTATTTCGACCTCAAGCGGGAGAACTGCTTCTGCCCCAAATACTAATGAGAAAGGGGTTACCCCCATCGGTGTTCTTATTAAGGTTCGATGGGCCCACAAGGTCGGGTATAATTTTAAATGCCAATCCCGTTTATTCTCCTTAACTGTTTTGAGGAGAATAGCTTTTAATGTTTTGTTTGTGGCTTCAGCTTGTCCATTGGCTTGAGGGTAATAAAGAGAGGTCGTATGATGGTTTATCTTGAATTTACTGCATAACTCATGGACCTCATCATTTCTTAAAGGATGTGCCATTATCTGAGATAATGACTTGCAGGACACCGTACCTATAAATGATTTGATTCAAAATAAACTTAGTGATTACAGAACCTGGTATGGTGGTGAGAGGCATGGCCTCTACCCATTTGGTAAAATATTTTGTGGTCAGTGATTATAAAATTGTGGCCATCTGTTGACGAGGGGGAGAATTTCCCTATCAAATCTAGACCCCACGTGGAAAAGGGCCATGGGGTTGCGATTGGTTGCAGAGCCTGTGCTGGCATGTGAATCTCGTGGGAGAATTCTTGGCATTTATGGCATTTGTGCACAAACTCTACTGCGTCATGTTCTAGAGTGGGCCAAAAATAGCCCATCCGATGTATTTTGTGAGTAGTGGCGTGACCACCAAAGTGGCCTCCACATATCCCACTGTGGGATTCATACAAAATATTTTTGGATTCTTTAGTGTCAACGCATCTTAAAAGCATTCCATCGAAGGCTTTATGATAGAGCACTTGTTCTAAGATAACATATTTAGCAGTGATAATGTGTAACCACCTTCTTTGTTGCAATGTGGCACCTTCTAGGTACCTATGGTCCATGATAAAATTGACGATGTCAGTGTACCAAGGGCATGTAGAGATGGGGGGTCTGGTTTCGACAAAGTATATGCACTCATCTGGGAAAGTCCAGATCTACTAGATCGCCTCCATCTAATGGATTGTCAGCTAACCAGTCTACAATGACTTGTCCCTTAACGGATTTTTGGTTTACAAATGTTAATTCAAATTCACCCATTAAGGTTATGAAATCATCCAGCCTTTTTAGATAAAGACCCTTGCATGAGGAATGTTCGTAAGTGATCTGTCTTTACAATGACCCTTGTTTCTTGATTTAACATGTAATGTCTTAAACGTTTCATTGCAAAGACTATGGCAAGGCATTCTCTTTCTGCCTGTGTATAACATGTTTCATAATCAAGCAACGTCTGGCTAATGAAATAGACTGCATGTTCTCGTTTATCATTGTCTTCTTGAGCTCGACATGCAGGCTAACGAGACATCAGTAGCCTGTGAATATAAGATCAAAGGATGATCTGGTCTAGGAGGCATTAGTGTGGGAGGAGACAACAAGAATCGTTTAACTACTTCGAAGGCCTTGTTACATTCTTTTGTCCAATCAATGACTATAATATTTCTTTAATAGATTGTTGATTGGATGAACAACAAAGCTTAAGTCCAGAATGAACCTTCGAATTGCACTGAGTTTCCCAAGAAATGATCTGATACCAGACTCGTCTGATGGTGGAATCATTTCAAGAACAACCCATGGATTTTGGCTGGATCAACATCAATCCCTCATGAAGATATAATGTAGCCCAAAAGCTTGCCTCCTGTCACAGCCAAATACACATTTCTCTAGGTTTAATGTGACGCCATATTCGATCAATCATGAGAGAATGATACGGAGTACCTCTGGGTGATCACAACACTTCTTGGCCTTGGCCAACAAGTCATCCACGTAGGATTCCACAATTTTATGAATAAGGTCGTGGAATATGTATGTCATTTCCCGTTGGTATGTAGCACCAGCGTTCTTAAGACCGAATGGCATGACAACGTAATAATAAGTTCCCCAAGGAGTTATAAACGTGGTCTTGGCTTGATCATGTTTAGATATTTTAATCTGATTATACCCTGAGAACCCATCCATGAGGGACAATAGTTCAAATCCAGCTATTGTGTCAACAATAACGTCGATGGATGGCAGCGGGAAGTCATCTTTGGGACAAGCTTTGTTAATGTTCCCGAAAGTCTATGCAAATGCGTATCTTCCCATTCTCTTTTGAGAACAGGGACAATATTAGATACCCATTGTGAATAGTCAACTGGTTTGATGAATCCCACTTGGAGAAGTTTCATTACTTCTTCTTTCACCATGAGAGCCACTTTTGGTTTCATTGGTCTCGATTTTTGTTTAATTGGCTTTGCATCTGAGTTTGGTGACAAGATTATGTACCACGATATGTGGTGCAATTCCCGTCATTTCTTTGTAATTAAATGCTAAAAGCCTTTTGATGTTCCTTGAGGATTTGAGTATGTATTTCTATCTCCTCTGGAGTTAATGAGGATCCCAACTTTCAAAATATTTGGTTCTTCCTCCGTTCCAAATGTTTATGTCAATTGTTTCTTCGATTAAGGAAGTGTTACCTTCTTCAAATTTCAGGCGGGGCCAGAGGTAGTTCCAAACTTTCTCCGTTCTCTACCTCATAGATATCGAGATCCTTTTGCAGAGGAGACTCCTATCATGGGATTTCCAAAATAGGAAGAGGAATGTGGGATTAGGGAAAGATCCACTATGTGATGAGCGAGATGTAGCTCCGCATAGGTGTTTAGATATTCGAGAGTGACTTTATCACTGTCAAAGTGATCCAGGATAGAAAACTCATTCTCAGCTTCTATATGTGTCAGGAGCGGGTTTGTTGGTATTTTACGCACCAATGGTTCAGTACGAAGTGATACCGTGAAACTTGTATTTTCCAACTCACTTTTTGGAGTGAAATGGGAAGCTGAGGTTGCTATTGAATCTAGCGAGAAGGTTCTGCTCTCGTGGGATTGCTTCGATTGATATGAAGTTGAATCCTTTGGTTAGATCTAATACCGTATCGTTTTATAGAGTTGTAAATGCTCAGCTCTAGTCTCATATACCTCAGAGACTTGGTTTGCAACTAGTTGCGAGTCTCCTAGCACTCTAATGTTATCAACGCCCATCCTTTTGGCTATGATGAAGCCAAGGAGGAGGGCTTCGTACTCAGCCCCATTGTTTGTACACTCAAAATTTAACTTGAAGGCAAAAGGTAGGATCTTTCCCTCGGGAGAAGTAAAGATCACACTTTCCCTAGCTCCAAAATGACATCTAGCTCCATCGAAGTGGAGAGTCCAATATTTTCTTGGAAAAATGGATGTTGGGATGTTCCTCATGTTCTATTTATTTTGCCTCGGTTACTTCTACCATACAAACTTCATCTGATGGAAGGGAATTAATTCCTAGGGTGTATCCCATACCCATAGAATCAAATGGTAGGAGAATGGGTAGATCTTTCTCTAGTAATTCTACAATTTTTGCGGTAGTCCCTAATGATACCATTTCTATGACGTTAGTCTCAATTTGGGTGTTGGAATGCCTTCGACTAGGTTTGTAATCTCTAATTCTGTTGTAGGTATCAAATTCTCTTTTGGTTTTCAATTGATTGGTTTGTTAAGTTGATTCGTTGGGAGTTCAAACTCAGAGTGAATGCCTGGTCTTTTCTTCAAGTCTGCTAGGTGTATATCAAACGGTTTTTGGTCACCTTGCACCACAAATATTTTCCCTAGGTGCAAAAATCTTATCTCCTGGAATAGCGTAGAAGGGATTGCCTTCATGCGGTGTATCCATGGTCAACCGAGGATCATATTATAGTTGGTTTCCTAATCTATAATATAAAATTCGGTAAGGACTGTCTTGGGTCCTAAGGTGACCGGTAAAACTATGGTCCCAATTGAAGTGGCCTTGAGGCTATCCTAATTGTTATCACCAAATCACAGCACCCTTATGTTTGTACAAGTGCATATACTTGAACTCACGGTGTGATTGGATAACATGGGTACTATCTCCAAGTTGTGGGACCTGCTACTTGAGATAGACCTCCAGAGAAAGTTGGTTCTTGCTCCTAAACTACTTGCCACAATCTACTCTAATGCAGGATAAGCTATTTATTCTCATCTAAATTTCCAAGGGACCAGGGAGAGAGAATGAATAAAATGGAATCCTACACTAAAGCGGTGATACACCAGAAAAGGAGGGTGTGAGAGTAGTCTCCAAATGTGTGAAATACAGAGGCAAAGTGCACGCTAGAAGAGGTGATGACAATTCACCATAATCTAGCAAAATGCATTCCCGAGAATATTCCAAGCATACACAATGATAATGAATCCCTGCAAGAACATACTAAATAGACACAATATTCTTATAGAAAGATCAAAGGGGCAAGAAGAATGCAAGAAAACACAGCAGGGGAAGATACATCCACAAACTTGTATTTTATTGCTTCCTGGTATGCACAATTCAGTCTATTACAAGATAAGGGCCTGGATCACCATGCAAGGAGTCCACTACAAGGGCCTGCAACACACTGGCTTCACAAAGCAATTTTGGCAGAGCTTTGCTACCCAAAAACTCTCTCCCTTACAATGAGCCCAATCACTCCAATTTATAGAAAAATGAGAAGGAAAAGAGAAAGGAAAATGGAAATCCCGAAATCTGTCCTTCAACCACCTGTAAGAGGTATTAAATTGAGTGAAATGGTTATAAATTACTTGCAAAAGGCTCCCCATACTGTCCCATGTGCTGCAACAGAGAAAGAATGATGACCATGCCTCTTAATTGCACTCCTAGCTACCAAATAAAACACTGTTATGAACCCGGCCACATTTTCTTAAAAAACTCAATCAATTTCTGATCAAATCTAGAATTTCTTGATTTTTGTCATCGGTCTCAGAACCATGATTCCAACGATACCAATTTTGTGTGATTTTGTTGAGAAATGCAAAATTTATGGCCTTCTGAGTGCGGGCAGCTATTTTGGGTCTGGCAGGCGTTTTCCGTCATTTGACAGGAATGAGCATTGACTGACTGGAGCTGAATATGTTTCTTTTATTTAAAATGAGCATTGACTGACTGGAGCTGAATATGTTTCTTTTATTTAAATATATCTACCCTCATTAAAATTAAGAAATCCAGTTTTTTTGGCGTAGAGGACGTCGTGCTCGTTACAGAAAGTCCAATTTTGTGAAAATCGGAGCTCGGAGTCAAAAGTTATGGCCGTTTGAAGTTTCACGGGCCAAACGTTGACTTTTCTTCTCTGCCTTCGGCCGCTTCGGCTTTTCACGTCCCATGCATTCCTTTGTCCCAAATGTCCCAGTGCTGCGTGGGAAAAATTCTTCCGAACCGCCCGAAATGGGCTTCCATGTCCTTTTCTGCCGGTGACACATGGCGTGATTTGATTGGCTTTCGGCTCCTTCGGCTTTTCGCATCCCTTGCGCCCCTTTGTCCCACTTGGCATAGTGCTGAAATTTCCCATTTCGGCCGAACTGGCCGGTTCGCGTACTTGCGGCCCAGATGTCCCATTTGCTTTCAGACCGTCTGGGACAAATTTTCCCGATTCGCCCGGTTCGGCCGGTTCGCGCCCTTTTGTCCCAACTGTCCCGGTACGAAAGTTCTCATTTCAGCCGATCCGGCTGGTTCGCGTACTTCGCGTACCTTCGGCCCAACTGTTCCAGGCTGCCTTAAGTCTTTTCGGCCAACTTGCATCCTCCACGTACTAACTGCCCAGATTTCCCTCACTGCTTGTTTCAACAGTTAGTCAATTTTTTCCATTTTTTCGGCCAGTTCGGATTTCCGCGTCCCGCGCGTCCCTTTGTCCCAAATGTGCCAAATGTTGTGCAAACCGCCTGGTGGCCTTTCGGTCGGTTTGCGCCCAGATGTCCCTCATGTCCCGACTATTGCGAGGACTAGGACTTAGCCATTTTTCATGATTTTTTCTGGCCCGAGCTTGGTTTTGAAATTTTTTACATTTTCTCAGAACTTTCTCTCTTCTACTTGGACAGGGGAGTTAGAAAAAATATTAGGGGACCCTAGAAACGTGAATTTTTTTCCGGACTCAATATAATTTCTTGGGACTAAAGAATTTGATGCATGTTATCAAAATTACCGTGAGGGGTGAATTTTAGATAACACTAACCTCTTAGCGTATTTCATGTTGTGGAACAATTTGTTTCTCCATATCCTAGCTTTTGAAGAAAAGTGAAGGGGACGATGTTAACTACTACCTCATCGTCAATCATTGCATGCTCAAAATAATTATTGTAAAACCACACCTATAAATGCAAGGCTGGATCACCTCTACGTGTAATTTCAGCGTCTATTGGCATTTTGCTTATATCAAATATAAACTCAGTATCCCTATCTGGCTTCCTTGGAGGGCAGACATCAAAGTCTACATGGTTTACTTGCATTTCAGGAGGAGGAGTGATGTTAATTAGATGACCAAGGCCTAATGCTTCTAAGAGAGTAGCCCTATGGGTGGGAGAGTTCTTCAACAAATCCAAGAAAGAAATGTGAGAGAAGGTTTTTGTTAGGTGACTAGTGATGACACTGAGTGAGTACTGATAGATAAGACTCCCTGAGACCTAACCAGAATTGTGTGAGTGAATGAAAAATGTGTGATACAAACAATGACAAAGACCAACAAGATAAATGACTTGACTATGGAATGGGTCATTAGCGAATACTTTTCTTACGCATGATCTATATATAAAACAACATACTTGGTGGTATAATAATAATAGTAAGTGCATGATTTTATGACTATATTTTTCCTTTTTTGTGAGTAAAAACTTAGTAACATAAAGTAGTTAGAGATGCATACCTGAGATAAGTCCTGAGAAGCCCATACTATAGAATAATGCACAAATGTGGTAGAATAGCATGCCAAAAGACAACATATAGCGTGAAGAACCATGGATCAACATGTTAATCCATACAACATAATGAGAGATGTAAAACCATGATGAAGTACAATAAATGAGATTGATGTTAGTGATCTGGAATGATTGATGATTTTTACTTTTATATGATGACAATGTGATGGGGTAGGGAATGATAAGTTCCGAAACCAATTGCATGTGTATGAAAAACCAGAGGATTTGGGTGTCCTTCCACCAGAGGAAGAGTGTAGGGAGAAAGTTGTATTATTCTACAACCTTTAACTACATCCTCAAAATATCTAGCCACTGTAGATAGACACAAATCAAATTTTCAATGATTTTGGATCTAAAGATTTTGATCAAACATGTTGACCCATATAGGGGAAATATAGGAAAGGTAATGGCATCTCATTTCCCCTACTCCAAGGGTGTCACTACAATTTTTTTTGTGTCTTCTAAGTCATCTAGAATAAAACGTGAAATGTAGAATAATTTCCCATGTTAGGTCATCTTGGAAAGTAATGAATGTAACACCCAAGTTAGATCATCTGGGAGGTTGTATGTAAATCCCAAGTTAGGTCATCTAGGAGGTCAAATGTGTTGTATTGTATTAATTGAATGGTATGATTTTGATTTTTAGAGAATCGAACACATTTAATTGTTTGATTAATTTTTTCTTTTGATTTTTTTACACATAGAGAGATTTTATACTTGTTGCCCATAGGTTAGGTCATTAGAGGGAATCGATAGAAAAATTATGAAATGTTACATAGTGTATTAGTAAATGTTCAAAAATGATGAATCCGAAGTGTTGAATGATTGCATAGTGGTGTAAGGGGAATTATAGGATGACCCCAATTGTATGCCCCCATTTTGGTAAAAGGGGAAGTGATAATGAGAACAAATGTTGAGGAAAAAACAAACACATTAATAGGCAATGTATGATGGATATCATAAAAATCTGTGTAGATCGAGTGAAACAGAAAGACAACATCAAGGAGAAATAATGTGTGTCATGTGTATGATATGATGGTAGGTTGAATTCTAAAGAATGATACAACAAAAAAGATAGAAATAAAAGTAAAAACATTCAAGATGGTAGCAAAATTGTGCGACATCTATTAGTTGAGTAGTGAATGTGAAGTATGACTATAGTATAGTGAATAAAAAAAAGTGACTATAAATAGTAAAGAGAAAAAGTGATTAGTCAAATCATTTGTTTTTTGCATGAGTCTTAGAGTGAACTCTGAGTGTGTGTGGATACTATCAGTTAGAGCACTACAACCTATTCATTTTGAGATGGTAGTGACCATTGTGGCATCACATATGATGATGAAGTTGGCAAGTTTAAATTTTTTGTGAAAAATGCGTGTGTAGTAGTCATTTATGGTGAATTATTTACAAAAAATTATTTTTGTTTTTCTTGGCATTTGGGACCTAGAAAAGAATTAGTGAAGGCACTAGTGGCCTTCAGGATAGGAGTGCCCAGACATGGGTGCTAGTGTCTTGCTCTTGGGTGCCCCAATCTAGCTTCTGTGTGCCCATGTCTAGAAAGTTTGATTTTTGTTAAGAGTGATGTAAACATGAAATTTGATGTGTTGTAATGTCATAAGTAGAATGTGTGTATTTTTATGGTGTTCTAACACTATGTTTGGTGTTGTCTTATGGTGTTTGCAAAGGGATATCCATTTGAGGGAGTTTCGTGGTGGTCTCCACTTGAGTACATTGCTTGAGTTGGGTTTATCATATGATGATTGGGAGGTTATGGAATGGGTCAGCCTATGGAACATAGAAAGGATGTGGGATGTGCCCCATAATATGTCGATGTTGATAGATTTTTTTGAGAGATGGTGTGCAGATACTTATACATTTTGGCTACCTACATGGTGAGATGACAATTACAATAGAGGATGTATATTGACATACTGATATTACCTATTGTTTGTGAGAGGGTACTATATCATGGGTGTTGAGAATATGGAGAGATAGATGAGGGCCTCTAGGTGGTATTTTTTTAGGACTCGAGTTCCTACCATTTCCTATGTTAGCTTGGATGTGATTTTGAGATCAGGGGTTCCAAAATTGACGAATTTTATAGTTGTGGTTATTACATTATCAATTGTAGTGGAGGGAGGTTGTATGGGCATCTTATATAAGATGCATGATATTTTCTACCAGATTGAGGAGGAGAGTATTAGGTATTCTTAGACATCCCCAATGTATGTTAGCCCACCTGTATAGAGGATCTATATAGATTTACACAGGAGGATCATGGAGGTGAGATTGGAACTACTAAATTATTGAGGCCAGTTGGATGGTTTGTGAGAATCTTGGGATAACATTGGCCAGACATATTTTCTAGGATTTAGATTGGTTTGAGTGGGAGAAAGAATAATGTTAAAAACTCCTAGAGCATTCATAGATGCATACTGGGGCCAAAGACAAAGATATGGAGGCCATACCGATATGTGTAGGATGGCCATAGGATGCAGTAGAGTTAATATGCATGACAAAGGATGATGTGGTTGAAGGATTAGTTTTTATGGGTGACTGATTTATTCTAGGTGGAAGTGGATATCTTGAGAGTTCGGTATGGCCAGAAGATGTGCCCCCAAATCCATATATGTGGCACTAGAGTAGTTAGAACATCAATGATGACTGAAGCTAGAGAAGGTGCCCACATGAGAGTAGTTAGTACCTCCTAGGAAAGATGAGGCACAATATGAAATAACAATAGAGTTGATAGATGTCGATTATGCAGGGTGTACGGAGGCATATCATGCATGGTCGGTGACACATTACATAAGTGTTTTTGTTCTATTGTTGGTGGAGGACAATTAGATTACAGCATATGGAGGAGGAGTGGAAGGGATAATAACAGCCCCTAGAATGTCTCTCCAGAATGTAGCGGTGGCAATAGACAGATTTGTTAAAGAAGTATCTACCCATAGTTATGTTTTATGATTGGTTACTTTCTTTTGATGAAGAATGGCTATCTAATAAGTTTTAAATCTATTGGAGTTTATCTTTCACTGACGTGTACCCTGGTCCTTAATTGTGGAAAAATCTATCTACATAGTAGACATCGAAATATGACACACTGACATATTTACGGGTAGACCCTTAGATGTCTAGAGAACCTGTGTCCAACCATGATATTATGGGCAAGCATGCCTACTTGTTTGAGCTAGTTTTCATAGAAAAAATGATGTGTACCATGCTGCTGTACAAGAGAGATAAGGCCTTTTCAAGGAGACACAAAGAGCTAGAGAACCTAAACCATGGTGGTTTTTAGCATATCATTTTTTTTCCGATTCATAATGTTACAGAGTCACATTGCAAAATAGTGTTTAATAACACACTAGGGTGAGAGATCCAACGAGATATCGAGGTTGCGAGCAGTAATCCAAAGTTAATGGTGAGGCATCGAGTTCGAGAGACATTATAATACTGGATAATGACAAATATGATGAGATATGATTTGTATTGATGTATTCCAATGTAGGTTGAGTTTCAACCTTGAGTCATGATTATTTTGTAACTATCATTATAATTGATATATAAGAAAGATTTATTGGCATATGACATTGTATTCACTGTGTATTGGGGTTATGATTATGTATGTAATTTTTACGTGCTATAATATGATGTTTGATATGTTGAGTGTTATGATGTATTTATTAAATTTATTTTTAATTCATACTTATTGAGTACATGAGTAATGTGATGATGATATAGTAGTATAAACTATGTATGTAATATGATTGCAAACATAAAATTGTGAGAATGATTGATGATTTGTAAGAGTATGATGTGGTTTCATGTTAAGAGGATGGATAAAAATACTTATAGGTGGAATAGACATGGCCCCATAGTGTAGTAGATGATGAGGTTCATTTAGATAAGACCCCTCAATGGTCAAGAATGAACCATAAAGTCAGTAAAGTTAGAGTGTGTCATCAAGAAATGATCTGATTAGGGATGCACTGTGTGATGAATCGATAGAGTGAAGATAGGTTATTTTTATAAGGATGTCCCTCAACAATATGTATGAATTAGTAGCTATTAGAGTGATTCATCAAGGCCGGTAGACCAGTGATATAAATAACTAGTACCAAAGACTGAGATACAGTGTGATAGATAGTTGACACAAATGATGTGGGGTGTACAAGGCATACCGTGATGTATGAACAAAACATAAATGTCATGTGTTAATTGTTGTTAGTTTGGTGGAATGTCGAGGGATTACCAGCTAATGGAGGAGTAGCATGATGGGAAAGCACATGTGGATGATATGTAGCAGTGATGGATAGATGCAATGGAGAGTATCTATATAGTTATGGCGACGGATGATTGGTTACTTGCTTAGAAGATGGTTATGGTTTAACCAATGTAGTTTTGTTATTGGTGTAATCTGAAACCTATATTTTAGTAATAATTATAAGACACATCTATCAACACATTAATAACTAAATGTGTAATTAAATATTGAGGCTAGAGGGATGTTTGATTGTGGATGATTTGTAAAGCATGCCCATTTGAAATAAAAGTAGATAGATGGGAAAAATGTACCATACTACTGAGTGAGAGGGATGAGGCATGCGATCTAGACATGATGAGCTAGAGAGGTGATGTGTGGAGGTCCTTTAGTAAGGATTTTTGATAATTCCTTAAAAAAATTTAGAAGTGGTCATCTTTGTGGAGTAGTCTACAAAGAATACACTATTGTATGTCAATTCCCTGGATGAGGTATATGGGTCCCATGGTATGTGGAGTGACTTTGAAACTAGATCTGATAGGCCTCTAAGCCTTCTAGAGTACTTATATCCTAGATAGTGATCAAGTTATGATGAGATATGAGTTCATATGGGTGTATTTGATGTAGTTGCAAGTTTCCCCTAGTGATGATATGTTTTGTACACTAACATTGAAATATATAACCCAAAATATAAATATGATGTAATATTAATGGGTTTGATGATTTTATCCTCATGTGATAAATGGATGATGTATGAATGAATTTGCATTGTCATGTATGATGCGTTGATGTATTTATTATGTTTTTTGAGTTAACTTGTAATGTGTAGTTAGGGTGATAATGTAGTGATGATGCCAAATAGTGAGAAATAACTAGATGAAAAATGTAGAATTGTGATGAATTTCCTTGATGTGTAGTGTGTGATATAGTCAGAATAGTTTCATACGATAAGGATAGGGTATTTAAGTGATGTCCCCTAGCATATAGATGATGAGGTTCATTTATATAATACCCCTAAGGTAGTGAAGAATGAACCGTAAAGTATAGAGTGTCTTCATCGAGAAATGATTCAATACTGAATGACTATATGAATGCCGATAGACCTAGGGAAGAGAGGTTATTATTGTAATAGATCCCTCAATATTCATGTAAGACTCATAACCAATGAGTGTTCATCAGGGAGAGGTGATAATAATCACCTACCAAATTAGGGTCAGGTTGGCGCAAAGCTAATGCAAGCTTCCTAGGATCCCTAGTCAGTGAGTGTATGAGTAAAAATGAATGTCATATGGAGCAACGATGGGAGGTGCGACTTCCTGGGAGATGGAAGCTAAAGTGTGAAGTAAGTAACATGATTGATGTGATATGGATGAAATGGTGTATGACTGGATGGACGCGATGACTAGGGTGGGCATGAGTGACACACTTTTGGCGATGGATGAATAATGACCTTAGCATAAAATAGACATCTTGGAGGAGATAACACAACCTAGTAGTAAGTAGCTAATTTGGATACATGAGGGAGAGGATATATGGATTTCTCACATGAGTGATAGCCAAAGGAGATGATTCCCTTATCCTCTAATTATTACAAGTTGATCATGAAGGGCGAAGCAATCATTATCCCTATGGCCATTGATATAGTGATAATTACAATAGGGTCAATCACACTGACGTTGTAAATGATGTTGTGGATGATTTTGGTTAGAAGGTAAGAAAATTAAATGCTCATTGAGAAAAGAAAACAACACATCATGTGGTTGAGCGTGATGAGAGAAATGCAATGGCGTCAGGTGAAACAGGTTTAGAAGATTGAGGTGTAGCCTATCGGAGTAGGAGAAGGATGAAACTTTTATGAGTGTAGTAGAGTGAGCTTTCTTATGAGGAGGAGATGGAGATCGTGTAGGATGCTCAACTGATGGAAATAGAGAAGAACTAGATGATGTATAAGCAATAACCATAGGTGGAGTATCTATAACATGTGTGTAATTAGGTCTTGTTCTAGATCAATGACTTTATAGCATAGAAGTGTGAATGATTCACATATGTCATATTGCAATCTTTGTTTTAATTCTAGAATCAAACCATGACAGAATATAAATTTCTTCTCTATATCAATAGGTTGAAAGAATAATTGGTGCATACAAGTATTGAATCATAAGATGTAATCCATGATAGGTTCTATTTTTCCCTGGTGTAAAGTAGGTAGATGATCATAGGTAACTCTAGGGCCATTTTTGATGATAAAACAATGGAGGAAATCTTCTTCCATCTCATGATAAGTGCTAATAGATCCAAATGGTAGGTGATTATATCATTGTAAAGTGTCATCAGTGAGACTATGTTGAAAGGATTGTAAGAAATATGTGATCATTAGAATATGAATCCATAGCCATACAATAATGTTTGAGATGTAAGTAGGGGTTTCTAATAGCATCAAAACATGAAAAGGTAGGCATGATAAAATCCTTAGGAAATTATGAAGTTATGAATCTTCTTAGGGATAGCGTTGTCATGTAATGAATTGTTATTGAATGGAAGCATAATAGGATTTTATTTCAAATGTGAGTGATTGAACATGAGACTGTAAGTGACTGACATACATGCATGAGAGACAAGATATCTTGTGAAGGAATAGTAGAGGATGGAAATAACATGTTATGTGGTTGTAATTTACCATTGTGAGTAATCATAGGGATGTCAACATGAGAGGATATTTAGTTAATCCAATGTTAAAGTCACACTAAGTGTAGATGCCGAAGGAGCAATAGGTGATGAAGAACATAAAATGTTCATAGAATTAGTAAGACTAGCATCAGAAACATCCCTAAGATATGGAGTGTTAGATGGAGATGTAACAATAGGAGGACACAAACTAATAGATGGATATGGAGTGATAGGAGAGGATGAAGATAATAGTTGGAGGTGAGTCATGCATAGTGGTAGATACAACCTCAGAAGAAGATGAAAATGGACAAGAGACTCACACTCAGCTGTATGTAAATTCGTAGACTCCTGACTATCAATTGTTTCATCAAAATCATAGAGAGACTTAGATATGAAAATTTCATCAATTGGATCATCAACATAACATGAATGAGCATGTGGAAAATTATGTGATGGATCATGAGAAGCATTATCAGAAATAGGAGATGCATGAGATGAAAGATATAGTAGTGGTCTGACTAGGAGGAGAGTCATTATGCACATTTTTACTATCGTCAAGACCAAACATGAAATAAATAAGAGAGTCATCTAGAATTTTCTTATAAATTTGAGAAGGAGGATCATGAATAGCATTACAACAAGGTCAAAAATGAGTGAAATCTATCTGAATCCGAAACGATGCTAAAAGATAAATTTTCAAAGATATTAGGTATATTGCATTCGTTAGCTAAGAGTTGTTAAATATCATCTAGACATAGTAACACCATGATATAAAGCCGTAAGATCAGAAATAGTTGCCTCATCATAGATAGGATTGATACTAACATGAGGCATGATGATATGAGAAGGAGAAGAGCTATCCTTATCCATTAGGGTTTTAATGGATCCTATGGAAAAATGTTCTAAGATACGGGTTCACTAAAATGATTCTATGAAATCTGAAATCTTATTAAGAATCTAAGAATACAACAATGATAATAATTGAAATATGTAAATGCTAAGTAATTTATTTAGTAATTTAAAATGAAATAAATTGAAATGGGGAGGTACTTACCTGAATTGAGTTTACCTCGTAGTAATCTGGAACTGAATAGAGTGATGAAATGGTGGAGTGGATTGTCACAAAGCTCTTTGAAAATAGCAATAGAGGAAAATCTGGCTAGACAGGGGTTCCTGGAGAGGGATAGGGGTGCATGTGGGCACCCTGGCCTCAAATTTGGGTGCCTTGGTCTATGAAATAGCTTGGAATCTGATCCTGATATGGTCGTTATATATTATGTACTTCGCCTTTGGTTGGGTGAATTTCACACTTGCTTTGATGTTGTCACCACAAACCTGTAATGAAGAATCACCTGCAAAACCCCACGCAAAGCATCAAACCCTAAAAAATCAAGATGCAAATGAAGGGGTCAGACTGTCCTCAACTACCAAATGGATGGACTTATAACTAAGCATTTACACTACATCTCAGACCCAATATAGTTCTTTGTGTTTTTGTGTGCAATAATGTGCCTAGGTTTCCCTAGTGCCAATGATGTAGAGATATCGGGCATTAGCTAGATAAAATGCAAAATGGTGTATGGAATAGAATGAATACACCCCTTCCTATGCAGTGTGTGATACAAAATAGTGCCCAAATGTAGTCCCTTGCTCTATGTAGATAGCTAGCCCTTAGTAGAAATAGTTTTCCCATAAGGTATTATGTATGTTGTGTTTATATAAGGATCTCTTGTTAAAATTTCAACACTAATGACCTGACATTCTGACTAGTACCTAGGGAAATGAGAGGGAAAACCGTAAATACTGGCCTCAAATGTCTAGAACAAAACCAAGTATGATGGGGACTAGGGCACCTATAAATTAGGACCAGGGCGCCCCAGGTGCCCTAATCCCTATCTAAGAATCCAAGTCAAATACTAGTGAAAACACTGAGAGACTACTAACAAATAAGACTCCCTGAGACCTGGCCAAAACTATACGAGTGAGTGACAAATGTGTGAGATAAAAAACGACAAAGAGTAACAAGACAAATGACTAGACAATGGAATGGGTCATCAGTGAATACTTTTCTTACGCGATATCCATCTATAAAACAACATACTTGGCAGTATAATAATAGTAGTGAGTGCGTGATTTTGTGACTACACTTGGAAGAACCTTGATATGTTGATGGTTGATCCATATCATAAATCTTTACATTGGAAAAGAGAGCTCAAATATGAATGAAAGAGGCATGTGGTAATTTTTTATTCTGGGGAAAATTTGTTAGCCCATCTAGAAAAAGAAGGTACCTATTGGGATTGAATGTGAGCATAATAAGCTTCGATGCCTATGATAGACCTATTAAATTATTGAACCGACATATTTGGGGGGTGTAAAAAACACCCACATAATAATTTGAAAGGAGGAAGTACAATGGAATTTAATAAGTAGAAGAAAAGTTATTCCTTCAAATTGGGTTCACCAAATTGGTACAAGTTAAAAAGTGCAAGGTATTTTATTCGTACTTGACTCCTTGTGATTCCAAACTAAGGCAGTTGTACTTGACTCCTTGTGATTCCAAGTAGAGGATGATATAATGATTATTGGTGAATGTTATAGATGGTATAAATATAATGTGGATCAATGGGGACATATTTAAGGTATAAGGGTATTTCTCTACTAGTATTCTCAAGATATCAAGTCCTACTTGTTAAGGGAATAAGGACTCCAATATAATTGCTCATGTCAGATGGTGTAGTCAAGAATAATGGTAATACATATTTCCTTATCTATTTATAGGTTAATGAATGGATGAATATTTTTTTGTGCAACATGGATGAGATGATTGTTAGATGATGGATTTCCTTGATCTAGATAGGTAATGAGGGAGATGGGATGGGAGAGATGACACAAACTAAGAATACTTAAATACGAAATGGGAGAAGTTGTCTCATGTGGTAGTGAATGTGATTTTTTTCTTGAGGGGATTCAAAGTAAAGAATACAAATTTATGGTAGGATATGTGTGGGTGAAGGTGAAGAATGAAACACTTCTCACCTCAACTATGACAATATATTGTCTTGGAAGTTCTGTTACTCAAGGGGAGTACGAACATGAGTAAAATGTCAAACACTTCCTAAGAATACTTGGATGTAAAAAATCATCCATGATGGAGGAATATTCAATGCATGGAGCTAGATATGATCTTAATTAAAGAACAAGGATAACATAAACTGATGTCTATTTGTTTGATTTAACTTGAGCATGAGTTATTTAGATTATTTGAGGCTGGAGCGGGAGCCATAAGGATGTGTCAGTATAATGTTTTGTGAAGTATAAACTTGGTTTCCCATGAATCAAGAAGTTTCCTTGTACCATTTGGTTATGCTTTACAACTAAATTAGCATGGATATGTTTTTTAGTTTTTACAAGGTTGTTTTCATAGCTTCTTGGGTTTGTTTGGGATTGGAAGCCTTGTATTTGGATGTGTGGAGTTAAACTCATAGGAATGTTATCTGTATTTGTTTCTGTTGGTTGTTTTGCGAGATGTTTTAGCAAAATAGAATGCAATGCGATAAAATATAACTACTTACTAGAAATATAATTTTTAAATGCTAAATATTTAATTGCATGTAATGAAAATTAATAACCAAAACTTTATTTCACTACTTTGGTTGATAAAGATGAAATTGACTAGGTCTTTTTTTGTTTTCATGAAGTTTGTATGATGTTGTAAGATACAAAAATAAAGGTAAACCTACAAGAACAAGATGAAGTGTTTTGTAATTTCCTAAAGTGATACCAAGTAAGAAATGGAAACAACAATCCTTCTTATGCAATTGTTGTTTTCAGATCTGATTTTTGTAAGTGATGAGATGAAATTTCCTAAGCTAGATGTTTTTGATAAATGAACGAATGAAAATTAAATATCTACAATCTAAACTATGTTTTATGTATCCTAAAGTTGAATATATGATGGGAAATATAATGTAAACTAAGGTTAAATGTGTTTGATTTAATATATGAACAATTTAAAAAGTAAACCTAATGGTTAAGCCTCTTTTTGGTGGTTTTGTATTTTATAAATGTAATCTCTAAAATTAAACTAATGTAGATCCTAAGTAAGAAGCACTATGTTTCTACATAAATTTAAGATCTAATCTTAGATATGAGAGAATTTTAAAGCATGTATGTTTCAAGATCCTAAACTACAAACATAAATCTAAGAAAACAAATCTAATCTATTTCTTTTTTAACTTACGATTTCAAGGTTTTCAAATTAAATATATGAAATAAAACATAATCTAAAATATCTATGCAATAACATTTTAAAGTAAAATGTAAAAAAAATATTCAAGAAAATTAGAGATAAATTTGGACTCTCTTTTCTTATACCCTCAATAAATTACTCTATTTGATGATCATGATGACCGGCACGATGGTAATAGTATTATGGGAAGATATTAGGAAATTGATGCACTGTGGAAGAAGAGTAATCATTAGATATGTGGTTGGTTCAAGGATTCCGAAGACTATTCTAGGATCCCTTGTATTATTTTTGTAGGTAGCAGTGGTAAAACATGATTCTTGTTGTGCTTTGTATGGGAATAAATATCCCTTGGGATTTTCCTTTCTCTCTCTAAATTAATAAAATAGTAGCAACAATGTTCTCAGGAAGAAAGCTTCAAAATTATGGGAGGGGTAAGAATGAGTGATGAGGGTCGTCAATCCTCAACATTAATAATTTCAATCCAAGGCTAGTGTCCAAAGGATATATGAAAAAGGGAAAATAGATATTTGGAAATGGTCCATTCTACCCAAAATCCACACTTGCAGAAATGTAAAAGCACACTTGCAAGAATTGAAACACATTTTGTATGAACTAGAAACACACTTGCATGAAAAGAAAACACACTCGCATGAAATTAAAACACACATTGCCAAAAATAAAAAACACACTTTCCATGGAATAAAAAACACACTTGCAGGAATTGAAACACACACTTTGAAAAAAAGGAAAACAAACTTGCATGAAATTGAAAAATTTGCAAGGGAAATTGCTAAATTGGAAATAAATACATAAAACACCTACAAGTTTACAACAGAATTCACATAAAAAAGATAATTATATTATACGAAGAAAAAGACAACAAAAATAATTACAAAATTAAAAAAATAAACATAAATATAAAAGATCCATCTTCCTTGGAATGAATGGCCAACTCATTCCTCGGAAGAGGATTTTAATCAAAACTATTTACAAATTGATGGAATGAAATCTTAGAATAAATTGATCAGAGAAAAATAGAAATTACATTCTTTGGTGTGGTAGGTTAGATTTATAATTCCATGCTTCCAGCCACCTCCTTATTTTAGGGCATACATCTCTATTAACTAAGATTTCAATCTACCCCAAAAAAATCAATCTCCAAAAAATATGGAGAGAGTTTATCTAACTCTTAAGAATAATCCAAATTTCTTCAAAATGAATATTGCTTCTTCTTTATTTTACAACTAATAAAACACATATAAAAATATTTGTTTATAGATTGACTTCCAAAAATAGATAAAAATACCACCGTTATAGTTATGCTCATCTTTGTAACTCTAGTATTCATCCCTAGATCTCTAAATCCAACTCCGAAGCAAAAATATTAGACTCCGAAGCGAGCTGAGGAGACTCCGAAGCGATACTAAAAATCATTTTTTCACAAATGATGAAAGTTGTATAAAATCAAGAGGAAATTTTGTTTAAAACATTGTTACTACCAAAAACCTCTCTCGTATTTTCCTTTTGACCTTCTATTATTTGATTAGAATTTTTTTGTGATGATTTGATACACTTTTTCTCGGACTACCACATAGTAGAAGTAAAATTTATTCCAAATGGTGAAATATTTGGAAAAATGGAAGGAGGTATATGTTCAAATCATTTTTATGAGTAAAAATCTCTCTCAGATTATCCATTTTACTTTTCTAGTTTAAGTTATGTAGGACTTTGTAGCTAGACCTACAGACTTTGAAGCTAGGCCTACAAACTCCAAAGTAAAAGTTAAATTTATTTCAAATAGTATAAGTTGTAGAAAAATGGAAGGATTTTTTTATTAGACTCATAAAATTCTCTCAGAATATCTATTTGAATTTTCTATCTTAAGTTATATAGACTTCAAGGTGTTTTGGGAAGACTCTGAAGCATTCTGGGAAGACTGTGAAACAATACTAAAACGGATATAACTTTTGCATATGAGTTCGAATCAAGATGATTTTTTTGAACTTTCATAATTTTTTGAGAGGAATCTAAATATGTAATCAAATTTAGGTTTGGGTATATTCTTGATAAATGTTTTTCACTTTTTCCCAAACATATGCTTAAGGAGCAGCTCATAGAACTATTGAACATTTCCAGAGCTCGTGAAGGAACCTATGGAGCTAATGTAGTGATGAAATAATAATCTCTGGAGATGATATGGTATATTTTAAATATCCTCCAAGGATGGTTATAGTTGGTTCCTAGTGCTCAAAACCCATTATTCAACAATGATAGCAAAATATGGACTGCATATGCACAAATTGACATCGTTTTTATAATAATAATTAGAAGTAACTAACATAAAGATAACAATGAATTGTAAAGAAATAACCATGATATATGCTCTCTATTTTATCTTAAATAAACCATGAGTTCAAAAATTACACTTAGATCCACTTTATGAATGCAAGGAAAAAGAATGTTAAATATTGTATAAAATGGGTCATTTTTGGGCTCATCGTCTCCCACATGCCTAATCGCATGCATGTCTTCATGCATGCCATTGTCCTCCTTTAAAATTATTCTTTCTTATTTTGAAGGATAAGTTCTTATGTGGAGCTTTTCCTATTATCCCTCTTGATAGATTTTAGCATAGTTTCTTGTGTGTAATTTTATCTTGTTAATCTTTTTTTAAGAGTAGGTTCTTGTGTACAATATTTATTGTTACTCTTCATTTCTATTGTGACAATAGGTTCTTGTGTGTAATTTTTGCTAGTAATCTTAATTTATTTTGTGAGAGTTTGTTCTTGTGTGGATATTTTCTTGTTATGCTAACAATTTTTTTGAAAAAAAAATATGTGTGTTTCCTTTCTCTTCTTTTTTTCCATAGGAAATGAATCCATATAGAAAGGATCCTCATAAAAAATTCTATTGTTTTTAAATTTTCCAACGTAGACTTGAAGGAAGTGTTGGCATCATTAAAATCATATACCAAAAGATGTCTTTTAATATGCCCAATTCTTCTTCCTTCTTTTTCATCCTCAATCTTATGCATATGATGTAAAAGTGGATCCTTATGTAATAACCAAATTTACAAGTAAATTTAAAACTAAAATAGAAGATTAAAATACCTTGGTATACTCAGTCTTTGTTGCCTCTTCCATGTCAACAAAAGTGAAAATGTTAGGATTTTTTTTGATAAGCTGCAGTCCTACTATGTTGAGAAACAAGAGCACAAAATAACAACCAGGTACTTTATTACTTATTTGAAAAAAACCGTCATTTGCTATTTTTCAAATTTTGCATTTTTAAAAAAGTTTTTCCCTTAATCAACCTGCACGTTGGTTTTCCAATCAAGGTTATTTTTCTAGTACTTGGTCTTCCAGCAAGTTGGTTTTCAAACCAAGACCACCAACAACGCCCGAGGGTTTTCATTGTTGGTTTTTTAAAAACATTTTTTCTTTTTTTTTGAAAATTTTGAGAAATGATTACATGGGAAATATTATAAATAAGCTGCATACATCCTCATAATTCTTCTGAATGTAGCACAACTGTTGATATTGCTTCTTCCTTAGTTTTATGTATGTTGATATTGTTTCTCATTTTTTTCTGCTATATATCAAGATTATGTGCCCTCCTCTTGATGAAGTTATTGACATAAATCCATCCATTTTGATATCTAAAAACATTACTTATCATGCTATTATCTTGAAAAAAATTGAAACAAACAAAACCTTTCCATGTAAGCATAACATCGGTCATATAAAATAATTATCAACATAAATATTAAGAGGAAATTTTGAATACTTATGGGAGGAATTATTTCAACCTACTTAAGTGTGATTGATGGTTCAATAATTATTATTATTAACTAATGAAATATTATTGTGAACAATAAGAAGTCCCTCAGAAAATTTCTCTTATTATGATGATGGATATGATTTCAACTAATTCTTGAATATGGATGGAGTGAAATGAAATGAAATGTCATTAATTATTGTATTCATGAACTGTGTAGAAAAACTAGTTGTTATTTGTACAAAGAAGGTGAAATATAGATTTTGAATAAATTTGTAAAAACTTAAAAATATAGCATGGTTGGATGTTAATGTTGGGAGGATGATTTCAATGATGACAATAAAAATTGTCGAATTTCCAAATCTTTTAGATCCATTGTAACTATTATTTGCATGACCTTCTCCTAAAATTTTGCATGATTTTCTCTTATAATCTTGATTGCATGTATGATTTACTCTTTTGATTACATGCATGGTTTTATATTTTGATTACATGCATGTCAATCCTAAAATAGATTTAAAAATTTGTGCATGTAGCCAAATCTATTTAAGGCATGATATCCAAATCCTAACTCAAGATCAAAAACTAAATCTATGGTCAAGATTAGATCACTAGATGGAGAACTCAAGTGAAAGTGGGTAGGAGTAGTGAATTGGGTGTTAAAAATGAGGTTAAATGCATGCATGGTCTAAAAATAGGATAAAAAATCATGCATGTGTAGAAAAAGATAAGGGATTATTGTTGTACATGAATTTTCAGATGGTTGAGGTTGTTAACAACCATCACCTTGTTTATAGAAGATATATAACCATTGGTTTTTTAGGAGGCATATGTGCAATCACTATGGTAGGGTATAAAACCATTGGTTGTCAAGACGGAACCACCACGTGTCGAAATGGCCACACCACAAATGGGCATCACCAAATGGTACTACCACAATGATATATGGAACCACCATGGCAGCGAATGGTACCTCCACAATAATAGCATATAATTTTGGCTTTGCCTTCGAAGAAAAAGTGGTAGAAAATGGGAAAGGAAGAAAAAAAGGTTTCAAAAAAGAGTCCAAAAGGTTGTGTATAGGTATTTTTAGTCTTTTGTTCTTGAGTCGAGTTATTTTAGTTTTGTTTTATATGGTGTGATTGTGTTATATATAGTCTTATTTTAAGCTATCATTGCCTTGTGTTAAATAGTTAAAAGCTATTTTTGAGATTGGTTCTTTAAATTCCTTAGAGGCGACTTAGTTGAAATATGTTTCATAGAATCTGTGTTTTACAAATTAAAAGAAAGTCCTGTTAGAGTTTTATCAAGTCGTATTTAGTTTGTTGGTTATGTTTATAGCTGCCCATATGTGTCAAGTTATACTTCTTTATATAAGTAAGTTTTTTTTTGTGTCTTATTGTTAAAAGTGTCCTCCAAGTAATATGTTTCAAAATAATAGTCAAACATCAAAAGTCGTGAAAATCCAATCTTTAATTGGATTTTGTTATCGTCAATATAGTTTCCATCATTGATGTCATTTTATTTTAGTCTTTATAGTGTCAATATTGTCAAGTTTTCATGACAATACAAAAGTGTTATTTTTTGTTTATGTCTTGTTATCAAATAGGTGATTCTAGGTTGTCATCATGACTCAGAGTCAACAATTGTAAAAGTCTTAAAAATAAAATAAAAATTGACTTATGGACGTATTTTCGGTGTTATCTGACGTCCGGAAAAATAAAGTGTTTCACATTGCGGGAGGGAAGAAAAAAATAAGCTCAATGTGGAAACTTATGTGCTTCATGTTCACATCTTGCTGAATTAGCAGTGCATAAACCGGAGGCAGGAGGCATTGGAGGTTGGAGGTCATTCAGCGACCTCCCGTCAGTCACCAATGATGGGGCCCGCATAGATGGTTTGGTGACATTTTTGTTCAGAGTTCCAGTATTAGTGTTCCTGTTTGCAGTGTTCATGATTGAATAAGTGGAAATTTCACATTGAGGGGGGGAACATGATCCAATGTTCCATTTTCCATTATGTCAGTTTTTTCTATGTATGTATGAGCAACAAATTTCAGCAGAATTTCCTATGTTATTCCCTGCAGTGAGATATTGATGAGGGCTGAGATTAGTACTTGGCATATCATGATGTGGTTGTAGGTAAACCACTTGAAAACCTTAATTTGTGGTTTGTGGTAAACTAATAGCAAAACCACCATTTTTGGTTGCTGGTAATCCATTTGCAAAACCATCACTTTGTGGTTTGTGGTAAACCAATTGCAAAAACCACCATTCTCAGTTTGTGGTCAACCGTTTGCAAAACCATCCCTAAGGTTTGTGATCATTCTATGAAAATCACCAGATCATGAGCAGGTGAAAGTACAAAGACATGTTTTCCCCATGTTCGCACTAAGGGGGGAATGTCAGGAAATTAAATGTTAGTGTTCCACATTAGTATGATTGTAAATAATAATTACAATGGTAATTATTATGGTTGTTACGGTTATGTCACTAAGTGTTTAGATTGTACATATATATTGTTTGTAACAATATATATTATGGGATTATTGTTATACGTGAGTTTTCAGATGGTTGAGGTCATTAACAACCATCACCTTGTTTATAGGAAAGTATTTTCCTATATATTTGTAATCTATTGTGCAGCAAATATATTGAGAAGTAATTATATTATTTCTGTGTTTGGCTCTAATAATACCTATCAGTTGGTTGTCAAGATAGAACCAACACGTGTGGAAATGGCCACACCACAGATGGAAATGGTACTACCACAATGATATATGGAACCACAATAATAGCATTTAATTTAAGAAAAAGTGGTAGAAAATGGGAAAGGAAGAAAAAAAGGTTTCCAAAAAGAGTCCAAAAGGGATGAAGAAGTGAAAAAGAGTGTTTTAAGGGGGAAGGGAAGGGGGTTATGAGGTATTTCAAACATCTTTTAATGTTTTTGGATATCCCCATTGGGTATTTTAAATCTTGCACTATGCAAAATGGGGCGTGTATAGAATACTACCACAAAAATGCAGTCAACGTTCAAAATTTGAAATCTACTTTGTCAATTTAGAAATGAGTATTCTTAATTTAAACCTTTGTAATTTGTTACCAATGAGATGTGAAAGAAAGAAAACACATAAATGGTATACACTTACCAAATTTTCAAAAGAAGAATCTCCCAAGTGTCATGTACTTGGAGATTCTTGAATTTGTAATTATTTATGAAATATCCGGGGTTATTAATCCCTGCTGGTCATAGGAGATGTTAAATCCACATGTAACACTAAAATTTCTTTAGATTCAATGCCCAAATAAGGTGCTAAGGACCTAGTGTTAAGAACCAAAAAGATGAAAGATTTTTGTAGATATTTTTAGTCACTCCTCATTCTTCTAATGAGAGAATAATATAAAAGGTTTTTGTAAGGATTTTATAGTCACTCTGAGTTTCTTAAATATCATTCCCATGGACCACACTTCTACAGAAGGATCTAAGACCAAGTGTAAATTAACACCAATTTAAAAGGTAATGGAGAGCCCATACCCCCACTAAGTGATTCCCAATATGAGTATTAAAATTGCAAACTTGAATTCTTACTAAAGGATAAAAGGAAGGCCCATGCTCCCATATTCCACAAGTGTAGAAGTCTATAATTGTGCAGTGATGAAGAGGAATTGAAGCCTCTTACAACCTATCTGAAGTGTAGTATGCAATGATTATAGGAATTATGAATCTAGAATAAAGTACCCATAACTGATCTATAAATATATGATAATCTACATCTACTGAAAAGTTTCCCCCGTGATGGAGCCATCACTTTTGGGACATAGTGTACTATGGTTCCATCCTTTTGTATGGTTTTATCCCTACGTGCACTAATTTTATCTAAATTAAATTAAACCTTTATTTCAAATTAATTATTGTAATGTATGATATTTCAGTTAATTAAGTTTAGTAAGACACGATAAAATAAGCATTCAACAATGTAAAAATCTAAGAAAGTTGGAGAGGAAGATGGCATAGCTAATTATGTGCAACCTAGAAGTGATTTGGGCTAAGTATCTATTAGATCTAACTGGAAACAATGTTTAAAAATCTTGGTGAGGGTTTGAGAACTCATAATTGTAAGGGAAAAAAGTGCCCACATGAGGACAGGAGCACTTCGTGTGCTAGTGATTCAGCTTGGCACTAGTGACTATGTGAACATTCAGGATCTAATCTTATCCGGGCTAGAGGATCTTCACTATTGATCTTGTTTTTTCACTCCAGTTTTGTTGTAATATTATCGATCATACCTATAACCTACAAAAAAAAATTCTAACTACACATGTCCACAAACCACATTAAATATTAAAAAAAATATTCAAAATGTGGAGTCAGACTGACCCTGGTGGTCACCCAAAGAGTGAACTTACAACCGAGTATTGCACTACATATTAGACCCCACGTAGTTATTTTTTTGTGTGTGTGTAATGGTTCCCTAGGTTTTGCTTGTGCTAATGATGGAAAGATAGTGGGATATAGCTAGATTTGATGAAAGAATACATATGTGTGGTATTAAGTTCAACACTTCCCCTTCCTATGTACTATATACATCCCAAAATGAACTCCCTTTGAGTAGTGATAGTAATATGTAGATGTGATAGTCCCTCTTAATTTTCTAGCCAAAATAATAGTTAGTATGTTTTGTATATATATGATTCCCTTGCTTGATTTTCAACACTAGTGACACCAAAGGCCAACTAAGAACGCATGGGATAAGGATAATAAAATAAATAAGTCTGACCAAAAATGATAAAATGTGAAAAAATAATAAGGGGGACAAGAACGCCCAAACGGGACACAATCACCTGGGTGCTAGTGTCTGAAGACCAAAAAAGACAGCTTTGAAAAGAAAAATAGACAGGGATCCTTATGACCTGACCAGAAGTGCATACAAAAATGAGATATGTAGAAGAGATCCGCAATAAAAATAAATCAAAGAACATAAATGGATAAGGGATAATGTCACTAGTGTGTACTTTTCTTACTTAGGATTCATGCATATAACAACATACCAATGACATAGAAAAGTGCATAATTTTGTATCTACAACACATTATTAATGTTCTAAATATGTTCATGTCCATCGTATTTATATCATGTTTTGACATAGTTTTAATTCTTGAATCCTATTTGTAACTATGTAAAACCCCGCAGAATTCCCCCTCTTTTAGGGAGAGTGAGATATGCAAGTTGAATGCTTGGATCAAGAGAAATGATATGTCCCCATGGTTGATTCATTTTGATAGTTTGTGTTAGATAATAGGGAGGATGATGGCCTATGTGGGAATCATGTCTCTAAAAGAATAGGGGGTTATATGTGGTAGAGACCACAACACACAAGGTAAGTGGAACATGCAATAATAAATAGTTGTAATAAAGCAAGCGAAATATTTACATGCTAATTAAATCTAATGTTATGGAATTACAAAACAATAAAGAGGGTGTAAGGGTTTGTACATGGTATTATTTAGATTAATTAACTTCCAACATTAACCTTTCACAACTAGAGTAATGTATTAATACTTGTATTGATTGATAAAACAATAAGTGATAGATTAAATACACAAGAGGAGAAAGATATTTAGTTTTATAAGTTATAAAAGAGAGGATATGGATGTGCAGATAGGTGGAAAAGGTAGATCAAATATTGAGAGTGATTTGGTGCAAGTTTTGGAATTGAAAAATAAGTAAGGGAAGGACCATATAACTAATGTATGGTCCATGATGGAACTGTACGGTCTTGACCTAGATCTATATAGCCATAGAGCCTCTAGACAATTAGGTATAAAACTTTAATTTTCTTTCCTAGAAATGACATTTTTTTATTTCTCTCTTTCTTGTACAAATTTGGGATGACATGTAATAATCTACAACATAATGGAAACCCTAAAAACATGTAAAACCCTTCATAAGAGCATTAGCAAACCAAAAGGATAAAAACATGCATGTGATGAGGCTAGAATACCCTTGGCAGTCAAACCCCACTTTTTGAACCAATCCAAGTGTTACACTACATGCCCTCATTACCAGATAAGGCCTCATGTAGTTCTCCTAGGTGCTTGTAAAAGTGTGAATGCAAACTCACCAACCCTCTAGGGGTTTCATCATGTCTCTTCAAACCTAGATAGTGTGATAACTATATTTTTGAGAATGTATCTATTGTAGTAGTAGTGTTATGTGTTGTTCCTCGACCACGTGACCTACCTTTTTTTCTTTAAAACCCTTGAACAATGCATGGAATGACCTTTTTGTTTCTAAGACATGGCTCTATGAAATTTGCCATGTTTGGAAATGAAGGAAGCTATAATATTTGAATTATTTAATTGCTTAATGTATGTAGTAAGAACTTCTCTAATTGATGTGCAATTTATTTGGGAAGATTTAGGAAACTCTTGAGTGCTTTTGGAATGATATTTGCAATAGGAATTCATAATAGTGTCAGGTGATCTATAATGTGATATTGACTTGTTTGTATATCCTTCTATATGTGAAATAGTATGATAAGGCCAACCATAGGAAAATAAAATGACCCGGTAAAGATATGAACATAAAAAATAGAGTTAAATAATGTAAAAGGGTAGGATTGTACAATTTGGCCAAGATCGTGAATTATTTTCCTACATTCCATGGTCATAGGGTTTCTAACGATTATTTATTCTTTCGCATTATGGTTGAATATTCTTATAATGAATTTAATTCTAAAAATTCCAATGATCTAAATTCATACATAGCTACCGACCATCATAATATGGATCTTTTCTTATAATCTGCTCATGAGGAATCGCAACAGTTCCTAGATTCTATTACTCTCATTTCTAATAATGTAACCTTTGTGGCTCTCACATATTTAATTACATCCTCTTCTCCCCCTACCTCCATTGGAGTATCTATTCTTAACGTCTCATTCATATGTCTACTACTCATGTTTCTTCTCCTATTATCTCTCATATTCAAATTAATTCTTCTTCTAGAATCCATGCCTTAGAGTCCTTAGTGCATGATCTACAAGACCAAGTTCTTCAATTACAATGAGGTACCACTACCTCTTCTTCTTATGTGGATTCCTCACTTCTTTTGAAAATTCATCTCACACTTGAAGTTGCATCTTTACCATATTCCTCCTAATTTTCTTTCACCTAAAATTCCTCTTTTTAATGGTGTTGGTGAGAAAATCTATCGGTTCGGAAAATTAGGTGTCTCCACTAAACATTCACGGGGCTACGCCCCTATGCATTTAATGGTGCATATCCCATTATTGAATGTAATTAATCTAATCCTAATATAAATGATGTGGGTTGACCAAATAGGTTAGGGATCACACAAGGACACTCCACTAAACCTGTGGCAAAATTCTTGTGTTAGGAAATAAGAGATAAAATATGCAGAATAATCCCTTACAGAATCGCAACAGTAGAAACTAATATGCATAAAATATTACAGATCTCAAATAAAAGTGCAGAATAAATAACACAACACAGAGAGACCAATATTTAACGTGGTTCACCCCAATTTGGGCTATGTCCACCAAGAACACTTGCTCAGATTTTATTACAAGCCTCCACTCTCTCAATACAATACCCAAATCCGTTTGGAGCTATGCTTAACAAACTCTACAGAATTCACACCTGAATTCAAAACACATATGCAATACATTTGCTTGTCTATCTATCATATGCATAAGACTATATAAATAGACAACTGCTTAAGAAGTTTTACAAAACCATGGGTATCAAACAATGGGCAAAAACAAAAGTGTCCCATAAACCTATGGGTAGCCGAAGAGGCAGTTTTACAAAACAATGGGTATCGAAAAAACCATGGGCCCAAAAACAGCCCATAACGGCTACCCATTACCCATGGGTTAATAAACCACCCATGAAAATTTGCTTTAGGGGCTTCGCTCCTGAACCCCCTTCGATCGAGGGGCTTCAACCCCCTAACCCACTCACCGGTGAGTGGGACCCCCGCCGTAAAAATACTCGAGTGTAACACATGGAAGGTGTACAACACTCTAACATGAAAGTAGGCTCCACAAACATAACAATCTCCCACTTGGAGAATGATTTCCACTGAGCAAGCTTCTCAACCCTTCACTGTCATCCACGAAGGCTAACCAAAACTGAACATAGCTTTAGTTTATCCCTTGTGACCACCTTGGTCATCATGTCTATAGGATTCTGACTGGTATGAATCTTCTCCAACTTCAACTTATTTTCCTCTAAAGCTGTCCTGATGAAGTGATATCTCAACTGTATATGCTTCGTCCTAGAGTGGAAAGCAGAGTTCTTAGCTAGGTGTATAACACTCTGACTATCACTATGCAGCTTACATTCCTCCTGCTTATGCCCTAACTCCTCAAGCAATTTTTTGTAACCAAATCATCTCTTTGCTTGCCCTCTGTGGCAGTAACATACTCAACCTTCGTGGTTGACAAAGCCACCAACTTCTGTAGTCGTGAAATCCAGCTCACTGCTTCCCACCTACAGTATAAATATAACTTGTCATGCTCCTTCTGCTGTCTACATCTCCAGCCATGTTTGAATCTACATAACCATGTAAAGTGGTGTCTGATCAACTGTAGCAAATTTTTTTTCCCATGGTTCCTCTCAAATACCGAAGGATCCACTTTACTGCTTGCCAATGCTCTTTACCTGGATCACTCATAAATCTACTCACATCTCCCACTGCATGGGCAATATCAGGCCTAGTGCACACCATAACATACATCAAACTACCAACTGCTGATGAGTAAGGTACCTTGGACATCTGGTTTCTTTCCTGCTCTGTCTTGGGACATTGCTCCTTTAATAACTTAAAATGGCCTGTCAAAGGAGTCCCAACCAGTTTAGCATCCTGCATGTTAAACCTATCCAATACCTTCTTAATGTACTCTTCCTGAGATAAAGTCAACTTCCATTCCTTCCTATCTCGAGTTATCCTCATACCAAGGATTTTTTTTGGCTGCCCCCAAATCCTTCATATCAAAGGATTCACTTAGCTATTTCTTGAGTACTTTTATTTCCTGCATGTTTTTACCTGCAGCCAACATGTCATCAACATACAAACACAGGATAATATAACTTCCATCCTCAAATTTCTTTGTATACACGCAATGGTCAGAATGACATCTAATATAACCTTACTCCATCATGAAGCTATCAAACTTCTTATACCATTGACGTGGAGCTTGTTTCAAGCCATACAAACTCTTCTTCATTTTACACACCATATCCTCTTTACCTTTGACCTCATAGCCCTTTGGTTGCTGCATATATAGTTCCTCCTCCAAATCACCATAGAGAAATGTAGTTTTTACATCTAAATGTTCTAAGTGCAAGTCTTCTGCTGCCACTATTCCAAGAACAGTTCTAATAGAAGTCATTTTTACTACAGGAGAAAATATCTCATCAAAATTTATACCTTGTTTCTGTGTAAACCCTTTGACCACCAACTGGGCCTTCTATCTTTTTTTTTCCTCCTTCTTCGTCTTTAAGTCTATACACCCACTTTTTATGCAATGCTCTTTTGCCTTCCGGTAGCTTCACCAAATCCCAAGTCTGGTTCTCCATGAGAGACTTATGCTCCTCATTCATGGCTTGCTCCCACTTCTTATTGGCATCTACCTCCATTGCTTCATCAAATCTCTTTGGCTCTCCACTATCAGTGAGTAATAAATAATAAAGAGAAGGAGAAAAATGTTCAGGTTCTTTTCTTACCCTAGAAGACCTCCTCACTGTAGGAGTTTGGGGTTCCTGTTGAGTAGGTTCCTGAACTGATTCATGGGTCACTTTCCCCATCTGGAAGATCCTCTACCACTGCATAGTCTTTCTTGGATTCTTCCCTGTTTTCTTGCAATTGTTGCTTATACATGACTTTCTCATTAAATACCCACATCCCTAGACCGAATGATTTTCTTGTCCTTAATACTCCAACATTTTAAACCCAAAGTCATCACCACCATAACCAATGAAAGTACATTTTTTTTTAGCCTCGAGCTTGGTCCTATCATCCTTGTCTATATGAACAAACACCTCACATCCAAAGACTCTAAGAAATGAATAATCAACTTTCTTACCATACCATGCCTCCTCAGGTATGCCTCCATCCAAGGCACTTGAGGGTCCTCTATTTATAAAGTACATAGCTGTGCTCACCGCTTCTGCCCTAAAAGAAAGAGGCAGTCCTGCATGTAACCTCCATGCTCCTAGCACGTTCCATTATTGTTATGTTCATCCTTTCTGATACCCCTTTCTACTGTGGAATTCCTAGAACCGTATTTTTCCTAATGATTCTATTCTTAGAACAGTAATCATTAAATTCATTGCTACAATACTCCCCACCATTATCTGACCTGAGACATTTTAGCTTAAGACCTGTTTCATTCTCTACCAAGGCTTTCCATTTAACAAAAGTGTCAAATACATCAGATTTGTTTCTAATACAATAAACCATAACTTTCCTTGTTGCATCATCAATAAAAGTAACATAATAACTTGAACCCCCAAGATATGATACCAGAGTTGGCCCCCACACATCAGAATGCACCAACTCTAACTTACTCTCTTTCTTTGTAGGTCCAACCTTGAGAAACCTTACTCGCTTCTGTTTTCCATATATGTAATCCTCACAGAACTCCAAACCTATTTCTATATATCAAGAAAAATATTTCTTTATGATCTCCATGCCCTTATGGATCATATGACCGAGCCTATAGTGCCATACTGTTGTATCTACTTCTGAAGCCACAAGATTACAAACATTAGTGCTATAAGTGGTTAAATACAAGGTTCCAACCTTCTTACCTTTTTCCACCACAAGAGCACCCTTGGTAACCTTCCAAGAGTCCATTGTAAATATCACAATACAACCATCACTTCCCAAATACCCTGCCGATATCAAATTTCATCTTAATGTAGGCACATGTCTGACATCCTTCAATAGCCAAGTATTCCCATTCTGCATCTTAACCTGAACAGAACTTTTTCCAACTATGCTGCAAGGCTCATCATCACCAAGAAAAACATGCCCAAAATCTCCTTGAACATAATCAACAAAATAATGCCTATGTGGAGAAGCATGGAAAGAAGCCCCCCGAATCTAAAACCCAAGATTCAGTAATATTGTGCAAAGAAAGAATCAAAGCATCCTGACATACATTACCCGTTGCCACATTTGCCTCCTTGTTTTCTTCCTGTTGTTTTTCTTATCCCAAAGCTCCCAACAATCCTTCTTTGCATGCCTAGGATTTCCACAGTGCCATCATACTATCTTGCTTTTGGATTTTGACCTTGCTCGATCCTTTGATTTTCCACGGTTTCCTCTATTCTTTTTTCTCCCTCTAGTTTCCACTGTCAAAGCATTCCTTGAAGTAGAAGATTCACCAGAGCTTTTTCTTTGCATTTCCTCACTTAGAATCACCCCTACAACATCCTCAAACTTCAACTTTGAGTTAGCTAGAACCGAGTTGCTTACCGCCATTACCAAGCTATTCCAACTTTCAGGTAAAGAGCACAGAATTAATAAAGCCCTAACTTCTTCATCAAATTCTATTGTAACCGAAGCTAGCATATTCACAACCATATTGAAATCATTTAAATGATCTGCTACTGAACTATTCTCAGACATCTTCATATTAAACAACTTTTTCATTAAAAATATCTTGTTAGAGGCAGAGGGTTTTTCATACAACTTCCCTAATGCATCCATTAGATCTTTTGTAGTCTTTTCCTTTGAAACATTAAGTAATACCGAAGATGCAAGACACAGCTGGATTGTTCCAAGTGCCTTACGATCCAAAAAATCCCATTCTGCATCTGTCATACTTGAGGGTTTGTTCACCTTCTCAGAAAACGGAGTATAAAGATCCTTTTGATAAAGGTAATCTTCCATCTGCATCTTACAAAGATTGAAATTCTGCCCGTTGAATTTATCAACCCTAGATCTTCCATCATCTGCCATAGCTCCCACTCAAGCTAAAAACTTTTCCTACGATTCAACACTTCAGAAAACCAAACCAGGCTCTAATACCAATTGTTAGGAAATAAGAGATAAAATATGCGGAATAATCCCTTACAGAATCGCAACAGTAGAAACTAATATGCAAAAATATTACAGATCTCAAATAAAAGTGCAGAATAAATAACACAACACGGAGAGACAAGATTTAACATGGTTCACCCAATTTGGGCTACGTCCACCAAGAATCACTTGCTCAGATTTTATTATAAGCCTCCACTCTCTCAATACAATACCCAGATCCGTTTGGAGCTATGCTCAACAAACTCTACAGAATTCACACCCAAATTCAAAACACATCTGCAATACATTTTCTTGTCTATCTATCATATGCATAAGACCATATAAATAGACAACTGCTTGAGAAGTTTTAACAAAACCATGGGTATCAAACAATGGGCAAAAAAAAAAGTGTCCCATAAACCTATGGGTAGCCAAAGAGGCAGTTTTACAAAAAAATGGTTACCGAAAAAACCATGGGCCCAAAAATAGCCCATAACGGTTACCCATTACCCATGGGTTAATAAACCACCCATGAAAATTTGCTTCGGGGGCTTCGCTCCTGAACCCCCTTCGATCGAGGGGCTTCAAGCCCCTGAACCCCCATGACCCACTCACTGGCGAGCGGGACTGCCGTAAAAATACCAGAGTGTAACACATGGAAGGTGTACAACACTCTAACATGAAATTAGGCTCCACAAACATAACATCTTGTATGGGATACAAAGGAGGAAACCACAAAAATGAAGGGAAATGAGAGAAATTATGGAAGGAAAGTTACTATGGTGAGTAGACTAATTACATATTCCATACCCAATAACCAGAGTAGTTCAACATTTAATATAGAAGAAAGTAAAAATGAAGCTAGCAGGACAAATGAATTAAAACACAATTTTTTCAGATTCATCTATCGAGGAAGAAAATTTCCTCTCCAACATTATACAGATTCAACTATGCTTGCAAAGTGCATAAAAGAGATAAATTGAGGAAACACAAGAGAAGGAGGATGGAATAAATTTAGCTTTATTTCATGTGCATAGATACAAAATTCAACAACTATAATCCACAATTGCTAAAAAGTAGAATTTTTTCAAAAAAAATAGGATCCTTTAGAAGGGAGAAGCCATCTCAATTTATAACAGTGTGAATTGATCTCTTGCCTCCCTCATATGAATCTTCATTTCCATATTCCACTTATGACCTTTCATTTTTCATTAGAAAACAAAAATTAAGTATTTCTCTTATAATTTTGAGAAAATACTTATGCAATTTTGAAATAGGTCACTTAAGTGAATAGAATGAAATACAATGATAAATCCCAATGAAGAATTAGAAAAGAGAGAGAAGGAAGAGGGAGAAAGAGATGTTTTGAAGTCACAGATGAAGAACACTTTGCATCTGATGAAGGTCGGCTCCACTGATGAATTGGTGAAATAATCTAATGCAATGATGAATTATGAACCTTTAAACCATGATAAAAGTCCTCTTGAACAATCTATGAACTTTTTTCACTCCTTTTGACCACTTATGCATATGGATGAAGGCTTGAAGAAATTTCTTACACAATGCAACCATGATGATTCTACTGCCTATAGGATATTTGAAGATGATATTCTAACCACTAATGATCCTCCAGACTACTGAAGGTTACTCCTCTCAACACCTTTAAACACCTTGCCCCTTGTCAATTATGATTCATGATTTCCTCTTTATATGATACACGAACCCCCTAAAATTGAGTGTTTAGAAACACTGTTGAAAGATTCCCCTTAGGATTCTAGATGACCTGTGGGTAATGCTTGCTTGTGACACTACCCTTTTTTACTGAAAAATATTGCTCCTAGAATGATACACTTTCTCATACACACCGAGAAGGAATGTGATGATCACCGATGATTACACCATTGACAATGAATAATGACCATTCCATGACATGAAGCAACAACATTCATGTGATCTTCTAATTACTCATATGAGTGAGAAAATGGAACCATTACTCAGGTGATGAAGTCATGACAGTCTTATTATCCTGAGGACATGAATGACCACAATTCAGAATCACTGAGCATGTGTTTTTTGATATTCATTGAGGTCCATGTGAGTGACACATTTGAATGCCCAGATGATGGATCTGAGACTAATTTGATGCACGTGAACTTGAATTTCATGATGACCAAGGAAATTCCTATACCTAAAAAGGGGGGTTTACTATTTTTAGAAAATGGTAATTTTATACCCTTTTCGGTTTCGATCACTCAATTTTCCCTCGTGGATGATCCTTGTGCACACCACCTTTTTTGAAACTGACCTTTGTGAAGAATTACTAAAAATAACATGTCCCTGTGTAGGAGGTTTACTATTTTTATAAAGTGGTGTTCTGGACCTCGGTTTTCAATGAAATAAGTTTTTATAATATGGGTTTTTTGTTTTTTTTTCACCTCTGGAATTTTACCTCAACCCACTCTCCAAAATGAAAGATTTTAAAATTTGTCATGAAGAAACTGGGTTTCTTAACTGTAAAAAATATAGGCCTTGGATATAAAATATTTCTCTTGGATTCTCTAGGTGCCTGGAAATGAGGATGAATTCAAAAAACCCCACATTGATTCGTACAACAATTTTTAATATACGAATAATCTTGTTTTGTGGGTTACAAAGTTTTTCCTAGCGAAACATCTTGCCTGGAGTCTTTGAAAATCCATAATTTTTTTTTATGTTTTTTTATTTACTAGATCATAGGATCATGAATGAAATAAATGGAGGATGAAAACATTAGAGGAAGAATTCTAGAAAATAATTGGTAGAGTTTCGGTAGCGAGTGGAAGAATGTGGGAGAATGAGTGAAAAATGGCTAAGTCCTGGTATTCATAAGCTTTGGCATACCATGAGGGGGGCGGGGCACATTTGTTTATCCCCATTATCCCCTTTGGAATTGGAAAATTGGTGCACAAAAAGGATCTTTACCCTTATCTTTCCAAGTGTCACTCATTCACTGGCCAATATAAATGGAAGGGGGGTGGAGATAAACACCTAGAGGTTATTTATTGGTTGTATGTGAAACTAGAGGGAAACCAAGGGGGAGGGTACCTTTTATATCCCCATTTTCCCCGTGGGATGTGATGAGAAAAAATAGAAATCCATTTCATTAAATGGTGCAGAAAAGATAAATCCATTTCAACTTCCTCCTGATCCATATCCTTTAAACATGCATGAATAAGATCTTTTACAAATTAATGCATAAAATATTAACAAATTCCCACAAAAATACGGGTTTCCATTCCTTCTCTAGTTAAAACTATTACATGCAATTTTTATGCTGATATTTATTTCTCTCCTCCAAATTACATGCATCACACACACACACACACACACACACACCTAGTATATCTTCTATGAGGCCAATCTAAGAACTAGAGCCATATTTGGCTTCAACTACATTGGAACCAAACTCCTAAATTTTAGGTAACCATACTCTAAACTTAAAGTATAAACGCAAAAAACATCCCTAAACTTAATCAAGGAGTTAGAATAATTTAATACCCGTACAAAAAACCCAATTCACTATCAATTTTGACATAAATTTCCTTATTATGTCTTTTATGATTAAATTTTGCAACTATACACAATATGAAACATTATTATTCAATTTATGACTGTATCTTAGCCCAACATAGACATGTGGACATAAAATGTATTCCTAAACCACAAATGGACTCCAAATCATTAAATTAAGCATTGATGATGCTTCATCGGGATGGGAAAATGGGTGCACGAAAAGGTTCCTTAGCCTTGGGATGACACTTGTCATTCATGTGTGCAATGAAGAGGGGGCTAGTCAAGTTGGTCAAAGGTGCTAAAAAGGGTCGTCGAGGTAATATGATGTGACCAACATGCTTAAAGGGGGAGGGGAACCATTTTTTTTCCCTCTTTTCCATGGAAATGGACAATGAGGACACAAAAAGGCACCTTGACCTCATGCTACCATGTAGCACCCAAGAAAATTGACCAAGTATCGAACATGGACACCATGGACGACAACTTGAAATGACCATAACTTGAGCTCCTGGATGAATTTTTCACACTTATTTATATGAAATTTCATGGAAAAGTAATTTTGAGAAGTATGGGATGGGTCCCATTCATTTATTATGACTGAAACAACATAAAAAACGTCATGTTTTTCTTGGGACTTCCAACCGTGCTTTGAAATAATGAGTTAGCTAGAAAAATGCATGGAATTTAGGATGGATATGATTTCACCACAATGTAGAGGACTGAAAATTATTTCAATTTATATTTTTTTTGGCTCAAAAATCATTCGGGAGCTCCCAGAATCACCTCTTGAAGTTGAGGTACTCTTTCGCTGATACAAGCTCCTTCGGCCTCAAAAACCTACTTTTGATGAATTGGCTCCTAAACCTCAAAATATTTCAAGAATCTTCCTAAATCAGTTGTACAATGATATTTTATCCTTAATACACCTCCTTAATTAATTTGGTCCTTTGACACTACTCCAGAGATTATGTACTTATCTTAGAAAGGTTGGTGATAGCCCTTCCTAAGCCTGGTTGAAAATCCACTTTTAGGGATATTGCTCATGAAGTGCCTGAATGATTTATTTCTCCCTAAATAACCTACCGGGAAGGATGAAAACACACATATAAACCATTGAAAGGATATGATAGGACTAATACGGGGAATAGGATGACCTGGGGGTTTCTAGAAAGATATAAAATAGAAAGTTTTTTTAACACTAGGGTATAGTTGTCATGTTTTCAGGTGAATTTTGCCCCTGCAAAAACACAGGATAAAAAATGGTAAGGAATATCCATAAGAACATATTATATAATTTTATGTTTCTTACTTATGTTATGCTTTCGATGATACATTATTAACAAAATCTGTTTCTTATAAGTTTATAATGTTATGCATTGCAATGGTTCTATGATTTGCCTATTCATTATAAACGATCTTTTTATCCATTATCAAATGATTTTTGGCACATTTTAAATTAATATTGGTACTAAAATCTCCTATTCTTAAATGGATAAAATTAAACAAGGATCTAATAAGCACCTTGGTGACTATTTTTTACATTATAAGACTAATCTTACTAAAATGAACAATGCTCTAGTTGATTCATAATCACAAGACCTGCTTTGACACAGCCTTTTTCCTCATATCCAAGAGTTAAACATGTTTGATAATTTTCATTCCTTCGTTCACTTATGTCATATCCTTAAGGGAAGTGAAGGCAAAGCTAATTTCTATGGGAAAACTGAAATATACTCACAAAATTCTATTCAGTCTAATGTTAAATTCTAAAGTAAATCTACTTTTAAGTGTTAACCTACTGAGTCCCAAGCTAAGCCCATGACCATTTTTAATCCAGTTTCCCAACTCGAAAAAACTCCGACTTCAAACTCCCTGATGACATTTTACTAAATTGACTATACCACCTCAGGTGGTGTTTGCAACATGAAAAAACATACTATGACTATAATTGATGTAATGGACACTCTACCAATCAATGTTTCGAGCTTAAACATGTGATTCAATACTTAATAAATTATGATACAATTGAATGGGTTAATCCTACTGTGTCTAAACCTATAAACAATAACGAAAATATCAAGATATTCAATGACCCACTTCCTAAAAAAGAAAAGGATACGTATGAGGAAATTGCTAATCATGCTTATCACGTAGTTCAACCTCCACAATCTACCAATACTCATATAGAATTTCTAGTTGGTACTACCACTTCTTCACCACCAGTCATTAATTTTACTAATGCAGGCTTCCATTCTTATTTAACGTCTTCTAGGCTTCACATTGATGCATCTATTAATAATAAAGCTCTTAATAATGTATTAATCAATCCTAATTTCATGCATAATGCATGGTTGCTTCCCATATTATGCTCTATTGGATTTTCCTGATCCCAAATCATATGTAAGTCACCTACCTCATATGGCCATGTAACTCTTCCTATCACAATTAAATATTTACTATTTATATGCCATTTGTTGTAGCATCAAAAATCAAACATTGTTACATGATCTTTGGTCTTCCTTGGCTCACAAATATTAAGGCTAATCCATCTATTGTGCACCAATGTGTCAAATTCATAGATAAGTGTCATGTAATCACTATTCAAGGTATCCTACCTCAGACCCCTTTACGTATTCTTCCTCAAGCTTCACAGGCCTATACAACTAGTGCACCCCCCACTCCAATTAGCATTATGCCTAGTCCACCTACTATTATAGTCACTCCTACATTTAACACACTCCTAGTTTTATTCCCATACTTTCACCACCGACTACTAGCCCACATAGATATCCTAAAATTTTAGTCCCCATCACTCACTCTCATCTTATCTCTAGGTCTCATAATATGTCACATAGGACTAGGCCATCATACAAGGTTCATGGTACACACCACACATAAAGGTCTTTGCATAGGTTTATTTCACCTTCTACTCGACACAACTCCTTCGGACGTATCTTTCCTACACATAGTCACACACACAATATCACATAACACCAATATATTGATTCATGATTGCATGCTTCCTTCATTCATAATTACAAATAGTGGGCCTGCACTCAATGTACTCATTGGATATGTTATCCATTTTTTCCTCCTGGGAAAAAATGAACAATGGGGGTCTACAAGATAAAATTTTCAAAGTTGGTGTATAATTTTTTTTCAGAAGTTCTTCTATATCTTCATGATGCCTTGGAACCACAGGAGATCTCAATAATTCCATGATGTAAAGGAAAAAGGTTGAAAGGATGTAATAATGCTCCATATGGGGGACTCAATCCTGAACAACTCTCTAGATAACTTGAATGAGCTGCTCGATTGAGCTTGTATAATGTATAGGAAGGACGACCTTCAACATAGCTTGGTTGAGCTAAATGGACATGTTATACGGGTTATTTTGATAGCTCGGTGAGCTCACATTTTGTAAAGTAGAGACAACCCTCTACATGTCATCTTGGTTGAGTAAAAATCAACATATAAGTGAAAATAATGTAAATCAGACTAATTTTAACAAGTTCATGGTTAAATCAGGTGAATTTTCATAAGCTCTCGAGATCGATCTTGGATCATTGAGTTTGGTAGGATTGAGGAGCTAGCTCAGGATATGGTGAGCCAAAGGTCACAGTGGTTTGGGCCTCATTAATGTACCTATACCAGGAAATTTGTTACAAAGGAAGGAAAGATAGGATTTGTGTGGAGCCGAGTCAATATATGACTCATTTCAAAACCCAATCAGATTGGTGGCTCAAGTTGTGTTGAAGACGAAGGAATATGAATTTAAGGGCATCATGGTTTTTATGATTTTTTAGTATGGTGTACACAAATGGAATTTAGTGTAAAAATGACATGGTGGGATCCAGGTTGGAACCATTCGAGCTAGTGGAAAATGATTCGGAGGGAGTTTAGAGCTTGTGACATGGCTCATCAAAACTAGAAAGGAAAACAAGGTCACTTTTCAATGTGTGGAGTTCACAGCATAGCATGGGATTACATGGAGCCTAGGGAACTCAGAAATCAGAGGGGGAGTTGAAATATGGCTCGCTCGGGATGAATGAGTCAAGTCTAGGAAAGGCAGTGAGGCATATGACTCAGAAGATCATGCATTGGCAAGGAAATTTGGCTTGGTTTGTTGATCCATGAAGCAACCAATTCCATGGAAGGAAGAGCTTTAAAAGCAAGGTTGCAAAAGGTCAGCTAGAAATGGGATAACTTGTGTATAGCTTAGTATCATTAGAGGAGGATCTAATCTCATTGTATAACTAGGATCAAACTAAAAACGTGATGGACCTAAGTCATCTATCTTCCACGTGGGAGGCTTTCAGAGGTTCATAGTGGAAATAGCTCATGTCATTGAGCTATGGAATGGAACTCGATCGATTACTCAAATACCCAGCTTAGTAGTGGGAGGCCTTAGCAAGGACAAAAAGTGATGTGATGGGAGATTGGTTTTAGAACTCAAACATGGCTTAATAGGGCTCAATGCCAATAATAAATGGAGCATGGTTTGATGAGTCACCCATTGGAAATAAAAGTATTGAAACAACTCATCTCAATGAGCAGTGCAGAGTTCATGAAGATGGCTAGACTCACATGACTAAATGAATTGGAAAATCAATGCAAGGTTGGCCAAGAATACGAGCAAGAATAGTTTAATGTTAAGAGTTTGAGGCTAACGGGATGGTGACCAAGCTTATTAATGGCAGTGAGATGGTAGGAGCACGAAGACTAAGCCAAGTCCAAGGTAAGAAACAACTTGCTCAACTAGATGTCAGGTGGCTCGTTCTGAGGAGCGAGGATTGAGCCTAGAAATGGGTTAGTGATCGAGGTATTTAGTGGATCGAGGTGTGCAGAGATCAGCTCATCACTAGCAGGATCAGTTTGGAAATGGGTGTAGGTGAGCTCAACAGATAGTCAGTGAATTTTACAGGAGCTCATATATGAGCTTGGCTCAACGTGATGGTACCATCAACTCAGGGATGTTGGGTGATTATTGGTGTAAGATCGGAGATGGGAAAGAAAAATTCCAAGTCCATTCTCAATACACTGACAAGAATTCATAACAAATATGCACTTTTGTGGAATTCGAGGAGATCCAAACCCAACACACTGTGTCAATGTTGGAAAAATAGAGGTCGGGGAGATCAACAAGACATGGTGAGAGTTGGTATCTGAGTTGGTCGAGGAAACATGTTGGACCCACCAAGGAAGTATGCCAAAGGAGGACATGTCAAATGGCAGCGAACGTGGTGAGTTCAACATTGGTGGTCTGATCTTTAAAGAGCTTGTTTAGAAGTGAGTCAGGTTCTAGTTAGTGTGGAATACAGTGAATGGCTCGAGTTATTCTCCATGCTTCTTGGTTCATTGAAGTCCAATTTGATCGCCAACAGATGAGGGATTATAAGATCGATTTGGTCACCGATTTGATGGGGTGACGGGTGGATTTTGAATGGGATACGAGCAAGGAATGGGGATCCATTCAATACAGTCACGTGGCAAGAGCTCGATCCATAGTGGAGCCTTTATGGTGATATGAGAAAAAGTGGAGGTCAACCAAAGTAAATGTGTAATGTGTTTTGCAAACAATCAACATTTAAATAGGAATGTGATGTATAAGTCACCGATGGCTCGACACATGGCCTATAAAAATTATAAATGGCTCAATGCGATGGGTTATGGAGACCCAGTTGAAGTGCAAGGTAGCTCGATAGTCAGCTTGGTGAGCTAGTTGTTGAGCCATTTATCTAGACAATAACCAAACCTTTCTAAAGAAAAAATTGAACCTTAAGTGGTCTCACCAAAGGCATGAATTTTATTAAAATATTTTATTTTAAAATATTATTCTTATTAAAATATTTTATTACAAATATTATTTTAATTAAATAGAGGATAAATTAAATTTTTGGAATTCATGAGGCATGATGGAATGTTCTTAAGTGGTGAAATTAATGACATAATAAAGTATGGAGACCAAGTGCCTAGAATTTAGGGTTCCTCCTCTCTTCTCTCAAAGGTGTATTTTTTATAAATGTAAATGAGGAATTCATTCCAAAGGATTAGAAAGGTTAGGGTATTTTCTAATTCCTCTCTCTTTTCACATGTCTATTGTGGATTGTGAGACTTTCAAGCCTCTTTTCCAACATTGTAATGGCAAACATTGCCTCTTCCTCATGTAATGATGCATTATACACGTGATTAAAGTAATTAAATCTTGTTCTGTGACTAATTATTGGTCCTTTCATCATTATAGCTACTTCTTTATGCCTTTCTCGTTTATATGTAGGTATACTGTGTAACTTCAAATTTCCATTGTAGGTTTTGGGAGTTTTGTGCTTATCTGGGAGTGAAGCTTTGTATACAGTTGGGTTGTGGTGCTTTTTCATCCTTCTTAGTTTTATCCTTATTCACTGGAAGACTGAATACATGTCTAGCAACACCCTTTCTTGGTGCATCACCACTTCTAGTATAGGTTTTACTTCTTGTAAATCTCTCTTCCTAAATCCCATGAAACGTTAGTATAGGTCTAGTTAGTTGTTTTATTGCATTAGAAGTAGTGTAGTGCCTAGTTTAGAAAGAGGAAGCTGACCTTATCTGGAGGTTTACCTCGAGCCCAAGTCCCATAGCTTGATAGGTGATCCCATGTTACTCAATCACGTCGAATTCCCTATCCATCACTTGGCCATTCAGAGGGTGTAGTGATTTGGTGACGACATGATAGACCACATGTTATTCACACATTGGAAGGAATTTGATTGCCCCCTCATTTCTCAATAACACATTATGTTTATATTTTTAACTTGATTATTGAGGGAAAAGCTACACACCTAAACCTCACTTTGCTTGCAAACAAACACAATGGCGGGAAACTATGTTTTCCCACCTCTAGTTACATACTCTATAATTCATAGAAAAATACTAAAAAATTAGATATTTCCCCCATGGGGGCATTCTTGGATCACCCTTATCTTTAGAGAATATATTTTCATCTATACCATTAGGGGGCCTAAAAATACAAAAACATTCATATATGTTAAAAATTCAAAAACATTCAAATATCCAAACATATTTACATCACATTTTCTTGGTTGTTTCTATTACATGCTTATATTATTCATATTACATGTTACTTATCATGTTATATTGATACATAATTTTTTATATCCTTTTTATATATACATGTTATTTTGTGTGGTACATTGAGTTGAATTCAAGTTATACAAATATTATTACGTGATGAAAATTTCTTCACACTAATCTCTACTAGCTCTTTTGTAGCAACTGTGGGCATCCACTTTACACTTTCTCACATACATGTGTTATTATTCCAAATATTTTCTATTTTATTTTATCTTATCTTAGTTACTCAATACATACATCATTGAATAATATTTATTACTTTAAAATGCTAATGGGTGCTTCATGTGTAGTATCTAGTTTTGCAGGTTACTTCCAAAATAGGATCATTTTCATATTATGGAATATTTCTTGTTTTACATGCTTACTTTGTGCTTTTACTTATTTTTAGTAAATGAAATATGTTACTTGTTTGTTGCTTGTTGGCCTTGAGTTCCTCAATTGTCTTGTGACATCCTATAGAACCATTTCTACATTATTTTGGGGCTTTTATATTAGTGTTACCTTTTTTCGCCTCGGCCCTTTTCCCTTTCAGAATTCTTTTGCATTTTGTCGAGACCAAATTTTGCCTAAGTATGGAGCTAGACCCGTAGGGTATCAGCGTGTCCCTTCGGCATAATTTGGAGGAGGCAAAAAGAATCAAGAATCTTCGAGCAACGACAATCCATGTGGCCAAAGTGTGGCTCAACAGACCTAGGCAAGTTGAAAAGTCAAAAATAAAGTGGAAGAGCACACAGTCCTCCATGTGACACCTAGGCATAATTTTAAAAGGAGAGAGAAAATGATGAGGCCCAAAGTAGTGCACAACCACCATGTGTCATGCAAGGAAGCCACCACCATCAAAAGGACTAATCAAGGAATCGAAGGGCTCAAGGCCTGACCGAGTAAATGTGATCTCGAACCTCAAAACATGCAGTTGATAGCTAATCTAAAGTTTGAAGATCTCGTAGGTAAAACTAAATGTGGGTGGTGGAAATCTTAATGGAGACACATTGAAACAAGAGCCACAGGGTCTATGTAGGAATGTTTTAGTGCTCGTTAGAAGGACACATAAGATAGAAGAAAACAATTTCAGAGCTCCACAGGAGAATTTAGGTTCAGTCTATTACGTCCATTGGCCTTAGCAAGGCTCTGTTGTAAAGAAACATTATAATATGTTAAATTTTGGCCTTATGTACTATTTTTCTATATATATAAGATTTCTTGTTCTGTGTACCTGTAAGTTCACAATATTTTGTGTCCTTTGTTTCTTCCTGTTACTTTTTTTTAGTTTTATATGAATGTTTAAATATCTATAATGATACACACCCTTAGAGATTTACATAGATATATTCATTTACATGGTCATATTTTAGTTTAATTCAACCTTTGATATTTTGAGATATCTCTAGAATAGTTGATCATGTTTAATGCTCCTCAATTAATCTAATAGATGTTTCAATATTAGTTTTTGTGTTATTTTAGCAAAGGTTTCGGCGCATCGCCTTAGTTAGAAATTTCACATATTTCTATTTTCTCTCTAACCCTTATCTCAACACGAAGTAGAGAAGAGCCAACTTCTATAAAATCTGGAGGTTATCGTAGAGGCCAAGTCCCACATCTCTAATATTTACCATGACTTTGGTGGTTCATCTGCAAAGATAATCATCAACAAATCCTTAGTGATATCCCATGTATGTGGCATCATGTTTTTTATTTGTGTGACCTTACATGAATTTTCATACATCTATTGTGTTGTTTCTCTATTGTTTTTTATTAAAACTTTGCTTGTTTTTCTATTATATTACTATGTATGCACCATGGTATATACCATGTGCACTCCCTTATTTCACCCTATGGGAATCCTACAAAACAATTTCAAATTAGTTACAGGTCTTCTTGTTTGGGCCACCCTCACACTACTTTATCTCACATGTCCCAAATAAGGGGGAAATTATGGGATGATATTTCACCCTCATGATAGTTCTTAATAACATGGTACATAATTATACAATTTAGAGGACTAAAAAATGGCATAGAAAAAAACTTGGGTTAGAACACATAAAGGGACCAAAACATACATAAAATACCATAATTTATGGATGTTATGGCCCACCAATACACATTTATCATGGTAAAATTTTTCAATAGTTTTCTCAATTGGTACAATTTTTCAGGGACATTTACAGGCTCTTTACCCAAGTTAAGAAACAAAATGCATAGTACATTCTAGATTATGGTGGCACCAATGGTACATGAAAACTAGTATTGCCTTAGTACATTGTGTCATCATTTGAAAATCAATTGGGTTTGTGTTCATCTATAGTCACACTTATCCATGGGTCTTAGGAAGTATCGAGGTGACTATTATGCTTGCAAGCTTGACTTTCCATAAGTCATTTTTGTTAAGGGATGTTGGGAAAATCGAACGCTCCTCGTATAGTTCTCTTCACCATACAAGGTGCATTTTCACTTATTTCTATTCTCCTTGGCACATTCCACTTTGGAACTAATCACCCCCAAGTCCTTCCAACCAGTTCTAACACAAATCTCATTGAATCTCCATGGAAACGGAAACAAGAGTAATTTCTCCCCCTCTTGTAAAACTACTAGGTGTATAGTTTTCTTTGTTTTACTTTTATACTTACATACTGCTATTTTCAAGTTAAATTTTGATTTCCTATAATATAGACGTTGAATACACTTTTCTTTGTAGGTACTCATATGGGAAAAACAAACACAACCAATAAAAAAAATTCCTAGCACAAACACAAGGTTCTACGAGTGAAGACAAAGTGTGTATGCACACTCAAGTAACTTTTCCTTTAAGTACACATTTTTTAATTCCATACTTAAAGGGGAGGAATGTAGACACTCATTTTGGTAATTCATGTCTTGTAACAAAAAAATTGTACAACACTTTTGCACTAGCCTACACTTTCTCAAGTATGATATCCCTAGATATATCTCACTCATTCTTGCTTACATACATGACCTATTTTTTCAAATAATGGTCATATTAATTTATCAAATAAGATTATACATTTTCATATTACAATTCTAATTTCCAAATTTCTTGCACATACACTCAGGATCTTAGCGCCTAAAAAGGGCCATAACAGCCATATGTTATGGGACAACCTAAACGCTTTCACCCCTTTCCCATCAATGACACTTTTCTTGATTTGAACCTCTTTATTAAAATCCTAGTAGGATTTACCTAAGTTTTCTAGATCTAGAATGCATATATAAGTCATTTATTCATCTCTTATTAAGAGGAGGGATTTTTTAATCCACTTAGCACCTATCATTTTAGTGAGAAAATACTAAGAGCCATCATAAGAAAAGATACTCCAAAACTCCCTTAAGATGTCATATACTCTACATATTCATTTAAGGTAGTCCTCTACTCAAATTTACAAGCACAAAGAGAACATCATTTTAATACAAGATATGGCAAAGGTCAAGTACAATCACATTGTTGCAAGCTCGTGGTTATCAATATGGTTGCATGCATTCTAGATATCACATGCTAAATGACAACAACGTGTAGTTTGATCCCTCCTTGGAGTAATGGAAATGTAGGTGGTTCACAGGGGTGCCCACAACCCAACTGATGTTTATTTTGCAATACTCCTTCACCATCTATAGTTTCAAAGATTCAATCAGCTACATAATAAGCATCACATAATGTCAAAGGTCCAAATTACAGACATGAGCATATCAAGAAACAATACAAAGGCCCATAAATTTTCAAGAGAATAAATCACAAAGGGACATGGACATACTGAAAGGTATATAATGGCCATATACTTTGGGTTTTTGTTATACACCTTGGTCTAGGAAGCTCCGCATGACACAATTTCAAAGACAGTTTTTTCAAACCATTTCCAACACTTTCCAGTCATCATGTTAGCCCATATCAGCATATAGTCTAGAAATCAGCTAGGTCATCTTCTCCCTCTCATTACAATTATTTTGTATCACTATTTATCATTACTTATCTTTGTTTCATGTATTATCCTGATATTGCTGCAATTATCTTTGGAAACTAGTTGATTAGGATAATATACCATCGATTACTACCCTATAAATTTAACCATTTAGGTTAAATCATTGAGAAACTATTAAGATACTTCATATAATATATCTCAGAAGGAAATAAAGGCTTCCATATATTTTCCTAGGATATTTTTTGCAAACCCAATGAATCAGGGGACTTGGGCTTATTGACATTAAACTCCACAACCATGCCTTAAGTTCTAAATGGATCATTAAAGGCATGAAAGGATGATAATCTTGGATTTTTTATTTGATAAATTACATCCATAAGGGAACTCTAATCAGGAAGAAAGTTTGGAGAGGATTATACCTTCAATATCTCCTCTTTATGATGGTGGCTGTCAAAATTGGAGGTGCCTTCATGATCAAAAGCATATTAAGAGCTTGGGAATTTCTCAAACCATCTTATATGATAGAAAAGAATTTAGAAAAGGGTTTTCCATCAATTCTCACCCATCCTAGAGGTCACTTATTATTCAATGCTAGAATGAACCTCTTGGATTAATTCCCCAATTTATAGGCCTTTGTCTCTTAAAAAAGGGGATACTAACAATCAATGATATTTTTTGCAAAGAAGTCAGAAGTTGGCTACCTCAGGCTAATATAAAACAAAAATTAGTGCTTAACACTGAAGATGTCGTCCCAATTAATAAAATGCAAAATGTTATCCCAAATGAAAACCTCCATAAAATTGGATATTCAACTATAATTATTATGTTGAGAGAGTGGAACTCACCAATTTCCACTCCTTTCTTCTAGTATAAACCCCAGATTGGTTATAATTTTTTATTGGATCATGAAATTTATATGGATTCATTGAAAAACCAATGGAATCTTAACTCCCCCCATCAAGTCTAGGTGAGGATATTTTACAAGCTTAAGAAAATTCCCACCAAGCCTAAGAAATATCAAATCCTTTGGTGCATTCTTACTAAGGCCTTCCAATTGGGGAATGACTAAAGCATATGGGAAAAAAAAACCCCATCTACCCTAATTGCCACAAAACTAAAACCATTAATCACTTTTTTTGGTTATGCCGCTTTGCTTCCTTTGTATAGTATTGGATCAAATCCCTATGTAGACACAAAAATTTGGTATCACTATTGTAGATTTCCCCCGTGCGCATTTTTCACCATGGTCCTAGCTAGAACCCCTTAATTTGATTAATTTATTTTAATGACCATATATTATCCCATCACCTTTAATTCTTAGTTAATTCTTGTTAATTAACCTAAATTAGCTAATTACCCCTAATTAGCTTTCATCTCTCCTAATTAGCTAATTACCTCTAATTGGCTTTCTTTGGGATTCTTTTATCCCTAACCACCCAAATCCACATCCCTATGCTTTTTCTATCTTTTATCTAGCCCATATTTATCTCCTACCTACTCATAACATTTCCCTAAACAACCCTTACCCACCTACATGCTTTAAAACATTTATCCCAATCCCTAAAATCCCCATATCTCGAGTAAATCAGTGATTTTACCATCCAAGGAATGGTTGCCCGTAGTTGGTGGTGACCCAGCCAGGTCATCGTCAACCCCTTTAAAATTAGATTCACCCCTCTTCTTTTGGGGGTATGCATGTAAATATCTGATATTTCTTGCGACTTGCAAACTTTCTCTCGTGCCTGAGCATCCTTGCAATAGCTATAACCTCTTTGGATTTCCTTTTAACTTGGTTGCATCACTCATGAACATCCTCCATGAGATTACCATAGTTTTTTGTTCTTTTATTTAGTTATTATCATTATCTTATTTGCATCTAACATTTTGCTGGACTAGATCATCTCCACAGACCTCGTTTCGATTTTCCTTTCCATCTATCATACTTGCAAGTTTCTTTTTCAGTAAATCCACTCTCGGCTTAACCTAGTCTAGCTCAGGTCTCCATCAACCCTGGAAAGTATTTGCCAATGCGATATCCATCTACCTTTATGCCTTCATTTTCTGGATCCTTAAATCTATGTTACTTTGTTTCCGTGTTCACCTAGTTTTTAGATCTCCCTGTCATTACTCTGTTTCTCATATTCATCTTGTCAGTCCCTGGTCTCCATTGTCCGAAACCAGTTGTCATCGACTAAACCTTTGTTTTTGGTATGTATTACTTAGATCCATGTTTCTTCACACCCTTCTATTTTTGCCAACCTTATAACTTCTTTGCAAGTGCCTATCAGTTAGCACAGAGCCTCAATATCCTCAGGTCTGCACTCAGAATATCCATATCTACATTTACAGTTGATGTTCCATCCATTTACCTTAGGTCACCATAGACTAGACCCTTGTAGCCTTGGTCATCGTCAACCTTGCTCAGGTAACATTTACTTTATGTTAATTTAGATCATATTCGTATGTTCCTTACGTTTATACATTTTCTAGTTTCTGTCTACCTCAGATCCTGCATCTTATTTAGTGCTATCATTATCAATTTTATCATATTTTATCGATCAGGGGTTGACATACACTAAGGAAGGTAACACTTCTTGGAACCAATTTTTTGAGCAGCCCCCACATTTACCATCTAATCATTTTTCTTCTTAGTCTTTCTCGTTTTGCAGGTTCATCAAGTTTGCAGCGAGATCATTCACTTTTGCACCTGTCCATTTTCATCCATCACGCATTCGAGGTACCTTAAACCCTCACATTTTAGAGTTATTTTATTTTATTTAGTACTAATTCATTAACTTGAAAAGGAACAAAAAATTAGATCAACGTTCTAGCATGCCCAGTGAGACCACCCTTTTAGGAGATTCCTTACATTTCTTGTTAGTTTTTGTATTTCTTTTGTCTTCTACTAACACTGTAGGTAAAAGCTTCACTTTTTTCTTGTTCATCTTGTGTTTGGTTGGTTGGATCACTCTTCATTTTCTTTAAAAGATTAGATAAAAAGGAAAAGCATTTCTCCAGGTATTTTTGTTTTCGTCTTATTTTCTCCTTTTTGCATCACTTTTACCTTTCTTATGTGTTTGTCTTCATCGAACTTTCACATTTGAATTTGGCTTAAAAAGAACCCTTGGCATCCTTACTTGTTTGTCTAGCTTAAGTAGGGGTTAATCAGTTACAACTCACATTCTATCACACACACCAAAATCACACATCAATCTACATATCTAGACATCTTCCTACTAGGTGGATTGATTGAGGATTTGATCACCCAATAGGAAGCTTCCGTTGATGTTCTGGCCGCATTTGAAATCCTGCATAGACTCGGGCCTCACATACCTTTGGGTATATCGAGGACTCCCCAACCATAACTACATGAGACCAACCTTAGATAGAAATTTCTTAGGTACCTTCGTTATCCATTTTCCCTTTTTTCTCACATATTCTAATTAATCATGTTAATAAAAACATCATTGTTTGATTTGTTTGATAATAAAATTCATAAACAAATATTTTCCCATTTCATGGCATAATAATACCTCTTCTCAAACAATGCACTATAATATATCCAATGATACTCCCTCCTCCAATGATCTTGAGATTCTGCATTGGATCTCTCAACCTTTTAAAGACCATGTCATTCAAATTGATCCCCCTTTTAAAACTGACTCTACTATCTCTCATCAGCTCATTACCCCTTGACCAGTCACACCACCATCCCCTACTCCTTTAGAAACCCCTGGGCCTCCTTCTAGCCCCATTTATGACTTCATATTTTGTAGATCTCCCACAATTTCTCTATCTTATCAATCCACTCAATTGGTGGATATTATTCCATCCCCATCACCTCATATCAACATTATACCTAGTTCATATGATATTATCACTATAATGCCTATCCAACCATCTCAATCTCCCAATACTCAACAATAAAATATCTCTATCTCACAATAATTTATTCAACCTCAACAATTACATCTCATTCCTATCTCTCAACAACAATTATTATCACAACCTATCCCATCTTGTCACATTCCCATTCAATCTCCACCCCTTAATTATATCCCCCTTATAAAAAATTACATCCTTATCCATCCACTTCTCATCTTGTGCAGCCAAAACCATCTACCTCTTACACCCACACTTCACACAAAACTTTTAAACCATCTTATAATTATACCCCCTTGGGGGAATCTTACAGTTCAATCTTTGATAAGTTGATGGCAGCTCACCTCCTCATACTTCCTCCCATCTGACCTATTGACAACTTACACCCCAAACATGCTTGGTATCATAAGAGTCATTACTGTAAATATCATCAAGTCATAGGTCACAACATTGAATTTTTTTGTTCTTTTCAAGATCGTGTTCAACAACTTATAAATCAGGGGGATCTCTAAATAGACAATCCTACCTCATCTCATAGCCAACCCTTAACATCTTCAGACAACCCTTTCCTAATCTACCACCGAAAAATAAATTTCTACCTTCCACATCTTACACATCCAATACTTATACAATCAATACTATACATCAAACACCTCCATCCTTACCTATCTCATCTACCTCATCATTTATTCATACCTTAGACATTGTGCCTACAACTTCTACCACACCTATCACATTAGCTTCCACCACTTGTCCTATATCTACATTTATTCCTACCTTTACCACATCCACATCAAATTTTCCTATACTTACCTATTTCATCCACATCTATTATACCCAAACCTACCATATTTAATCCCTTACCCACATCAACATCTAACACACATACATCTACATCACTTGCATCATCAAACATCCCAATCGTACCTATCTCATCATCAATTTCAACTATCCCTATATCTACCCCATCAGAAAACTTGCTTGCATTTACCTTTACATCTTCATCACATATACCCACATATTTTCCCATGGCCAAATCACCTATTTTATCCCAATTTTATACATTTAATCTTCCAACATCTACCATTTCCACATCAATACCCACTACCACACCAATCATATCTTCTCGACTTGCAAACATATCAATGATACCTCTTGAAACATTTATGAAACAAGAATACCCACATAAGAAAAACTCAAAGGGTATTCAAACAACTATTTCCACATCAACCAATCCAAAACCTACACCATCCACATATCGTATACCTCATCATTCACATCATACAAACACCTCTTTCTCCATCCACATCTCATATACCTCATCAATCACATCATATAAACACCTCTTTCTCCATCCACATCTACACCCACAATTGATCATATACCTACATCTACATCACCAATTTTCATGTCTACTTCATTGGATTTGACCATACCTACTACTTCATTTACATCCATTCCACCCTTACCTATTATACCATCCATAGAATCAATTCCAATTCCTCTTTCTTCACTTTTACTAGTGCTAACCAGATAAATTATCATAACTACACTAACTTCATCTTCTCCTCCTACATATTTCTCATTGTTTGAAGAGTTTGTGAAAGCATTCCAATTCTCCTTGACTTCAAATGATTCTCCCATCTCATCCTCACAATCAAACACTTCCACATCTTCTTTAGATATTATCAAACAAAAATTACTTCCTCCATAAATACCAACCACACAACCTTCAGATCCTCCAGTTGAGATTATTTTCATCCCTTCCAAGGGTAAACCTTCTCGATAAAAATTTAATACTCTTGGTAAACATTCCTAAAGGTCTCTTATGCATCCTTGTAAGAAGTTAGGTCTTCCCCTTTCTCAGGAATCCAATGTTGCAACATCCATCCTAGGAGCACCCCCATCTATTTTAGGGTCAATCCCTTCATCTAAGACACCTCCCAATAATAAATCCAAATCCAAACAATCTAATCCTCCTCCAAAATTTGATTCATATTCTAATACATCTAATTTACCCATCCAATCTACATCCACTCCTTCCCTTAGATCCAAGTCAAGGTATCCTATCAAAACCTATTAGAGTTACCTTCCTCGTAACACTTTGATTGGGTCCTACAGAGATACCATTCAACATTTAATTCAAATATCTGTAATCATGATTCCTTCTATTAAATATTTTTGATCCTCATAGTAAGAAGACATCATGGTTTGATTCTAGTGGCATTTGTGCTTATCGTCATACCCCGGGTCATGAAACCGAGCACTATAAGGCCCTTTGAACTATCGTCCATGATCTAATGAAGAGAGATGAATCTCTCATCCAATATGATCTACCTTCTCCATCCACCGCAACCAATCCAATTCCTATTTCTACATCTCCATCCATTGAATTTTCTAAATCTCCTCCTTCATCCACATCTTCATCCATCATCTCGCCTCCGCGAGAGGGTCTTCCCTTGTTCATCAATATTTTTGGCCTTTCCAATCATCCCTATGATCCCCAACCATCTATCCAATCCAAATCCAAGGTTATCATTGATATTGTTTCTAATAATCCCATCCAATATTCTTCATCCATGTACTCAATTACATCCAATTTACTTAATGTGATATACTCTCTTTCATTGGGGAAGCATCTTCCCCTCATTATTGAACATCTTGCATCTATTTCCTCATCCACACATCTTATCCACATCAATTCATCCCCCTATCTATCTAGCAACTCTTTTGACACTGGGAGACTTCACTCTGGGCATTCCTCCTTGACATTGTCCTATTTATCTCATCCAAATATTATCCAATCATTCTCATCTGATCTTATCTATTTTACTTTAGCCAACCTATTTATCTACCATTTTCTCATCCCAATTCCATCTTTGTGGCCATATTTGTACCTCTTTTGGGGTGTCATATTTTCATCAAAGTCCACCTCTATGGCCATACTTATGCCTCTTTTGGGGCACCATATTTTTCATCCTAAGTCCACCTTTGTGGCCATACTTGTGCCTCTTTTGGGACACCATATTTTTCATCCTAAGTCCACCTTTGTGGCCATATTTTTTCCTCTTTTGGGGGAACCACATTTTCATCAAATTCCACTTTTGTGGCCATATTTGTGCCTCTTTTGGGGAACCATCTTTTTCATCAAATCCCACTACTTTTGTGGCCATCTTCGTCTTGTTAGGGACACATAATTTTCTTTCTTCCTCACTTTTGAAAGGTAACGCATAGTTTCCTCCTTTTCTCATCATATATAAGTCCACTCTTGTGGTCGTTTCCTCGTCTCATTAGGGACAAATTTTTTCTTTTCTTCCTAAAGGGTAGATCATAACTTTTACCTTCACTCATCTATCTTATCACATCCCATATTTTACAATATGTCATCCTATCTTATCGCAACCTTAATATCGGTGACCTTATCCTCAAATCAAAACATTAGTACTCTAGAAAAGAGCCAACGTGGAAAATTTTCCTCTAACTGGATTGGACCATACTTTATCACACATAAATATGGGTCGAGAGCCTATCAATTCACCTCCCTCGATGGCAAGTAGGAAGTGGAACTGCTTAATGCATTGCAATTGCCACCATTCTATTGTTAACATGTCACCAATGAACACTTAGTCATATCCTTAGATCATTCCTCCATCATTAGCCTCCTCCATGTATCATTGTAATGATTTGTAACTATGTGGTCTACCATTACTTTCCTCAGCATGACCTTAAATATGGGCACCACGGCTCTACCCATAGATTGTTCCTTATGGATAGTTTCTCCCTTCTTGAAGAGAACTCCATAATCATTACATCCATCACCATCTTATTTACCTTTTGGAACTAGGCTAAGGGTCAACGGGTGTCTCTTGTACGTTCATTATCCCCTCCTAAGTGGTATACCTAGCTATTCCTAGCTCTTCCCCATGTTAAAATCAAAGTTCATGGATGATTTTATCAAAAATCAAAGTTATTAAAAATAGACTGCTCCCTCGAAGGACAGTTGTTCATATCAAAAAATAAAAATAAATCAAATCAAATCAATAGACCAATCCCTTGAAGGATGGCTATCATGTGTATCACTCTTGCCATCTTTATCACATATGTATAAAGTAGACCATACCCTCAAAGGATGGATACTCTTTTGTATCATGGCATTGAAGGCTTCCCGCATTGATCAACCTTCCATTTTCTCAGCATCCTTAAGAAATCTTCCCGCATTGATCAGTTTTTTCTTTCCCCTTCCCAGAGCTGGGGAATAGATTTAGGGAAAACCACTTATGGAGAATTTTCTTCATGCGTACAAGTTACATCACAAACCCATTTTTCATGTCGACATCAGGTTTATGAGATTCTTTCATTCATAATTCCCTCATGATCTATGATATAGCTAACTAGCATTGGTTATGTGCTAACATCTATTTTGGTCACATGTGCCTTATGTTACTTGGATTCCCTTCTTTTTTATCTCCAACGCAATTTGAGGAATCTCTTTCCACGAGTGCTCTTTGATATGGCATAGCTTATACCCTTTCGTTACATATATTACACCTTATCTATCTCATCACATATTATCCAAATTGTCTTATCTTAAGTCCACTCTTGTGACCATCTTTATGTTCCCTCTCAGGGCATCATATCATGAATTTTCTTATCTTTCCTTTTTGGCCATCTTTGTGTGATTTTTCTAAGGCACCATTTCATCTTATCTCAAGTCCGCCCTTGTCTCCATATTTATTCCCCCTTGTGGCATTTTATATCATCATTTATTATTTTTCCTTTTCGTCTATTTTTCGTGTCCTTTGTTGGGGAACCATTAATATCTCATTGCAAATCCACTTTTCTGGCCATATATGTGTTCCCTCTCGAGGGAACATACCTCACCTTTTTATATTTCGTCTACTTAGCCATTCTTTTTCCCTTTATTGGGGGACAATTATTTCTTTCCTCACCCACTTTGTGCTCTTTTTCTCATGCTCCATCTCACTATATTTTTCATTCTTAAGTTCACTATTATGGCCATCTTTGTGTTCCTCCTTAGGGAGTTTTATTTTAACATTCTATTTATCCTTGTTTTCTATCAAAATACACCTTTGTGGCCATATTTATTCACCCTTGGGGAATTTTTTTCATCACTTTTTTATTTTACCTTTTCAGCCATTTTTGTGCCCTTTGCAGGGTCACAGTTACTCCCATCTTCATCCTTTACGGATGCATACCTTTCGATCGATTCCTCATGTAGGAAGGATTTCACATTTTTTTAATTTGGTTGCGCATAGTTTTTTATGTTTTCCTATGAACCATTGGTCCTCATGGCTTGCATCCATTCGAGAGGTTTCCCATTAGATTTCCTCCATTTCACAGTGATTTTTTCCCACTCACTGGTCTGTAGAACGTTTCTGCCATCTCCATTGAGACTGTCCTTCGCTCCCTACTGACGTGATATTGGAATCACCACCATAGGTTTTATTGTTGTTTAAGTCCTTATTGCTCGGGGCATCTTGCCTCGCCTTATCATTTTACACGTCTTTCTTCTCCCACCTGCCACTTCACCATCTACCTCTTTAAAAATTGTCATCGATTCCCCTTTGTGTTATCAATACCTTGTTTGAGGGGGAGATTATCATCAATATTCCTTTTGTATTCATCCTACTCTTTATCTCTCATTGTTTTTGTCTCATGGCTTACTGGCACAAACCACTCGATAAAAAGGGGAAAATGTAGACACCAAAATTTGGTATAGCTACTCTCCATTTCCCACGTGCATATTTTTCACCATGGTCCTAGCTAGACCTCCATAATTTGATTCATTTATTTAAATGACCATTTAATATACCATCACCTTTAATTATTAATTAATTCTTGTTAATTAACCTAAATTATCTAATTGCCCCTAATTATATTTCATCTCTCCTAATTATTTAATTACCTCTAATTGGCTTTCTTTGGGATGTTTTCATCCCTAACCACCTAAATCCACATCCCTACACTTTTCTTATCTTTTATGTAACCCATCTTCATCTCCTACCTACTCATAACATTCCCCTAAACAACCCTTACATGCCGCATGTTTTAAAACATTTATCCCAATCCATAAAATCCCCATATCTCAACTAAATCAGTGATTTTACCATCCAAGGAATGGTTTCCCGCAGTCGGTGGTAACCTAGCTAGGTTGTCATTGAACCCTTTAAAATTACCATTACCCCCCTCTTCTGGGGGAATGTATGCAAATATCTGAGCTTTCTTGTGACTTGTAAACTTTCTCTCGCACTTGAGCATCCCTGCAATAGTTACAGACCTCTAGGATTTTCTTTTAATGTGTTTTCATCACTCATGAACATCTTCCATGAGATTACCATCATTTTGTGTTGTTTTATGTAGTTATTATCGTATTATCATTTTATTATTTTCATCTAACATTTTTCGGGACCAGATCATCTCCAGAGATCTCATTTCATTTTTCCTTTCCATCCCTCATACTTGTAGGTTTATTTTTCATTCCATCCACTCTTGGCTTAACTCAATCCATCTCAGGTCTCCATCAACCCTGACAGGTCACCATCGATTTGATATCCATCTTCATTTGTGTATATATTTTATGGATCCTTATATCCTTGTCACTTTATTTTAGTGTTCACCCAGTTGTCAGATCTCCCTTTTGCCACTTTGTTTCTCATATTCATCCTAACCCAGTTGTCATCGACCAGACCTCTATTTGAGGCATCCACCACTCAAATCCTTGTTTCCTCACACCTTTTTATTTCTTTCAACCTCATAAATTCTTTGTAGATGCCTTCCAGTCAGCACAAAACCCCAACATCCTCAGGTCTGCACTCAGAATATCTAGATCTGCATTTATAGTTGTTGTTCCATCCATCTACCTCAAGTTATCGTCAATTGGACCTTTACAGCCTTGGTCATTGTGAACCTTGTAAGGTAACATTTACTTTGTGTTAATTTAGATCATATTTTTATGTGCCTTACATTTCTGCATTTTCCATATTATGTATCATGCATGTTATTTAGTCCTTCATTATAAATTTTATCATCTTTTATCAATTGGGTGTTGACATCCACCAAAGAAGGTAACACTTCTCTGAACGAGCTTCGTCGGGAAGCCCCCGCATATACCATCTAATCAATTTTCTTTCTAGTCTTTCTTGTTTTGCAGGTTCATCAAATTTATAGTGAGATTATTCACTTTGTGATTGTCCATTTGCATCCATCACATATTTGAGGTACCTTAAATCCTCACATTTTGGAGTTATTTGATTTTCTTTAGTACTCATTCCTTAACTTCAAAAGGAAAAAAAATTTAGATCAACACCATATTTCAACCTTTTTGTCCATAGCTATTTACCTATAAAAAGGTCCTTCTTGGGGACTCGAACATACTTCCTGTAAAATACAACCAGATTATAACATTAGTCAGACCTGATATTATTTTTCAAATATGGAAAGGTATAAATTATGTTATTTTTAATCATATGCATATGGATAGTTTTTATCATGTTTCCAATAAATTTTTCATTGTGAATGTGTTACTCTACATCTAGGTATAGGTAGAGAAATTACTCTTAGAGGTGGACCATTTATAGGCACTCATAAACCACTGGGAAATGTGTTGTGCACAGTTAATTGAGAGCCACCAGATTTCTCACAAAAATACTTTCCTTAAGTTCAAAGCCAAATTATTCCACGTCATTTCTCCTAGAGTAGATATAGGAATTTCAGTTCTAGGTCTCGACATCCCTTTTGCGGGGGTGGAAGGAGGTAGAGTTTTGAATTTTTTGGTGGTAGTGGGACTAGTGATAGTGCTCAAAGTGCTGGTGGTGGTAGTTCATGGGATGCTTCTTTTGATGGTGATAGTGGCAGTGGTGGTTCTAGTATTGACACTTGGGGTACCACCCCTTGTGGAAAGCTTCCTCACCTTGCTCAAGTGATTTCCCCTAGGTGGGAGTATATATATGAGGCTCAAGATGGTTGGGAAGGCATCCCAAATTAGAAGCGTACTAGTTTTTTGGGTGCGGTGACAAACCAAACAATCCTCCACCTCTTGCACATACCAAACACCATGTTTGCAACAATTACGTAATTTCATAGTTCTCTTTGTTTATTGCTCCTTTTTTATTAATAGATCTTTGTTGATATGAAATATTTGTGAATAACCTAACCCACGTACTTAGTTGTCTAAAAATAATTCAATATGACACTTTGGAGTATGTTTCCATATCACCCATTTTTTATATGATTAGCATTATATTATACTTTTGAATCAAAAATTACAACCTATATTATATTAAATAAATTATATTTGTAAATAATCAATGGAGGGAATTTGAAGAGTAATATGATCTTGTATTTAATTTTTGTGAGGGTTTTTAGTTCATTTAAAATGAAATGTAGAGAATTTTAAATCAATGCCATTAAATTTAATTAGGTTACCAATAAAATTATTTAATGAAATTGTTTAACTTTGTTTTGAAAAAATTATACATTGTGTTATTGGATTATACATTGTGTTATTATGTTCTTTATTTTTAATATGTATAATGCAAAATTAAACTAAAATGTAATCTTTCAATATGTATAATGGAGAAATAAAATAAAATGTAAATTGAATATGTTTATAGTTATGAAGAGACTCGTTGCCATATAACCTCCATAAATAATTTAAATATGAAACAATCAAATATTTGACATTTAAGTTATTCAATTTTTAATATGTTTTTTAAATGGAGAAGGTACTAGAAAATCAACCTTTTCCTCAATCTTGAGTACTTTGAATAACCAAATTTTTATAGTAGATAGAATTTTAGTAAAGTGAGTTATTGCTCAATATGATATTTAAAGAAAAAGAAGACTTTTAAACTTGTTTTAAGATGGTGCATAGATGTGTTTAAAATATTTGTAAATATTAATTATATGAATACGAAAAAAGAGTTATTGATCAATATAATATATAAATAAAAAAGAAATAAGAGTTTTGAATTAATTTTCAATCTTCACTTATATTTAATTGTCACACTATAATTTTAACCATAGATTTAATAATTTTTTGTCCAAAACTTCAAACTTTTTCATTTTTTGAGTGTTAATTTGGAGCTCTGCTAGGGTTTAGGTCTCAAATCCTTCTATGCTTATTTTCGGTCGTACTGGTTTGCTGTCAAATTATCATTTCCTTGGGAATTGGCAATATTTTCATTTTGTGTGCATAATTATTTCACTGATTGGGCTATTTACTCTACTCTTTGGGTGTGCAAAATTACAGCACCCTTGACTGCTTGTGATTTTTTGTATGAGGCAACCAATGCAACCTGCATAACATGGGATTATCCTACAGTGTGGGACATTGCAAGTAGGATAATCCTCCGGAGAAAGTCTGGTTTCTTCCTCTAACCTAGTGCCAACTTCTCCAAAGAGAAGAGAATGGAAAGCTAAACTAATCCTATTCTAATGCTTTCTAAGGAGACAGGGATAGAAAAATGCATGAAATAAAACTACTCTAAGTGAAGGTGATGCACCAAGAAAGGGTGAGACAATCCAAGTGAGTGAAGGATGGGGAGAAAAATGAGAAGGAGAGGGCTGGTAGAAATGCCACAGTCCAAGACAACATTCAATTCCCTATATTCGTAAAGCACAACAAACTATAGACCCTGCAAAGAGATAGATACATGCACAATATACTTATAAATATAATGGAAGGTAAAAAATGCAATTCATACAAGTTAGGGTGAAAATGGCCAAAACATGAATTTTATTGCTCAGAAACATGCACAATCCATCATACCATAAGCACAAGACAAAATCTTTTACAATAAGCCCAAATTCGAGGCCTTTAGCTCACAATAGCTCTGGAACAAAATTGACAGAGTTCCTTTTCTTTTTTGAAAAAAATATCCCTCAAAATGAGGTGAATTTTACAATATATAGGAAATTTGGGTCACCAACCAGTAGGATGCATTAAAGAGGTATGGGAAACCATTCATTTTGGTACTTTTCCTATTCAGGCAGGTCATGGGTGCCATGCCTCATTAATTCTAGTTGTTGGGATGTCATTCATTCACCTACCCTCATCTGGCTTGTAACTCATCCATCCTCTTTGTCATCCAACTGTGTTGGGTTGGATGGTCATCTAACCATGTCTATCTTTTGAGTGACCCTGATACATGTCTCTTGTCACTGACCAACCCAGGAGTTTCCATCTTCACATTGTGGGCCTCGTCTAACCCAGGAGGTTGGACATCCATCTATCTCTACCCATACGACACACTACCCATCCATTCTGCAGTCGAACTGACCGAGCTGACCAACCTTTGACTCAAAAAATGTCGTACAACTATAAGTCAACCATCTATGTTGGTCTGTCAAACCCCAAGGGGTTGGATGATGTCTATGTATGTCAACCAACCTCTCCATACGTTGTCCATCTGACCAATCATAACCTACTCCCATCTTGAGCCAATCCACAAAAGTCAACCAACCACCCATCTGACCTAACCCATCACCCGACCAACCAAGCCGTCCATACCAAGTTGGACAACTTGTCCAACCCATCACCTGACCAATCAACCTAGTGCCATCACCAACCTTTCTGACCAACCATCACCCGACCAACCTAGCCGACTAACCATGTCACCCGACCAACCCTAGCTGACCAACCGTCACTTGACCAACCTGATAAACTTGATTTCCAACTCCAAGATTCGTCACGGCTCAACTGGCCAGCTCACCGTGAGTTATAACTAAATTGGCCAAGCCAACACACGAGCTACCCTACATACTGCAAAAGCATTTTTCCCTTTTTCCATCAACTACCAATTTTCAGACCTGCTAAGTTGTCCATTTCGTAATGGGGTGTGAAAAATGGATAACAATTGGTGACTTGCGGGATGATATGCCTACTTGATCTGGAAGACCAGTGACCTTAGGGGATCCATTGGGCATGGAGTCATATGATTGTTGGAACTATCCCATCACTTGAAAATATATCTTCCAACCTCTGGAGCACTACTGGATATTTTCATTTCAAAAGAAACCCCTGGTTGAGGACTGGTTGTTTCTTCACCAAACTTTTCCTGAAACTAGAAAGTGCAAGAGCAACAAGGGCACAACTATGTACAAACAAAAAATTTCATACACATTCCAAATAGAATATGCAGAGAGTGCACAAGCACTTATTACAAAAGTCAACCTAAACTAAAACAATGCAATGTGCTACAAGCACTTGGAGGAATTACAACTCCTAAACTAATATGTACAAGAAGGATATTTCACTCAATAAAAATGCTTGAGATAGATTCCATTGACTATAATCTGTAGTCCTTCTCCATCCAACCTTGATAGCTTGAAAGCATTGTTTTCTTTACATCCTGAAATCATATAAGGGCCACTCCATATAGCATCAAACTTGGAGTACCTTCCTGAATTTTCCCTGTCTGCATCCCATTTAAGGACCAAGTCTCCCTCTTGGAAGTTTCTAGCCTTTTCCTTCTTGTCAAAGCACCTCTTGATCAACATTGATCCTTCTCCATGATGTGCATGGCTTGGTTCCTCATCTCCTCCAACTCCATGAGCTCTACATATCTAGCTTCCATGGGTTCAAACTTGGATAGCTCTAGCTGCTTCATGAGTTCCAATGCAGAAATTCAAGGGATATAGGAAGTCTTGCCTCCCTTCCATAGACTAACCTGTAAGGAGAGTTCCTTGTTGACCTCTTAGGAGTAATCCTATCAGCCCACAAGGCTGATTTCAACTTGGCATGCCAAGTTCTCTGGTTCTCATCTAGAGTTCTCCTTATAATCTTCAAAATATTTTTGTTTGTGGACTCGGCCTGCCCATTACCCTGTGGGTAGTAATTTGACAAGGTGCTCAAGTATATCCCATTTTTGACTACCCACTCTATGATCTTAGCACCTAGGAATGCCAAAGCATTATCTGATATAATGGTGGCCAGAACTCTGAAACTCGTCGTTATCCCTTCATAAAAATCTAGTATGTTGGCCTCATTTGCTTCTTTGAGTGAAACTTCCTCTATCCACTTGGTGAAATAATCTGTGGCTATGAGGATCCACTTGTGGCCCAAGCTAGAATTTGGATTAATCACCCCAATGAAATCTATCCCCCATTGCATGAATGGTTCATTTACAGAAATGGGGTGGAGTGGAAGGGCTACTAACCTCTCTTTGCCTGTGAAGAAGGCACACTTTTTACACTTCCTAATCCATGCATAACAATCATGAAAAAGGTTAGGCCAATAATAACCTACCTTCATAATTCTAAGAGCTATCATCCTTGTGGGAAAATGGCCACCTGTTTCTCCATCATGAAATTCATGTAACACCTTCTCTATCTGATCTACCTTGAGGCACCTTAGGAGGACACCATTTACATCTTTCTTGAACAAGATACCATCAACCAATACAAAGGGGATACAATGGATCCTAAAATATCTTCTTTTGGCCTTGCTTAGCCCTTGAGGACTTTGACATGTTTGAAGGAAATGGACTATATCTTGAGTCCAACAAGGATCGGGTGAGGCATCGGCTGATTGCTCTTGATTACTGTGTAGCACCAAAACAACCTCTCCTTTACCACTTGACTCGGCATGCTGTCCTGAAGCTAGCATGTTCACATAATCCCTTCCCCCTGACCAACTTGGTCACCTTAATATCAATGTCATATTCCATGACCTTGGTTACCTAGCCAACCCTTTTTTCATTGAGGTCCTTGTTTAAAAGAAAATCTTTTATACCAACATGTGTGACTAGTAGATGAATCCTATTATTTGACACTAAATGTATGAACTTCTTCAAACTTCTAATCACAGCAAGGAAATTCTTCTCAATGAATGAATATGTCACCTCATATTCCATAAGGCATTGGCTGAAGAAAGCAATAGGATGTTCCAGTCCTTCTTATTCTACTTGTACCAAGATTGCAGAGATGGTGTCCAAACCACTGAAGGCATATAGAAAGAATTATTTGGAGAAGTCTGCATTAATGAGAGTTGGAGCTTGATATATGGCCTGCTTGATAGCTTTGAAACTTTCCTTTCCCTCCACTGTCCATTTGAAAGCCAAATTAGTTTTCAGCATCATCGTTAATGGCTTCACAAGAGCAAAAAAAATTTGGTACAAACCTCCAAACAAAGTTTATCCTCCCTAAGAATATTTGGAGATCCTTTTTATGAATTGGCAATGGTAGAGCATGGATGGCTTCTACCCTCTCTGGATCAATTTTCAGTCCTTCCTTCGACATGATATGACCTAGAAGTTTACCCTCATGTGCCATGAATATGCACTTTTTTGGGTTCAAAGACACTCTCAAACCTCTTGCACCTTTGGAAGACCTGTCTAAGATGAAAGAGGTGACTTTTTGCATTTTTAGAAAATACAGTAATGTCGTCAAGATATACAAGCACTATTTTATTTAACAACCCCTTAAACACCATATCCATTTCTCGTTGAAATGTTACTCCCACATTTGATAGTCTGAATGGAATCTTCATGTATGCATAGGTGCCCCATTTTGTGGTGAAGGTTGTTTTGAAATGATCCTCCTCTTTCACCATAATATGATTATAGCCCGAATATCCATCTAAGAGGGAGAATCTTTTCGAACTGGCCACTACCTACAAAATCTACTCCATGGAGGGCAATCAGATAGTGATCCTTGAGGGAGGCCCTGTTTAAATCCTGAAAATCCATGCACATTCTGATTTCCCCATTCCTTTTCCTAACAAGCACTAGATTTTCCACCCAACTTGAGTGCTTGATCGGGAAAATGATACTCACCTCAATGAGCTTATTCAAATCCTTCTTCATGAGAGGCTCTATATGAGGGTTGATCGAACTTTGTTTTTCCTTGACAGGCTTAGCCTCTAGATGCAACTCAATGGTGTGTTGTGCCAATTTTGGGTTAAAACCCTTCAAATCCTCATAGCTCCATGTGAAAACATCTGGGAATTCCTGGAAAAGCCACACAAGGTCGTACTTTTCTTGTTCACTTCTCATCTTTCCTATTTGGAGCGTCTTACCCTCTCCAACTGAAATGGGTTCAGAATCCTCCCTTTTGACTTGAATGTTGGCCTTCTCTTTCAGGAATTGATCATTTGGGTTGAATATTGACTCTAAAGTCACTAAACCCTTTGGCAATTTGTTTTTCCACAACTACACTACTTGATCCCCATACTGTTGCTCCAATTTCTCCTAATTTTTAGCTGAGAACTCAGCCTCCTCCTGTAAAAAATTAATGATCTGTTGATCATTCTCAAAAACCTACCAACTTGTGTTATTATCTGGTACACCTGGCCTTACAATAACATGAATATGTGGTTGTGATTTATCTCTCTTGATACTATCCACCACATCAAATGTTGCTCCAATTGCTGTGAGCCTTTCTGTGGCCTCATTCTTCTTCCACGGTATGGCCTGAATATTGAATGCTTCAAGGTCTTCAATCTGATCCCATACCTGATGTTTGTAGGCTTTGAGTAGATCATTCTTAGCAGCATGTTTTCCTCTAACCTGGTTGACAATTAACTCACTATCCCCAAACACTTGCATGTTTTTAATACCTCTCTTTCTTGTCCCAATGGAACCCTTGGATTAAAGCCTCATACTTAGCTATATTGTTTGAAAAAGCAAACTGAAAATGGAAAGTTGAGTAATACTTCATACCTTGTGGTGAAAAAGCATCATTGCACCTCCTCCAACACCTTGCCTACTCCTTGAAGCCATCAAAGAATAGTCTTCCATACCTCATTATCATCTTTATCATCTAGCTTGGTGATACTAGGAAGCAATGAATTTTCCTCATGCAAACAATAAACTCCCTAATCAATCTTCTTCCATTTCCTTGTAAGGGTCAAATGCATGTCTCTTATTGGCTCAATCATCAAGGGTTAGGTTCGAATGCTTCCAATTTTGGTATTTGTTTCACAAGTGCTTGGATAATCTCCCTGATCGAATAGCTGAGCAATTTACATTGATTGGACTCGGTGTATGAGGCTCAATATGAAAGTTCACAATAGGATCTGATCTGATCATAGCCTTAGCTCCATACCTTGTTTTGAATAACATGTGTGACCAATCAGAAGACAAATAGCCTCCAATTTTAGTGGTGAAGTCTCTTGAAAAACACAATGCAAAGAGTGGTGGCAAGTCTATGACTAATACATCTTGCAAGACAGTCACATTGGGACATGCATGCAATGTAAGGCTCAATCCTTTGATTACTCCAACCATTGTTACTGTTGTCCCATCCAATTACACCACACCTCTAGAAATGAATTCATATTGAAGACCCAGCTGATCGACTATTTGTTTTGGCATTACAGAGCTACTTGCTCCTGAATCAATCATGAAATTATGCACCAACTTATCTCCAATGATCAATGAGATATAGAATGGTGGGGGATTCAAATTTTTACCTTGTTGGCCTCCTTGATTTCCTCCTTGTTGAGCTGCATTTGGTGAGTACCTTCTCTTACTCTTTGGATGATTGATTCAATGCCGACCAATTCACCATAGCAGCTTGCAATAGGTCTCTTTGTCCTGGGATAGCTAATGACTCCCACATTGAGATGTTTACATTCATTTTCTTCATCTGGTCAATAATGTTGAATGGAGATGAGATATCTCTCTACCACCCCTTGCTTTGCACAGTTTTTTCTTGCACCTGGGCTGTTACAACCAACACTTGAGCTAGTCTAGAAGGTGGCTTGGGCTGACCTTGCACATTGGGAGCTGAATTTTTATTACTGATACCTTGTTGGGTGATAGAGGGTTGTGGATCATTTGAATTGGATGAATTGTCCTCTCCAATATTTCTCTTCTTGGACTGTGTATTGGCTGCTACACTTTGAGAAGGGGCTTTATTTATACCACAGAAATCTCCAGCCTACCAATTGACAAGTGTGGTATCATTTAGAGGTGCTTTTGGAGTTGCTTCCTGCTGCTGATTTCCTTCTTGGCTTGTCTCTTGTTCCACACCTATTGTTGTCACCATAAGATCTTGATTCAAAACACCATTGAAAACATTGAATTGGTTATGAGGTTGATTACATGGGAAGCACCAGTTATATTCTTGAGCCATGTTATTTTGCACTAGAACCAAGGCTCTAGATGTGGATGCAGTACTAGGATTGTAAGGCTGAAATGGCCTAATCGTAGGAGGTTTTGTTTGGTTCTGATTTGTAGCTTGATTAGGTGGTCTATTAGGTTGATACAAAGGCCTATTGGGTTGGGCTTAAGGCTGATATGACCTAAAATTTTGAGCTTGCTACCTCTTAATTGTCACCAACTCATTTCCTAAGTTTTACAACTGCTTCATGACTTCTTGGAGCTCATTTGAGGTGCTAGAAGATGAGGTAGAAGCTTCAGTGGAGCTATGAGTTTTTGGAGTAGGAATGGGAGCTAATGTAGGTGCTTGACTAGTGCTTGGACCTCCTAATTTTGGATAAAGAGGCATAAGTGGCCTAGGTGCAAGTTTTTTTGGCTTGAATCAAACAATTTTCAGCTCTAATGACAATACTATAAGTTACGGGTAAAGTTATACCTCCCATGGATTGTATCATCATTGCAATATATGAATTTAGAGATTGTAGGAAGTAGAGAAAGACACCTTCAGCTCGTTGGTCTCACAACAAGAAGAATTCTATCCCATGTCCTTTGAAACCTAAAGTTGAAATCAGTCATCTACTCATTTGGTGCTCTCTTGATTGTGGTTAGTTGTTCCAATAGAGACAAATTATCTTCCTTCTCTCTAAATTGGTTGTGAAGAGCTATGCACAAATGGTCCCAATTCTAGATAGATCTTATTGTTAGACTCCTGAACCATTGCAAAGCTTTACCCTTAAAGGAGGATGCCAACAACTTAACTGTAATGTCCATCTCAGTAATTTCATGAATTGCACAGACATTTGCAATGTCTTGGATGTGGTCAATCAGAGTTGTATGGTTCTCTCTAGTGAAATATGGAATGTTCTTTAATGCTGCAACTAGAATTGGATTTTGTGCATTGAGAGCAAGTGGGCTGCTTCCCGTGAAGTTGACATAGGGATTTGGTGGCCCTTATGGTGGCTTTTATCCTAGATGTGCCATTATAATCAGTCTAAGAACTCTAGTTGATTGAATAAATTCCTACCAGGTGGAGGTGTTGATAAAGTTATATTTGGTGGAGATGGATACCTTTGAGCTCTTCTTCCCCTTCTTCCTCTACTTGGGGATAAGTGTAGGTATGACAAATAGTCCCTCTTCTCTAGTTCTTGACCTCATTTGAATTCTTCTCATAAATCTGCCAAGTTTGGACTGCTAAAACTAGTGGATTATGCCCTTTTGGATTCGCCAGATGTGTATTTCAAATCCTCTTACAAGATTGGAAATTTCAAAACAAGAGCACATCAAACTTGTTGTAACAAAATAAAAAACTTCTCTATCCCACCTGGGCATGCCAAAACTGTTAGTGCAAAATTATATCACCCTTGATTGCTTGTGATTTTGTGTATGAGGAAACCAGTGCAACTTGCATAACATGGGATTATCCTGCAGTGTGGGACCTTGCAAGTAGGATAATCCTCTAGAGAAAGTTGGCTTCTTCCTCTAACCTAGTGCCAAATTCTCCAAAGAGTAAGAGAATGACAAAGCTAAACCAATCCTATTCTAATTCTTTCCAAGGAGACAAGGATAGAAAAATGCATGAAATAAAACTACTCTAAGTGAAGGTGATGCACCAAGAAAGGGTGAGACAATCCAAGTGAGTGAAAGATAGGGAGAAAATTGGGAAGGAGAGGGTTATAGAAATGCCACATTCCAAGACAATATTCAATTCCCTATATTCATAAAGCACAACAAACTATAGACCCTGAAAGAGATAGATACATGCACAATATACTTATAAATATAATGGAAGGAAAAATATGCAATTCATACAAGTTAGGGAGAAAATGGCCACAAAACATGAATTTTATTGCTTAGAAACATGCACAATCCATCATATCATAAGCAAAAGACAAAATCCTTTACAATAAGCCCAAATTCAAGGCCTTTAGCTCACAATATCTCTAGAACAAATTTGACAGAGTTCCTTTGCTTTTTTGAAAAATATCCCTCAAAATGAGGTGAATTTTACAATATATAGGAAATTTGGGTCACCAACCGGCATGATGCATTAAAGAGGTATGGGAAACCATTCATTTTGGTACTTTTCCTGCACATGGGCGGTCATGGGTGTCATGCCTCATTAATTTTGGTTGTTGGGATGTCATTCATTCACCTACCCTCATCAGGCTTGTAACCCATCCATCCTCTGGGTTGTCCAACTGCGTACTGGGTTTGATGACATCTATCTTTGTGACTGTACATGCTTCTAGTCATCGACCAACCCAGGAGTTTTCATCTTCACATTGTGGGTTGTCTAACCCAGAGGTTGGACTGGTTTTCTATCTCTACCTGTACAACACACTACCCGTCCATCCTCCTATCCAACCGATGACTGACGAGCCGACCAACCTTGTGACTCATCCAACCATGTTGTATAACTGTAAGCTGACCATCTGTGTTGGCCATCAAACCCCAAGGGGTTAGACGATGTCTATGTATGCCAGACCAACCTCTCCATATGGTCTTCCATCTGACCAATCATAACCTTGACAACTTGAGCGACCGTAAAAGCTAGCCAACACAACTATCTGACTAACCTATCACCTGTCCAACCAAGCTTATGTACTAGGTTTGAATGTCATCCAACCCATCATCCTACTAACCTAGCCAACCAACTATCACCCGACCAACCATGTTGACCAACCGTCACCCGACCAACTTTTCCAATCAACCATCACTCGACCAACCATGCTGACCAACCATCACCTGAATAACCTAGCATAAGCTCAACTACCAACTCTAAGATTCACAGCGGCTCACCAGCTCGTTGTAAGTTATAACCAACTCGGTCGAACCAACACACAAGCTACCCTACATTCTACAAAATCATTTTTCCCTTTTTCCATCAATCGTTGATGTTCCAACCTCCTAAGTTTTCCATTTCACATGTTGTGTGAACAATGGATAACAGTAACTAGCTTGAATCATACACCCTTGTTGGGTATTTTGTTAGCCAAGTCCCCCCTGAAATCCTATTAAAACAATGGGTGCATAACCATTACAAACACCATGGTGTCAAGATCGAGGGAGTTCAAAATCTCACCAAGAGTTTTTTTTGTTTTTTCTTAAATGACGTTGAACATTGTGATGCCATTGTTAACCACAACCCTTGGTTCATTCAAAACACATTAAGAGTGTTTTCTCACTACACCAGGGATTTCCATGTCTCTAAATAAGCCATTATTAATATCTCAGTATGGGTGGAACTCCCTAGGATATCTCTCCCCTTGGGGGGATTTTTTGAACACATGATCAAAACCTTGGGTCGACTTATCTATTTGGAACATTTGAATTTTTTAATGCTTTCCCCCATAAACTTGTTTTCACTGAGGTGGATTTATCCAAAGACCTTAAAGAATCCATCGATATTTGGGTTGGAGACACCCATTTTTATCAACGAGTCCTCTATATCAACTTACCTAATACTTGTTTAAGTTGTCAAGTTTCTGACCATATGAGTCACAAATGTCCTTTAATGGCTAAATCCCATCCTGTGTCATAAGAAAAATATCAAATGGAGTCTAAAGCTCCATCCTCTTCAGATGGATGGGCCATGGTAACCAACAAAAAGTGTTACTCATGGTCCTTCAAAACCCTTAACTTCTTCCTATCACTCAGTCATTGTTAATGAATTCAACTCCTCTACTGCTTATATTAAACAAGTTGTGCCTTCACCTCTCATGACCAACCCATCTCTCTCTGACTCCCCAGTGGTTGCCTCTACTATCCCTTCAAAACCTCTAGTTCCATCTATCACCTTACATCTCCAATTTCTAGAAGCATCATTCATGGAAGCAACTTAGATTCCTTTCACCCATAAATCTCTCCTTAGTCATTCCTGTAGCCGGGGCTAGAAAAATAAGGTGAATTTTTACAAGAAAAATGCAAACCGTGGACATTGGAAGATGTTTCCCATGTCACTTCATCTCACAACTAGTTTTGCACCCTCTCTAATCTTGATGATGAGGGGTCTATGCACCTTGATTCAACCCAACTATTATGTACTCTTGAAATATACTTGGTCTTATTGAACCAACCTAGATATATCTAGTCGAGGATAGATGTCTATATTTTAATTATGTGTATTTTCTATGTTTGCAAGAAGGTAAACTTGCAGGATTCTTCCTTCATCCTGATGCTCACATCATCTGGCCCAATGCTACTTGCCACATGTCTAGTCACAACCATGGTTGGGGAGGGATCATGACCTTGATTTCCCTTGACCTTTCTCAACATGTGATCTCATGGGGCTTTGAACCCACTCATCAAGTGGTTTGGGTTCTTTTCAATTTTGACAGGTGCATCTTGGGTTTAGCCAAAATTTATGCATCTAACGATGCAATGAAAGAGCTCTATTCCAAAATTGGCTTCTTTACTCCTTTCCTGATGTTCTTTGGATTTTAATAAGATTGAATACTTGAAAGACAAATTTGGTCATTTACCCATGTGTTGGTGCATAGGAGAATGAGAGGACTAGTTTTATATTAGGTGTAAGCTCATAATTTTTGATCCCAACATCCCCTATAAGGGGAGCTCTAACTTTTCCTGTTATACTATGGCCAATTTTTGATGAGGTCAAGATAGGATTGTGCAATGGATGGATCATACCCTTATGACAAGTCAATACTTCTTCTATCTTTTTCCCATCTTAGGCATACATTTTGCAGTTGTTGATAATGCTCTCTTATATAATCACTCCCCCATTTATTTGATATTACTTGTTCCAAAAATACTAAAAATTGCATGGTTAACTCTTAATTTTAATTAAACATTGTGCACCTCAAACATGCTCAGACTGTGTCCCATATCCAACACACTTGGAACTTGGTTCCTTACCCTGCTGACAGGGAGGGCTAGATTTCTTTGTGGAATGATCCCATCAAAATAACTAGCACCTTAATTTGCATATATGGAAAAAAAGATGTTGTATTTAAGAAGGCATTGCATGAGGCTTAATATCATGAGTTTCAATGTGTCTCACAAGAGATTAATGCCTCTCCTTTAAATCATTCCCTGCAACTCCAGACTGCCCATTGGAGGCACAACCTTAAGATAGAAGAATCTTATAAAGCACGTGGTGTTCCCCTATGTGCTCGGTTACATTGACTCAAAGTCAATGACAGATCTTCCAAAGATTTATTTTCCACACTTTGCTCTGAGTAATCATCTAATAAAATCAAATACATTCTTTAAGGGATTGTTCGACACACTTCTCTGCCATATATTCTCCAAGCGTTTGTCCATCATTATCATGGGGTTTTTTCTTCTCAACCTACCACACTTGATAGGGAAGAGGATAATTTAAAATGCATGCAAGTTATTCCTTGCAAGGTCACTCACCCTCAATGGGTAGCGTGTGATAGGCCTTTGTATCTCATAGACCTTAAGGAGGTAGCCCTTTAAATGGATCCTATTTAAGCTCTAAGTATGGATGGATTCATAAATGAATTCTATCGAACCTTATGGGAAACTCTAGATTATAGCTATTTAAGTGAGCTGATTAACCAAGTGTAGACACAAAATCATGCACTTGAGTACATTTCTAGGTCCTAAAAGCATGTTAGCATTTAAATGGTTCCTAAGCAAGAAAACTAGTAGTTGATAAATCTCCTTAGCCTTTTTCCTTTTCTTATGCACTTTTATTGGCTTGATACATATATCACTCTTGGTGACATTTAATTGTTTTACTTTTATATGGATTTGGACACCATCACCTAGTTCAAATAGTAATGTGAGGAGATCATATCCTCCTCGGTGCTCATGTCCCTCTTTATATTTTTCCTACTACTTTTGGGGCCCTTTCACTTCTTAATTACATTTTATTACATTGGGTCGGCCTTTCAGTTGTCAGTTACAAAATTCAAAAAAGGGAATAATATAAATGCATAGTTATGTTTGCAAAATGAGGGACCAAGCACTAAGAATTAATATCATCACCTAAGATTGCAATCCAAATGCACCAAAGTACTTCAAAGGAATCCATCTAGAATCCACTCAAGGGAAAAGGGCCACATCACATATGCATACACTGCATAGGAAGGGGAAGTTCATTTTATTCCATACACACATTCTACTACATTGCTACATTCTAACTATAGCAAGTTGTCACTTGTGCAACTTGCAGAAGGGCATCCTAGGGAACCATTTCTACACACACACACACAAGAACTACATGGATTTTGAGATGTGTTGCAGTGCTCCATCATAAATTCACTCTTCAAGTGACCGTCAGGGTTAGTTAAATTCCCCATTATACATTTTTCTTTTTTAGGTTTGATGTGGTTTATGGGCTTATGCAGGTGAACTTATTTCTTGCAGGTTACAGGTATATTTTGCAATCAAGGACCATATATCAAGCAATCAACAAAGAACAACTATGAAAATCTAGTGACACAATAGAAAGAAGATTCTGAGCATATGTGCAGTCATCAGTTCCAAGTTCCACTCATTGGTGCCCAAGCACCTCTTTCCTCCCATAGGTGCCCCTATCCGGCTCTGTTCTTAGACTTTAGATTTTACATTGAGTAGTGATGATCTTGTTTTCAATCTGTTTAGCACTCACACTTTCCCAAACCACTTCATGTCCATTTAGAAATCGGCTAAGTCCTCTTACCTCTTCATTTTTCTTAGGGTTACATAATTTGCATGCTTTATTTCTTGTGTCATTATTGTATTTTATCATTGATGCATCATATATATTACAATAGTTACTCTGAAACTATATTTAATTAATAATTCAAATTAAATTAAATCATTTGGTGAACCCATCACTTGAACCCTACCTTCTTTTATTTTTATTCTCATCACCCATAGTGGTCATTTTGGTTCCTTTGCGTAAATTAAGCTTCCTCTATCTACCCATCGGTACTCTAAATCAATGGTTGATTCTTCCTACCCTTTACTTGGACCCAACAAAATTTCACTTGACAACATCGAAATTGTGATAGTGAACAATCATATGATGAGGATGCCAACATTGATCAAGGGTAATTAGATAAGCTTACCAAAAAAATTTCTTCTTTACAGGATCACCCTACACACATCCCACATGTCTTAAATGTTTTAAACATGCTCGAGATGATGCCTATCAGCCTCTTGTGGGTTCCTCCTTAGTTATCATGGCCTCCACACAACCCCTTAACAATCCTACTTCCATTCCTTCCACTACCCCTCCCCTTATTATTCTCAATACTTCTAACACATAAGATGGATCATCTTTAGGAACTCATGACCTAGATTCTCTATACTAGGATCTACAAATTCAAATCCATCAATTACAACAAGCTACTTCGCATGCCTCTCCATTTATTGATTATTCCTTACTCCTTCATACTCCTTTTGTACCCATAATTTCTTCTTATCCCCTCCCTCCTAATTTCATTACACCTAAGTTGATCATCTTTAATGCCCATGGTGACCCTCAAGAGAGTCTTTGATCTTTACATGTGGCATGTCTTGATTATGCGGATGACCATACATTATTAGACAAGATATTTCGTAGGAGTTTATAATATTACGCCATGTGTTGGGTTTATGATCTACATGTTCACTCGGTAACTTCTTTCACACACTTAGCCTATGCTTTTCTTGCTCATTTTTCTATCAATATCAGTACGAAGATATCCTATGCAGAACTTTCTCAAATCAAATAAGGATCTAATGAGCATGTAGCTAACTAATTTTTACGTGATAAGATTAACTTCGACGTAAGATTTTGGTTAGCTTATATATTTTTCCTGATTCTGGTAATATTTAATAGCTTGACATTCACAAGTCTATTATATTGGCACAACAAGAACAGTGTTATGCTTGAGACTTCATCCATTAAAACACGGGAGCGAGATTATGTCATAACATCAAACGATCAGTACATTATTAATGGTATATAAATCTTAAAATAATAGGTAAAGTCAGCTGGTTCATGATAGGCTCTACTTTTGAATCATCACTTTGTTACGTGGAAAATATTATTCACACTAAATCTTGAATTTCATTTTATTTCAGACTATAGCCTATTGATGATGCAAAGAATACTAAGAATGTCATTTCTGAAATTTCTGTTGTGAGGCATAATATTTTAACTCTTTCAACTCATGCTTTTAACTAAAATACCATATGTACATCGACATTCTAATGCCCCAACTTAATAGAATTGCGACAATATTGATAAGATCTTCCGACCACAATGCAATCTCAAGTATTCCGTGATATTTGGGGTAGGTTACAATTCATCCAACAAAAATCACTAAATGATGACTAGTCACCAATGCATATGGGCACTGCGACCACTGGAACTCATTTATGGTCTTATGTGCTTCATCACATGAGGAAAAAATGGAAAGAAAACAGTGCGGATACCTTGAAGCTCAGCTGAAACTGTTTCTACAATTGCTCATCGATTGTTCCTTTTTTGTTGGATTAATATGCTATGTATCATCTATTAATGGTCTGTCCTATTTATTCCCTTACTAATTTATTTATAAGCTACTGATTCTGCAGCCGCAGGCTAAACTGAACTAGTAAAATTCCAGACCTCATCCTGTCCAATAAACAAGGCACAAATAAATTGATTTAATGAGTTGGTCTCAAAAGATCTATGCATCTTATTCCAGTCATTTCAATGACATGTGTCATGATTACCATGCTACAGTTTACTTCACTTATTTGTAGTTCGAACAATGAATCTATTGGAAAAATTAAATGTAATTGTGATGTACGAAGACCATCTAACCTAAAATATCCAATCTTAGAAATGAACTATTTGCTAGTCCTCCTATCTATCACTTATTTGAGATTTCGAGTATGTTGACAAAACTCAGTTCCTGAAATGATGTTTGGCTAAAAAAAGAGATCCCATAACAAAGATTGGGCCTCATATCCGTATAATTATTGCCTTAAGGGTCGTCATGGCACCTTACTAAAAAACATATGCTAGATGGTGGAACAAAGGTCTATAGTTGATATCTGTGGTTTTGGGCTGCTGATTTTGATGGGAGATCATATTGAACCATGTACTTTTCCTCAAGTTCATGGACATGTTGGAGAGAAATCCGTTGGAGATTACTAATCCAAATGAATTCCACCATGCTTACCATTTCCTCAGACCTAACTAGTGTAACTAATGATATACAAGTGATAAACTATATTGGCTGCACTAAGCAATAAACATGAAAGTAATATAGCTACCCTAAGCAAATGAGATAGGAGTATTCAATTACTTAATTTCCGAGTGATCTGAGCTGAGGAAATACTCATCGGTAGTCTGGAAAGAGTGTCGCACAAGGCTCACCTGAAGGTTCCCTAGAACTCAAGAAGCCCCTTGCACATAGGGAAAAAGTACCTCATTCACCAGTATATGCCTCCATCACATGGGCACTAATGACTCTCCCATACCAGCTGCATCTTAGTGCATCTGTTGAGATGCCTAAGGTTATCTCCTCACTTTTTAGGCTGAAGGAGCCTCCCCTTCATTATCTTGGTCCTCTTTTTTCAATTTGGTTATCGCTCCAATGGGGGCATCGGTATTTTCCCCCCCCTTTCATCACTGACAAAATTAATACTCGACTATCATAAAGTAGATGCTCCATGCGTCACCTTATAATCGTATAGTAGAAGAGTGTAACCGATAGCATGTCGAGTGACAGATATTGATGTCGTGAAGTGATCATAATGATGAACGGTGGAGATTAGGAAAGATTCAGTAGACCCTAGGGGTGAAGATGTAATGTATAGTTGCATGTTGTTGGAGCTTGTGCTTGCTGATGTGGGTTGCTTCTATGTTGCCTATTAAGGTACAAACTTTCTAGCATCTAGAAGAGAAAGAAAGTAGTCAAAGTCCTGTACTATGATAAATTCAAAGTAATGGACTGTATAAGTAAGGAGTGTGTAGAGGAAAGAGTGCATTCTTGACTATGTAAGAGAGTCCTCCTAGATAGAAAATTATTCTTGTTTGCTAATAGCTAGATGTTGCTAGATCCTGAGTATTTTCGATGGTGAGCATTTTTGGGATCACACCTGGGAAAAGAACTAAGGTTTTTGGATGATCTCTATGCCACCTTGAATCAAGAGTGTTGGGGAGAGAGGTGTGTTTTTAGGTCTGTCCTTGGCTCATAACACTTCCCAAATAATCCCTCCTATGAACCAGGTGGTGTGTCCTTGATTTCATCCACAATAGTTGTAACCTGTTATTATCAACTGAATTCCAGAATGCACACCATTTCCTTGACCTAACTTTTGCTGAAACAGTGCCTACTCACCAGCAGATATTGTACATGAATCCTGCTGGGAATTGTGATGGAATGCTGAAATTAGCACATATTTTTCATACCTTAAGGACACAAGCTTCTCGTCCTCGGGGGGCTCTTATTCCAAATCATCGGCCCAAGTCCACGTACTCAGCCGAGATCCCATTGGCGCATAGTGTTTGAGCTATATCTTATCATCACATAGGTATGATTCAAGTACTCTGTAACTATGTCTCCTGTGCCACTATTCTTATAGCATCGTGTACATGCCTTGTATCTCCTTGTATATTGGGTGGAGGTCCCTTTCCCTCGCCACTAGGCCTGAGGGCCAATACGTGTCCTTCAACCACTAGTCATACCCAAGGGGGGCATCAGATGCTATAATGTCCGATATTGGGTAATGACCATATCTAGTCCTAGTTGTTAGAATTTTCCATTGGACAAGTCGGTTCCATAAAGTGTGGTCAGACCCAGGGGGCTAGATGTTATGTTTTAAATTTTTGGGAAGGAGGCACTCATAACTTCTATTGTTCCGATTTTGGTGTTTGGGGGTCACCTTTTTGGACCCTCGCGACTTGAAAAAGGAAAAACGTAGCTTTAAGTTACTTTATTATTAGTCAGGCCAATCCCTAGGAATAAAATGTGACTTGTGCTTTTCAGGGTTCCTTGGCCAATGGGAAAAGTTATAAAAGAAGAAGAGGAAGGTAGAAAAGGAAGATCATGTCATGCATACACTTATATTTCTTTTCGTGTGAACTACTACTGTTTGCATTTCTATTTATCTTGTGTAGTCAAGATCCCATGGGGACCCTAGCTTCGGTGGTGAAAGATGCATCCCTAGCTATCAAGGTACTCTTCGGTAGTGAGGAAGATATACCCTAGTTTGTCATTTTGGAGATGAAATTTTAGGCTGTTCTTCAGAGGTATTTCTCAGAGGGTTTCAGTGGAAGGGTTTTTGAAGGATATTTGAGGCATTTTGGAGGAGAGATTTTTGGGTTTTTCAGAGGCAGGCTCTACGATCAAACATCTTGGCAGAAAAGTCTAGGCGTAATTTTGAGCAGCATTTGCAAGGTGTTTCCAACTCATTTCCCAACTCCATTCCTCAGAGAGGTGGCTATGTAGCCTCTTTTTGAAGGTTGGGATAGTCAGTCATCCTATATCTGTAGGTAGCAGTAATATTTCCAAAGTTTAATAAAATTTGCATCTATATTCTGGGAGACCCGTTAATTTTAGCTCTTGTATTCCAGCTGCTTTAGGGCACGCTGTAATTTTTTGGAAGCTTTCTGTTATTCAAATAATCCCAAAAATAGTTTTCTATAATATCTGTTATTACGGTATGCTAGAAAACTCCATTTAAAATTTCATGCACTGATGGGTCAGCAAGTATTTTGTGTGAGTTATTCATATTTAATACTATTCGCTGCCCTAACAAGACATTTTCATACAAAAATCAGTATTTTACTGTTTGGCTGCGAGTTTGTCTATCTTTTGTACATATTTTAATGAGGTATACATATAAGGGATATTTTAGTGGTATCGAAGCTAGTTGTTTCTCCAGCTTGTTGGGGTTGAAAGATGGGAGACAGAGACATAGACAATGAAGAGATAGGGAGTAGATTTAATGAAACCACTGTTCACCAATATGGTGAAGCAACAGGAGACTACCAATCATCTATTTGAGCCAGCTCACTGAGAGGTTTGCACAGGGTAGGATTGAGGCTTCATGCATGGAGAAGAGGAGAAGCTTGCAATATGGGACAACATGGTCACTAGAGGTGAGAGTGGATAGTTTAGGACAAGTGGTCCCCTCATGCTTCTATTAGGCCTCTTGGGTACTCCATGAGCCTTTGTTCTTGAAGGATCTAGAAGTTTTGCAAAGGTACGACAGCTAGTAGACGTTTTGGATGAGGAATCTTATTAGGAGAAGTACCATAAATTGAGTGAAGGTTTCTGTGAACAACATGCCATTTGATGAGTATTACAAAATAAAGATTGGTAGCAGGCCCAAGAGAGATTACCAGACATAGGTACCTGAGTTTCAGAGGAGATTGGGACAAATATCTATTCCACACTTCAATGGCTCTAAGAAGTGTACCGCGTAGTCTTGGATTCAGAATTTTAAGACTTACTTCAAATTAAATCCCATGTGCGAAGAGGATACAATTAAGCTTGCTATCCTACACCTCGAGGGAGATGCTCATGACTGGTGGCATCATGGATTGATCACACAGGGGCACATGCTATACATCACTGACTTATGCATATTTTACACAGAGATTAGATGAGCAGGTTCGACAGGAGGGATCCAGACAGGCACTTCAGAGAGTTGACTCATCTTGAAGGCAGATAGATTCTCGTAGATCAGTACATTACCAGATTTTTAAAGGTTATTAGTTATGGTATCTGATGTATTACAGAGATGAGGTTGACTTCACTCTTCACAGTGGGGTTGGATGATGCTTTAGCAGGATTTGTGAAGGCATTTGAGCCTTCCTCCTTGCATGAGGCTATTAGGAGAGCACGTGATTTGGAGTTTTCCACTCCAAAATTGAAGGTTTCCACCTTCTAATTGCAGCCTAAGGTATTTCCCTTCAAGAGCTGATGGGGTCACAGTTGAAGGGGCCCCCACCTAGGTAGGATATAACCTAAGGAGACAATTCAGATCGAGAGATGGACAGAGTGGAGTTGAGGTGAAAGAAACTATGTTTCGATTGCCGCACACCATGGGTTCTAGGACATGATTGTAGAGGAAAGAGGGAAGACCCAATTATATAGAGGTTTTCGAGGAGAGTGATGAGTGAGGACGAGCGGTTAGACGCTCAACCAGTTGGAGGATGAAGATGAAGATGCACTGGTTAGTGCAGGGTTTGAAGTAGGAGGAGTGAGACTTTTCCCCATGAAGATCTATCTGCTACCTTGTCTGAGTACCCTAAGATATAAGGCATTCAGGGTTAGGGGAGGATTACAGGGTACAGACAAATAGTAGTACTCATTGATAGTGGGGCAAACCACAACTTCATTGATGCATCATTTGGTAGAGAAGTAGGGATTATAGGCAGAAGGAATTTGAGGGCTTCAATGTGGTGGTAGTCAATGAAGAGTCCATGAGATGCACATGCATGCAAGTTTTGCAGTGGAGTATCACCATGGGTAACCATATAGTTATCCAATGACTTATATGTGGTTGGTATTAGAGAGACCAACCTTGTGCTCGATGTACAGTGACTCCATTCTCTTGGAGAATTTCAATACTAACTTTCAGACAATGGAACTCAAATTCAAGTCCGAGGGGAGAGAATGTAACCTTGAAGGGTTTATCTTCAAGATGCACCCAGGGTTGTTTCAGACGAAGAGGATCAAGAGGATTCACAGGCACAATGGGGTTGATTGGGCAGTATAGTGCTTGGTTTTTACCAAGCAATTAGAAGGATGGACAACTAGTAGTATCATGTGGATATACAGGGGCTATTATATAAGCGCAATGTAGTTTTTAGTGACATACCACCTAGGTGTACCTCTAGATAGGGGATTTGAGCATGTGATTGAGCTTGAGGACACTAGACTAGTAGTTAATACTCCTTAGCGTCACCCCAAACGGTTTAAGGATGAGATTGATAGGACTATCCATGAGCCCATTGACATGGGACACATTAGGCCAAGCTCTAGTCCTTTTGCTTCTCTGGTGGTATTGGTGAAGAAGAAGGATGGGAACCATGTGGATGTGCATCGACTATCGGGAATTGAACAAGAAAACAATCAATAAAAAATATCCTAGTGCCACGCATTGATGAGCTACTAGACAAGCTATAGGGGGAAATCTATTTTTCTGAAAATAGATTTGCGATTTGGATATTACCAGATCAAGGTTAGTGAGTAGGATGTGCATAAGACCGCTTTCAGATGCCATTATGGACATTTTGAGTTCTCTAGTGATGCCATTCAGACTATCTAATGCACCAGCTACATTCCAGTATTACATGCACCACGTGTTCAACTGCCATTTGCAGAAGTTTGTATTGGTTTTATTTGATGATATATTGGTCTACAACAGGACTTGGGAAAACCATATTCAGGCACCTTGATGAGATATTTGGAATATTAGAAGCTAATTTGCTGTATGCGAAAGCTTCTAAATGTGAGTTTGGCATGACAGAGATTGCTATATTTGGGATATGTGATTGGTGGAGGGTACAGTAAAGGTGGACAGAGAGAAAATACAGGTAATCCTATGGATTTGTCTGCCACTTAGGACATTGACACAATCTGAGGGGATTTCTTGGGACTGTGCACCTGACTACAGGAGGTTCGTGAAGAATTTCTCATGGTTAGACTGCCCCATTGACATATTTGACAAAAAAAGGGAGATTTCGCTTGGTCAGACAGTAGCACAATTTTTTTTTTATCATCTCAAGGAGGTGATGAGTTCATGTCCTATCCTCGCATTACCAAATTTTTCTCGGCCATTTGTTCTAGAGTGTGATGCATCAGGTAGAGGGGGTTGGGGTCAATGCTTATGCAGGATAAGCATCCCATTACTTATAAGAGTAAGAAAGTTGAAACCTATTACAGAGAGGGTATTCAATTTACGACAAGGAGATGTTGGCCATCATACATGCCTTGGCAAAATTCAAACAGTAGCTTATGGGCAAGCAGATTTGTGGTACATATAGATCGCAATAGTTTGAGGTTCTTTTTAGGGCAGAAAGGATCTCAATGACCACCAGCAGAGATGGGTGAACATGGTACAAACATATGAATTTGACATAGAATACACTAGAGGTAAGAATAATGTTGTTGCTGAGTGCTTTATGTAGGAGGCCTTGCCTTACTACTATGCTTGAGTTCTATGTCTGAGATTTCGGCAGATTGGAAGGCTCACATACTTGTTGAGTACTCCAAGAATCAGTTTTCCTGTGCAAGATCATGGATGGTATTATACAAGGATGATCTGATACATAGATGGTAGATGATCTCACTTTATGCAAGGATTAGGATTTTCCTTATACCTAGGATCTAATATGAAGAACAAGATCCTTCATGCAGTGCATGATACAACATTAGCTGGGTATCCCAGATATTTCAAAACATATAAGTACATCAGAGAGAGATTCACTTAGAAGGGGATGAAGGATGATGTCTTTAATCACGTCAGAGAATGTATGGTTTGCAAGAAAACCAAATCAGAGCATTCTTTTCCTAGCAGGGTTACTCCAGCCTCTTCCCATCGCCCAGCATAGAAGATGGGAGAGCATATTGATGGATTTTATCACTAGGACTTCCCTATGGTGTATGGCCACAATTACATTTATGTGGTAGTTGATTGATTGATCAAGTATGCACATTTCCTTTCTCTACCTAAAGGGCACAAGGCAACTGGACGTGGCTTAGGTATTTTATACAACGGTATTTTTAGGCTTCATTGTTTGCCTAAAAATATTATTAACAATAGGGATAAGATATTCATGTGCACCTTTTGGTAGGATATATTCCAGACTTTCTGGTACAAAATTTGAATCCTCGCACATGAGCTACAACCCTCAGATTAACGGGAAAATGGAGATTGTTAACAAATGGATAGAGGGTTATTTGCAGAGTTATGTGACCATGACATCAACAGGAATGAATCAGATGGTTGCATATGGGTGAGTATTGCTACAATACCACATATTAGATGAGTATTGACATGACTCCTTTCCAAGATCTTTGTATGGATATGATGCCATGAACATTTGCTAGATTTGGTATTACCGGATAGCTAAGGCTCTCAAAGCTCGAGATTGGTTACATGACAACCAGGACATTCATGCAAGGCTCTTAAGGAGAACCTCCAAAAGGCACATAAATCAACAGAAGGTTTATGTATATCAGACACACGACATAGAGGTCCTTCAAGGTAGGAGATCATGGTGTTCCTATGTCTGCAGCCATACAGGAAGTCGTCACTCAAGTAGAAGGGAGCAAAGAAAGTTGAAACCACAGTTTTTATGGTCCGTACAGGGTAGTCCGATGAGTGGGTGCAGTTACATATGAGTTGGATCTTCCAGAGCATAGCAAGATACATAATGTCTTCCATGTTTCATGACTTAAGAAGGTACTCAGACCGCATATTATACCCTCTACAGAGCTACCGCCGCTAGATGAGGTAGGGAAGCTGGTGCTAGAACTGGAAGCCATTATTGAAATGAGACAAAGGGGGGTCATGAGCAGAGTAATAACCAAATATTTGGTGTGATGGAAGGGACTGCAACTTAGGAGGGGGAGCATATTTTGTAGCATCCTAATTTGCAGTTTCTTAAGGACAAGAAAAATTTGGGAAGGGAGGACTGTAATGTCCCCTTTCTGTAATGACCCTTTTCCTCCTATGCCAAATGGCCCAAGGGCCAAGTCGGGTCCAAAATGTGGTCGGACCCAGGGGCTGTGGATGCTGGAAAATTTTGGGACGGGGGGACCATGGTTTTAATATCCGAGTTTGGTGTTTGGGGGTCACTTTTGGATGTGGTGACTCAAAAAATGAAAAACGTAACTATAGTTTCTTTATGTTAGTGACCCCTCCATGAAATAAAATGCACCTAGGGTTATGGGGGCTTGTTTTCCAATGAAAGATATATAAGGAGATGGGGAAGGAAGAAAAGGCACTTTTTGTTGCATACTCTTAGCCTCTTCTCATACAGCAGCTGCTATTGCATTTCTAAAGCTTATGGAGTCAAATCCCATAGGGACCCTAGCTTCGGTGGTGAGAGACCCGTCCCTAACTAGCAGGGCATTCTTCAATAGTGAGAGATCTACCCTATTTTGTCATCTTGAAGCTACTTTTTGGGTTGTGCCACAGAGATATTTCTGGAGGATTTAGAGGAAGGTTTTCGAGGATTTTTGGGGCTTTGGGGAAAGACAATCAGAGGGACTCTAGATCAAACTCACGGCGGCCATCTAGGCTAGGCGTGGTAGCACGTGGAAGGTGCCTCCCTCATTTCCTAACTCCATTCCTAGTAAGGTGGCTTGCAGCCTCCTTTTTAAGGGTTTTTCCAGTTGGCCATTGCAGATCTGTAGGTGGCAATACTATTTCCTATCTCTGCCATTGTTATTTCCAAAGACCCGTGTTTTTGCTCTTGTATTGAGAGGGTCACGAACCTCTGAAGTATTCTAGCCGCTTAGGGATTTCTGTATTTTTTCAAGCAGCAATATAATATTCCAAAAAATGTTTTCTTAGTGTTTATTATTATGGTTGCTAGCGTCACTCAAATTTTCATGCACTGTGGGTGAATATTTTGTGTGATATCAATTTAATATCATTCACTGTCCTAGCTAGACATTTTCATTAAAAATCAGCATTTTACTTTTTTGCAAGTTTTCAAAAATTTGTGCATTTTTAAGTGGTATCCCACAAGGGATATTTCACATTTTCCCCCCCCCCCCCCCCCCCCGATTCATCAATACCAATTTAATATATACTACCATATGTTGTGTTTCATTCATCATCATTAATACTTTTGCACACTCTCATCCCCTTTGATACACACATTATATTGTCATTACCCAATGATGCACTTTAGTTCCACAGTTCATACTCAATTTCTGAGGGTATAATTCTAAAATGAACATCTCATCTTTTACATGTCATGCTCTATACTTCATGGTACATTTTTCTAGCATCTATTCTACACACTCATTTCCTGATGATGCACTTTTGTTCTATGGTTCATTCTTGACTATTGCACTCCTCCTAGCTATCAATTATCCATTTTCTAATGTTACATTTCTAGTTCCTAAGTCTTTTAGCTATGTTAGGCTTCCCATCACAGTTGGGCTTCTTACTATGCTTGTGTCTTTCACCAAGACACCTTAAATCAAAGGTTGTGACATGATCTTAGGTCTCTCTTGGCTCCGTACCGCCCAAGCCTTCCCTCACATGAACCATTTTTTCCACAAGTTCATCCACAATAAGCAACTTGTTACTATCAAAGCCGTTCCACCATGCACACCATTACCTCGACCTACTTTTGCTGAGACATGACTCATAACATATAGTATTATTAAGCCTCTCAAAGCTAAAGCTACTTTGGCACATAGTTCTCATATTCACACATGACCTACATCACGACCTTCACGTCCTCATCGGTCTCTTAGTTCACATCATCGTTCTAAGTCCCCTACTCGGGAAGCCCCTTCACATAGGTTTTCACCACCTCCTTCAACACATAGGTCTCCTTCACGTGCACATAATTACTCTCCCATATCACCGATCTTAGTGCATCATTGCATGCATTTATCTCCTCGGATATCGGGTGGAGGGCCCTCCCCTTCACTATCTTTGGATTTCCTTCAATCACTTATGCACTTGGGGGGCATCATATTACCCCCTTTCATCACTGCCAATTTAATATCTACTATCATACTTTGTGCTCCATGCCTCATCATTAATCCTTTTTTACAATTTCATCCCCTTTGATACACACATTGTATCATCATTACCCTATGAGGCACTTAATTTTAATTTACTCGAAATTCATTATTTGGTTAAAGCCACAAATTTCACTTTTTCCTAATTTCACCAATTTTCCCAAAATCATTAAATATCGATTATTTATTCATCTACATTCATATTAGGAATTTAATTACTACAAATAATTAGAAAAAAATGAAAAGGAAAGTTTAGAAATTTGATGCAGAGGTTATTTACGAGGTTCATAATTCCCACATCCCTGGGTTCGTTTTAGAATCAATCCATTAATTTCATATTTGAAATTTACAATAAAAATATACAAATCAAATAAATGAACATTATAATTCTACCAAAATTTACCCAAGAACTCGTGAGCTCTAAAAATAACTACAAATACTGCTCTCCATGGTTGTTCTTGGCTTCGCAATAACCTGTCTTGTAGTTCTCCGAAAAAATCTGAACAACTTCCCAAAATTGGTTTAAGAACTCCAAAATGGACAAAACCTTACATCACTGTAGTTGTCTTGGAATTTTTCACCTTACTACAGTTTACACCCAAGTCTCATTCGGACTTTTGAGTGTTCAAAATCACTAATTTTCATAAACTTCTTGTAATCTTCCTTGCATAGTCCTGCAAAAAGTCTTGTTCATATAACAGTGAGATCCCTAAATAGCTCGACTATCTCTTTTGGCATGTCAGAAAGGGCATGTTTTGTTAAATGGGTGGTTAGGGGGTCGAACCCCTCTAACCACCTCCACCACACTATTTTCTAAGGTGGGAACAAAATCCCACACTCACTATAAAGTGGGAACTTGGAGTGTTTAAAAATAGAAAGGCCCCTTTGATGGCCTATGACAACGGCCACACATAAGCATTTTGTTTAGCCACGTAAGGGGCTTGGGCTATATAAATCCTACTAACTGTTGGCTTGGTTGGAACGACCAATGTTATACTGAGTTGGAAACAACCACATGATGCCCACGGTGGCAATGCTTGATCCGTTGTGCTAATCTATTAAGTCATTGAATGACCGGTTCATTGTGGATAAGTTTGTGGATTATGCCATGTAGATATAAGCCTGACCGAGTTGTGAGGTTTGAACGAAAAGATAATTCCTCCAGTTGTTGATCCATGTAGGCATCTGTGATTTTTTTGGTTGGTTGTTGGGCTTGAATAGCCACCTAATCTATGTTCTAAGCAGTGTGCCGAATTGATAAATACCTCGGTCAAGCTATACCCTGCACAATACAATCCTGTAAAAGAATTCAAATGCCTTGCAATAATCCCACATTGAGGATATAATGGCATTATAAGGCATACATAATGAAATATGTGACAATGTAAATACAAAGAAAAAGTGGCAAAGGCACCCCTCCTTATAAAAGTTGTGTTGATTCTGGCTGAGGGCCCCTAACTAGCAAGTAGCGGTGCCCACCTGTCTGTTTATGAGTGACAAAGACTGGCGATTGAAACACAATTTTTTTACACTTTTCCCATTTTTCACTTCTGCCACGTGTCAACCCCATATTGCCTAGCTGACCAAGTTTGACCCATTTTTTAACCATCTTTGACTTGCAATAACTTTTTCCTAGGAGCTTTATTTTTTACATGCTTGGAATCATTAGAAATATCTCTAGATGCTCTATCATTTGGTCATGGTTTAGGGAACATTTGCACATCAAAATGTCCTTTGGATAACTAACATGCTAACAGGTGCTTCATAAATAGCATTTACTTTAGAGGACTATATGCCATCATGGTTATCTGGCACACTTTGCTTCTTACTATTTTCTATTGTATAGTTTTAATCGCGGGCTATGCCCTATGTCTTAGATGATCATTGTAAGGTTTTGGTCACTTTATACATGATTGTCTTTTGACATTGTGAGTGATGTCCCATGTATGAAACCCACTTTTTATGGTCTATCTTGTTTATACGCTTACTTTTTATAGTGTTTTCTATTACATGATTTACTTGTTCTAACACTCATTTCTAGCCCACTTTTGTTTACATGTGACTTGGTTTCTACCATGCACATCCCCTACCCCCTATAGGTATACACTTCAACTTAGCATTAGGTCCTATCTTTTGGGCTGCATTCTCCTACCATTGTCACATGCACCCCAAACGAGGGGAGGCATACATTGGGTGAACAAATCACCCCTACAGAAAATCAGAGCTACATTTCAAATCAAAATAGTAGAGAAATAGGACATGTTACAATCACACAACTAGATCAAAATTGGACTCGGGTCATAATCATAGAGCAGACATCATCCCCTAGAATCACATAGCAGCGTTTGGGCACTTGTGTCCTCCCCTAGGGCTAATTTCCTAGGGGAAGATACAATTATTTTCTCAATATAGCACAATCTACAACAAGTTATAAATCATTTCTATAGTTATAGGAACATTCCTTCAGTTACAGAATACATGTTATCTCCTACAATTAGTTATAATCAGGAACTAATCATGGACAAAAGGAAAAAAGTGGGGCATACCATCTGTCGTGGCGCTTATTGGGTAGAGTCATGGAAGGAGAGTAAAACAAGACCTCTCTCCTCAACACTTTCTCTTTGGCATGAGATCTCCCAAAAAACTTGCACTTGGCATGATATCACCCAAAAAACTCACCTTCAGCATTCGAATCAGTAACTTCACACAATAGGACACATCTTTATCTCTTACTCGTTCATATATCATGTGTGCACTTTCCTTTTTACACATTTTACACATGATTTTACATATTTTTACACATATTACTTTGATTCCATCATATACAGAACTTTGACTACTCTTTCACTCTTTTTTGCAGGTTTATCCTTAATACATAACAAGTACCAGCTTACTTCATAAAACATTTTATTGCTTTGGGTCTTCCTTTCAATTGTCAATTACAAAATTCAAACAAGGGAATCATATAAATACATAGTTATTTTTAGAAAATGAGGGACCAAGCACTAAGCATTACTATCATCACCTAAGATTGCATTCCAAAGGCACCAAACCACTTCAAAGGCATCCATCTAGAATCCACTCAATGGACAAGGGTTGTATCACATCTGCATACATTGCATATGAGGGGAAAGTTCATTCTATTCCATCCATGCATACTACATTGCTACATTCTAACTACAACCTGTTATCATTTGTATAACTTGCACAAGGGCATCCTAGGGAACCATTTCTATGTGTGTACGCATGCGCACGCACATGCGCGCGCACACACACACACACAAAATACATGAAGTATGATATGTAGTGTAGTGCCCGGTCATAATTTATCTCTTCAGGTGACCATCGGGGTTAGTTTGACTCCCTATTCTAAATTTTCCTTTTTCGGTTTGATGTGGTTTATGGGCTTGTGCATGTGAACTTCTTTCTTGTAGGTTATAGGTATCTCTGGCGATCAAGGATCAAATATCAGGAAATCAATAGAGAATAACAATGAAACCCTAGTAAAACAACATAAAGCATATTTTGAGCATTTGTGCAATCACCGGCATCCAGTTCCAGTCCCTAGTGCCCAATTACCTCTACCTTCCCATAGGCACCCCTGTCTGGCTCTATTCTTAGACTCTAGATTTAACAATGAACAATGATGACCCTATTTTCTTTCAGTTAAGCACTTGCACGTACCCATATCACTTTGTCCATTCAAAAATAAACTACTTCCTCTTACCTCTTCATTTTTCTTAGGGTTGCATACTTTTCATGCTTTATTGCTTATGTCATTACTGTATTTTATCATTTATGCATCACAACATATATTACAGTAGTTACTATGAAACTAGATTTAATTAATAATTCAAATTAAATTAAATCACTAAGGAAACATAAATTTTATCCCCAAATCTAGAGACCATGAATAAATTTCTAATTGGAGACCCATCATATTTCTTAATATGTCTTACAAAATTATTATTAAGGCTTTTTCTAACATGGTTTCCAATCTTCTTCGTCTTATTATTAGAAACAAATAGACTGGTTTCATCAAGCACATATACATCTCAGATATATTATTGTTATTTGGGAAGGGATGGAATGGGCTCGACTCTCTAACCAAAAACCTTTGTTTATAAAAAATGACTTTACTTAATCTTATAATCACATTGAATGGTCTTTCATTTTGACTTTGCTTCAAGATCTTGGGTTTGGGCCGAGATTCGTTCACACTGTGCATATAATTTTTAACAATGTTTGGGAATATATCTCCATTAATGAGGCTCAATCTTCCAAGTTTGGCTTATTTAGATCAATTAGACAAGGGTTTCCTTTGGACCCCTCACTTTATGTGTTTGTCACTGAAGGGTTTAGTTATCTGCTAGCCCACGCTGCTTCTCAAGGTTTGGTTAAAGGGATTTATCTACCCACTTTGGAATAACAACTCATCAATGGCCACATCACAAATGATTCTTTTCTCATTCTCTTAGAGGAGGAACAGTCTGTTCAAAATGTTTTGGATTTCTTAGATACTTTTTGTCTGGTTTCTAGATACTCTATTCAATAGGAGAAACCCCAGTGTTACGTCAGTCCCAGTCTTATATCCCCCTGGCTAGAAGGCATGCAATGGAACTGGATTCATCTAGGTATTCAGTTCAATTTTTTTGGCATTCCATTTGTTTTCCAGACCACTTGTTGGGGTTAGCACAAGGTTATACAAATTATATATCAAATCTAAGCATACATGTAATAAAAGAAGATATTCTACCAGAAGAAATATACAAAACAAGAGATATAAATCAACACCAGATTTAACATGGTTCACCCAGTGTGGGCTACATCCACCAAGAAACAAGCCAATCTATTATCCAAAGCTTTCAGAAGATATACAATTGAAGATCTACAATCTTCCACACCTCTCAAATGTACAGTATTTTCTTTCTCTCAAGCTTCTGCTTCTTCTCCAAGAATTCTCTCTCTCACAATAATCATTAACACACATACAATCCTTACTTCAAAACCCTGGCTTTCATGCTTATATAGGCATATACAAACTTAGGGCACTTAGCTATGTAATTAAAATCAACATATCTACTTTAATACTAAATTTAGATCTAATTCCCGTGAGTTAAATAAAACACTCACACATAAGTGACCGATGTCAGTTAGCCCTAACTGATGTCAGTTCCTACTTTCTTAACCGATGCCAGTCATAGGTGATTGATGTTGGTCCCTCCATAACCAATGTCGGTTAATGTGATTTCTTGCAAGTTTAATATAACATGTTAATCTGAAGTAATTGAGCTCCATAACTCAACAATCTCTCACTTGGAGATAAATTACTGCACTATACATGTACAACGTCATTCTTGGATCCTTTCCTTATCTTTGTTTCTTCCTCTTCAAGTCTCAAACTCGAAGACCAACAAAAGTAGAGTGTAGCTCCAACTTCTCTTTAGCTAATGGCTTATTTAGCATATCCACAAGGTTTTCACTCGTATGAATCTTCTCTAGTTTTAGCTACCCATCCTCCAATACATGTCATATGAAGTGATACCTCAACTGAATGTGTTTCGTTCTATAATGAGATGTTGAGTTCTTTGCTAAATGAATTACACTCTGTCACTGAACAATTTGCAATCATCTTGCGCCTTTTCCAACTCTTTCATGAACATGCTCATCCATATCATCTCTTTTCTAGCCTCTGTAGCTACAACATACTCTGCCTCCATAGTAGAAAAATCCACCACCTTCTACAATCTTGAAATCCAACTAACTGTTGTCCCACCTACTGTGAAAATATATCCAGTAGTGCTCCTTATACCATCTAGATCTCAAGCCATAACCGAATCAACATAGCCAAATAAAGAAATATCTGAACCTCCATAACATAACTACATGCTAGATGTCCCTCTCAAATACCTAAGAATCCATTAAACTACTTTCTAATTCTCTTTACCTGAATTGGCCATAAATCTACTCACAACTCCCACTGTCTGTGCAATGTCTGGTCTGGTACAAACCATAGCACACATGAGACTCCCAACTGTTGAAGCATATGGTACTCATGTCATGTATTTGACCTCCTCATGTGATGAAGGAAACTGATCTTTACTCAATTTGAAGTGTCCAGCGATAGGAGTACTCATCGGTTTTGAATCTTACATGTTAAACCTTTCCTACACCTTATTGATTTAAGCCTCCTGAGAAAAATACAATTTCTTGTTCTTCATGTCTCTTTGTATTTGCATGTCAAAGATTCTTTTTGCAGCTCCTAAATCCTTCATAGCAAATGTGTGAGCTAGCTTTCCCTTAAGCTCACCAATGTCCTGCATACTAGATCCTACAATAATCATATCATCCACATACAGTAACAAAATAATATAGCTCCTATTTGCAAGCTTCTTTAAATAAACACAATGATCAGATTCACATCTCAAGCAACCATGTGTATGCATGAAACAATCAAACTTCATGTAAAATTGCCTTGGAGCTTGTTTGAGCCCATATAGGCTCTTTTTCAACTTGCACAATAATTTCTCCTTGCCCTTGACTTCATACCCAAGCAGTTGTTACGTTTAAATATCTTCATCCAAATCACCATAAAGGAAAGTCGTCTTCACATCTAGTTTCTCTAAATGCAAATCATGTACTGCAAATATACTCAACACAATATGTAAGAAATTCATTTTAACAACAGGAGAAAATATTTCACCAAATTCAATACTTGATTTCTATGCAAATCCCTTTACTACAAGCCTTGTCTTGTATCTTTTCTATCCACCTTATTTTTCCTTGATCCTGTGAACCCACTTGTTTTGCAATTTCCTCTTACCTGCTAGCAACTTAACCAAATCCCAAGTCTGGTTTTTTTCCAAGGATTTCATCTCCTCATCCATGTCATGCTCCCACTGCACGTGGGTCTTATCTTGCATTGCTTATTCAACACTTTCTGTTTCACCATTATCAATCAATAATAAATAAGATAGAGAAGGTGTAAATATTTCTAGAAGTGTACTTACCCTTTGTGAACTTCTCACAGAAGTTTGGGATTCTAGAGGCTCATTCTAGACCTCTGAACATTTGTTTCCAATTCTGACAGTGACAGACGCTGGTCACCTATAACCGACGTCGGTTCTGCTAATAGATGTCGGTTTGGATCTTCTGTAACCGATACCGGTTCAGCTGACCAATTTTGGTTAGGGGTCAACTGACACCGGTTACTATGTAACCCTGTAGGTATGATTTTCGAATCTGAGATTTCATTTTCATTCACAAACTTCTCAATTGGTTCATCTTTGGGTACCAAAATTTGATCCATTTACATTCTCTTTTCATTCCATTCAATGTCACAACTCCTAATAGTTTTAGAATTTTCTACATCCCAAAAATGGAATCCGAAGTCACCAAATCCATAACCAATAAAAGTGCATCTCTTGAATTTTGCATCCAACTTTTTCCTAATTTCCTTATCAATATACACAAAATTTTCTAAACCAAAAACTTTAACAAAAAGAAAGATCTACCTCTTTTCGGTCTAATCTTCCTCTAGTATTCCTCCATCTAGTGAACTTTAAGGCCCATGGTTAATCAAATAAATCGTTGTATCAACTGCTTCTACCCAAAACTTAAAGGGAAATCTAGCATGTATCCTCATACTTCAAGCATGTTCTATGATTTTCCTATTCATTCTTTCTGCAACACCATTCTCTTGTGGTGTTCTTGGAACCATACTTTCTCTACATATTCCATTCACTGAACAATAATCATTGAAAACCTTGTTACATTATTCACCACCATTTTCAGATCTAAGGCACTTTAACTTTGAATTTGATTCATTCTCAACAAGGGCTTTCCATCTTTTAAAAGTCTTAAAAACATCAGATTTATGTTTAATACAATAAACCCATACTTTCTTGTAGCATCATCAATGAAAGTAACATAATACTAGGATCCTCCATGAGAAGCTACCTGGGTTGGTCCCCATACATTTGAGTGTACAAGCTCTAATTTCTGATCCTTCTTAGTTGCCCCAACTTTGAGAAATCTCACCCTCTTTCGCTTTCCAAAGATATAATGCTCACAAAAATCAAAGATCTAAATCTTTCTAATTAGATAACTTACCCTTAGCCTTTAAGATTTACATTCCTTTTTTACTCATATGGCCCAACCGATTATGCCACATGCATGCATCTGAATCTGAAGTAGATAACACAAAAAGGAATCAATAACACAGGTAGATAAATATAATTTTCCTAACTTTTTACCTCTTACCATAACAAAAGCACCCTTGGTGACTTTCCAAGAGTCTGGTGTGAATGTAACCATGCAACCAGCTTCACCTAGTTGCCATGCAGAAATAAGATTCCTCTTTAGGCTTGGCACATGTCTCACATCTTTCAATGCCCATGTATTTCTATTATGTAATTTTAGATGAATTTCCCCTTTACTAGTAATATTGCAAGGTTCATCATCACCCAAATAAACATGCCCAAAATTTCCTTGGACATAATTTTTGAAATAACCCTTATTAGGGGTTGCATGGAAAGAAGCTCATGAATCTAAAACTCATGATTGTATTCTACTATCCAAAGAAAGAATAATAGCATCTTGCATTACCTTTGCAGCAATATTTGACTCTTTATTTTTGTCTGGGTGTTGGTTCTCTTTATCCTTTGACCAACAATATTTCTTTGCATGTCCTTCCTTTCCACATTTCCAATGGGTAATTCCCTTACCTATGGATTTAGATCTGCCATCCCTTGACTTTGATTTCCCATTATTCTTACTCTTAGATCTCTCCTTCTTCCTGCCTCTACTTTCTACATTCAAAGCATTCCCAGATGATGATTCCTCTATAATTTTCTTGTGAATTTCTTCATTCAAGATTATACTAACCATATCGTCAAACTTTAAAATATTATTAGAAAATGTTGTATTACTAACAACCATTACCAAGTTATTGTTGGTTGTAGAGCCTGATAGCAACGGGGGTTGCAAGGGGGGCTTTTCCCCCCTTGCGGGGTCTGGGGGGATGCCCCCCCCCCGATGGGGGTTCAAGGGCAGTTTCCCCGTAAGCCACATTTTATATGTATTTATGCATTGTGAAATCTGGACCGTTCCTTATTAGGTCACAGATCTAACGGGTGTTTTTCTATGTTTCCCCGAAATGATAAAAACCTTAATATCTTTAAAGGGTCATGATGTATGAGGATAATTGTATCATTGGAGGCACTGTAAGAGAGTTTTGTTGGACTGAATAAAATGATTGGTTGTTTCTGGTGGACATAGCCCATTTTGGGTGAACCACGTTAGATATGTGTCTTTGTTTTATTACATTTTATTTCTATTTTATGTTTCTTGCATTATTCATTGCATGTTTGTTTATTTGTACAACTAGTATCAGAGCACATTTGAGATTTATTTGTTGGCAATATACTCACAGAGGGATTTCTATTTGAGTGGGAGAAGTAACAATGGCAGAGGAGAGTAAGTTTAGAGTTGAGAAGTTTGACGGCTGAAATTACCAACTATGGAAAATGCAGGTGGAAGATTACCTGTATCAAAAGGATCTATACCTACCATTGGGAGGTGAAGAAGTGAAACCCCCATTCATGTCTGATAAGGAGTTGAAGGTTCTAGATAGGAAGGCTCTCGGTGTGATTCGGTTGAGTCTGGCATCTTCCGTAGCTTCAAATATATCACAGGCGAAGAGTACAGTAGAGTTGATGAAAACCCTAGCTAATTTATATGAAACACCTAGTGCATCCAATAAATTTTATTTGATGAAAAGATTGTTTAATCTACTAATGCAAGAAGGTGGATCTGTATCTAACCATCTTAATGATTTCCACACTATTGTAAATTAGTTAGATTCAGTTAATATCCCATTTGATGAGGAGGTTAGAGCATTATTATTCCTATGTTCTTTGCCAGAAAGTTGGGACAACTTAGTAATGGCAGTTAGTAATACATCATCTACTTCTCTTAAATTTGAAGATGTAGTAAGTGTCATTTTAAATGAGGAAATGTGTAGGAAAAGTACATGGGAAAATACTTCTTCTGGAAATGCGTTGAATATGGAGAGTAGAGGGAGGAGAAAGGAGAAATCAAAGAGTAAGGCTTGTGGGAGATCTAAATCGAATATGGCCAGATCCAAATCTAGGAGTAGAGGCATTACTTGTTGGAACTGTGGAAAGAGAGGACATGCTAAAAAGGATTTTTGGTTCAAAGGAAACAAAGAAAACCAGCCTGAAGGTATTAAAGAGGAAAATCCGATAGGTAATATTGTTCAGGATGCTCTTATACTTTCTCTTGATACTAGAGTAGAATCTTGGGTAATAGATTCAGGCGCCTCTTTCCATGCAACCACTGATAAGGGATATTTTAAAGAGTATGTCTAGGGAAATTTCAGACAGGTTTATTTAGGTGATGATAAGCCATGCAACATTGTCAGGAAGGGCAATGTACACCTGAAATTACATAACGGAAATACATGGATATTGAGAGACGTGAGGCATGTACCTAGTCTCAGGAGAAATCTCATCTTTGCAAGATAGTTGGGTGATGAAGGTTGCATATTCACATTCACTTCAAATGCTTGGAAGGTTTACAAGGGTGCCCTGGTAGTGGCACGGGGTAAGAAATTAGGAACTCTTTATTTATCTACTTGTATATATAATTCTTCTACCATATTGTCTACTTCAGATGAGGGTGCCAACATGTGGCACAATAGATTGGGACATATGAGTGAGAAGGGCATGAAAATTCTACAGGAAAAAGGTAAGATTTCAAGTTTGAAGCAATTGGACTTAGAGTTTTGTGAGCATTGCATTTTTGGGAAACAGAAAAGAGTTAGATTTCTCAAGGCATGGAATACCAAGAAAGAGCAAAAGTTGGAGCTAGTTCATACAGATGTGTGGGGTTCGGCCCATGTTGCATCTCATGGTGGTTCTCTGTACTATGTCACATTCATAGATGATGTCACATGGAAGGTATGGGTATATTGCATTAAGCATAAGTCTAATCTCTTTAATACATTTAAGAAATGGAAAGCACTTGCTGAGAATGAATATGGTTTTAAATTGAAATGTTTGAGATCTGATAATGGCGGTGAGTATTACAGTAATAAATTTGATGATTATTGTTCCTTGAATGGGATTCATAGAGAGAAAACATTCCCAGGACTCCACAACAAAATGGTGTTAGCGAGAGGATGAATAGAACAATAATGGAGTGTCCACGATTAATGAGATTACATGTGCGGCTACCTCTTCATTTTTAGGCAAAGGCTGTATATACTGCTATGTATTTAATCAATTGTGGGCCTTCGAGTGCATTATATGGAGGAATTCCCAAATAATATTCGACCAAGAAAGAGGTATACCTTTCATTTTTAAGAGTATTTAGTTCAGAGGAATTTGTGCATGTTAATAATGAAAATAGAAAGAAATTGGATTCAGAATCCAAACGTTGCACATTCATAGGCTATGGCTCCAATGGTGATTATGGATTTCAGTTTTGGGATCTGGATGAATCTAAGATAATTAGGAGTCGTGATGTTGTTTGGCATGAAAATAGAATGTACAGGGATCAGGTCAGGATGACAAAAAGCCCAAGGAAGATTTGGTTGAGGATATAGCTCCTAAAAATGAACTCTCAGATGGAAAATATCAACCTACAGGTACCGAGGTTGATAGTTTTGTAGGCCGAGCACGACGGCCAGCGTCATTATTGGCACCTCTGTCAGGAATTCAAGAAAATGAGTAGCAAGAAAATAATGATCTCGATACACCCCCATCTTTGGTAAGAAGGTCACAACATATTAGTAGACCTCCAGAAAGATTTTCCCTTGCTTTGTATTATTTATTACTAACAGATAGTGGTGAGCCAGAGAGCTTTGATGAGGCAATGTAGGTGGAGTCCACTAAGGAGTGGGAGTATGACATGAAGAAGGAAATTGACTCCCTGGAGAAGAACCAAACATGGGATTTAATCAAATTACCAGCTGGGAAGAGAGTACTACAAAACAAATGGGTCTACCATGTGAAATAAGAAGAAGGTGGATCGAAAAGGTACAAAGCAAGGCTTGTAGTGAAGGGGTATGAACAAAAGAAAGGTATCAATTTTGAAGAAATTTTCTCCCCTATTGTAAAGATGTCTTCCATTCATATTGTATTAAGTTTAGTTGTTGTTGAATATTTACACTTAGAGCAACTTGATGTCAAGACGACATTTCTCCATGGTGACTTGGAGGAGGAGATTTATATGCAACAACCACTTGGATATGAGGTGAAGGGTAAGGAGAAATTGGTTTGCAGGTTGAAGAAGAGCCTATACGGGCTCAAGCAAGCTCCCCGGCAAGGGTATCTAAAGTTTGATAGTTTTATGCATGAGCACGGTTTTACTAGATTTCAATCAAATCATTGTGTATACTTTAAATGGTTGGATAGTGGGAGCTACATTATTCTTCTGTTATATGTAGACGATATGCTTGTAGCAGGGTCTAATATGCAAGAAATTGCAAAGCTTAAGGAAAAGCTTGCACAAACATTTGCAATGAAGGATTTGTGTGCAACAAAGAAAATACTTAGTATGCAATTTAAGAGGGATAGAAAAAATAAGAAATTGGTGTTGTCTCAGGAGGACTATGTAGAAAAGGTGTTAGAAAGGTTTCAGATGCAGAATGTGAAACCAGTTAGTACACCATTGGCTGGGAATTTTATATTAAGTAAAGATCAATGCCCAACAACACAAGAGGAAAAATATTATATGGCACGGGTTCCTTATTCTTTAGTAGTTGGGAACCTTATGTATGCCATGGTTTGTACCAAGCCAGACATTGCCCAAGCAGTGGGAGTTGTTAGCAGTTATATGGAAAATCTAGGTAAAGCACACTGGAAGTCAGTCCAATGGATTCTCAGGTACTTAAGAGGGACCACTAGTAGGTGTTATCCAAAATTCACCCCTTAAGGTAATTTTGATAACAGGCATCAAATTCTTCAGTCACGGGCCAGTAGAATTGATTCAAGGCAAAAAAATCATGTTTTGGGGTCCCCTTGGAATCTCTCTAACTTCCCCATCCAAGGAAAAAATCCAACAAGTTAGCAAAAATTGAAAAAATCTAAAAAACGAAGTCGCAGTCTTGTTTTAATGCATTGCGAGTCTGGAGGCTGTGGATAGTACCAAGGTTCATCATACCAGGTTTGGAACTGAAATACAAAGAAATCAGCTAAATCAGTTTTTTGTGTCCCAGACCGCACAAGTTCAATAGGAACACACAAGACGTGCATTGCCGAAATTACCGCAGGTAAAGAAATTAGAAAAAGTGGACATCTTTGTCCCAAGCGGTCCACGGGATAGTTGGGACGTTGGGACACAAAAATCCAATTTTTCTGCAAATCAGTCTATTGTGGGTGGCATGGATATTTTCATCCAGGACAGTCAGGACAAAAGTACGCGCGAGATGTGCAAAGGTGAAATCGCTGCATAAGGAGCCAAACTAAGTGGATGCGGCCGATGCGGAAGTCAACGGCCCTCACATCCTGGTCAACGGTGGACACGAAAGGACAAGGAAGCCTGAATCATATGATGTGGAAGAATGTGTCTGGGACACGTGGACCCGATTTTTCTGAAATAACCGCAGCAAAGAGAAGTCAAAGTTTGACCTCCCGAACTTCAAACAACCATAACTTTTGACTCTGAGCTCCGATTTTCATAAAATTGGACTTTCTAGAATGAGCAAGATGTCCTCTGCATCACAAAAAATGGATTTATTATTTTTAATGAGGGTAGATATATTTAAATAAAATAAACATATTCGGCTCTAGTCAGTTAATGCTCATTCCCGTCAAATGACAGAAAACGTCAGCCAGACCCAAAATAGCTGCTCACACTCAGAAGGTCATAAATTTTGCATTTCTCAACGAAATCGCACAAAATTGGTACCATTGGAATCATGGCTCCGAGACTGATGCACAAAAATCTATAAATTCTATATTTGATGAGAAATTGATGGGGATTTTTCATAAAACGTGGCCGGGTTCATGACAGTGTTTTATTTGGTAGTTGAGAATGCAATTAAGAGGCATGGTCATCATTCTTTCTCTGCTACAGCACCTGGGACAATATGGGGAGCCTTTTACAAGTAACTTACAATCATTTCACTCCATTTAATGCCTCTTACAAGTGGTTGAAGGACAGATTTCAGGATTTCCATTTTCCCCTTCTCTCTCTCTTCTCATTCTTCTATAAATTGGAGTGTTAGGCTCATGGTAAGGAGTGGTTTTTTTTGTCGTACCAAAGCTCTGTCAAAATTTCTTTATGAAGCCAATGTGCTACAGGCCCTCATAGTGGACTCCTTGCATGGTGATCTAGGCCCTTACCTTGTAATAGATTGAATTGTGCATATCATGAAGCAATAAAATACAAGTTTGTGGATGCATCTTCCCCTGCTGTGTTTTTTTGCACTCTTCTTGTCCTTCCAACCTTTATTACAAGAATATTGTGTCTATTTTTATGCTCTTGCAAGGATTCATTATTATTTTGCATGTATGAAATATTGTTGTGAGTGCATTTTCTAGATTGTGGAGAACTGTTATCACCCCTTCTAGTATGCATTTTACTTCTATTTTTCACATATTGGAAGACTACTCTCACACCCCTCCTTTTCTAGTGTATCACCACTTTAGTGTAGGCTTTCATTTTCATGCATTCTCTCTCCTTGGTCCCTTGGAAAGTTAAACTAAGACAGTTAGTTTTTTCCTGCATTAGAGTAGATTGCCGCAGGTAGTTTAGGAGCAAGAACTAGCTTTCTCTGGAGGTCTATCTCAAGTAGCAAGTCCCACAACTTGGAGACAGTACCCATGTTATCCAATCACATCGTGAACTCAAGCATATGCAATTGTGTAAACATTAGGGTGCTATGATTTGGTGATAATAGTAGGCACTTGTGCTTTAGAGGGTCAGATTATACTTTACAGGGATTTGTGGATTCATATATGGTAGGATATGTGGATAGCAAGAGGAGCACTACTGGATACGTGTTTACAGTTGGTGGTGTGGTAGTGAGTTGGATCTCAAAGTTGCAGAAGGTAGTTTCCCTATCTACTACAAAGGCAAAATATGTTGCAGCGACTGAAGCAAGTAAGGAAATGTTATGGATGAGAAGGTTCATGGAGGATTTGGGTAAGGAGCAAGGGGATTGTAAGTTACACGGTGATAGTAAAAGTGCAATTCACCTGGAAAAGAACTCAACCTTCCATTCAAGAACAAAACACATTCAGCTAAGATATCACTTCATACGACAAGTGTTGGAGGATGGGCAGCTTGAGTTAGTGAAGATTCATACAGATGATAATCCTGTTGATATGTTTACTAAGCCAATGACAAAGAAGTTGGATTTGCATTCAACTTCTGTGGGTCTTCAAGATTGATCTTGTAGTGGAAGAAATAAGCCAAGAAGAAAATTCCAAGCATGCGTTGTAGTGGTGGAGTTACAACAATCAATCTCCAAATGGGAGATTGTTGGTTGTGGATTTACATCCCACATGTCTTAAATTTTTTGAACATGCTTGAGCTGTTGCCTCTCAGCCTCTTGTGGGTTCCTCCTTGGATGTCATGGCCTCTACACAACCCATTAACATTCCTACTTCCACTCCTTCCACTACCTCTCCCCTTATTATTCTTAATACTTCTAACACATAACATGGATCCTCTTTAGGCACTCATGACCTATATTATTTATACTAGGATCTGCAAATTCAAAACCATCAATTACAACAAGCTACTTCATGTGTATCTCCATCTCTTGATTCCCCCTGACTCCTTCATACTCCTTTTGTACCCGTTATTTATTCTTATCCCCTCCCTCCTAATTTCATTACACCTAAGTTTCCCACCTTCAATGGCCATGGTGAACCTCAAGAGCATCTTCAATCTTTCCATGTGGCATGTCTTGATTATGCGGATGACCATACATTGCTAGACAAGTTATTTCCCAGGAGTTTATAATATTATGCCATGTGTTGGGTATATGGTCTACCTATTCACTTGGTAACTTCTTTCACACACTTAGCCTATGTTATTGTTGAGTTGTGGAGCTAAATTACTTCAATTTAGCATGCAATGGAAACTTACTGGAAAATACAGTAACCATCATCGGTTAAGGGGGAACCGGCATCGGTCACCCAGGACCGATAGTAGTCAAGTATGACTGGCATAGGTTAGGCAAGGGAGGAACTGGCAATGGTTAGGTCTAACCGGTGTCAGTTACCTCTGTGAGGATGTTTTAATTAACTCTCATGAATTAGATCTATTTTTAGCATTAAAGTATTTCTATTGATTATAATTGCATGGCTAAGTGCCCTAAGTCTATAAACGACTATATAAGCATAAAACATAGGGTTTAGAAGTGAGAATTAGAAAGAACTTGAAAAATGTTGGTGAGAGAGAATTCTTGGTGATGAAGCAAAAGCTTGTGAGAAAGAAAGTACTGAACATCTGAGAGGTGTGGAAGATTGTAAATTTTCATTATATATCTTATCAAAGCTTTGGATAATAGATTGGCTTATTTCTTGGTGGACGTAGCCCACACTGGGTGAACCACATTAAATCTGGTGTTGATTTATGTCTCTTGTTTTGTATATTTCTTCTGGTAGAATATCCGCTTTTATTTGCATGTATGCTTAGATTTGATACATTGTCTGTACAACCGGTGTGCTAACCCCAACAGTTTTTCTTGCTCATTTTTTTATCAATATCGTTATGAAAATATCCTATGCACAACTTTCTCAATTCAAACAACGATCTAATGGGCGTCCAAAAAACTATTTTTTGTGTTATAAGAACAACCTAGCTAAGACAACTAGTGTGCTTGCTAATTCTGGAATTGAAATATCTTTTCATTCAAAGTGTCTATTACCTCCACTACAAGAGAGTTATAATCTTTGAGACCTTCTCTATCCTTTGATCAGTTATGTCATACACTCAAAATGCAAAAAGTGAACACACTCTTTTATCTATGGGAAAAATCAAATATCATGATAATCCTTTATCCTCATCTGAAGAATAATTGATTTCTGACTGAAGATCTACTTTCATAGCCATCTCAAAGTCTACTGATAGAACTTGACATTTTTTATGTCATCTCTGAGGACCTGATGAATAGCTACAAGAGTAGACCTCCTAAGAAATAACTTTTGACTATACTACCATGATGTAAGAAGAAGATAAAGACCGTGAAGAATCAAATTATGAAAATAGATCTTATGAGATGATGAACATGAAGATGAATCTTGATCCCTCTCTACCTGATGGAAACTAATTAGTTGAAGAAGAAAAGATGAAGTGAAAAGTGACCAATGCATTAAGAAAAATACTAATGTATTGTTTTAAACTAAAGCAAACTATTCAATGATTTGAAGGAAAGGATAATGAGAGAGAAACTCTCAAGAAGAAATATGATTCTTAGTCGGTCAATGAGGAAGAAGATGAAGTCAAGAAATCTTTAATGAAATTTTTCCCAAAAGAAAGACCAAATATGAGCTCAACTGATTCTCCCATTGGGAGTATGATGTAGGAGCATCATGTAAATAAACATTTTTTGGATTTATTAGGTGTCGATGAGGGCCTGTTAGAGGTCCATTTGGAGTGTTATTAATATGTTCTTGATGCATCACATTTTGACTTCATAGGTATCAAATGAGGGTTTTCCCTGATATTTTGTAATTTTGAATATTTGAATTTGTACATCAGGGGTGTCTATTGGTACATAAGTTTTTTAAAAGAGTAATATCATCTATGCAATGAGGATGATGATACACATAACTTATGCTCTCTTACTACTTCTCCTAGGCCTATCAACTCATATTAAGTTAGTATTGTTACAGTTGGGGTCTAGTTCCTGAAGAAACCCTAATGACCTCATGTCAGGCTTCTCTTCACATTTGGGCCTCTTACTGATAATTTAGTGCCTATTCTAATCGTAGCACCCTGAATCAAGAGGATTTTGGAAAAATTTATCTTAGAGGTGGAATCTCTCTAGCTCCGCAGCCATCCTTAGAGGCTCATAAGACTCCCACGTAAAGGCATTTTTCCCTCAAATTCATCCACAATAAGAAACTTGTTGAGTTGTCAAAGGCGTGTAGAGCATGCAGTCATCATGGAATGTACATTGACATACTTTGTGTCTAGCACATTCACTTGTAACATCTAGGCTTACTCAGATGGTGTCTCAAAGGTAGTAAATGGACTATACAATCACTTAAGCTCTCATGATTCAGTACCTTGAAAACCTACATCATGTATGGTGTAAAAATCAAAAGACTTGAATGATAAAACTGAGTTTAGAGTTAAGGATTATGTTGTGCCTAATTCCCCTACTCAGGTGATAAGAGTTCACATTGGTGTAATGAATGAAATTTAAAATGGAGTCAAATAATTCACATACACATAACTATTCTAGACATAATAGCACAGTCAATGCATTCAGACCTTTTTGTGTGAGAAAAAGATCTAGGTATCTCCTAAAACTATGACCACGTGTTGTTAGAGACCTCCCCTTAAATATTTTTTGATTGTCCTTCAACCTACTTATGCACTATGGGGGCATCACATGGATGCAATCTCTTTCATACAATAAGAGTGAAATTTTAAATTGAATACTAGAGGTCTTATAGAAGCTCAAAAAGGTCAGTAAGATAAGGAATCAATCAACAAACTATGAAATACCATATTCTAAGGGTTACACAGATTGAAAGATTGTCATAAACCTATCAAGAAATGTAGTTCCATTAAGATCCTAATTGTTAATGTTTAGAGGATATTAGAGATGCGTGCAAAGTATTTGAGATCTTGAAAATGTTCCACATGTCATGTTTTTAGTGTTGTTACTAATGGAAAAATATGTTGAGCATTTATTCTACACTAGTGGGAAGGTTAAGAGAGGAGGAACTATAGCCCATTAGACTATGGTTAATATCTTGACAAGAATTGAGTTTCACAAAGAATGTGGAAAAGTGGTTTTATGAGTTCAGGGGTCTTAAAGATTGCACTCCTCCTAGCTAAATCAGCTAATCCATTGAAGTCTAGGGAGTGTCGAGCATTTCAGAGTCCCTTAGAACCCATTATGACTATGTTATGTTTCCCATGGGTGAGTTAAGGCCTCTTACTGATAGATTTGATTATTCGCCGAGAGCTCCTTAACTCAAGATGTGAGTAAATGATAGTGAAGATCTTAAGGAGAAGAGGAGGCTCTAAAACCTTAAACAAGGAGATCCCTCCCATGAACAATCATGTTTTAGATCGATTTGAGCATTTGTGATTAATGCAACTAGTTAGTATCAAAGGGGTTTTACCATGCAATAGGATGGACCTGGAAGAAATTTTGAAGGATGATACGACTCATAGAAAAAAGGCTTCCTAAGCCTATGAGAAATCATAAAGAAACTACACCAAACCTTAAGATACAAACATATTCACACATGAAATGCTTAAGCTCATTGGTATCTTAAGGCACAACCAAGAGGCCTAAGATCCCCTAACTTGAGGCCTTCTTGAATTTAAAAGTGAGTAATTTAAAAATATAAGTTAGATGAAAGGCTTCATGTGCACATAATGTACTCTCACATAGCCTAAGGATCTTAGATAATAGTTGCATGCCATCTAAATCGCTTAGATATCGGTGTGAAAGGGCCCCCCTTCTCTTTCTTTAGGACAGAGATAAGATCAATAATGGATCATAAGGGAATTACAAAGAACCCCCCCTGGTAGATCACTAGTAAGTTGTAGGATATCTAGTACCATACTTTCAAGTGCTCTGATACCTCATGGTAAGAAGGAAATGCAAACCTAAATAAGTCCAATGTAGAGGGACACACATTGTGTCGTCAGAGAGGCAATGTAAAAATTTTCATATTTAAGGCTAGTTAAGAAGCTAGGACTAGCAAAATGATGGGTATAATTCTAAGAGTTGAGAGCTAAGAATATGGAAGAAGGTTGGGACGTTCTACTACTTCCATGTGAAAATAGGTGGTATAAGGTGATTTTAAAGTGAGGACAGTCATTTCGAGAATGTTAAACCCTAGTTAGCTATGGTTCAAAACTTGATTGTTGAGGGATCTTTTGTTCTATGGTTCATTCTTGACTGTTTCACCTAATTGTAAGCCTAGAAGGAGAAAAATGGTTGTTGGGAGAAATGTTACAAAGGGTCTAGTTCCTCAATTATATTTGCTGAAAGAAAGAACGAGGAAAAGGGTATCTAGATCAAACATTAGATTCTTACTTGAATTTTTGTAATTTCTTCCAGACATGGATGTTTGTGTGTGTTGAGGGATAGTTAACATGACTCTTGGAGAAAATAGTAAAAGCTTTGCGCCGCCCAAATGGTTGGGAGTTAATGCCATTAAACTTTTTAGAATTTCCTCAGAGTGGGATCCACAATGGGAAGAAAAAAAATTACTAGTGATGAAAAGATGTTCCACCATGCACACCATTTCCTGTAACCTACTTTATGGTAGACACACCACTCATGGCATTTTAGTAGGGCTTTCTAAGGACTCTCAAGGAAATCAAAAGGATTCTGGTGGACACATAGTTCTCATATTATGAACATGACCTACATCATGGACCTTCTCGTCCAACATCGGTCTGGCTTAGTCCACATATAATAAGTGCCTAAATTTTTCTACTCAGGCAGCCCTTATGTCACATAGGTTTTCATGGACATTTGGAGTTTATAGGCTTCACATTCACAGCTAATTACTCTCCCAGACCACTAATTTTTGGTGCATCGTTGCATAGTAATTGTATCTAAATACTGATATTGGTTGAAAATGATTAATGCCCCTCTGCATCATAAAACATATCTATTCAGATATCTCATTAACAACAATGCACTCTAGATCTCTTGAGGGACATCTACATTCACCCCCATTTCAGCAATGACCAATAAAATAGCTACAACCATACTTTAATGACTCCTTTTCCTCAAGCATTAATACTTGTACAAAGTCCTGATTCCCTTTGCTAATCATACATATCTAGCGTCATTACCCTATGATGCACTTCAGTTCCATGGTTCATACTTGATTTCCTAAGGGTGATTCTTATGAAATGCACCTCACATCTTCCACATAGTAACACTATATGTTTCATCGGTATCATGATTATCATGGTATCTTTTCTACACTCTGATTTCTCGATGACACACTATCAATGCTTATATTGGTTCACTCTATCACTATCAATAATACTACGATATATCCAGTAGCTCATACAAGTTGTATTCTTGACTGTTGAGGGACTCATCCTATTCTATCAATTATCCACTATCTGAATGTTCAAATTTCTAGTTCCCTAAGTCTTTTAGCTATGTTAGGATTCCCATCACAATTGGGCCTCTTATTATGCTTGTGTCATTTGGTCATTACATCTTCAATCAAAGGTTGTAACATGCTCTTATGTCTCTCTTAGCTCTGTGACCACTCAAGCAATGCCTTTCATGAACCATTTATGTTCCTCAATTTCATCCACAATAAACAACTTGTCACTATCAAAGGCATTCCACCATGCACACCATTGCCTCGAGCCTACTTTTGCTGACACACCAATCATAGACATCTAGGCTTCCTCTGCCTCTTAAATCTAAAGCTAATTCCACACACATAGCTATCTCATAATCACCTAGGACATACCTCATGATCATGATGTTCTCATCCTCATTGGTCTCTTAGTCCCACATCATCGGCCTAAGTCCCCTACACGGGAAACCCCTTCACATAGTTTTCCACCACCTTCTCCACCACATAAGTCTCCTTCATGTACACATAACTACTCACCTACACCACCGCTCTTAGAGAATTGTCACATGCCTTTATCTCATTTCGGATATCAGGTAGAGGGACCTGCCCTTCACTATCGTTGGATAAACTTCTACCATTTATAACACTTGGGGGGCATTACGCTTTCTTCCCCCTTCCATTCTTATTAGTTGTCAATTTAATATCATACTATTACACTTCACACTCCATGCATCATAACTGATCCTTTCGAAGAAATTTCATCCCCTTCAATACACTACATTGTATCATCATTACCCTATGATGTACTTTAGTTCCACAGTTCATACTTGATTGCTAAGGGTATAATTATAAAATGAACCTCACATCTTCCACATGTCGCGCTCTATGCTTCATGGTATATCTTTCTAGCATATATTCTACACACTCAGTTCCCGATGACACACTTTTTTTTATGGTTCATTCTGACTGTTGAGGGATATTTTATAAATGAACCTCGTCTCATGCATAACTGTCAGGGGAAAGATTCTCCTACTATCTACACGTCTTGCATACCATTTCATCACACTCATACACTTGCATATCTTGGTTTCATCCACTCTTGCTAGCTTATTATATTGACATGTTACACTTTGTCTTCCATGTTAGAAGGATTCTTAGTATGTCACTATTTTTCTATATATACACATGCACATTCACTTAGTTTTTTTAGGTGAGTGCATATCTCTTATAGGTTCTTACACACTGCAATGATGTTTGGCATTGTACCTTTTACTAGTCCCACCGAGGCTCCTAGGGGCATCTACTTTTTCCATCACATCTTACACAGGTTCTATTGCTATATTATTCACTACTTCTCATTACAAATACTTTACTTTTCGCTAATTTATGCACACTCTTAACATATTATTTATCTTTCTAACTGATTCGAAAACACAAGTAGTTAATTTTTTTTAACTATTTTCTAGGATCTTCAAATTTAATCAATTTTCCAGATTTAATTACTCCAAAACTGATCAATATTCTAAATTTTGTCTGGTTTGTGTCTGATCTAAAACTGAATTTTAATTTATCTGAAATTCATTGTTTGATTAAAGCCACAAATTTCACTTTTTCCCGATTTCACCAATTTTCGCAAAATCATTCAATACCAATTATTTATTCATCCACATTCATATTAAGAATTTAACTACTACAGATAATCAGATAAAAAAAAACTTAAACGAAAGTGTAGAAATTTGACGCAGAGGTTATGTATGGGGTTCAAAATTCCTATGTCCCTGGGTTCATTTTAGAACCGATCCATTAATTTCATATTTGAAATTTACAATAAAAATATACAAATAAAATAAATGAACCTTATAATTCTGCCAAAAGTTACCCAAGAAATCGTGAGCTCTAAAAACAACTAGAAATATTGCTTTATGTAGTTCTTCTTGGCTTCGCAGTAGCCTGTCTTGTAGTTCTCTGACAAAATCTACACAAAAGCTTCTCAAAATCAGTTTAAGAACTCCAAAATGGAAAAACCCTTACATCATTGTAATCATCTTGGAATTTTTCTCCTTTCTACAGTTTACACCCAAGTCAAGTTCGGACTGTTAAGTGCTCAAAATCACTAATTTCCATAAACTTCCTATAATCTTCCTTGCATAGTCGTGCAAAAAGTCTTGTTCATATAACAATGAGCTCCTTATATATATATATATATATCGGTGATCTCTTTTGGCATGTTGGAAAGGGCATGTTTTGTTAACTGGGTGGTTAGGGGGTCGAACCCCTCTAACCACCTCCACCACACTATTTTCTAAGGTGGGAACAAAATCCCACACTCACCACAAAGGGGGAGCTTGGAGTGTTTAAAAATAGAAAGGTCACTTTGATGGCTTGTGCCTGCGGCCACACATAAGCATTTTGTTTGGCCACATAAGTGGATTGGGCTATATAAATCTTACAGACTGTTGACTGTTGGCTTGGTTGGAACAGCCAATGTTATGCTGATTTGGAAAGGACCACGTGGTGCCCACGGTGGCAATGTTTGATCTATTGTGCTAATCTGTTAAGTCGTTGAACAACCAGTTCATTGTGGATAAGTTTGTGGATTATGCCATGTAGATATAAGTCTGACCGATTTTCGGTTGTTGAGCCATGTAGGCATCTGTGGTTTTTTTTCCGGTTGTTGGGCTTGACTGGCCACCTAATCTATGTTCTAAGCAGTGCCCTGAGTTGATAAATAGTTCGGTCGAGCTATACCCTGTACAATATAATCCTGCAATAGAATTCAAATGCCCTGCAATAATCCCACATTGAGGATATAATGGCATTATAATGCATATATAATGAAATATGTAACAATGTAAATACAAAGAAAAGGTAGCAAAGGCACCCCTCCTTATAAAACATGTGTTGATCTTGGTTGAGGGCCCCCCAGCTAGCAAATAGCAGTGCCCACCCATTTGTTTACGAGTGACGAAGGACCGATGATCGAAACATAATTTTTTTACATTTGTCCCATTTTTCACTTAGACCATGTGTCAACCCCATATTGGCCAATTGTCTAAGTTTGACCCATTTTTTAACCATCTTTGACCTGCAATAAGTTTTATATGCTTGGAATCGTTGTAAATCTCTCTAGATGCGCTATCGTTCGGACTCGCGGTTTAGGGAGGTTTAGGAAACATTTGCACATCAGAATTTCCTTTGGATAACTAACATGCTAATGAGTGCTTCATATGTAGCATTTACTTTAGAGGACTATATGCCATCATGGTTATCTGACACATTTTCCTTGTTATTGTTTTCTATTGTATAGTTTTAATCACAGACTATATCATATGTCTTATATGATCATTGTATGTTTTTAGCCACTTTATCCCTGATTGTCTTGTGACATTGTGAGTGATGTCCCGTGTATGAAAACCCACTTTTCATGGTCTATCTTGTTTACACACTTACTTGTTACTGTGTTTTCTACTACATGTTTTGCTTGTACTAAGACATATTTCTAGCCCACTTTTTTTTACATGTTCCTTGGTTTCTACCATGCACATCCCCTGCCCCCTACAGGTATACATTTCATCTCAACATTAGGTCCTCTCCTACATTCTCCTATCGTCACATGCACCCCAAACGAGGTGGGCATACATTGGGTGAAAAAATAACCCCTACAGCAACTCAAAGCTACATTTCAAATCAAAATAGTAGAGAAATAGGACATGTTACAATCACACAACTGGATCAAAATTAGACTTGGGTCATAATCATAGAGCAAACACCATCCCCTAGAATCACACAACAATGTTTGGGCACTTGTGTCCTCCCCTAGGGGCTAATGTCTTGGGGGAAGATACAATTATTTTCTCAATATAGCACAGTCTACTGCAAGTTATAAATTAGTTCTATAGTTACAGGAACATTTCTTCAGTTACAGAATACATGTTATCTCCTACAATTAGTTATAATCAAGAACTAATCATGGACAAAAGGAAAAAAAACATTGCATACCATCTGTCATGGTGCTTATTGGGTAGAGTCATGGAAGGAGAGTAAAACTAGACCTCTCTACCTCAACACTTTCTCTTTGGCGTGAGATCTCCCAAAAAACTTGCACTTGGCGTGAGATCACCCAAAAACCTCACCTTCAACATTCGGATCAGTAACTTCACACAATATGACACATCTTTATTTCTTACTCTTTCATATGTAATGTGCGCACTTTCCTTTTTACACATTTTACACATGTTTTTACATATTTTTACACCTATTACTTTGATTCCATCATATACATAACTTTGGCTACTCTTTCGCTCTTCTTTTGCAGGTTCGTCCTTAATACGCAACAAAGAGCAACTTCATCAAACATTTTATTGCCTTGGGTCGGCCTTTCAATTGTCAATTACAAAATTCAAACAAGGGAATCATATAAATACATAGTTATTTTTGCAAAATGAGGGACCAAGCACTAAGCATTACTATCATCACCTAAGATTGCATTCCAAAGGCACCAAAGCACTTCAAAGGGATCCATCTAGCATATACTCAAGGGACAAGGGTTGTATCACATCTGCATTGCATACACTTTCTAACTACAGTCTGCTATCATTTGTACAACTTGCACAAGGGCATCCTAGGGCACCATTTACACACACACACACACAAGAACACACACACACACACACACACACACACACACACACACACACACACACACACACACACATACATTAAGTATGACATGTAGTGTGTGTTCGGTCATAAGTTCACTCTTCAGGTGACCGTCGAGGTCAGTTCGACTCCCCATTCTGCATTTTCCTTTTTTAGGTTTGATGTGGTTTATGGGCTTGTGCAGGTGAACTTATTTCTTGTAGGTTAGAGGTATCTTCAGCGATCAAGGATCAAATATCAGGAAATCAACAGAGAACAACTGTGAAACCCTAATGACATACCAAAAAGCATATTTTGAGCATTTGTATAGTCATCGCCGCCCAATTCCAGTTGCTAGTGCCCAGGTGCCTTTGCCCTCCCATAGGCACCCTTGTCTGGCTCTATTCTTAGACTCCATATTTTATAGTGAGAAATGACGACCCTATTTTCATTCTATTCAGTACTTGCACCAGCCCATATCACTTTCTGTCCATTCGGAAATCAACTAAGTCCTCTTACCTCTTCATTTTTCTTAGAGTTACATACTTTGCATGCTTTATTACTTATTTCATTATTGTATTTTATCATTGATGCATCACATATATTATAGTAGTTACTATGAAACTAGATTTAATTAATAATTCAAATTAAATTTAATCACCAACGCAACATAGAGTTTATCCCCAAATCTGGAGACCCTAAACAAATTTCTAATTGGAGACCCATCATATTTCTCAATATGTCTTACAAAATTATTATTAAGGCTTTGTCTAACATGGTTTCCAATCTTCTTACTCTTATTATTAAAAGCGAATAAACTGGTTTCATCAAGCACATATACATCTTGGATATATTATTGTTATTTGGGAAGGGATGGAACATGGGCTCGACCCTCTAACCAAAAAGCTTTGTTTATCAAAATTGACTTTACTTAATCTTATAATCACATTGAATGGTCTTTCATTTTGACTATTCTTCAAGATCTTGGGTTTGGGTCGAGATTTTTTCGACACTGTGCATATTCTCTTTAACAATGTTGGGGCCTATATCTCCATTAATGAGGTTCAATATTCCAAGTTTGGCTTATTTCATATCCATTAGACAAGGGTTTCCTTTGGGGCCCCTTGCTTTATGTGCTTGTCACTGAAGGGTTTAGTTATCTGCTAGCCCACGGTGCTTCTCAAGGTTTGGTTAAAGGGGTTTCCCTACCCACTTTGGATCAACAACTCATCAATGGCCACATCACAGATGATTCTTTTCTCACACTCTTAGAGGAGGAACAACTTGTTCAAAAATGTTATTGGATTTTTTGGATACTTTATGTATGGTTTCTAGATACTCTATTCAATAGGATAAAAACCCAGTGTTATCATCAGTCCCAATCTCATATTCCCCCAAGCTAGAAGGCATGCAATGGAGTTGGATTCATCTAGGTATTCAGTTCAAGTTTTCTTGGCATTCCATTTGTTTTCCAGACCACTTATGTGCAATTATGGACTTGTGGTTCAAAAGGTTAAGCATAAGATTACCTTTTGGATTACCAAACCTCTTTCTTTGGTGGGAAAGTTTCAAATCTACTCTAAGGTATTAACTGCTACTCATGTTTATTATTCTTCTTATTGGGCTTTATCTAACACTACATATGTCAAACTAGAGAAACTGTTGTGGGACTTTCTATTAGCTTACTCTGAGGGGTATAAGGGGTTCCACAAGGTTTCTTAGGACATATATTATCGGCCTAAAGAAGTTAGGGGCATTGGGTTGCTTGACATTAAACTCCAAGGATGTTATCTCTATGTCAAGTGGTTAATCCATAGCCTAGAAGGTAATGAGGCTTGGACGGTTTTACTTCGACATTGCAATTTTCAAGGCTCTCCTTTGGGCAAAAAAAGCCTGGAAAATGTGGTGGTGGTGATTTTTTTTGTAAACACTCAAGATCTTGGCTCTCCTAGGAGTGCTCTTGCTACTAAATATAATCTTCAACTTAAAGACGCATAACCTATTCAGAAAATCATTGCTTGCATACCTGATGAATATGTGCACAAAATTGGCATCACGTCCCGTGCCCCATGGTAGTGGGACTGGAAATGACCCATTGCTACACCTTTCCTCCATTACAAGCCCTATTTGGGGTACTCCTTAATGGCCCATCTTCAACTTAAAGACACATAACCTATTCAGAAAATCATTTCTTGCATACCTGATGAATATGTGCACAAAGTTGGCATCACATTCGGCGCCCCGTCGTAGTTGGACTAGAAATGACCCATTGCTACACCTTTCCTCCATTACAAGCCCCGTTTGGGGTACTCCTTAATGGCCCCTTAATCGATGCCCACTAACACTCTTAAATGTCACTGAAGTTGCCTCCCATGATTTTGTTTGGAAACGTCGGTTTCAAAGGGTTTGGAGTGTTCTTTATCGAACCCAAAAAAAGCTCATTTTTTATGGTGTATTTTACACCAAGGAGATTCCAACTAGGAACCGACTCAAGCATATTGGTCTTAACCTCATTTGTCTGGCTTGTCATCAACCAGAGTCTATTAAGCACATTTTTTGGTTTTTCCCTCGGGCTCAGTCAACATGGAAGTGGATTTATACATTTTTTCGCACTTTTGTCCATGGGACTTCCTTGTTACATGTAACTTACAACAAATTTTGGCACATTTTCAGAGCTGATATTCTTTTTCATCTTTGGAAAGACAAAAATAATGCCATTTTTAATAGAGATCCTATGGATTTTTTTCTGTTACTAATAAAGTGGTTATTTCCACTTTTATGCTCCAAATTCATAATCAGTCCAAGAAATTTCGGATGGAGGTCGAGCACCTCCAACGCTTGCTTGACCATTGTGGCCACCACCCCCTGTGCAGTCAGTCACATGCCTTTGGAATGGCCGTCATTGCTCGCCACCCTCGTCTGCACCTCTCCCTCCTCCGGCTCGAGGCCAAGGGAATCCGAGACATCGCTCTTGGAGTCGGCGGATCCCTTCTCCTCGATGGTAATGGTCCCCTTGCTCTCAGCCGCCTTCCCTTTCTCATGGAGAGGTTTTTGATCAGCTTGGTGATTTTGGTGGCGTTGGTTGAAATGCCCCTCAGCAGGGTGAATTTTGATGGCTGGATCTTTGCAATTTCTTCCTCTCAGTCGTCTACTAAGGTTTCTGATTAGCAACAACAAAAATAAGAAAATAGATGTGAGCGCATCCCAAACTTGGCTCACCCTTCTAGCTATGGCTGGGGTGACTACCCTGACAGCCCTTCGCCACCTGCTTCATCCTACATGCTTGCGGTTGCAACCTAACTTTCTAGACTTCTTGTTTTTCTCGCCTTTCTTGATTTGCTTATCACACATTTATAATGGTTTTTATTGAAAATTGGCATTGCTCTCGAGGTTTATCTAGCTTGAGTTGCTACATATTATGTGTTATGACTTCTTTCTACCCATTTTTATACGATTAGCATTGTACATCTTTTGTTTACATATATAAAAATACGCTTTTCAATTAAAAAAAGATAGTAGAATTAGTAATTGAATATTATATTATGCAAAGGATCAAGTAAGATTAATATCTTTAGATACATAAACGATGTTTTAAATGCTAGTAAATGAATTCAAATCAAAAGTTATTTATAATTAGTTATTTAAATTATTAAATTAAGAGAATTATTTTAAATATATTTATATGCAATACACTCAAAAGTATCAATTTCAAGATTTTGATCTTAGATTTTTTTATATTATAAGATATTTTTGAATTGAATTCTTTAAAAAAAAAGTCAAATGAACATCACATTTAAAAATAAATTGTTACATGACAATAAAACAATCTATACCATTATACACTTGTAAGAACACCTCAATGTAATTACATCCTTTCGCATTGATTTTTTCCTATATAAAGTGGCACGCTTAATGGTTTTCTCCTATAAAAATTATTATTAAAAAATACATCAAATTAGTATTTTCTCTTATAAAAGTTATAATCTATTGATTTTTCAATTTATACTTATCTGGAGACAAAACCATTAAATTGTTCTATAAACTGTTTTTTTTCCATGCGTGGGTAGATGTTTTGAAATAATTGTGTATAAAGATTTGTTGATAAGTGAAAGTATTTTTTAATAAGGAAATTAATCAGAATTAATTATCAAAAGCGAGTATACTCCCGAATTTATAAATAAATATTCAACCTCAGACATCATATATATATTTTTTAGCAAAATGAATCATATATATAAATCAAAACATGACATGTAAAATATGCCGAGAGGTGAAGTTCACAAGGCAGCTATATATTTATATAATATATAAATATATGTAATATATACCTCTCGGCATATATTACATATATTTATATAAATATAGGTAATCAAATAGATCAATTAATAAAAGAAATTAAATTTAGGGAAGTAATCAATAAAAGGATTTTTGTTATTACCACTTAGTACATTTATTTGGGTTTTTATTTACACAAATAAATTTTCACGGGCACGACATCAGACTCCTCAACTCAATGTATATGTAACTGAAGATGCCTCTCGGCATAATAATAAAGATTTGTTAATAAGTGAAAGTATTTTTTAATAAGGAAATTAATCAGAATTAATTATCAAAAGCGAGTATACTCCCGAATTTATAAATAAATATTCAACCTCAGACATCATATATATATATTTTTAGCAAAATGAATCTTGTCAGTTTACAATGTCACAATTTTTAGTAAAAAAATTACTAAAATGAGAAAGAAACTTGATATTATATACATGTATTTTTCTATAAAGGAATATTCAAAAAAAACATACTGAGGTTGTAAAAAAAGATAATTAAGAAGCAAACATAAACACTGTAGTATTATTTATTGTAGCAGACACGGAAATACAGTAACATTCACATATACCAAACTCAAAGAACACAGTAAACAAAGAAAGTGGACATAAGAGATGATCATTAATGCCCCTTCTGTTCCTTCTTGTTATGGTGCCCTGGAAGCTTATCTTTTATCTTGTCCAGCAGCCCCTCTTTCTTCTCGCCCTGCGCATGTTCTTCCCCTTCTTTCTTGTGCCCTCCACCAAGCTTCTCCTTCAGCCCTCCCTTCTTTTTCTTCTTCTTCTCCCCCTTTTCTCCTCCTTCCTCATCGCTAGACTGTGCATCAGTTCCATCCATAAATGTTGTCAGTCAGATCTATACAAATGAAATTAACTTTACAGAAAAGAAGTTGGGTATCGAGATTTATATAAACTTACAGAGCTGGAAGACGAGCTGTTTGAGCGATGGAGTTTTTCCTTCAAACCCCCTTGGTGGGGTTTCTTTTCCCCCTCGCCATGGAGTTTGGGATCCTCCACGTGGACCTGAGAAACAGGGGCAGCATGGTGAACATCGCCTACGTGGCCAGTGGGATGCTGCTGATGTGTGTCCTCTTCTTTCTTCTTCCCGAAGCCAAACAGCCCACGATCCTGATGCTCTGGTGCATTTGAGTCCGCCATTACAATCCAAATATGGAGCTTAACAAATCAACAATGCAAATAACAGAAGCAGAAACGAGTCACAGATGAGAGGGAAATACTTGGATGGAAATGGGAGGATGAGGATGGGAATATATATAGGATTGGAATTAGCGCATCTCGACGCTGCTAACAGGTGCTGCCGTCAAATAATCTGGGCTCACAGGTGAAAAAAGATGAGAATGGGTGAGGGGTCACTCAGGGTGACCCACACTACAGTTTGCTCGTAGTGGTGGACGTTAAATCGAACATAATACGTGTCGTTTAATGCCGACAAGAAACGTTTAATGTTGGACACGCATTTCTATGTCCATAGATATGTATGGGGGTAACAAAAATATATCATAATACCACGCACTTCAATATAAATGTGAAAGGTTCCCCCAACTACCTACCATTTTGCATTTAGAATGGTAGCAAAGTGGTATGCACCTAGGTCCCCCTAATTTAGGTGGGGGATCATATAATTGATATGGTGTTATTGTTTATTATCCTGCCGAAGGCATGGATATTGTCTTCACTTTAGCAATTAAACATTTGCATTTTTCCAATCGTATTGTGACATGTGTATTTAAATGAGGCTGGACTATAGTTTTAGCTTTTGATTTTTTTATTCTTGGCAACATTTGATTGGTCGTTGGCTTTATGTGCACTGTTGATTGAAAAAACGTAGCAGTTATGAAACATTAATGCATTGGCTGTCATGTACAGATTAGGTCTGTTTTGACAGTTTTGAGTGGCTCGAGGAAAACGCATGTTTGTTTCTTGCACGGTGTGTAATTTTTCATTTTCATCTGCGTGCCAGGAGGTGAAGGACTCTGAACAGCAAGGTGAGTTTTCATGGCAAGCCGATGTAAGCTCTCTGTTCTCATGTTTTTGCCTGCTGTTTATCTTTTAGTTCGAGTGGTTATTGTATTGATTGACATTGTGAAAGTTCGACGCAAGGAAACAATCAAAGAGACAAATCTTGGTCGGAGGCAGTAAGTACTTGTTGTCCACTCAAAATTCCCTTGCTCTTAAGAAAGTGAAAATTTCAAAAATTTGAGTTTTAAGTGTCTTCTCTGTTGCACTCAATGTTAAAAGTCGAGAAATTGAGAAAATTTGCGTTTTTGGGTCATTTTGTGTGTTTTTCGGGCCTGTCGGACATTTTTGCCCCGCGTGTCCCAAGTTCAAACGGACGCTCTGTTCCCCGATCCACCGGTTTCCCCGAAGTTTGTCTTTTTCGGGCCTGTCGGAACTTATTGTCCCAAATGTCCCAAAGTTCAAACGGGCAAGTTGTTCCATTTTCAGCCGAATCACCCGAACCGCGTACTTCGGAACTTCTTGTCTCAAATGTCCCAAAGTTCAATCGGGCAAGTTGTTCCATTTTTGGCCGAATCACCCGAACCGCGTACTTCGTACTTTCATGTCCCAAATGTCCCAAGTCCAATTGGGCAAGTTGTTCCATTTTCGGCCGAATCGCCCAAACCGCATACTTCGCGCTTTCACATCCCAAATGTCCCAAGTTTGCCCGGACCCGTTGTCACATTTTCATTCGATCCGGCCGAGTCGCGTGTTTCGCGCATTCGCGTCCCGCATGTCCCAAAAGGCATTTGTTCGTCTTTTCTCCGCTTCGCCCGAATCGGCCGAGCTGTGTGTTTCGCGCATTCACGTCTCACACGTCCCAAATGAACCAAGTGCCATTCGTGCTTATTTTTCCAGCTCTACCCGAATATCTTGCTTATTCAAATTGGTAGGTATGTATTAAATGCGCATTCATTATCTTTTTCTCTCCTAATCGGCTATATAACGAGCAAACCCCCTATGCATTTTTTCACACTGCTTCCATGCTATCCATTGCTCGAACCCTTGCAATCTAAAATCCTGCACGTGTATCCCTTCCCTCTGTAATTCCTTCCCGAGTTTAGTTTGCGGCTCTACCCTCCGAATTACTATCAATATGAAGATCAAAGTCTTGGAGGAGGCTTTGGGAGAGCTGAAGAATAGCTGGCAGAAGGGTGGGGCTTTCAAGACACTGGTTGTATCTGCTTTCAAAGATATACACTGTCATCTTCAGGATGAAACTTCTGGTGTGCCTCTTTCCCTGCAAGAAATCAAAGCTCAATTCAGAGCTTTTGTCAAAGATAATCTATTCAAGGAAAGCTCCATCTCCAAAGAGAAAATGAAGGAGATATTCTCTCTTCAATCTGCCATTGAAGAAGCAAATAAAGACTATCATACTCATGTTGAGTTTGATAAGGAAATGGAGAAGTGCCTCGGATTTTGGGCTCAGTCTACAGCCAACACGTCAGTCCCTCGTGGCAGAGACATAGCCGAGGCATTGAAGAGTTTCAGGGAGCGAATTTTGAAGTCAGTGGGTCCCTCCCATTCATAACCACCTGTCTTCTTCTCCTTATTCTTCTCTTCTTTTCTAATTCTTTTTCTCGGATTCATTGTAATTAGTTGAGGTATTGTGATTGGCAATCCTTAACTAATCTTTAGTTAAAAGAAGTAGTTACAAAGAGTAACTAATTTGTAAGCTATATAATGGCCTCTCCACGCCATTTTGAAGGAGGAAGAACTTGGCTTATTTTCTGAAAGTGTAAATAGATTATAAAGAAATCAATACAGAAGGGCTTTTCATTCTTTGTCTATCTGATCTCTTTTATCCCCAGTTTTCATTTAATTTTGTGAAGATCATTTGTCTGCGTTATGTTAAGAAACTTTGTGTTCTAGCAGATGTTATTTACAGAACTTTGTGTCTTTAAATTCCATCTTATTTATATGATACAAATGATCTTGTTTCAATTCACTGTAACTTCGCATACATAAAGAATTATTCTATTATCTATAATTCTGAGTGTTGCCTTTCTGCTCATTCTCGTACTCTCATTCCTCAGTCCTTTTGTAATTGATGATCTTTATAGAAAACACTTTCGTAATATCCAAGTTCAACCAGAAAATCATGTTTTGTATATTTGTAAATAGGTTCGTTTCTGAATAAGGGAACCTATCCCATTAAAGAGGAGGGGACTTCTTGTTCCCTGACTGTTGCTCTTCGTAAAGTCCTATTTGACGACCAACAGTACTCCAAGTAAAAGATAAACAATAGTTGCTGAAAATTTCAAGTTCGTAGTTAATCTATTTGGTAGAACTATAACAATGCAAATCTGTGTCTCCTGTAATTTACGAGAAGTTCCCAAGTGCTAAAATTTGTTGCGCATTTCATATTTAAATTGTTCCAATGCTTACAAGAGAAAGTCTTGTCCGCTTCACAGGACTTCATGTCTGGAGGAATGCTTGTTGAAGAAGAACACAGGAAATGGCAGGGTCAAGAGTGGCGGCTTTATCTCGAGATTTTTCCCAAGAAACTTGATCCATCACAGGCATGTTTCGTCTGACCATGCTTTTTCAATTGGAAACACCTGCATTAACAAAAAAATATAAAGTGGATATTTGGGCACTATAAATTTATCTGTTTGTGACTATTTTATTTAATAAAATTAAATACCTTTGACATAAAATATGATTTGTATTACCTGGATGCAGATCTGGGGTCTGGATCTACACTTTGGATTAAGCGAGAGCAAGAATTGGGAGGTGAAAGTTGCATTCTTGACAATTGTTGTGTACTCTGGTTACGGAGGTCTGTTTGGAGAAATTGAGAAGTTTCTCAAAGAAGTTGTAAGGATGATGTTTCTAAGGCTGCTGTATACTTTTGAAGGGCATCTTGACAAAATCAGGTTGTTGCAAATATAATCTTGTTTTTGGGTTCGCTGTTAGTTTTGCCCACATATGGTTTGATGGATGTCCATACCCTGTTCCAAAAGCTCCCATTTTGGCACAGGCTGGGAGTATGTTGGCAAATGTAAATTGATCGGGTTGAAGACTTGTTTGTTGCATATGGTGAAACAGTGTGACTGCCTTGTGCGGATAACCATGTCTTCTGTATGCTGCAATAATTGTATTCCATGAGAAACTGCCTGATAACAATGTGACATGTATGCAAAATGTGGAAGCATAGACAAGGCACGTGAACTGTTTGATAAAATGCCTCAAAGAAATGTGGGCTCCTGGAATGCCATGATTGCAGGATATGGGTATTCTTTTTTATGAAATCTTCAAGGGCTTGTGAGTAATAAAACCTCGTGACTCTATAACAGATAAAACTAAAAGGAAAACATACAGGATTGTTGAGTCAACTAGTGCAAACAATTTTCCATCGAAAATTTGTTTTCGTGAAACAAAACCCGGCGATCGCAATGGCTGATGCGGAGATGCAGTTTTATTGGATGTTGGATTGGAGGCCATAGTTTATTTCAAACTGTTCAACACTTTATTTGTGCATATCCTGCAATCATTGACGTCCATCAGACCACACCTCTTTGAAGCATTTTGTCAAACATTTCAGTGCTTTATTTGTGCATAGCCTGCAATCATTGTTGTCCATGAGACCACATCTTTTTCAGATATTTGGTTAAGTAGTTTTGTTGTGGTGAGCGTGCTGCTGTAGATTAACTAAACAAAGCCTTCCACTAAAATTTGATGGATGTTCATGCCTGTTACAACTGAAAAAAATAAAGTTTTCCATAAAAATTTGATGCAAGTACATTCTTTGTTCAAAGGTTTCCATTTTCACAGAGGGTTGAAGGACGTTGACAATGTGAATCTTTTGTGTTTTTGTATCCCTTTTTCCAAATTGGGATGCCTGAGATTGATAATTAATTTCGGTTTGGTTATATATATATACATTGTCTTCTTGCTTGTGTCATGCTCTCAATCCATTGATTTTGTTGAAAATGCACATGAACTGTTTAATAGAATGCCTCGAAGAGATGTGCTCTCAAGGAGTGCCATGATTTTAGGATATGCACAAAATGGATTTGTTGAAAAGGCCCATGAACTGTCCCCAACCTTCCATCTTCCAAGAAATATATTCGCTTGACAACAGTCTGAAACTTCTTTCATGGTTTAATTTTTGCATTGTTAGGACAGAGAAATGTATTTTTTTTGGTCTATTTGGTGGACCTCGTCTTCAAGAAGCAGTTATGCATTTGTTTCATTCTCATACACCGCCAACAACACAAATCCCTGCTCTTCATCTTCTTCTAGCCTTCTAGGCAATTGAAGCTGCAGTGAAAAGTTTTTTCTTCTCATATCAGCAATTGGTGATTCTTGTCATGGGTAGTGTTGAGATAACATGCCTTTTCCAAGCGTGGATGATGCCAAGACATTCCTAAGTGACCATTGGTACCACTACCATGCCCATATAACCAGAATGGCAGGCTTGAAGATACCTTTAGTCTACATCCTTAAGGCAATTTGTGTCTTCCTTGAGTGAATTATGGCTGGATAGATGCGGTTTGTTTATTCACGTGATTGGATGCCTTGGTCTTTCTAGAGCATGTCCTTTATTTTAGTCATATACCGAGCTTTCCTGTTTTCTCGTGGCAATGTTGTGTCAGTGGACAATGTTCAGATATCATAATATCAACAAAAGTCTTATTGAGCTGCATAATGCTACCATCTCAATGATATTGAATCAAAAGGGAACTCTGATTTAGTAGACTGAAATTTTTTTCTTGTACTTTCAGATACAAGAACGTTTCCCTTTCTCCATTGCATTGCCAACATAGTGCCAAGTACAAAGGCTGTAACAATTTCCAGGTCAGGGACTTTTACACTTGATGTTTTATATGCCGATCCATCTCAAGTTCAGGTGCCTCAAAGGATTAGCTCATACATAGTATGATTTCCAATATCAACTAATATAATGCAATCATTGTCAATGCAGAGTTCTATCTTGTAAAAAATTGTAGTTAGTTACATAGACTAATAAAAAAAAGAATTAGTTTGTGATGTTGATGTACTATTGGAAAATGCTATTTTGTCTTGTTACTTTGGGTGTTTGTTGGTTACTGGAGCTACTAAAGTAAAGAAGTTACGAGTTTTTCATATGTACATATTTAAATATGCTTTGTATGTTAAGATTATTGAGAAGTCAAAAATTTGAAAATTGAAGGAAACATGCATTTAGAAATTCTACACCTGTCTTTCACAGATTGGTCCTTTCCAAACTCCAAATGGTAAAAGGGCCAAGATTAAAGTAAAAGTGCAATTGCGCATGGGAATTTAAAGAATATGCCCTACCTTCTTTTACTGTGGAATTCTATCAGCAAACTCTTATTAACTGTGATTGGTAATTCATTTCCCTTGAGCGTGAGAGCTTTGGCATGATGATTCTTCAAGGTTATTGATAGTTTCCCTATTGAGGTTTAGGGATTCATGTCACAGGATTTTTTCCTCTCGTATTATATAGGTAAACATCAACAACAAAAACATGTCAAAAGCCAACTTTAGTATCTGATAGATATAATTTAGCATCATTCAATCAGTTTTCCTTCTTGTATGATGAATAGCAGGGGAGGGGGTAATACCTGTTCTCTGTAAGAAAATGAGTTTTTATCTTTCCCGTGTTTAATATAATGCAGATGTGAGCTAATGCTTGAGACTTGCATTTGGGTTTGAACCAAAGATATTATCTTATTATGGTTTTCTTGTCTCTTATTTTACTGGTTTATTTCTTGTCTCTTATTTTAGAAAGAAAATTCGGTGGCCACCCTTTAAATGTTTAAAAATGATACTTGTTTGCATAACTGGATCTGACATTTGAATTTAATCTTATTATCAGGTCCACATTGTTTGCAATGTTCATCACGATGAATTCAAGCCACTGTCTCATGTTTCAAGCAAATTCAGAGATGCGGTAAAGATTTGCTTTAGTATCCTGAATTTAATATTTGATGCTTTTATGTGTCAGTGGGTGGACTTTGGCTATATACCCAAGTTTGATTGTATTCTATGTTCCTCAAGCAGGTTCAAATTGGTAGACAATTACACTTTGGTTATACCACACCAATTCGACTGCAAGCTCCAAAAGGAAGAGCAGATTCTTTGATACCTGATGAACATTCTGAAAATTGTTCAAGGTGAGAATGTGGAACCTTTCTTTAGTTCATCACATAGGCCTGCAACACCTAATGTGCCAAAAGGTGTAAATCTGATCAATTACAACAAGTTAATAAATCAACGGGGATTTCATAGCAGAACTCAGGCTCACATCACTGGTAAACTACGAGTTAAAAGTTGTAAATCAATGGAGATTTCATAGCAAAACCCAGGCTCAAATCACTGAAATAAATGGTTACTAAATTTGAGCCATATAGCTTATCCAATCCTGGGCATGATCTAATTTAATGGTCAAGTCCAGATGCAAATTCTACTGAGAATCGATGAATACAAGTGGTGCTGTAATCTATAAGAGATATACAAGTGGTATTGCAGCCTTACTCAATTCTGAGTACAGAGACTTACATTAATTGTAGACAATTTCTGCAAATGACTGTGTAAATATTAGTTCCAAGTTACTAATCTATTTCTTCACCCAATCTTTTTTATGGGTCCACAAGTAGATTCAAAAAGTTTTTCAACTACAATGCAATCTTTTCTAGAAATCTACAATATTATCACACTGCTAAAAGATGTTCAAATCTATGATTTCTACCTTAATTTTTAATGCAACCTTATTCGATTCCAGGTGCGCACCCTGCATTAACTGTAAATAGTTTCTGGAAATGACAGCATGACTAGTAGTTCCAAGTGACTAACCTATTTCTAATAGGTCAAATGGTAGTGTGCAACCTTATTCAATTTTGGGTGCAGAGACTATATTAATTATAGATAGTTTCTGGAAATGACTGTGTAACTATTAATTCCCAATTCCTGATCTACTTTTATACCCATTCTTTCAATGGGTTCAGATGTAGATTCAAAAAGTTGAAATTAAAAACTAGCATGGAATCATTTCCAGAAATCTACAGTATTATCACACTGCTAATAGATGCCCGAATATCTAATCCCTACATTAATTGTTAAGGATAAGAGCCAGTAAAATTCTTTAAATAGATACCCCTCCCTGGTAGCTGTGGTTGAGGAGAGGCTAATTTCGAATTTGTCAATTTCAATCAATTGTGGATGTGTCCTACCTTACAGGGTTAATGCTTAGATACTCATAATGGACTGTGGTTTAAAAGGTATAATTTAACAAAATAATCTAATTATGGGTGTGGCCTACCGTATGTGCAAGAATTTTGACCAAATAGATACTCATGAGTGGTGGGTGTGGGTTAAAAGAAAACAATTTACCAAACAAAAAGAATGTACCAGGGTCCAAAGGTATGTACACATGAAGGAAACTCCGCAATACACATCTGTTTTTAACATAATTGAGAACCCTGGGACCCTCAAATTCTTCATTCTCCAAAAAACTCTGCAACAGAACTTGAAATTGCTGGAACTGATCAGCTACATAATCATAAAACAAATCATGTTCTGGCCCAGACAATACCATTTGCTGAAACATTTTGTACTGCCAATGGAGCGCTTCCCAGGATAAACAAGTCTGACCAACATACACAGTCTCTAGACCCTTCTGCAATCTCATTGTCAATTCCTTCATCTGAGGCCTAAATTGTGAGACTTTTTCTCAACCTTTTAGCAACCCCTTCTGGTTTGGAAGACTTTAGGATTTCATGGCTAATCTGAACAAGCCCTGCAACAACAAACAAAAGTAGCATCAATATTCTGTAACATCTTTGGCTTGTCAATAATGAGTAACAAAAATGAAGGAAGAATCACCGACCCATTGTATATATCTGTTGATAGTTCAACATATCAAAATATCACATCCTCTCTGGATATTTTTCATATAAAACTTCGATGGATTCCTCCTCCTCTGGTTCTAATGTTCTGAATTCAGGTGAACGTTCGTCCATTGGACTTTCTCCTGTGGATTCTTCAGTTTCACTGTCCCAAGTACTAGAATCAAATAAATCACTCTCACTTTTTTCTGGAATAACAGACAGATTGGGCCCCTTGAGTCTCTTGATATCTGACTTCAAGCTTCTGTATGAAAAAGTCATGATCGTCATCCTCATAGTCCTCATCATATTCGTAAAAAATTGATGCATTCCCACCTCCTAAATCCTCAGAGTTTTCATCCTTGATGTCTCCATGTGGTTGTACCTCTCCATGTTTAGATTCATTTGGTTCATCCTTTTGAGCTGTCTCAAGAATGGAGTTTTCAGAGACATCTTCGCAGCCATCCAGCCCTGGTATTGTTTCCATTTTAGTATCAAATTCTACATTTTGAACTAATACATCACCGTGTCCTGTGGTGTTTGTGACTTCTTCATCAGAGAACCTTAAATGATGTTCTTCCTCGTTTGGAATTCTAAACATTTCTTCTTCTTGGCCTTGTGTATCTGGTTCGCTCTGAACTGCATCCCCATCCCCATCCCCATTTGTATTGTTTTCATCCTGAACTAATGCATGTCCCTCTGGGACTTCATCAGAGCACTGTATATGGTTCCGTCGCACTTTTCTCGACTCTTCTGTATCTGACTACAGTCTGAACTAATGTATGTCCATCTGGGCCTTCGTTAAAGCACTGTATATGGTTCTGTAGTATCTTTCCTGGCTCTTATGTATCTGATACAGTATGAACTCTTTCAGAAAATGGGTTCTTGGAAATATCAATGCAATCAAGGTCCTCTGCTACAGTAGCAACTTCAGGCCCAAATTCATGCCCACCTCCTAAAATGCTTCTATCTTCAAGCGATGGCCCGGAATAGACTGTGATTTCTCTTTGTATGGTTTGATCTCCTGCTAAGGAGACCATGCCAAAAAACATTGGAGTTGGCCTATACATTTCGCTTCTACTTGTTTAACGCTATCAACAATGGAACTTGTATTTTATATGGAAGAATCTCACTTCTTGTGTGCATTGGGCCTCCTCTCACTAAGCGTTTGATAAACTTTCATACATTCTGTTCAACTGCGGATTGAAGGAATGGATAGTTGTAGTATAACCCTGATAAATTATTTACCAGGCTTAGGCTGACTTTGATCAATAATGTCATGAAAAAAAATTGTTAATGAAATTTTGTGCACATACAATCTCTTTGTAATTATTGGCTTAACTATAACAGGCTTATCTGTTGCAGAAAATGTCATGCCAAGGTTTTATCATTTGTTCCTTGGTTTGATGGTTGCAAAAAAAATTGTTTCCTGTCATCATTAATTTGAAATATTTTGTCAAAAAAAAACACATAAAAATTCACTAAAAGTGAAATGTGTATCGACACATTAACGGCGTAACCTTGCTCCTTTTGGAGCAACCACTAGTATTTACGTACATCCGACATAACCTCTGTAAACAACTATTTTTTTTTACTTAGGGCTTTATTTAATAAGTAAAAAAGTAGGCATCTATTTAAATGCTTAAAACAGAGCTAGGTAGGTACTTATTTAGTTTAAGATGTCGTTTCTTGCTACTAGCGCATTATCTCCAACCCGCTGAAATAGTATCTTATTCCTTTTATGCCATACAAGAGTATATATAGTTTAGAGATGCTCAATATTATCTATTTCTCTATTTAGAGTCCAATAGTCCAATAGTCCTTGACTCTACTACCTTAGTTGTGCCTCAATTCTATTTGGATATCTAAGAAGTCATTATATTTTTGAAGGGGGTACTTTGTGAGTGAAGCATCCCTTCAAAAATAAGTTTTCCACTTCAAAGCAAACAACACTATAACAAACACATTCAAATTTGAACATTGCGAATCTCGTGGAGTTACAAATACCATGGTTAGAAACAATAACAATCTAAATATGTCTATTAGAAAAATATAACAAAAGTTGAACATCATTCTTATTCTATCGTGCATAAATATATTGAACCCCATCATTGAAAAATATTTTTTTTATTAAATCTGTCTTTTTGCATGGGTGAGGTGCACAAAACTCTTAGGCTTAGATGCCAAGGATTGAGGGGTTTCCATTCCGCCAAATTCGCTCGGGGCATGATCTCGACTTCATCCCTTATTACAGTATCTCTGAACCTTTGCACTCAACAAGAATTGAATCCTAGTGGGCTCTTTGTGAGCCAAGCAACTTCACCATTGGACCAACGACCGTTCGATATGAAAAACAAATTTCAAAGAATAAAGATCATAGTTTTAAATACACAATATCAACTTTAGAACAACTCACGAAAACCTTATTCATTTTTTTTCAAACTGTAAAGAGCCTTTATTATCAATGTGAAATCTTAATTTTGCTACATGTTGATTATACTAATAGTATTTATTGCTCAAAGATTTGGTATTTGTGAAATCCTTAGAAAACATGTAAGTGTGCCCTACTTTATGGCAAAAAAATAATAATTTACAAACTGACTAGTAAATAAAATTTTAAAAATATTTTTAAAATTTAAATAAATTATATAAAATAAGGAGACTTAAAAATACATGTGTTCAAGTTTTAATTGTTGACATACTTTATTGAAAGTATAATTTTTTTTTAAAGGCACATAATTAAATGGTGAGAAGACTACATGCACTATAGTTTGTATTCTTTGGCTCTGTAACTAACATAAAACACATTAATGGAAAACAACCCCATTCGGGATTTATTCTCTTTTCCATCAACATCATTATTGTTGCTGCTTTACTCAAATATTACAACCTTTTTGTCGGTGAGGATTTTAAGCATTACACGTGTTAGCTTAGATGCCACAGCTGATGTCTAAATAAGGAAAGTCGGAAAAGTGTTTAGGAAATACACATCAACTTTTTTGTCGAAGGACACATAACCGTTCTGCCGCATGGCGCCAGTATTTAAATTTGAATTTAAGGGCGGTGTGACGAAAGGTTTTTCAATCCAATTTTTCAAAATGGAGGTTTGGGTTTTTGAGATTAATATTTTTATTCGGCGTGAGTCAATCTCGGTCAATAAGTTTTTATTTGAGTTAGTTTAATGATGAAGAATTTGTGCTCTCCAAATAGATGTCATAAGTTCAAATCTTGGAGGGGTAGGATACATACACCTCATATTTGAAGTATGGTTTTATATACTATAAATTACTGACAAACCTAAAAATAATCCACCCGACATCATAGACTATAAAAACAATTATTAGTATTATTAAGCATTATATATCCTGTGGATCAATTAATTATTTATTGGTTCAACATAAATTTCTATTGATATGTTTTTTTAATTATTTAATCTTGTATTATATTTTTAACTACCATTTTCTTATTTAATTTTTGTTCTACCTTATTTTGTTAATGTTTATTTTTCTCTTTTTATGTTCTTTAAATTTTTTTTTCCATTTCATGTGGTCTTAAGTACTTTTCATAATGTTTGTATTGTTTTGGCTTTTGCTTTCTTTTTCCTCTTTGTTTAAGAATTACCTAAGGTTTTGTCTTCTTTTTATTGATTCTCCCAATAACGAACATATTAATATTGTATGAATTCAAGTTTAATCTAAGTTTAGTTAAATGTATTTTTGAATTATATTTTTTTGGGTTTTAATTTCTTTTTCAAGTTTTCCTAGTTGTCGTCTATTGGTTTTTTGCACTAAAAGGGTTGAATTCGAGTTCAAGAAATCTATAAATACTTAATTAAATTAGCGCATTTATAAAACACAAGATATCTATATAGAATGCAATTAAGTTATAGTGAAGAATTTATTGTTTCAAGAGCATTCTCATGCCAAAGTGTGAGTTCATGAATGTAGCATTTACTAGTTGTTTTGCATAAAACTAAAATAAGGGTTCAAATACTTGCATTATACATACATCAAACAACATGGTGACTTGCATTAAATGTTGATTTCCAAATTGCTCAAGACATGATGTAATTAATAATAATGCAAGGATAACATAGCTCCCATATATACACCTTAGTTTTCACTCTTACTAATGACTTTTCTTTACAATATATTGGTGCATCAACCTCCTTCAGTGTGTGCCTTAAGGGATGTACCAAGAGTATTGTTTAATTGGTTGACAATACTTGGTGAGAGATTCGTTGAGGCACTAGTTCTAGTTTATCCCTAAGTGCCTTCATAATATATTTATACTACTTTCCTACTAACCATTTACGACCACTTGATATCCTTAACATAATCATCTTCACATTGTCTTCCTGGATCACCTTCAAATCCTCTTTATAACCTTCCCAAGTGTTTTTTTCTATTTATGTTTTATCTCCCCCCATTTCCTTGTATAAATTGTTTATAGTTGACAACACCGACCATGGTTAATGGTTGATATGATCTGGTAGACATCCATACATGGTCGCTGTCATTGGATATGTTGAGTGGTGACTTCAAGTTATATCTCCTATAAATAGATGGCATTGTTGTCATTTCTCAAAAAAATCAACACATAATTCATTTTTCTTTAGCTCACAATTTTTCCTTAAAGTAAGAGGTTTAGGGTCTTAGCAAAGCTTATACTTTGAGTTCATATTTGGATTATAGGGTTCCAAGTAGCATTAATAATAGAAATTGTGCCTATAAGGTCTATCTTAGTCTTTGGAGTCCTCATCTTTGGTCTATTAAGGTTTTTTAATCTATTTCTCTTGTGATCAACCCATGACAACTCTCTCATGAGGTGCTACTAGTAATAGAGGATGCTAATGCACCAATATTCTCTCCATGAAGATAAGTATCCATAAGCCTTTCTCTTTAATTTATGTTGATGTGATTGATTATGTTAATATATCATGTATTAGATTATGATAATGTGGCATATCTTTGTTTATTGTGCTACTTCTTTTAAATAACATGCTTACATTTTAGTGACATTATAACTCTTAGTGTATCTTAGCTCTTTCTTATTATCTATATTTTTAAAATTCTTATGATTTTAGTAAAACCCCACCACCTTGTATTATACATCAGATTAATAATGTTATAACTTTGATATGAGTGTGGACTACTCTCTTATAGATTCATGAATATTATGCCCCTAGATTTCATATGTGGCTTGTGTGTTGGGCTTATAATGGTCCTAAAATTATATCATAATATATATTATTGAAGAGATTGTTTGACAAGATTTCCACGTTACCTGTTTCAGATTAGTGAAAAACCAATGAGAAATAAAGAAACTTCAACATATGGGAGGTTTATGGAACCTCCTGATGTGGATAAGATGATATGGTACGGGTGCAAAGTAAATTATCCTCCTCGCAACGAGTCTCCAAGCTACACAATATCGAAAGATTAAACATGAAAGGGGGTTAAAGTAAGATATATGGTGGGCTTCCCAACAAGATTCAACTCCGAGAAGCATAAACTTCCTCGAGAGGATGTCAACCCACGTGATGATAATAAAGACTGATAATATGATAACAGAAAGGAAATACTGACAACAGAATTTGAACAAATATATGATAAGATAATCTGACTTATATGATGATTAAGGATGAAAATGATAGAAAATGAGAACAAACCATAGAGGGTTGATGATGACTTGAGAATAGGATAGAGAGTCGACAATAACAATCTAAGAGTAGAACATGTAGTCAACAACGATCCGAACAGAACTGTGTAAAGGTATGCAGAACAGTGGAAAAATATAGAGTCTAAGATGTTATAATAGATAACTAGATGTTGCCAGAGGGATGGAATGCTACAGGGATGGATTAGATACAGTCTGTATCAGACAGAGTTGCATGCAAAGTGGATAGGGTGGGTTATGGATAGGGTGTAGCAAAATGTGGGCTATTGGTCGATGGCGAATGGGTCTGATTGGCGGCAAACAAACCAAAGATGGGATGTTAACAAGAAGATGGGATAATATGTTAGATCTGGGAATGATTGAAGTTGACTAGAGATTGAAGCAGAGCTCAACGAACACCTTTAAGTACCTGCAAAACAAAAAAAGTGCATGCACGAATCAAAGCTCCATAATACTCTTTAACTCTGAGCTCTCATTGTAAAATGATACACCACGATATCTCAATTGATTATAACGATTCACAGATAACACCAAAAGAAATATCACAAAATCACACAGAAGCATCAATATTTTCCAACCATTTAAGATGAGGATTAGGGGTGATTAAATAACCCAGGGCAGGGTCGACGACAACCCAAGTTAGTCACCGGTGACTAGGGCAAGAACACTGTCATTTGAATGAGAAATGAGGACGAGAATAGAATTTCAAATGGGTGATGGGTTATTTTTAAGAGTGCGTGTGTAAGAGGGTTTAAATGGGTGTAAGGGAGTGGAAAGAATCTTAGGAAGGGATAAGGTGAGTGGGGGGGAATCCTAGGGGGAATTAATGAAGGGTAGTAATAAAGAGGGATGGGAATCCTATGGGGAATGATTAAATGAGGGTAATTAGGGTAGACTTAGGATAATTAAATGATTTATATGTATTTAGGGTTTATTAAATTATTTTAGGATTAATGGGATTAATGGGGATTTCAAAAATGGGAATATGGGAATTAAGTTAGATAAGGGGGGATAACGATAAAATAGGATGAGAGAAAAAAATAGAATAGTTCAGGAGGAAAAGGGAATTAATAAGTCGTCAATCATATCACCAAGCCAACTTAAGCAAGTTCCCTTCAAAGTTAGTGCAATATGGCCTCCTCTTAAATCTAAGCTCCAACCAATTAATTTCGTCCCAACAACTAATCATCTTACTAGTGATCACGATATATTTTCAATTTCACCAATATCACATAGTTCTCCTCTTGACTTTATCCAACATGGTTCCACCACACGCAGACTAGGTCTTTGATATGTGACTCTTGTTACTCTATCCTCTTGGTGACACACTTATATTCTTATGGTTCTTATATGACTGTTGATGGGTCTTTTACCATAAATAACCTTGTTTCATCTTACATTACCATATTCCTCCATTACATCACCATCTATACATACACACATCTATAATAATTTAACGCTCCTTATGCATCATCATTTAAATGAAATCTATAATTCTTCATCACCCTCATACATCATTTGTCACATAGTACACACGCTATCATACACTTAGGGGGGCATAACATCCCACATCCCCCCTAATCTTAGCATCTATGAATATCTCACTTTTTCATTCTCATACATCAATCTCATAGCATACACATACTCATTACACACTTTAGTGTTGTTATTACCCGATGACACACTTTTTTCTTCGGTTCACACTTGACTTTTGAGGGCTTACTACACATGAACCCCACACACTACACCATAGGTGTTGCACATTGCATTTCATCACACATTCCACATCATACACCATACATTTTATATTTTAGTCTACAACATTTTGACATTTGCACATTTACACATCATAAATCATCCTAGTCTTCATCTGCCATGAGTCTAGCATTGCATCGTTCTACACATTGCATTACTAATCCATATAAGTTCATGCCATTTTACACATTCTACACCTCTGGCATTTATATTCTACATATCATGTATTCGCGCATTCTATTGACCTTGTATTTTACATGTTCTACACATTGTAGACACCCATAATTACGCCTGAGCAATTTAAATGCTTAAATTGCGGCTAATTATCTCCCTTCTTGCAAATTTGGTGACATATTGTCAAAGGCGCTCATCTTCTCTCCTATCATCATTAATTAATTACACTACGCTAATTAATTAAGTCGCTTATCCAAAAAATATCCTAATTAACGACCTTCCGTTAATTAATCTCCCTTACTATCCAGACTAATTAATTATTATTAATTAATCAACATCCCCTTCCATTTAACCAATAAATCAATATTCAATTGATTTAATCCCCTTCTATAGTCTAAATCATGCTAATATTCCTCTAAAAGATTTTATAAGCTTGCACATCTATTAATTAAATCACCTTGATTAATTAAAAGGCCCCCTTTATCCATATGAGTCACTAAAGGACAAACAAACCCTCCTAAAGTTAACTCAACCCTATCTAAACCCCCCTTATCCATAACTAACTCAACATCCCTATTATCTCGCATGTAAGGGGATGTAGTGGTTCCTTTATCCATTGGGGCAATATAAAGAGCCTTCCTCCTACCTTTACACTTACACCTAAACTTCTTGAGAAGACAAAAGCAAAACATATAGCAAAATAGAATAAAAGTTTTCCTTTTTTTCTTGAGAATTCACCATTTTTGGAAGAGCTAAAGCCTCTTTTCTAGCAAAAGTGCTTAGGTCATATGGAAAGAGTCAAAAGGGTCTTGTAGCCCAACTTTGATAAGCTCCCATTCCTAAGTTCTTGGAATATCAAGAGCAACCAATTTGATTGCCAAGGAGCTTACATAGGTCCATTTAATTTTGTTGTTAATTAAAAGAATAGAGGTTTTTAGACAATTAGCATGTTAGTTTCAAAGTTCTAATATAATAAATGTTAGTCTCTAACCTTGTTTAGTTCTTATCTTGATGGTGCTTTGGACTTTGCTTTAACTTTGTTGATTAAAAACTACTAGGTGTTAGTTTTTATTTTCGTTAACTTAGTTAAGCAAACTATGCACACATTTGGCATCCCCGGTGGGACCTAGTCCCTTGGCATTTTAGTTTAAATTCTATTGTTTTGGCTAACTTTTGATATGCATATGTAGTAATTAATGTCCATTTTCTTGGAATTTTTGCCAATATTATATGTGTAGGTTCTTGTTCATAGCCACCATTTTAATGGGTCATTGCCATTTTAAAACTAACTTTCAAAAATTTGAAGTATTGTGAGCTTTTTTGTGTTTTGTTTTGTCGTGTTTTGGTTAGAGGAATGGCGTAGGTGCACTAACAGGAGTGCAGGCACATTTATGGTGGCACGGGCACCTCTCGGGTAGCACAGGCACACTGTCAGAATTTGAATCTCTATCTACTGACCTTGGCGCAAGCACACTAACCCTGGCCCATGTACCTTAACCAGACCGTAGGGGCGTTAACCTGAGCATAGATGTCATTTCATACTATACATTCACTACAACGCAAAACCTATCAGACCAACGCATACACCCTAACCCAGGTGCACATGCTTTTCTAGTGGCGCAGACACATTTCTAGTGGCGTAAGCATTTTGTCTGAATCTTATACTATTTTAATTTTCCAGTGGCCCACACATTTTTTCGGTGGTGCACATGCTTTTTCGATGCCGTACACGCTTTTCCGGTGGCACACATGCTTTTCTAGTAGCGCAGGCAATCTGTACGAATCTAATCCTATTTTTATCTGAGGTGGCACATATGTCTTTCTGGTGGCGCACACATCTCTCAGGTGGCACAGGTACACTGCAAGTCAGAAAAACATAGAGTGGCACATCCGCCCTAACCTGCGCGCAAATGCCAAAAGAGGGGCACAGGTGTCTTTTTTGTTTTCTTGAGATTAATGTGTTAGGGTGCTAACTTTCTTGCATGTTTTATCTAATTAAATACTCAAGACATTTAACTTACCCAGCCCCAAACATGATAAATCAAAAAATTCAAAGCCGGATCAGGGAGAGTCGTCCTAAGGTTATAAAGCAACGAATTAATTATACACCAAGAAAGACAACAATAATTATGTTTCACTTATTAGATGTATTTGCTCTCCTACTAACCATGTCAATACCATCCGAATCAAGGGAAAATATTACGTCATGGTAACAAGGCGTGCCCACCTCGTGATTCCAGAACCTTCTCCATCAATCCCAAAAAATGGTAAATACAACCTCTTAGAGCAACTTGAAAAGATGTCTGCTAATATTTCAATCTTAGATCTTCTTAAAATATCAAATGTACACAAATACATTATGTACCAAACTCTTCAGGGGTCAGGAGTGCCATTAGAGGTAGATCCTACACATCTTCAAGCTGCAGTAGTGAACATCGTACCAAATGAACACATTGTCTTCAATCATAGGGAGATCCCTACTGAAAATCCAATGCATAATCTTCCTTTGTATATTGAGGTAGTTGTTACCTACAGGAAGATAAAATGGGTGCTTGTGGACAACAGATCAGGGTTGAACATATCCACGCTAAAATTGGTTAAGCAGCTAGAACATACTGAGGCAGATATTGAGGAAAATATCATCACTATCACCGCTTACGACAATGCAGAAATGGAATCAACGGGCACAATCACGTTGCTCATGGAGGTGGGTCCCACTTGCCATCAAACGAAGTTTCATGCCCTGGACTTGGAACTTCTGTAGAACATGCTTCTAGTCTGACCATGGATTCATGTCATGCAAGCCGTGTCATCCACATTCCATCAGTGTATTAAATTGAAGCATGAGGGACACACCATTACAATACAAGGAGATTCAAAGCCCTTCGTTCATTGCAGAGCTCTCAATAGTTTTACACGTAAGGGCACATATGCATGTCCCTCCGCTGATATAGTTGTCCCTCTCCAATCTAAGGCCATGGAATCTTGGACAGATTTTGATTCTCTCAGTTCTTGCTCCCATGGTGTGTCTACATCAACCTCTCCTTTTGATTCATGGGAGATGAAGGTTCTAGAATACGGATGTGGAGAATATAATGTGCAACAAGCCCTCTTGGTTTCAGACCTCTCATTATCACCCAAGACTAGAGGTCGACCCAACTATTGCTTTAGAAGACCTAGAAATGACCACATTATTAGGTCATTCTTACCTGGGGGCTTGCTGGCTGAAGAAAAATTGTTAGACCCACCTACAAATTGGGTCCCAGAGGATACTCAAGCAATTTGTTATCAAACCCTTGAATACGAGAAATCCAGTAAAATGATGTACTCCATGGGCTACAAGGGCCTAGGATGCGGAAAAAATGAGCAAGGACAACAATAGCCAATACCTCTCCCGCATTTTAAAAAATAAATATACAGCATTGGAATTCACCCTTATGGGGCACACCCCAATGATCAAGACACTACTTGCTCTGAACATGAGGATAGCTCTGACTATCTAAGAAGCGATACGGATTCCCACTGTAGCCAATATGAGGATCTTTCCTCCAAGAACCTATTCATGAATACCGTTTTCCTAGTCCATAACCCCCATGGAACCAACCCTTGACCTTGTTTACCGTTCCCTCCTTGAATGGGACTAACAACATCATATGTCACTAGATCTATTTGAGAATGATGAAGCTATCGCAGAGTTTATGGGCATTCGGGATACAATTCCCATTGGACACCACAAAAAGGGCTTCTATATTGACTTGGATACCTGCACCTACTTCAGTGAGGAGGCTGAGCTTCGTGGTCAGCAAAACTTAAGAAAAAGTGTGGGAAAAAGTTCCAACGTAAAGCCTCGGAAAAAATCAAAGTCCAAGTTGCATAGTAAAAACATCTTTGAGGCATTAGCCGACAAACAGGTGCAAAAATCAAAGGACAATAAAATTGTTCGTGCCAAGGATGAAAATCTTGTGGAGACATCCTTGGACACGGGGCCTAGGCCCACTACCTCCAGAAGAATGGCTAATGCGCAATGGTCTCACCGGCACATGCTCCCCTCCAGCTCAGTGATCCATGAATGACGCTCCCATGTCTGCAGCACTGGTAATCGTCTCTGTAAAAATCAATCCACTTGTCACTCACTAACATTTCTTCTCGCTCGGGGCATGATCTCGACTTCATCCCTTATTACAGTATCTCTGAACCTTTGCACTCAACAAGAATTGAATCCTAGTGGGCTCTTTGTGAGCCAAGCAACTTCACCATTGGACCAACGACCATTCGATATGAAAAACAAATTTCAAAGAATAAAGATCACAGTTTTAAATACACAATATCAACTTTAGAACAACTCACGAAAAACTTATTCATTTTTTTTCAAACTGTAAAGAGCCTTTATTATCAATGTGAAATCTTAATTTTGCTACATGTTGATTATACTAATAGTATTTATTGCTCAAAGATTTGGTATTTGTGAAATCCTTAGAAAACCTGTAAGTGTGCCCTACTTTATGGTAAAAAAATAATAATTTACAAACTGACTAGCAAATAAAAATTTAAAAATATTTTTAAAATTTAAATAAATTAGATAAAATAAGGATACTTAAAAATACATGTGTTCAAGTTTTAATTGTTGACATACTTTACTGAAAGTATAATTTTTTTTTTTAAAGGCACATAATTAAATGGTGAGAAGACTACACGCACTATAGTTTGTATTCTTTGGCTCTGTAACTAACATAAAACACATTAATGGAAAACAATCCCATTCGGGATTTATTCTCTTTTCCATCAACATCATTATTATTGTTGCTTTACGCAAATATTACAACCTTTTTGTCGGTGAGGATTTTAAGCATTACACGTGTTAGCTTAGATGCCATGGCTGATGTCTAAATAAGGAAAGTCGGAAAAGTGTTTAGGAAATACACATCAACTTTTTTGTTGAAGGACACATAACCGTTCTGCCGCATGGCGCCAGTATTTAAATTTGAATTTAAGGGCGGTGTGACGAAAGGTTTTTCAATCCAATTTTTCAAAATGGAGGTTTGGGTTTTTGAGATTAATATTTTTATTCAGCGTGATTCAATCTCAGTCAATAAGTTTTTTATTTGAGTTAGTTTAATGATGAAGAATTTGCGCTCTCCAAATAGATGTCTTAAGTTCAAATCTTGGAGGGGTAGGATACATACACCTCATATTTGAAGTATGGTTTTATATACTATAAATTACTGACAAACCTAAAAATAATCCACTCGACATCATAGACTATAAAAACAATTATTAGCATTATTAAACATTATATATCCTATGGATCAATTAATTATTTATTGGTTCAACATAAATTTCTATTGATATGTTTTTTTAATTATTTAATCTTGTATTATATTTTTAACTACCATTTTCTTATTTAATTTTTGTTCTAGCTTATTTTGTTATTGTTTATTTTTCTCTTTTTATGTTCTTTAATTTCCTTTTTCCATTTCAAGTGGTCTTAAGTACTTTTCATAATGTTTGCATTGTTTTGGCTTTTGCTTTCTTTTTCCTCTTTGTTTAAGAATTACCTAAGGTTTTGTCTTCTTTTTATTGATTCTCCCAATAACGAACATATTAATATTGTATGAATTCAAGTTTAATCTAAGTTTAGTTAAATGTATTTTTGAATTATATTTTTTTGGGTTTTAATTTCTTTTTCAAGTTTTCCTAGTTGTCGTCTATTGGTTTTTTGCACTAAAAGGGTTGAATTCGAGTTCAAGAAATCTATAAATACTTAATTAAATTAGCACATTTATAAAACACAAGATATCTATATAGAATGCAATTAAGTTATATTGAAGAATTTATTATTTCAAGAGCATTCTCATGCCAAAGTGTGAGTTCACGAATGTAGCATTTACTAGTTGTTTTGCATAAAATTGAAATAAGGGTTCAAATACTTGCATTATACATACATCAAACAACATGGTGACTTGCATTAAATGTTGATGTCCAAATTGCTCAAGACATGATGTAATTAATAATAATGCAAGGATAACATAGCTCCCATATATACACCTTAGTTTTCACTCTTACTAATGAATTTTCTTTACAATATATTGGTGCATCAACCTCCTTCAGTGTGTGCCTTAAGGGATGTACCAAGAGTAGGGTTTAATTGGTTGACAATACTTGGTGAGAGATTCGTTGAGGCACTAGTTCTAGTTTATCCCTAAGTGACTTCATAATATATTTATACTACTTTCCTACTAACCATTTATGGCCACTTGATATCCTTAACATAATCATCTTCACATTGTCTTCCTGGATCACCTTCAAATCCTCTTTATAACCTTCCCAAGTGTTTTTCTCTATTTATGTTTTATCTCCCCCCATTTCCTTGTATGAATTGTTTATAGTTGACAACACCGACCATGGTTAATGGTCGATATGATCTGGTAGACATCCATACATGGTCAATGTCATTGGATATGCTAAGTGGTGACTTTAAGTTATATCTCCTATAAATAGATGGCATTGTTGTCATGTTGGTTCAAAAATTTGTCGGGTGGACAGATCTATGGACAAACGAGCCAACAGTGTGCAGGGCATAGCCCCTCTTTGAGTCAGCAAAGCGAAACTTGTTTATTGCTATTCCACCAGCAGGAATCTTTTGCAAGTCTCAAAATATTCTGCCTTCAGGGGTTGGGATCTCATCCCAGTAGAGGTATTTCCAACTATAAAAGAAGGGAAAGAAACGAGGTGGGGAGATAGGAAATGATCTGAAGGGAGAAAAGAAATGAATTGCAAAGCAGAAAGGTCAGAAGGTCTATGATTTGGGTTGGTAATATACAGAGCCGAACCTACCTACTTTGCATAGATGAGTAAAGCAATACTGATGAATAAATGACAACAAAGTAGAAGTAGATTCAACAGAACAATCACACAGATCTAACATAAGAAAGATCTGATGTAAAACACATGTATTCAACACAAAGTCTAAATATTGTATTAATATTTGTTTCTGTTACAAAAAGTTCAAAAAAATTTCTTCCTACTTCTATTTCTCATCTGAAAAGTATCCACACTTGAATACAACAAGTATTCAAGTATATATAAAAGGAGAGAAGAAAAGAAGGCAAAAACAAACCAACCACCTAATTACAAAAATATCTTACAAGAGATTCTAAAGTCATTTGTTGACTTTTGACAACTTTGTGGATGACATCATCTCATGATGCAACATGGATGATGTCGTCATTTGTGTCAACATACTTTAGATAATTACAAGGAGAAGGTCGGGAAGAATGAAACTATTCATCGTCATCCCACGGCTGAAAGGGGGTATCCTACTTTTGTTGCTGCTCAGGTGGCGAGATGTGGAACTGGGCACGGTATTCCATGAACTTGCTGATCATGGGTTGAAGTTGATCCTGGGAAGGATCCTTGTGTCGATCACTGATACCCTCACAATTCTCCCGCTCGTCTGTGAGCTTTTCTGGGGGCTTGGAATATTCGTTTTCTGTGTCTATCAGGTACCCAATGAAGTCACAACAGGTCAGCAGGTTGTTGATGGATTCAGCATCGAAAGTGACTTCTGGTCCCAACCCCTGTGAAATGATCTCCTTGAAGATCCGAATAGTTTCATCAACGTTTCTTAAGGTGAAAGAAGGAGTGAACAAGCCCGGAGACATCCTCAGGATAATTTTCTCCATTTGATGCATTACATCCAAGGCTTCCTCCTGGATCTTGTCAATCTTCTCTAGGACGAACTCCAATTGATCGACCCGGTAATCCAGAGTAGAAAGGATTTTGTTGAGGGCTCTGGGGTGACCAAAGATGCCGAACTTGACCAGATCTTTAACTGAACAGTCGAGCATTTTCTAAAAGGTCTCATGCTGCATCCTGGCATGGTCCAGCTCTTCGGAGATGGGTCCTGCTATCGCCTAGAGTTCTTTGTTCACCCAATTGATATTCTGATATAAACTGGTGAACTTGGCAATTACTCCCTCACTTTCCTTGAGGATTTGGTTCCTCCAGGTGGAAACTGCCATACCCTGCTTGCTGATTTTGGCGTATTCATTAATCTTATCCTGGCTCAGAGGCTCGGGAGTTTCAGTAGCAGTTGTAGGAGGTGCACTGCCCATTTTCTACAAGGCATGGAGAAGGTGTTTATTTTGCTCCTTTAACAGCCTCTTTTCTTCCTTTTCTTCCTGGAGCTTCTTGCAAAGGGCGTCAACTGCAGATAGGGCCTCTCCTTGAAGGCTTTCTGAAGACATCCCCATTGTGACTTGGGTCACTGTATAATCTGTCGAAGACAGATCCTTTTTATCCTTTAAAGGATTGGGGTATGCTATCTCCATTACTCTCTCTCCTTACGCACTCTGAGAGAAGCGGGTTATAGGCTTTTGCTTCTTGGCCCCCTTTGATGGGATGACGGAGAAGTCCATCGGTGCGATGGGAACTTTTCTCTTTTGTTGGCTCAGGTGCTGAGAGATCCATGTTGGACTTAAGGGAGAGGGGCCTAGAAATAGAAAAGGGAGAAGCTGCAGTAGTAGAAGGAAAATGTGTGGAGACACTTGTACGCGGCATTGAGAGGGAGGCTGAGGAAGTGCTCACAGGAGGAAGAGATACTGCAGGGGAGGTAGACATGGAAACAGAAGGGAGTTGAGAGATGAGGGAAGAAATGGTGGGGGACAGCTCCGCAGAGAAGAGAAGATGGACGATGAGAAAGGGGGAACAGTAGAATATGGGGGAGAGGACACGACCAAAGGAATGGTCGCTTGGGTCACTCGAGGAGGGGAAGGAGGAGAGGGAAAAGGGATAGAAGGGACCTCAATAGTTGCAATAGTGGCAACATCCTGAGTGGATGTGCCCATCAGAACATCCTCGGCTGCTTCTTTCTTTGGAGAAACCAGAGTCACAACTTGTTCTTGCGCGGCGGAAGGGGGACTCTCAGGAGTCTCTTCTTGGGCAGAGCTTGACTCGCCCTCCTTGTCTTTACCTTTGCTCTTTGGCAGATGTTTTGGTCTGGAAGGTGCGTTGCCCAATGGAGATGTGGTGAAATCGACTCCAAGGTAGATGAGACCATTCATCCTACACCAGTGCTCTGTTCTCCACAGAGTTTCTTTGACCCTTTCTTCTATCGTTTGAGGTGCTTTAGTTGTGTCGATCACAGCAAACGGCCAGTCGTCCCCACCCATGTCAAGATATACCTGATCAACTTCTTGATCAGCAATTTGATAACCTTTTGGGATGATGGCTACGCCGTACTAGATGATTTCAGCCAAGGCCAAGCGGGAATGATCTTTCCTTCTGAGCTCGACCTCATGATACAGGTCGATATAAATATCTTCGATCTGCGGAATGTGGAATGGATCGAGTTTGGCCCTGGGAAGGCAATTCCTAGGGTCGAAAGTGGGCCTTGCAGGGAAGTTGTGCTTTAGATTAAGCAGTTCCAGCTCTGCAAACATCTCCCGTGCTTTGCGGTGGGAAAGACAAGTGTACCTGCCCACTGTGAGGGGGAAAGGAGTTCCACCCTTCTTTCTCTTCAAGCACTTCTCATGGTAGGTTATGAGCTGTCTTGATAGTTCCAACAGGATCATCTTGGGGTTGGCATATCTTGGTAATTTGGTTGGTTCCCCCAAGAAGTTGGCTGCCCTTAGGTAGGTGAAGGTGGGGAATTACGTGAATAAGGCCCCCCACTTCTCTGTTGCTGCAACAATTCTCTTGGTCATACGACCGTGAGTCATGTTTGGCCTCAAAAGGCAGACGATGTCGTAGAAGAAGGCATCGTTAATATTTGTAAACTGAGAAATATTGTTTTCCAGCTTCATCTCTGGATAGTATTCATATATTTTTACTTGGGGCCATACCCCGCACCTCACCAACGCTGGATAATCTCTCTCTGAGGCTGCAGCATAAACTACATAGGAGTTCATGTAGAACCTCCCCATTGTGGTGAGTTGTTGGAGCTGCTCGGATATAGTGCTGCTTATGATCTCCACCCACTCAAAGCGTTGATCTGGCACATTCTTGTTCATTGTCTCCAGGTATCTAAGCATCCATTTATGAAAGTAGTGGGCATCAGGAATCCCAAATACTCTGCTTAGGAACGTGATGGTATCACTTAGTTCCTCTGAGAAATCGCTGCGATGAATGACTTGTGGCCATCTAGTCACCACCTTCTTGTTTTTCAGGTATACCTCATTCATCAATTGCATACACTGGTCTTCATTATCTTCCCAAGCCTTGGTGCAATCTTCTTGGCTTACGGCCACAAAGTTCTGGTGGTGAGGAATGCCAAGCATTATTTCAAAGTGTCGGGCAGTGAGGTTGATCACGACCTCGCCCTTCTCATTCAGGACGCACCTTGTATCTTTGTTGTAGCAGCGAGCTACTACCATCATGAATTCGTTATTCACAGCACTGACCGGGATCCCCCCAACAAAATGTAGGCCACTGCCTACCAGCTTGTCCATCCACGGACTTCATATGACCCTCCGGGTTCTGGCCCAGAAATCTTCCATATCAATGTGCCCGAGCTCAGAGTCTCTTATGTCCAGGTCACATTCTACCTGGGATTCGGGCATCCTGACCCTTTGATATTTATACTTCATCTTTTCCTCTGTATGTTTGGCTTTGCCCTTAGATTTGGTTGGTCTCTTGCTTGATGTAGACATATGTAGTTCTGAACTTAGTTGCTAATCTGCAAGGAGAAGAAGCGAAACCCAACGCAGAAGAGTCATGTTAGTTGTTTGATCTTCCATTAAAGTATTGACAGAAGGAAGAGTTAGCAATTTTAAGGCATTGGGGTGCAGGGCGCATGAACACTGCAGGCTGCAGGGCTAAATAGTATGGCGCATAGAAAAATGGTGTTACAAGGAACAAATCAGTGCCAAAGGGCACAAGGCGCATGGATACTGCACGTTGCATTTTTGTTGTTGCAAGCGGAAGTGCGCCTACGCCACTTATATGCGTTTTATACCGAGCGCGGATAATTTTCATGTTACACGGGGACAGGATGCTCCAGTGGCGCATATAATTTTTATGTTACATGGAACATTGGTGCTCCGAAGGGTGCATATATAGTGTGTGTAACATATGCTTTATGTGTGCAAAAGGGAACTTGGTGCGGCGTAGGGAAGGATTGCATGACATTGTGCTTCTGTAGTTGGGGATGTGCCTGCGCCGTTTAAGCAGTTTTGTACTTGGCGCAAGTAATGCTTGTGTTGCATAGGGGCAGGGTGCGCCTATGGCGCAGGTATTTGACATGTGACATGGGAGTTGGGTGAGCCCAAGGGCGCAAATTTATTACGTGTAGCATATGACATTTTTACAAGGGTTGCATGTGCGCCAAGGGAAAACGCAGTTTTGGAAAATAATTTTTCTTCCCTCTCTGACAAATCATGATTTTTAGGCTTAACTCCACATTGCTTCAAGTGGTGAAGGGGTTAGTAAGGAGGTTTTGGATTTTTCTTTCGGGGTAGAGTCATCCTAACCAGCAGATCTGGAAAAAGGATGGAAACGACTTTGGGAGGGAAAAACAGAAAAGTAGGAGGAGCTTCATGGTTCTCAGATATATTCTATCCTACCACTCAAACAGACAATCAACAGCAAAACCAAAACACGAGAAAAACAAGGACCACTTACCTGGAATATATAGAATACAAGAGGTGAAACTGGGTCCATGAAACGCGACACGAGGACGACATGCGTGCTGACAGGTGCAGAGGAAAAAGATCAATCACGTGTTTCAATTGTGAAAGTGACAGGGCGGATGCGCCTATATATAGGTAAAGGTGTAATAAATGCACCAACCACTTTTTGAAGTGGAACATCAAAACACCTGTCGACATTGCAAAGCTTGCACCCTGTGGCGCACCAAAACACACGTTAACATGAAGTTATGTGCGCCTTTAGCGCACCAAAAGTGTTGTCAACACAGAAATACGTGCGCCCTTGGCGCACCAAAATGTGGCGCAACAAAAATATTGTCGACACGAAGGTGCATGTACCTTGGCGCATGCAAGAAAGGTGCAACACGGGGAGGCGCACCAAAATGTGTGTTAACACGTCAAAGGGTGCGCCAAAGGAAATGAAGGGGGTGTAGATTTACGCTGTGTTGCACAAATAAAAGGTGCGCCCAACCCAAAAAGACCAAAAATGGTTAAGTTCGGAAAACCAGATTTCTCGAGAAAGGGTTTTGCAACGTTCCAAACGCAGAGGGGTCCCCGAGGGGGGACCAGAACAAAATTTTCATGGGTTACCAGCGAAATTGCCCTTGACAATTTTACGGGATAACATGTCATTTGTCAAAAAAATCAACACATAATTCATTTTTCTTTAGCTCACAATTTTTCCTTAAAGTAAGAGGTTTAGGGTCTCAGCAAAGCTTATACTTTGAGTTCATATTTGGATTATAGGGTTCCAAGTAGCGTTAATAATAGGAATTGTGCCTATAATGTCTATCTTAGTCTTTGAGTCCTCATCTTTGGTCTATTAAGTTTTTTTTATCTATTTCTCTTGTGATCAACCCATGACAACTCTCTCATGAGGTGCTACTAGTAATAGAGGATGCTAATGCACCAATATTCTCTCCATGAAGATAAGTATCCATAAATTCACTCGGGGCTCCACTTATCAGTCACTAACATTTCTTCTAAAAATATATCTATCTTTTTGTTAGGGTTAACCCAAAAATCCTAAATTTTCTTCTAAGTGTCATCTTTTTGGCATTTTCTTGTCTATCCTCTATCGGACTGGTGCGCCTACGCACCCTTTTCGGCATGTGTGCCCTCCTTTTGGCACATGTGTGTGCGCGTAACTGTCTCAGGGAACTTGCACCATCAATCATGCACTTGTGCGCCCTTTTGGGTGTGTACAGCACTCTTTTGGCACTCGTGCCATCAGTCTTATCCATGCGCATGTGTGCGTGCAAACCCCTTTAGTGTGTGTGCTACCCTTTTAGTGTGTGCGCATGTGCATGTGTGCATTTGAGTGTACCTACACATGCGCACATGCACCCTAAGGCACCTGTGCCCCTGATGAGACACTTACACCATCGTTAGCCCACCTGCACCTACGTGCGTGCATCCTACGTGCCTCCTAACCCTAATTCCTTATTCTAGGGCATTAATGATGAAATTGATGAAGAAGGTTTAGATACTCATCGTCGGTGTGTCGTTAGTACCCTCGGACTATGTCTTCCCGTCTCAATCGGTCCCGTGCGATCACCATCATCCTCGTCGTTGTCAGAGCCTCGTGGTAAAAACTCAATAGTGGTCGGTTAAAATGAACTGGTCGCGATGATTTACCCCCCTCCAAGTGGGGTATATCAACTCATTTTTCACTATCGTGGGTGCGTGGAGGCTCGTTTCAACCGTCATTTTCTCCTCTGTTCACTGTTGAATAATTATTTTAATTAAATAATTATTTTTCTCTTATTTTTCATCGTGTTGGGGTATTTTTAGCTGTCCAATACCACTTTCTTCTCACTAGGACAATTTTTATTGCTCCTAGGTGATTTTTCTTCTTATCCACACTCTCGTAAATAATCATTTTATTAATTTTTCCACTACACAAGGACATGATTTGTCGCTTGTTTCTTCTTTCTTCCACATGGAGCATGTTTTGTTGTGCCTTCAGAAGATATACAATTGAAGATCTCTTAGATGTACAGTACTTACTTTCTCTCAAGCTTCTGCTTCTTCTCTTAGAATTCTCTCTCACAATTATTCTCACAATAAGCATTAACACACACACAATCCTTACTTCTAAACCCTATTTTTCATGCTTATGTAGGCATATACAAACTTAGGGCACTTAGCCATGCAATTAAAATCAACATATATTCTTTAATACTAAATTTAGATCTAATTCACGTGAGTTACATAAAACACTCACACATAGGTCACCGGCGTCAGTTAGCCCTAACTGATGTCAGTTCCTACTTTCCTGACTGATGTTGGTCATAACTGACCGATGCCGGTCATAGGTGACTGATGATAGTCCCTCTATAACAGATGTCGGTTACTGTGATTTCCAGCAAGTTTAATATAACATGATAATCTAAAGTAATTGAGCTCCATAACTCAACAATCTCCCACTTGGAGATAAATTAATGCACTATACTTATACATCGTCCTTCTTGGATCCTTTCTTTAGCTTTGTTTCTTCCTCTTCAAGTCTCAAACTTGAAGACCCATAGAAGTGGAGTGTAGCTCCAACTTCTCTTTTGCTAATGGATTATTTGGCATATCCACAGGGTTTTCACTCGTATGAATCTTCTCTAGTTTTAGTTGCCTGTCTTCCAATACCTACAGTATGAAATGATACCTCAATTGAATGTGTTTTGTTCTAGAATGAGAAGCTGAGTTCTTTGCCAAATGAATTACACTCTGACTATTACTGAACAATTTGCAATCATCTTTCTTCTTTCCCAACTCTTCCGTGAACCTTCTCGTCCATATAATCTCTTTTCTAGCCTCTGTAGCTACAACATACTCTACCTCCATATTAGAAAAATCCACCACCTTTTACAATCTTGAAATCTAGCTAGTTGTTGTCCCACCTACTATGAAATAATATCTAGTAGTGCTCCTTCTACCATCTAGATCTCCAGCCATATCCGAATCAACCATAGCTAAATAAAGAAATATCTGAACCTCCATAGCATAACTACAAGCTAGATGTCCCTCTCAAATACCTGAGAATCCATTGAATTGTTTTCTAATTCTCTTTACCAGGATTGGCCATAAATCTACTAAAAACTCCCAATGCCTGTGCAATGTCTACTGGTACAAACCAAAGTATACCATGAGACTCCCAACTGATGAAGCATATGGTACTCATGTCATGTATTTGACCTCATGTGATGAAGGACACTGATCTTTACTCAATTTTAAGTGTCCAGCCATAGGTGTACTCACCAGTTTTGAATCTTGCATGTTAAACCTTTCCAACACCTTATTGATATAAGCCTCCTGAGACAAATACATTTTTTTTTCTTCATGTCTCTTTCAATTTTCATGTCAAAGATTCTTTTTTCAGTTTCTAAATCTTTCATAAAAAATGTGTGAGCTAGCTTTCCTTTAAGCTCACCAATGTCCTGCATACTAGATCCTAAAATAAGCATATCATCCATATACAGTAACAAAATAATATAGCTCCCATTTTCAAGCTTCTTTAAATAAACAAAATGATCAAATTCACATCTCAAGTAACCATGTATATGCATGAAACTATCAAACTTCTTGTACCATTGCCTTGGAGCTTGCTTGAGCCCATATAGGATTTTTTCAACCTGCACACTAATTTCTCCTTACCCTTGAATTCATACCCAAGCGGATGTTGCATTTAAATCTCTTCATCCAAATCACCGTGAAGGAAAGTCATCTTCACATCTAGTTCTTTAAATGCAAATCATGTACTGCAACTATACTCAACACAGTACGTATAGAAGTCATTTTAACAACAGGAGAAAATATTTGACCAAAGTCAATACCTAATTTCTATGCAAATCCCTTTACTACAAGTATTTCCTTGTACCTTTTCTGTCCACCCTATTCTTCCTTGATCCTGTAAACCCACTTGTTCTGCAATGTCCTCTTACCTACTAACAACTTAACCAAATCCCAAGTCTGGTTTTGTTCCAAGGATGCCATGTCCCCACTTATGCCATGTCCCCACTGGCACGTGGGTCTTATCCTACATTACTTCTTCAAAACTTTATATTTCACCATTATCAGTCAATAATAAATAAGATAGAGAATGTGTAAATATTTCTGGAGGTTTACATGCCCTTTGTGAATCTTCTCAGAGAAGTTTGGGGTCCCGGAGGCTCATTTTGGACCTCATGAACATTTGTTTCCAATTCTGACAGTGACCGATGTCGCTCACCTGCAACCGACGCTGGTTCTACTAATAGATGTCCGTTTTGGCTCTTTTGTAACCGATACCAGTTCAGCTGACTGATGTTGATTAGGGGTCAACCGACACCGGTTACTGTGTAACCCTGTAGGTATGATTTTTGAATCTGAGATTTCATTTTCATTCACAAACTTCTCAACTAGTTCGTCTTTGGGTACCAAAATTTGATCCATGTACATTCTCTTTTCATTCCATTCAATGTCACAACTCCTAAAAATTTTAGAATTCATTAAATCCCAAAAATGGAATCCAAAGTCACCAAATCCATAACCAATAAAAGTGCATCTCTTGGATTTTGCATACAACTTTTTCCTAATTTCCTTATGAATATACACAAAATCTTCTAAACCAAAAACTTTAAGAAAAGAAAGATCTACCTCTTTTTGGTCTAAGCTTCCTTTGGTATTCCTCCATCTAGTAAACTTGAAGGCTCGTGGTTAATCAAATAAATCATTGTATCAACTGCTTCTACCCAAAACTAAAAGGGCAATCTAGGATGTATCCTCATACTTCAAGCATGTTCTATGATTTTCTTGTTCATTCTTTTTACAACACTATTCTCTTGTGGTGTTCTTGGAACCATCCTTTCTCTACGTATTCCATTCACTGAACAATAATCATTGAAAACCTTGTTTACAGTAATCACCACCATTGTCAAATCTAAGGCACTTTAACTTTGAAGTTGATTCATTCTCAACAAGGTATTTTCATCTCTTAAAAGTCTCAAAAACATCAGATTTATGGTTAACAAAATAAACTCATACTTTCTTGTATCATCATCAATGAAAGTAACATAATACTAGGATCCTTCGTGAGAAGCAACCTAGGTTATTCCCCACACATCTGAGTGTACAAGCTATAACTTATGCTCCTTCTTAGTTGCCCAAACTTTGAGAAATCTCACCCTCTTTTGTTTTCCAAAGATATAATGCTCGCAGAACTCAAGATCTAAATATTTCTAATCAAATAACTTACCATTAGCCTTTAAGATTTGCATTATTTTTTTACTTATATGGCCCAACCGATTATTCCACATGCATGCATCTGAATTTGAAGTAGATAATACAAAAAAGGAATCAATACCGCGAGTAGATAAATATAATGTTCCTACCTTTTTACCTCTTGCCACAACAAAAGCACCCTTGGTGATTTTCCAATGTCTGATGTGAATGTAACCATGCAACCAACTTCACCTAGTTGCCCTATAGAAATAAGATTCATCTTTAGGCTTGGCACATGTCTCACATCTTTCAATACCCATGTATTTTCTATTCTACAATTTTAGATGAATTTCCCCTTTACTAGTATTATTACAAGGTTCATCATCGCCCAAATAAACATGCCCAAAATTACCCTGGACATAATTTTTGAAATAACCCTTATTAGGGGTTACATGGAAATAAGCTCCTGAATCTAAAACTCATTATTCTATTCTATTATCCAAAATAATAATAAGAGCATCTTGCATTACCTCTACAACAATATTTTCCTATTTATTTGAGTTTCTATTTTTGTCTAGGTGTTGGTTCTCTTTATCCTTTGACCAACAATATTTCTTTGCATGTCATTTCTTTCCACATTTCCAATGGGTAATTCCCTTACCTATGGATTTAGATCTATCATCCCTTGACTTTGATTTCTCATTATTCTTACTCTTGGATCTCTCCTTTTGTCTGCCTTTGTTTTCTACATTCAAAGCTTTCCCAGATGTTGATTCCTCTATACTTTTCCTGTGAATTTCTTCATTCAATATTATACTAACCACATCGTCAAACTTCAAAATATTATTAGCAGATGTTGTATTACTAATAGTCATTACCAAGTTATCTCAACTAAAAGACAAATAACATAAGAATAAGAGTGCTTTTACTTCATCATCAAACGAAATATCAACCAATTTTAACTGATTTACAATAGATCAAAAATCATTCAAATTACTAGATGTAGATCCACCTTCATACATCTTAAGAACTAAATAGTTCTTCTTCATCAAATAAACTTTATTTGAAGCACTAGGTTTTTCATATAAATTAGCAAGATATTTCATTAACTCTACCGTAGAATTCGCTTCTGTAATATTGGAAGCCATAGATGCTGTCAAGCTCAATCTTACAGATCTTAAAGCTTTTCTATCAAGAATCTTCCATTCTTAATCAGTCATCTTCGTAGGTCTGGAATTTTCATCCAATGATAAGTACAAATCTCTTTGATACAAATAATCCTCAATCTATATCTTCCATAATTGATCATTTCAGAAGTTAAACTTCTTTACCTTGTATTTGTTTTCTTCTTCCATTATTTTAGCTCTCACTCAATTAGAAAACTCTCTGTGAGTAAATTTGTCAACACATAAAACCCTCAAACAAAGCTTTGATACCAGTTGTTGGGGTTAGCACAAGGTTGTACATATTATATATCAGATCTAAGCATACATGCAATAAAAGCGGATATTCTACCAGAAGAAATATACAAAACAAGAGATTTAAATCAACACCAGATATAACATGGTTCACCTAGTGTGGGCTACATCCACCAAGAAACAAGCCAATCTATTATCCAAAGCTTTCAAAAGATATACAATTAAATTATCTACAATCTTCCTCACCTCTCAGATGTACAGTACTTTCTTTCTCTCAAGCTTTCGCTTCTTCTCCAAGAATTCTCGCTCACAATTATTTCTCACAATAATCATTAACACACACACACAATCCTTACTTCTAAACCCTAACTTTCATGATTATATAGACGTATACAAACTTAAGGCACTTAGCCATGTAATTGCAATCAATAGATATGTTTTAATACTAAATTTAGATCTATTTCTCGTGAGTTAAATAAAACACTCACACACAGGTAACCAACGTCGGTTAGCCCTAACCGATGTTGGTTCCTACTTGCCTGACTGATGTCAATCATAAGTGACCGATGTCATTCCCTCCATAATCAATGTTGGTTACTGTGATTTCCTACAAGTTTAATATAACATGTTAATCTGAAGTAATTGAGCTCTATAACTCAACACCACTTCTGTGCAACTATGGAATTGTGGTTCAAAAGGTTGAGCGTAAGACTACCTTTTGGATAACCAAGCCTCTTTCTTTGGTGGGAAAGTTTCAAATCTAATCTAAGGTATTAACTGCTACTCATGTTTATTATTCTTCTTATTATGATCTATCTAACACTGCATATGCCAAACTTAAGAAACTGTTGTGGGAATTTCTGTGAGCTAACTCTAATAGGTATAAGGGGCACGGGGTTTCTTAGGACATCTATTAATTGGCCTAAAGAAGTTGGGGGCCTTGGGTTGCTTGACATTAAACTCCAAGGATGTTCTCTCTATGTCAAGTGGTTAATATGTAACCTAGAAGGTAGTGAGGCTTGGACGGTTTTACTTCGACATTGCATTTTTCAAGGATCTCCTTTAGGCAGACAAGCCTAGAAAGGTCTCAACATTCAATCACTTCTTCTCTTCCCTGTTTTTAGATAAAATTAGGGGTACTTCCATTTCCCAAAGCATTTGCAAATCCTAGGAGTTTCTTAAACCACACCTAATTTGGAAGGGGGTGGATTCCATTTTGGTTTTTCTATTAACTCCCACTTCTCTCTGGTGGTCATCTATTCTCACTTTTCATGATGGTCCTCTTGTGTTGGCTCCTTGGGCTAAAGGCATTATACTTTTCATAAAAGGAATCAAGGTGGTGGGTTATTTATTTTATAAACACTAAGATCTTGGTTCTCCCTGGGGTGCTCTTACTACTAAATATAATCTTCAACTTAAAGACACATAACCTATTCATAAAATCATTGCTTGCATACCTGATGAATATGTGCACAAATTTGGCATCACATCTGATGCCTCATGGTAGTGGGACTGGAAATGACCCATTGCTACACCTTTCCTCCATTACAAGCCCCATTTGGGGTACTCCTTACATTTGGCCCCTTAATTTATGCCCACTGACACTCTTAATTGTCATTGTAGTATTGCTTCCCATGATTTTGTTTAGAAACGTTGGTTTTAGAGGGTTTGGAGTGTTCTTATAAAACCCAAAAAAAGCTCATTTTTTATGGTGTATTTTACACCAAGGGATTCCAACTGGGGAATGACTCAACCATATTGGTCTTAACCCCATTTTTTTGGCCTGTCATCAACCAAAGTCTATTAAGCATATTTTTTGGTTTTTCCCTCGGGCTCAAGTCGACATGGAAGTGGATTTATACATGTTTTAGAACTTTTCTCTATAATTATTTACCTGGAAAATGATCCTCTTGGGGGACTTCCTTGTTACCTGGAACTTACAACAAATTTTGGCACATTTTCAGAGTTGATATTCTTTTTCATCTTTGGAAAGACAAAAATAATGTCATTTTTAATAGAGATCCTATGGATTGTTTTATGTTACTAATAAAGTGGTTATTCCACTATTATGCTCCAAAATCATAATCAGTCTAAGAAATTTTGGATAAAGGTCGAGCACTTCCAACACTTGCTTGACCAATGGGGTGTCACCCCCTATGCGGCCAGTCGCATGCATCTGGATGCCCGTCGTTTCTCGCCACCTCGTCTACACCTCTCCTCCTCTGAATCGAGGCCAAAGAAATCCCAAACATCTCTCTTGGAGTTGACGGATCCCTTCTCCTCGATGGTGATGGTCCCCTTGCTCTCGACCCCCTTCCTTTTCTCATGGCAAGGTTTTTGGTTGGCTTGGTGATTTTTGTGGCATTGGTTGAAATTCCCCTCAACATGGTGAATTTTGATAGCTAGATCTTTGCCATTTCTTCCTCTCAGTCGTCGACTAAGGGTTCTAATCAACAACAACAAAAACAAGAAAATGGATGTCAGCCCATCCCAAACTTGGCTCACCATTCTAGTTATGGTTGGGGTGACTAGCCTGACAACCCTTCACCGCCTGCTTCGTCCTACATGTTTGTAGTTGTGACCAAACTTTCTAGACTTCTTGTTTTACTTTCCTTTTTGATTGCTTATCACACTTTTATAATGGTTTTGTTGGAAACTAACCTTGCTCTCGAGGTTTATCTAGCTCAATTTGTTGTGTATTATGTGGTATGACTTCTTTTCACCCATTTTTATACGATTAGCATTGTACATCTTTTGTTTACATATATAAAAATACGCTTTTCAATTAAAAAAAGATAGTGGAATTAGTAATCAAATATTATATTATGCAAAGAATCAAGTAAGATTAATAGTTTTAGGTACATAAACTATGTTTAGATACTAGTAAATGAATTCAAATCAAAAGTTGTTTATAATTAATTCTTTAAATGATTAATTTAAGAAAATTATTTTAAATATATTTATATGCAATACACTCAAAAATATCAATTTCAAGATTTTGATATTAGATATTATAAGATATTTTTGAATTGAATTCTTTTAAAAAAAAGGTAAAATAAAAAAATAACATTTTGGAAGCAAGATAAGATCTCTAGGGTTTTCTTAGGCTCTACAAATTTTGCACAGTGAATGCTCGGCTTGCTATACACCGCCATAGCGTCACATTGTCGATCTTTTGATCCAGGAAGGAATATCTGCATTAATTTTGTATTTATCACCTCCCCGCCCCTTGGGCGGTATATATAATGACCACCTCCTCGGGCCATGCATCTATTGATGCTGGTCTTAATGTAGGATCTTTGGACAAAAATGGCACCGAAAAGAGCAAGGAAATTTGTTTCGAAGGTATTCAACGAGGTAAGGATTCTGATACTCCTTCCCCTGATATTGTGCTTGATTTACCTGTGTTTGATAAAGCATGCAACTGGTTTGAATCTTTTTCTCTTGTTGCTTACTTTGTGGGCCGAGTTCCCCTAGAAGGCGTCCTCCACCAATGGATTCATAACCATTGGCAACCCCATGGCATCAAAGTTGAAGGAGTTCAGAATATGACCAAGGGTTTTTTTTTGTTTCTCTTTGCTAATGTTGAGCATTACAAAGTTGTCATCAACCATGGTCCCTGGTTTATCCGTAACACCCTTGTGGTATTCTCCCACTGGACTAGGGACTTTCAAGTCTCCGAGCAAGCCAAACTCAAGATTCCTTGTTTGGATTGAATTTCCAGATCTGTCGTTGCCTCTATGGGGATTTATTGACCAGCTTGTCAAACCCTTGGATCATCTCATTTGCCATGAACAACCCAAATTTTACTCATCCCGACCCCAGAAATGAGTTTGTGTGGAAATTGATCTCTCAAAGGACCTTAAGGATACCGGTTGACATCCAGGTGGGGGATACTTTCTTTGCATAGAAGGTGCTTTATATTAACCTACCCAACACCTGCTTTTGGTGCCAATCCACTGATCATATGATCAAGGATTGTCCCCTCATGCAACAAAACTCTCCACCTGTTGCTGAAAAGCCCCCGACCAACCCTAAATCCAACACCCCCCCTTCTGATGGATGGACCATCATCACTGGTTGTAAACCTTTAGCTCGTAATAAACCCTAAGCTACCACTTATAAACCAGTGAATGCCTTCACTTATGCTCCTATGAAATCGTCCACTGTGACCCTTCCCAAACCCTCATCTGCCATCTCCTGGACTCCTCAAGCTGCTATTGTCATTAGTTCCCACCCATCGGTACCTATTTTTTCAAACCCCTTGATTACCGAAACCCTCAAGCCTCATGGATAACACTGCCAGTGGTTCGACTATTCCGACAGAGATAAAATCAGCCCTACTTCGTTCACGAAGTCCCTCCCCTCCTTCTGATGAGGAATTTTCACAGAGACCTTGCTAGCAGTTTGAGCTTGGAGACTATTTGCATGGGAATACACGGCAAGTTGCTTTTTCTAACTGTTTTGGAGCATTATCCAGCCTTGACGAGGAAACCATGCACCTTGATAGTTCTCCATGATTGTTTACTCATGGAATGTTAGGGGGCTCACTAATCTGACTCGCAAATATCTTGTCAGAGACAGTTGTAAGTATTTTGAAAAGTTTCAGGTCTTTTGTTTATAGGAAGTCAAAATCACTTGCTTCCATCTTTCTTCTACTATGCGTACCATCTAGCCTGGTTCTCTCTGCCAGATGTCAGCGCATGATAATGGTCGAGGTGGTGTTGTCACTCTTTTAAGTCCTAACCTCACCTCCAATATCATATCGTAGGGGCTCTGACCCCACCCATCGGGTGGTGTGGACCCTTTTTTGATTTTGATGGTCATATTCTTGGGCTGGCAAACATTTATGCTTCCAACGATGCCTCGGAGTGCTCTTCCTTTTGGCGGTGGTTTAGCTAATCACTTGCCTTCTACTACCTGCCTTCTTTGTGGTGATTTTAACATGGTGGAATCTCCCGCAGATAAATTGGGCAGGATTCCTATACGTTGGTGTGCTGGGAAGCGTGAAGCTTGGTTTTACTTACACAATAAGCTCTGTTTATTTGATCCAACCACCGCAAGCACTCAAATTCTACCACTCTATGGTTCACATGGTCCAACTTTCGAGCTGGTGATGACAGAGTGTATAAACAGGCCTTGACAGAGCTCTACTCTTAGAACAACAATGGTTCTCTTTTGATATTTCACACAGCCTCCCGATCACAGTAGTGGATACTACTTTGGTATTTGACCATAACCCTATTTTATTTGGGCTCCAATTGAAATTTCAGTGTCCCAAGCCCAAATCCACTCAATTCTACTTGAATACGTCTCATCTTTCTCACCCTAAGACTTTGGATTACATCAGACGTATCTAGAATCTTGATCCAAGACCGGTTGATGGGATTGGTTGGATTGATTGGTGGTCTCATGCCATCACTCGCACCACTGCTTTTCTTCAGCTTTATGGGAAACAGGCTGCTATTTTCCGAAAAAATGTTCATGAAGCCTCTCATATTGAATACTCGAGAGCCATTCAAGAGCTTAATTTGCCTCCCTTTAACACCCACATTCAAGCACAGGCTGCTCATTGAAAACATAAACTGCAGCTTGAAGAGCACTATAAGGCCAGAGGAGCTCAAGTTCGAGCTAGACTTCACTGCCTCAAAATTGGTGATAGAGTTACCAAAGAGTTCTTTGCTTCTCTTAAATCTAATCAAACTCTTATCAAAATCAAAGCAATCATGCAAGGTAATCAAAGGCTTACCCTTTTACCAGACATTCTGCAAGCTTTTTCTGCATCACTACCATGCTGTGTTTTCTACCCAGCCTGCTACTCTTGGCTCGTGATGTTTGCTCTCCTCTAATGTATTGAGGTTGTTCCCTGCAAGCTTTCTTAAATTCAATGTGTTGCATGCGATCGGGCCTCTCACGTTTGATGATTTGAAGGAAGCTACTCTTCAGATGGCTTCTGATAAAGCCGCTGGGGTTGATGATTTTCCTTGTGAGTTCTACCAAGCTTTGTGGCCCACTGTTGGTCCAGATCTCTACTAGGTCTATCTGGAAGCTATGTTCTCCAGCACTCTGGGAGCTCTGATCAACCAAGGTAACATAAAATTCATATCTAAGACTGGTGATCCAGAACTTATCACCAACTGGAGGCCAATCACTCTGCTTAATGTCTCACACAAGATTATTGCCAAAGCTCTTGCTAACAGGCTTACCAACCTATTACCTTTGATCATCAGGAGTGAAAAAAAATGGCTTTATTAAAAATAGATATATCTTGGACAACATTATTGCAGTTTGGGAGGGCATGGAATATGTGCGCCAGACTTCTCAGCCGGCTCTGTTTGTCAAAATTGATTTTGAAAAAGCCTATGATAGAGTTGAGTGGCCTTTCATTCTTGCCATGCTACAGACTATTGGCTTCGGACCTCGGTTCATCCGCTCTGTTAATATGCTCTTCCAAGATGCTGGTGCCTGTATTACTACCAATGGTCAAAAATCTGAGCAGTTTTCTCTTCATCATTCCATCCGAAAAGGTTGCCCTCTTGCTCCTTCTCTATATGTCATTGCTGCTGAAGGTCTCAGCTATTTGCTTGCTAAAGCTGCTCATGTTGGTTTAGTCCAAGGCATTCATCTGCCTTCTTCTCCTCAGCAGCTTATTAACAGTCATTTCACTGATGATTCTTTTCTCACCCTAGCCGAGTCTGAGGCTTTTGTTTCTAATGCTATGTAATGTCTTGACACCTTTTGTCTTTCTTCAGGTTCTGCCATTCAATGGAAAAAGACTCAATGTTATAGGCAGGCAATTGGTCCCAAACCTCCTTGGTTAGAGGGATTTCAATGGCTCTAGATTGAACTTGGCATTCAGTTTAAATTTCTTGGCATCCCCTTTGCCTTTATGGCCTCCCCTGTTGACCTTTGGGATTATGTGATTCAACGAGTTGAAAAAAAAAATCTCCTTTTGGCTCATTAAACATTTGTCTCTTGCTGGAAAATTTCAAGTTTATTCCAAGGTTCTCGCTGCCACTCATGTCTACTATTCCTCCTGTTGGGATCCTTCTAAGGTTGCTTACCATCGGTTGGAAAAAATTCTGTGTGAATTTCTTTGGGCCAACTCTGAAGGGAACCATGGTTTTTGACAAGGTTGCTTGGGATGTTTGCTATACACCCAAAAACGCCGGTGGTATTGGCCTTATCAACATGCAATTGCTAGGGGTTTCTCTTACCACCAAATGTATTCTTCACAGCCTTGAAGGTGAGGAATCTTGGAAAATTCTGCTCATACATTGTATATCTCAAGGGTCTCCTCTTAATTGGAAAGCATGGCAGGGTTTGAACTACTATTCTTTATTGCTTTGTCCTATTCCTATTAAAATTGGTGGTTCTTTTGTGGCTATAAGTATTTGGAAAGCTTGGGAGCTCCTCAAACCCCACCTGCTTTGGCAGGGTGATGGTTTTTGAAATGGGCTCTCTCTCAACTCTCTCAGCTTATGGTGGAACCCAGTTCTTCAACATCAGGAGAAACCACTTGCTCTTTCAGTGCAATTTAAGGGTTTGCGTGTTTTTAGAAAAGGGGTTAAGTTTATTTAGGACCTTTTCTGTCCTACCACCAAGGATTGGCTTCCATGGATTAGCCTGAAAGCTAAATTTGTTCTTCATGACAATGATAAGCAAGCCATTTCTCTAATACAAGAGCTCATACCTAGTGATTATTTGCATAAAATTGGTATTCATATGCAACGCCCGTGGTGGTTTGACTGGCATTGGCCCGCTGCCACTCCCTTCAGAAATTACAAACCTTGAGTGGGCTACAAGCTTCTTTCTCAGAACCAACTCCCTCTCACTAAGCTCAATTCTCGTTGGAGCTTGCATTCCACCCGTTTTGGTTGGAAACAATGCTTTTAGGTTGTCTAGGCCATTCCTATAGAGCCCAAAGTTGCTCACTTCCTTTGGTGTATTCTCCACCAAGGGCTTCCTGTGGGTAAACACCTCATTCTTATGGGAGCTCCTCCGCTACGCTACCCTTTTTGCAACCACATTGAAACTCTTCTTCATCTTTTTTGGTTCTGCCCCCACGCTCAGTTTTCTTGGCATTGGATTCATACCCTTTTTCAACCTTTTCTGCCCACGTTCTTTATGTGGAAAATGGTTATGCTGGGGGACCCAGCCTTTGTTCCTACAAAAATTTTCAACATTTGGCATTTACTTCGAGCTTCTATTTTATATCACATATAGAAAACTAGAAATTCATCTATTTTTAAGAAAGAGACAGTGGATAGAACTTTTATTATTTCTAACAAACTGGTTGTTATTTCAAATGTCTTGCTTCAGATCCAAGTTCAAGTAGAGAAAGTCCGCATTGAGGTGGAACACCTGCAGACCCTGCTAGATCACTGGGGAAGCACCCCTTATACTGTCAGTCGTGTTCCGCCTGAATCTCCTCATCGTCGCTCCATTCACAAGGTCGTCGCTCCCGTTCCCCGTGGGGCAACACAATTTTGATCGGGGTCCGATTCATGGGCGGTGGAGCACCTCCCCTCCTCAGCAGGGTCCCTTCTCCACCTCCTTCTTGGGCTCCTCCCACATCAGGGGTGTTTGGTCGGCTGGACGGTGGCGGTTCTAGGTGGCAAGCTCCTTATCAATCCAAGTTCCCTCGGCTCTCCTTAGCCATCTCACCCAACCAGCGGGGCACTGAGGAGGAGCAAACCACAAGGACTGACGGCTGGACGCTAATTTTTGACACCCCCGCCAACCCTCCTGGTGGGTGGGGGTGACCGCCTGAAGAGCCCCCCCCGCAATCGCCTCCTACCTCCATGTTCACCACCGCTGCCTAGCTCCATGCTTGGCTTGATTTCTGCAAATTTTGCTCCGACCTTTTTCTTTTTTTGATTGATAAGCTTATCTTAATATGATTATGTAATATGTGCCACTCGTAGCCTTTTTTTATGGCTACTTTTGCTTTGCGTGTGGGGGTGTGATCTTTTCCACCCGATTTTGTATGATTAGCATTGTACATTTCTTCATTATTATATGGATATGCTTTTCAATCAAAAAAAAAAAAAAAAGGTAAAATAAACATCAAATTTAAAAATAAATTATTACATGGCAATGAAACAATTTATACCATTATACACTTGTAAGAACACCTCAATGTGATTACATCCTTTCGCATTGATTTTTTCCTATATAAAGTGGAAAGCTTGATATATTCTCCTATAAAAATTATTACTAGAAAATACATCAAATTTGCATCTCTCTTATAAAAGTTATAATCTAAAAATCAATTTATAATTATCTGGAGACAAAATCATTAAAATGTTCTTTAAACTGTTTTTTTGTCCAAGCGTGGGTAGATGTTTTGAAAAAATTGTTTTTTTGTCCAAGCGTGGGTAGATGTTTTGAAAAAATTGTGTATAAAGATTGGTTGATAAGTGGGTATTTTTTAATAGGGAAATTAATCAGAATTAATTATCAATAGCGAGTATACTCCTGAATTTATAAATAAATAAATATTCAACCTCAGACATCATATATATTTTTGACCAAAATGAATGTTGTCAGTTTACAATGTCATAATTTTTAGTAAAAAATTTACTAAAATGAGAAAGAAACTTGATATTATATACATGTATTTATTTATAAAGGACTATTCAAAAGAAACATACTGACGTTGTTAAGAAGGATAATTAAGAAGCAAACATAAACACTGTAATATTATTTATTGTAGCAGACATGGAAATACAGTAACATTCACATAAACCAAACACAAAGAACACAGTAACCTAGAAAGCATATATATGAGAGTCTGAGAGGTGATCAATGCCCTTTCTGTTCCTCCTTGTTATTGTGCCCTGGAAGCTTCTCTTTTATCTTGTCCAGCAGCCCCTCTTTCTTCTCACCCTGCACATGTTCTTCCCCTTCTTTCTTGTGCCCTCCACCAAGCTTCTCCTTCAGCCCTCCCTTCTTTTTCTTCTTCTTCTCTCCCTTTTCTCCCCCTTCTTCATCGCTGGACTGCACATCAGTTCATCCATAAATGCTCTAGTCAGATCTATATGAATGAAATTAACTAACCCAAAGAAGTTGGGTATCGAGAATTATATAAGCTTACAGAGCTGGAAGACGAGCTGTTTGAGCGATGGAGTTTTTCCTTCAAACCCCCTTGGTGGGGTTTTTGTTCCCCCTCGCCATGGTGTTTCGGATCCTCCACGTGGACCTGAGAGACAGGGGCAGCGTGGTGAACATCGCCTACGTGGCCAGTGGGATGCTGCTGATGTGTCTCCTCTTCTTTCTGCTTCCCGAAGCCAAACAGCCCACGATCCTGATGCTCTGGTGCATTTGAGTCCGCCATTACAATCCAAATATGGAGCTTAACAAATCAACAATGCAAACAACAGAAGCAGAAACGAGTCACAGATGAGAGGGAAATACTTGGATGGAAATGGGAGGATGAGGATGGGAATATATATAGTATTGGAATAAGCGCATTCGACGCTGCTTCGTGCTGCCGTCAAATAACAGGTGAAAAAAGATGAGAATGGGTGACCCGCGCTACAGTTTGCTCGTAGTGGTGGACGTTAAATCGAACATAATACGTGTCGTTTAATGCCGACAAGAAACGTTGAATGTTGGACACGCATTTCCATAGATATGTCAGAATGCCACGCACTTTAATATGAATGTGAAAGGTCCCCCCAATTACCTACCATTTTGCATTTAGAATGGTAGAAAAGTGGTATGCAACTAGGTCCCCCTAATTTAGGTGGGGGATCATATAATTGATATGGTGTTATTGTTTATTAAATAGCACTTCTTAAAAGGAGGTTTAATGAGGTTTAATGTCATATTGATAGTAAAAAAATTAAGGTTCGTAGAATTTTTGAAGTATTTTAAAGATGTATTTACAAGATATGTCTAACTTGCGTATTAAGGTACATAAGGTTTGTAAATTTTGTTTTAAAATATACTGAAGAGGCATATCTGCCATCGGTAGTGGTTCAAGTCAAGCAACCAAAGGTGGGATTGATTTTTTGATTGAATGCAAATTTTTAGTCATAGCTGCAATTTCAAGATTCATCGAGCCCGTAACATCAAGCATGTCTGCCACCACTACCGACAATGTTATTCGAGACTACGACGAAATAGCGAGCGGTGTATTTGATCTAGCTTTGGCTCATGTGCATGAAATGGGCATGGTGTTGTTCTTACACTACCTTGTATTGGCATATGTGAAATACACACAAACTGATAGTTTAGAGAGTTTTTTTCCTTCACAATGTAACTCAACCTCACCCACCCTTCATGAATGAATAAACAATATGAAATATATATAAGCTTTAAAACTATATTATTTTATTTCCATTTTGCCTTTTTACACATTAGGTATTTACTAGGACCTACGAACCCTTTATTTTTTTAGGTGTTATGTTGTGAGAATTTTTCCATGACCTGCAAGGCATGGGAAGACCTTAAATTTTGGCTAGGTTTATGATTTCCAATCTTTCTCCCATGGAAAGGGGGTGGTCAAGTGGATTTTTAGGGTTGTCTAAATCTCACAACCCTTTTTGACTGACTAATCAGTGGTTCCCTAAATAATTTCTAAGTCATAGTAGTCTACCTCACTTCTCTATTTAGAGTCCAATAGTCCTTGACTCTACTACCTTAGTTGTGCCTCAATTCTATTTGGATATCTGAGAAGTCATTATATTGTTGAAGGGGGTACTTTGTGAGTGAAGCATCCCTTCAAAAATAAGTTTTCCACTTCAAAGCAAACAACACTATAACAAACACATTCAAATTTGAACATTGTGAATATCGTGGAATTACAAATACCATGGTTAGAAACAATAACAATCTAAATATGTCTATTAGAAAAATATAACAAAAGTTGAACATCATTCTTATTCTATCGTGCATAAATATAATGAACCCCATCATTGAAAAATAATTTTTTTATTAAATCTGTCTTTTTGCACGGGTGAGGTGCACAAAACTCTTAGGCTTAGATGTCAAGGATTGAGGGGTTTCCATTCCGCCAAATTCGCTCGGGGCATGATCTCGACCTCATCCTTTATTACAGTATCTCTGAACCTTTACACTCAACAAGAATTGAATCCTATTGGGCTCTTTGTGAGCCAAGCAACTTCACCATTGGACCAACGACCGTTCGATATGAAAAACAAATTTCAAAGAATAAAGATCATAGTTTTAAATACACAATATCAACTTTAGAACAACTCATGAAAAACTTATTCATTTTTTTTCAAACTGTAAAGAGCCTTTATTATCAATGTGAAATCTTAATTTTGCTACATGTTGATTATACTAATAGTATTTATTGCTCAGAGATTTCGTATTTGTGAAATCCTTAGAAAACATGTAAGTGTGCCCTACTTTATGGCAAAAAATAATAATTTAAAAACTGACTAGCAAATAAAACTTTTAAAATATTTTTAAAATTTTAAAAAATTAGATAAAATAAGAATACTTAAAAATACATGTGTTCAAGTTTTAATTGTTGACATACTTTATTGAAAGTATAATTTATTTATTTATTTTTAAAAGGCACATAATTAAATGGTGAGAAGACTACATGCACTATAGTTTGTATTCTTTGGCTCTGTAACTAACATAAAACACATTAATGGAAAACAACCCCATTCGGGATTTATTCTTTTTTCCATCAACATCATTATTGCTGTTGGTTTACTCAAATATTACAACCTTTTTGTCGATGAGGATTTTAAGTGCTACACGTGTTATCTTAGATGCCACGGCTAACATCTAAATAAGGAAAGTCGGAAAAGTGTTTAGGAAATACACGTCAACTTTTTTGTCGAAGGACACATAATCTTTCGGCTGCATGGCGCAAGTATTTAAATTTGAATTTAAGGGCGGTGTGACGAAAGGTTTTTCAGTCCAATTTTTCAAAATGGAGGTTTGGGTTTTTTAGATTAATATTTTTATTCGACGTGAGTCAATCTCGGTCAATAAGTTTTTATTTGAGTTAGTTTAATGATGAAGAATTTGTGCACTCCAAATAGATGTCATAAGTTCAAATCTTGGAGGGGTAGGATACATACACCTTGTATTTGAAGTATGGTTTTATATACTATAAATTACCGATAAACCTAAAAATAATCCACCTGACATCATAGACTAAAAAAACAATTATTAGTATTATTAAACATTATACAACCTATGGATCAATTAATTATTTATTGGTTCAACATAAATTTCTATTGATATGTTTTTTGAATTATTTAATCTTGTATTATATTTTTAACTACCATTTTCTTATTTATTTTTTGTTCTACCTTATTTTGTTATTGTTTATTTTTCTCTGTTTATGTTCTTTAATTTCCTTTTTCCATTTCATGTGGTCTTAAGTACTTTTCATAATGTTTGTATTGTTTTCGCTTTTGCTTTCTTTTTCCTCTTTGTTTAAGAATTACCTAAGGTTTTGTCTTCTTTTTATTGATTCTCCCAATAACTAACATATTAATATTGTATGAATTCGAGTTTCATCTAAGTTTAGTTAAATATATTTTTGAATTATTTTTTTTTGGGTTTTAATTTCTTTTTCAAGTTTTCCTAGTTGTCATCTATTGGTTTTTTGCACTAAAAGGGTTGAATTTGAGTTCAAGAAATCTATAAATACGTAAGTAAATTAGCGCATTTATAAAACACAAGATATCTATATAGAATGCCATTAAGTTATAGTGAAGAATTTATTGTTTCAGGAGCATTCTCATGCCAAAGTGTGAGTTCACGAATGTAGCATTTACTCTAGTTGTTTTGCATAAAATTGAAATAAGGGTTCAAACACTTGCATTATGCATACATCAAACAACATGGTGACTTGCATTAAATGTTGATTTCCAAATTGCTCAAGACATGATGTAATTAATAATGATGCAAGGATAACATAGCTCCCATAAATACACCTTAGTTTTCACTCTTACTAATGAATTTTCTTTACAATATATTGGTGCATCAACCTCCTTCAGTGTGTGCCTTAAGGGATGTACCAAGAGTAGGGTTTAATTGGTTGACAATACTTGGTGAGAGATTCGTTGAGGCACTAGTTCTAGTTTATCCCTAAGTGCCTTCATGATATATTTTTACTACTTTCCTACTAACCATTTATGACCACTTGATATCCTTAACATAATCATCTTCACATTTTCTTCCTGGATCACCTTCAAATCCTCTTTATAACCTTCCCAAGTGTTTTTTTCTATTTATGTTTTATCTCCCCCCATTTCCTTGTATGAATTGTTTGTAGTTGACAACACTGACCATGGTTAATGGTCGATATGATCTGGTAGACATCCATACATGGTCCATGTCATTGGCTATTTTGAGTGGTGACTTCAAGTTATATCTCCTATAAATAGAAGACATTGTTGTCATTTCTCAAAAATATGGAGTCTAAGATGTTATAATAGATAACTAGATGTTTTCAGAGGGGTGGAATGCTACAGGGGTGGATTGGATACAGTGTATATCAGACAGAATTGCATGCAAAGTGGATAGGGTGGGTTATGTATAGGGTGTAGCAAAATGTGGGATATGGGTCGATGGCGATTGGGTCTGACCGGCAGAAAACGAACCAAAGATGGAATGTTAACAAGAAGATGGGATAGTATGTTGGATCTGGGGATGATTGAAGTTGACTAGAGGTTGAAGCAGAGCTCGACGAACACCTTCAAGTACCTGCAAAACAAAACAAGTGCATGCACGAACTAAAGCTCCATAATACTCTTTAACTCTGAGCTCTCATTGTAAAATGATACACCACGATATCTCAATTGATTATAAGGATTCATAGATAACACTAAAAGAAATATCACAAAAGCAAACAAAAGTATCAATATTTTGCAACCATTTGAGATGAGGATTAGGGGTGATTAAATAACCCAGGGCAGGGTCGACGACAACCCAAGTTAGTCACCGGTGACTAGGGTGAGAACACTGTCATTTGAATGAGAAATGAGGACGAGAATATACTTTCAAATGGGTGATGGGTTATTTTTAAGAGTGCCTGTGTAAGAGGGTTTAAATGGGTGTAAGGGAGTGGAAAGAATCTTAGGAAGGAATAAGGTGAGTGGGAGGGAATCCTAGGGGGAATTAATGAAGGGTAGTAATAAAGAGGGATGGGAATCCTATGGAGAATGATTAAATGAGGGTAATTAGGGTAGACTTAGGATACTTAAATGATTTATATGTATTTAGGGTTTATTAAATTATTTTAGGATTAATGGGATTAATGGGGATTTTAAAAATGGGAATATGGGAATTAAGTTAGATAAGGGGGATAACGATAAAATAGGATGAGGGGAAAAAATAGAATAGTTCAGGAGGAAAAGGGAATTAATAAGTCGTCAATCATATCACCAAGCCAACTTAAGCAAGTTCCCTTCAAAGTTAGTGCAATATGGCCTCCTCTAAAATCTAAGCTCCAACCAATTAATTTCATCCCAACAACTAATCATCTTACTAGTGATCACGATGTATTTTGAATTTCACCAATATCACATAGTTCTCCTATTGACTTTATCCAACATGGTTCCATCGCACGCAGACTAGGTCTTTGATATGTGACTCTTGTTACTCTATCCTCCTGGTGACACACTTATATTCTTGTGGTTCTTATATGACGCTTGAGGGGTCTGTTACCATAAATAACCTTGTTTCATCTTACATTACCATATTCCTCCATTACATCACCATCTATACATACACACATCTATAATAATTTAATGCTCCTTATGCATCATCAATTAAATTAAATCTATAATGCTTCATCACCCTCATACATCATTTATCACACAGTACACACGCTATCATACACTTGGGGGGGCATAGCATCCCACATCCCCCCTAATCTTAGCATTTATGAATATCTCACTTTTTCATTCTCATACATCAATCTCATAGCATACACATACTAATTACACACTTTAGTGTTGTTATTACCCGATGACACACTTTTTTTCTTTGGTTCACACTTGAATTTTGAGGGCTTACTACACATGAACCCCACACACTACACCATAGGTGTTGCACATTGCATTTAATCACACATTACATGTCATACACCATACATTTTATATTTTAGTCTACAACATTTTGACATTTGCACATTTACACATCATATATCATCCTAGTCTTCATCCGACATGATTCTAGCATTACATCGTTCTACACATTGCATTACTAATCCATATAAATGCATGCCATTTTACACATTCTACACCTCTGGCATTTACATTCTACATATCATGTATTCGTGCATTCTATTCACCTTGTATTTTACATCTTCTACACATTGTAGACACCCATAATTACGCCCGAGCAATTTAAATGCTTAAATTGTGCTAATTATCTCCCTTATTGCAAATTGGTGACATATCATCAAAGACACTCATCTTCTTTCCTATCATCGTTAATTAATTACACTACACTAATTAATTAAATCACCTATCCAAAAAATATCATAATTAACAACCTTCCGTTAATTAATCTCCCTTACTATCCAGACTAATTAATTATTATTAATTAATTAGCATCCCCTTCCATTTAACCAATAAATCAATATTCAATTGATTTAATCCCCTTTCTATAGTCTAAATCATGCTAATATTCCGCTAAAAGCTTTTATAAGCTTGCACATCTATTAATTAAATCGCCTTGATTATTTAAAAGGCCCCCTTTATCCATATGAGTCACTAAAGGACAAACAAACCCTCCTAAAGTTAACTCAACCCTATCTAAACTCCCCTTATCCATAACTAACTCAACATCCCTATTATCCCACATGTAAGGGGATGTAGTGGTTCCTTTATCCATTGGGCTATATAAAGAGCCCTCCTCCTACCTTTACATTTACACCTAAACTTCTTGAGAAGACAAAAACAAAACATATAGCTAAATAGACTAAAAAACTTTCCTTTGTTTTCTTGAGAATTCACCATTTTTGGAAGAGCTAAAGCCTCTTTTCTAGCGAAAGTGCTTAGGTCATATGGGAAGAGTCAAAAGGGTCTTGTAGCCCAACTTTGATAAGCTCCCATTCCTAAGTTCTTGGAATATCAAGAGCAACCAATTTGATTGCCATGGAGCTTAAATAGGTCCATTTAATTTTGTTGTTAATTAAAATAATAGAGGTTTTTTAGACAATTAGCATGTTAGTTTCAAAGTTCTAATATAATAAATGTTAGTCTCTAACCTTATTTAGTTCTTATCTTGATGGTGCTTTGGACTTTGCTTTAACTTTGTTGATTAAAAAACTATTAGGTGTTAGTTTTTTATTTTCATTAACTTAGTTGAGCAAACTAGGCACACAGTTGGCATGCCTGGTGGGACCTAGTCCCTTGGCATTTTAGTTTAAAATTCTATTGTTTTTGGCTAACTTTTGATATGCACGTGTAGTAATTAATGTCCATTTTCTTGGAATTTTTGCTAATATTATATGTGTAGGTTCTTGTTCATAGTCATCATTTTTAATGTGTTGTTGCCATTTTTAAACTAAGTTGCTAAAATTTGAAGTATTGTGAGCTTTTTTTGTGTTTTGTTTTGCCGTGTTTTTGGTTACAGGAATGGCACAGGTGCACTAACAGGAGCGCAGGCACATTTATGGTGGCGTAGGCACCTCTCGGGTAGTGCAGTCAAACTGTCAGAATTTGAATCTTTGTCTATTGACCTTGGCACAAGCACACTAACCCTGGTGCATGTACCTTGACCAGAGCGCAGGGGCGCTAACCCGAGCGTAAACGTCATTTCATATTGTACCTTCACTATAGCGCAGAACCTGTCAGACCAGCGCATACACCCTAACCAAGGTGCACACACTTTTCTAGTGGCGTAGACACACTTCTAGTGATGTAAGCATTCTATCCGAATCTGATACTATTTTAATTTTCCAGTGGTGCACATGTTTTTTTCGATGGCGCACACGCTTTTCTAGTGGCACACATGCTTTTCTGGTAGCGCAGGTAATCTATACGAATCTAATCCTATTTTTATCTGAGGTGGCACATATGTCTTTCTGGTGGCGCACACATCTCTCGGGTGGCACATGTACACTATAAGTCAGAAAAACACAGAGTGGCACATTCGCCCTAACCCGCGCGCAAACGCCAAAACAGGGGCGCAGGTGTCTTTTTTGTTTTCTTGAGATTAATGTGTTAGGGTGCTAACTTTCTTGCAGGTTTTATCTAATTAAATACTCAAGACGTTTAACTTACCCAGCCCCAAACATGATAAATCAGAAAATTCAAAGCTAGATGGGGGAGAGTCATCGCAGTGAATTACTTATACACCAAGAAAGGAAACAATCATTATGACTCACTTATTGGATGTATTCACTCTCCTACTAACCATGTCAACACCATCCAAATCAAGGGAAAGGATTGCGTCATGGTAACTGTTGTATATATTTACCCCCGGGTAAATATAGACACGGCTAGGAAGCATGTCAGAGGGGTTGGAAAACCCGACATAAGAAAGCATGTCGGAGGGGTTGGAAAACCTGACATCAAAGGAAATCAGGTCTCGGAGTCGGGGAAACACGACTAGGAAGCATGTCGGAGGGGTTGGAAAACCCGACATAAGAAAGCATGTCGGAGGGGTTGGAAAACCCGACATCAAAGGAAATCGGGTCTCGGAGTCGGGGAAACACGGCTAGGAAACATGTCAGAGGGGTTGAAAAACCCGACATAAGAAATCATGTCGGAGGGGTTGGAAAACCCGGCATCAAAGGAAAAATGGGTTTCGGGTTTCGGAAAACATGAGACATGAAGCATGCAATTCGCAAGGGATGTCCCGATGCTTGAGAGTTCCGCAAACCCGAAACACTTCCTAGGAAAATCGGGTCTCGGAGTCGGGGAAACACGGCGGGGAAGCACGGGGTGAAAGCATGTCGAGGCATCCTCCAAACCCGATGCAAATGCAGAGGAGAACCCCGAACCTGACAGGCAGAAGGACCCTGACGTAGGAAATATTCATATCGCCATAACTTTTTACAGGGAGCTCGGATTCACACAAGGTTGGACTTTTCGGAAAGCTCTCGGCGTCCTCTACCCAACTACGACTGGATATCTTTAATTGGGTGGGAACAAGTTCTTAAAAATTTAAAATACACTTCGCCACTGTTGGGTTGTTGATATTCTCACCTACCACCATAATGAAATGAGTTAGGTGCAGTCTTGGAGGTGGTTGGGGCAGAATTCGAATCATTATCTTCTCCCTCATTTTTCCTCATATAAATTGTAAGGAGGGGCAATATTGGATATTTTCGTTTTGCATTCCCCTTTCTTCCCTTGCTTGCAAGAGAATTCGTGGAGTTTTCAAACCTCCCATACGGGTTGTAATACCAGTCCTTCTTCTGCCTCTTGGCCACTGCAATGTATTGTATCGACTCTTGAGCAATAATATATATATGTTTTTTGATTGAATTTTCGACCCTCTCATGTATTCGTTGTTGCCATTTTGATCTCTTATTGCGGTTTGGTTACCTGTGCATGATGTTTGTATTGCATCTCTGTGGTCTGTGTTAAATTTGCAAAGCAAGTGTTTAACATTCCTCGGTGCATCACCTCCGTAGTTTAGGTTTTATTTCTATGCATTCTCTACCCTGTCTCCTTGGTAAGTTAGATTAGGTTTTTGGAAAACCCTCTACATTTTATTCGTGTATCTGAACAGAGGAATAGGATTCGGCCTTCATCCGGAGAGATTTTCTGATTTCGCAAGGTCCCACACTTGAGAAAAGCTCCATGTTGTGCAATCACACTGAGATTCTCAACCCAGTTGCAGAGTCCCCATGGGTGCTGTGTTTCACCACCAACAGTAACAAGGCATGCCCGCCTCGTGATTCTAGAACCTTCTCCATCAATCCCACAAAATGGTAAGTACAACCTCTTAGAGAAACTTGAGAAGACGTCTGCTAATATTTCAATCTTAGATCTTCTTAAAATATCAAATGTACACAAAGACATTCTGTACCAAAATCTTTAGGGGTCAGGAGTGCATTTAGAGGTAGATCCTACACATCTTCAAGCCGCAGTAGCAAACATCATAATGAATGAACACATTGCCTTCAATCATAGGGAGATCCCTACTGAAAATCCAACGCATAATCTTCCTTTGTATATTTAGGTAGTTGTTAACCGCAGGAAGATTAAACAGGTGCTTGTGGACAACGGATCAGGGTTGAACATATGCACACTAAAATTGGTTAAGTAGCTAGAACATACTGAGGCAGATCTTAAGGAAAATATCATCACTATCACCGCATATGACAACACAGAAAGGGAATCAGTGGGCACAATCACGTTACCCATGGAGGTGGGTCCCACTTGCCATCAAACGAAGTATCATGTCCTAGACTTGGAACTTCCGTATAATATGCTTCTAGTCCGACCATGGATTCATGCCATGCAAGCCATGTCATCGACATTCCATCAGTGCATTAAATTGAAGCATGAGGGACACACCATTATTGCTCATTGCAGAGCTCTCAATTGTTTTACACGTAAGGGCACATATGCATGTCCCTCCGCTGATATAGTTGTCCCTCTCCAATCTAAGGCCATGGACTCTCGAATAGATTCTGATTCTCTCAGTTCTCGTGCTCATGGTGCATCTACATCAACCTCTCCTTTTGATTCATGGGAGATGAAGGTTCTAGAATACGGTTCTGGAGAATATAATGTGCAACAAGCCCTCTTGGTGTCATACCTCTCATTTTCACCCAATACTAGAGGTCGACCCAGCTATCACTTTAGAAGACCTAGAAATGACCGCACTATTGGGTCATTCTTACCTGGGGGCTTGTTGGCTGAAGAAAAATTATTGGACCCACTTACAACTTGGGTCCCAGAGGATACTCAACCAACTTGTTATCAAACCCCTAAATACGAGAAATCCAATAAAATGATGTACTCCATGGGCTACAAGGGCCTGGGATGCGGAAAAAATGAGCAAGGACAACAAGAACCAATACCTCTCCTGCATTTTAAAATAGAAAGATACGCCATTGGAATTCACCCTTATGGGGCACACCCCAATGATCAAGATGCTACTTACTCTGAACGTGAGGATAGCTCTGACTATCTAGAAAGCGATACGGATTCCCACTGTAGCCAATATGAGGATTTTTTCCTCCACGAACCTATTCATGAATACCGTTGTCCTAACCATAACCCCCACGGAACCAACCCTTGACCTTGTTTACCCTTCCCTTGTTGAATGGGACCAACAACATCATATGTCACTAGATCTATTTGAGAATGATGAAGCTATCACGAGTTTATGGGCATTCGAGATACAATTCCCATTGGACACCACAAAAAGGGCTTCTATATTGACTTGGATACCTACACCTACTTCAGTGAGGAGGCTGAGCTTTGTGGTTAGAAAAACTTAAGAAAAAGTGATGGCAATAGTTCCAACGTAAAGCCTCAAAAATAATCAAAGTCCAAGTCTCATAGTGAAAACCTCTTTGAGGCACTAGCTGAAAAACAGGTGAAAAAATCAAAGGACAATAAAAGTGACCACGTCAAGGATGAAAATCTTGTGGAGACATCCTTGGATGAAGATCTCAACCTTCCTCCTAATCCTACGCATATGGAGGATTTGTCAAAGTTACTAGTAGAGGAAACTATCAATGTAAACATTGGTACAGAAGAGGACCCAAAAATAGTCAAATTGGGAGCATCAGTCTTGGCACAAGAACAGAAAACATTCACTATGCTACTACGTGAGTTTATAGATGTATTCGCATGGTCCTATAAGGACATGCCAGGCTTAGATCCAACTTTGGTCGTGCATAACTTAGTTGTACATACAGATGCGAAGCCTATTAAACAGAATCTCAGAAAGATGCACCCAAGGGTAGCCCTACTGGTTAAAGAAGAATTAGAAATATTACTGGTAGCAGGATTCATCCAGCCTATCAATTATTTTGAATGGATATCCAACATCATCCCTATCCAGAAGAAGCCCGTCGGGATCAGAATTTGCATGGATTTTAGAGACATTAATAAGGCTTTCCCTAAGGATGATTTTCCAATACTAAATATTGATATGATTGTGGATTCAACAGCAGGATATGAGATGCTATCTCTTATGGATGGCTTTTCAAGATACAACCAAATCAAGATAGTTGATGAAGATCAGCACAAGACGGCTTTTACAACTCCTTGGGGTACCTTTTGTTATCAGGTAATGTCGTTTGGGCTTTAAAACGTAGGAGCTACTTATCAAAGGGAAATGGTGGTAATTTTCCATGATATGATCCATGATGTCATGGAAGACTATGTGGATGACATCCTCAGAAAATCTAAGACAAGAGAGGATCACCCTTTTATCTTGCGGCATATCTTTGAGTTCCTACGAGAGTACAAAGTCTGGTTGAACCCAAAGAAATGTGTTTTCGGCGTGCTATCGGGAAATTTTTTGGGTTTTATTGTATTAAGAAGGGGAATTGAGGTAGACCCTACTAAAGTATCTGCTATTATGGAGATGCATCATCCTAAGAACATTAAGCAACTATGCAGCTTGTAAGGAAAAATACAGGCTATTCACCGCTTCATCTCCCAGCTTGCAGATAAGTGTCATTCGTTCACCCACCTACTTAAAAAGGATGTCACCTTCATTTGGGGACCAGAGCAGCAGTAATCATTTGCCTTACTTAAACAATACTTGGCCAAACTACCTTTCCTCATGCCTCCAACTCCTAGTGAGCTGCTCCTGCTTTATATCTCTGCTACACAATTTTCTATTGGTGCGCTTCTCGCCCAATATGACCTTGGTCACAAAGAAAAATTTATGTACTACCTCATTCATACTCTCATTGCTTATGAGCTCAATTATCCCCAAATTGAAAATTCTTCTTTGGCTATTGTCTTTACTTTTCAAAAACTTTGTCATTATCTATTGAATACTAAAACCAAACTTATATCTAAAGTGGACCCGCTCAAGTAATTACTATTAAAACCTACCCTCACAGGTAGAATGGCTAATTGGATCATCCTACTAAGTGAATTTGACATAGAATTTGTGCATCAGAAGTTAGTTAAAGGAGAAGTACTCCCTGACCAATTAGCAGAAGCACCTTTGCAAGGATTTGAACCTTTGAATCTGGATTTTCCAGATGCCTCATTACTATACATTAAAGAATTTGTTGTATGGCAGATACACTTTGACAGGTCCTTTAATTTTCATGGTTTAGGAGCAGGTGTGGTCCTCATTACTCCTTCTGGCGACCCTATACCGCAGGATTTTCGTCTGGGTTTTCCTTGCACAAACAATATCGCAGAGTATGAGGCACTTATCGCAGGGATGAAGCTCACCATCAAGAGTAACATTCATCATGTCAAGGTTTGTAGGTAATTCTCAGTTAATTATCAAGCAAATTAATGATGAATATAAGGTTAAGGATGAAAAGCTCATACCTTACAAAAAGTTGGTAGCAACTCTAAAAGAGAAATCTTTGTGCGCATCACATTTGAACAGATCTTAAGAGTGCTAAACAGATCGACAAATGCTATGGCGACAGTGGGTTCTATGCTTCGTATTCTGCCAAGGAATAATGACATGCCGTTCTTTGTGGAAAATTTACGTTAGCTCGCGTTATTGACATGCCAAAATCATGTTTGGATTGCAATGTTGTTGGTCCTAATTCGCCATGGTATGAGCCCATCTTTACCTATCTCAAAGACAACATGTTCCCTCCTAACATCTCTCGTTCCGAGAAACAAATCCTAATTCACCAAATAGCTTGTTATACCCTTTTAGGAGTATGCTTTATCATCATGGCTACGATGGGAATTTGTTACGTTGTCTCAATATGATAGATTTGATCCAAGCGATCAAAGAAGAACATGAATGGGTGTGCGGAGCACATACTAATGGAATGATTTTTGCCAAGAAATTGTTAATAGTAGGCTACTATTGGCCTACCATGGAAACTGACTGTTGCAACTATATCAAAAAATGTGCAATTTGTCAAAAGTATGGAAATTTCATCCATGCTCCATCACAGCCATTGCAACCCATCACTACCTCATGGCCATTTTCTAAATGGGGACTTGATTTGATAGGGAAGCTTACCCCTATCTCATTTGATGGTCATACCCACATCATCACGGCTACTGAATACTTTACCAAGTGGGTGGAAGCTATCCCCTTAACCTATGTAACAGGAGCTTAGATTTCCAAATTCATCATGAATCATATCATTTTCCGGTATGGTATTCCTATAGCCATTGTTACTGATAATGGAAAGTCATTCAAGAATAAAACTATAAAGGGTCTCTGTCAGCGGTTCCAAATCAGGTTAAAATGGTCTACACCATATTATCCCCAAGGTAATGGACAGGCTGAGGCCACAAATAAGACTTTGGTGCAAATAATGGAGAAAATGGTAATTAAAACAGGTCGTAATTGGCATTTGCAAATCCACCCAACTCTTTCGGCTTACAGGACCTCTATTCACACTCCTACGGGTGCAACGCCAAATTGTCTTGCATTTGGGATGGAATCTATCATCCCACTAGAAATTGAGCTTCCTTCCCTAAGAATCTCTCTTAGGGATTATCTGGATAAAGATGAATATTATCGGGTGGCTAGACTGGCTGAGTTAGAGCTCCTAGACAAGAAGCGCATCCGCACCCTTAATCACCTCAAAGTGTATAAGAATAGAGTCTCCAGAAATTACAACAAGAGAATCATACCTCGCCAGCTTGAGGTTGGTGATTTGGTCATGAAGGAGAATCAGTTCAACACAAGGGCAGAACGAGAAAAGAAAGGAAAGTTCGAACCACATTGGTTAAGACCCTATGTTATTGTGGCCAAGTACAACACAGGGGCATACAAACTTGATCACCCTAATGGTGATGAGCTCCATGAGCCCATAAATGTCATGCATCTTAAACGGTTCTATGTTTAAACATGACACAAAATAAAAATAAATATAAAAAAATCAAAAAAAGAGAAAAAGGAAAAAGAGAACAACAGGTCATCCATAAGTGAAAACCACGCAATTGTGGCGCTTTAGATAGGTCCTTGGGTGAAAACCGGTTTCCGACACCTTGAGAGGATTCATTATTCACAAGCATCTTGCATCTGAAGGGTATTTCTACTTAGCCTAGGGCTAGTTCCACATCTACTTCTGAGATTCCATGTGGGCCCAATCCTGTCAAGCCTTGATATGGCTTTGTCTCCTTTTATTCGTCTATGAGGGGCATGGTTTTGGCCTATTCCCCATCTTACGTTGGAGGCATTCCTACGACTTCACCTTCCTGTGTATAAGCATATGGCATCTGCCCTTGTATATTCCCCACTAACACTAAGGGCATCCACGCCCTCGTGGTTACCTATGCATAGCTCTGGAAAACTGTTAGAAAATCACAAAAACAATAGAAAATTGTTTCACAAGACATAAAAACAATAGAAAATAGTTAGAAAATCACAAAAACAATAGAAAATTGTTAGACAATCACAAAATCAATAGAAAATTGTTTCACAAGACACAAAAACAATAGAAAATTGTTTCACATTAAATAAAAAACAATAGAAACTTGTTGCATAAATGGCAAATCTTATAAAAAAACATTTACTTACGTTTACTTGCATTGTCTTGTTTCTTGCTTTGCTTGTTTGCTTATGTAATTGCTTCGTGTTTGTACATTTGTGTTGTTTGTTTCTTGGACATACTTTATTAGGATTCATTTTTTCTTGGTTAGATTAGATTTATTCTTACTTGTGCATATTGAGGTATGTTTTTCCATGCTAGTGAATCATGGTACATTGTTGTATTTATGTTCTTTGTGGACATTTGATTGTGTTTGCTTGTTGCATGTGCATTGTTTTGTTATCACATCATCACATTACCATCAATATCATCACATCTAACATCATCTATACATCATATATCAAGAAAAATCTAAGTATACATCATACATGAATGCTAAGCTAATCTTCACATATTGTATCATCAAATGGGGGCAAGAGGGATCACAAATACCAAAATCTATCCCCCCCCCCACACCCATATCATCATATCATCCCATCCACTAAGTATGACACATCATATAAACAAACACATTTGATATACTCTATCAAGATCTATCATCTAGTAATCAAAACACATGTGATACATCTACAAAATCATGATACATACACATGTGAAATCAAATCGTCTAACATCATAAAAACTTTTTCTCTATCCATATGCTCAATCAAGAAATAACAAACAATGTCTATCTCATAAACACATATGTCATGTCAAAAATGTCCATATAATACATGTGTGGTATATCTGTGTCAAAAGTGGATATACGTAATTGCAATAAATCAAAAATGCCTTCATCAGAGGCATGTATCAAAACTTCTATACATCAAAAATGCCTTCATCTGAGACGTACAAAGGATGATACATATATCAAAGAATAAAATGCCTTCATCAGAGGCATGTATCAAAACTCCTATACATCAAAAATTCCTTCATTTGAGGCGTACAAAGGATGATACATATATCAAAGAATAAAATGCCTTCATTAGAGGCATGTATCAAAACTCCTATACATCAAAAATGTCTTCATCTGAGGCGTACAAAGGATGATACATATATCAATGAATAAAGTCCTTCATCAAGAGGCATATGTGTCAATACAATACAATCAAGGCTAACTCGAGCCCTTGGATAAGGTAGCTGGTCTTTCTCACGGTGGTGGCATAACGAGAACATTGCTCGGTCACCCTGGCTATCCTCGTGGATGCTCCACTGAGGTTTGAGGCCTTTTTGATCTGGTCCCCCTACTCGACTATTGGTTGTAGGAGGTTGCTCGCCACTCAGCCGAAACTGCCTCAAAGTATAAGTACATGTAGTAAGAGGCTCTGCCCTCTGTTGTATCCAGATCTCTATGTGTCCAGGCAGTCACCATTGTACCATCTGTGCATCGGTAAGACGCTATCTATGATGAAGCTCAGGCAAGCTCGACCTCGCCCACTATGCGCTCTTCCCTGAGCCTATCTTGCTCTAATATCACAGGCAGTAGTTGGTCCTGTGTCTGCCGATATAGGCTCATCATCTGAGCCATCTGAGAGGCCATTTGTCGGATCTACTCAAAGTGCACAACACTATCACCTCCCGGGCCAGCCTGGGCCCGAGCCTGATCTCGCTATGCTGATAATGTCAAAATCTAAGTCCGAGTCTAATTTCACTCAAATATCGCTATCACACTCAAGGCTCAGGCCTCGTCTCTCTCTATTCTAGCTTGGTCTGTCTCTTCTAGAGCCTACTATAACTATTGCTACAGGGTGGCTGTCTATGCCACTGGATGAGCCACCAGGACCGGTCCCTGTGGCACTCTGGACAACTGGCCATGCTCTAGGACTCTAGCTCTATGAAACTGTGTTGGTGCATGTCCTGGACCTTGTGGCCTCGATCCCTATACTTGGGTAGTACCCTTCTCATCATGTGGTATCCAATCAAATGGATCCTCTGAGTCATGAGCTATTGCATCTACTCTCTGGTCACCACCATATAAAATCTCTATTGGTGGTCTGGCACCTGTTGCCCAGGCCTCCTCCGAGATAGTTAGATGTCGGGGAAAAATAGTCGCATACCACTTCTAGTAATTCGTGGTAGTACCCAGATCTTTAGTCTGTAGTGTTGGGTCCCACACCTTTGGAACCACCTATAAGAAACTAGCCCTAGCTCAAGTCACATGTATATGCGGCCTTATAGTCTGCCTCTCTGAGTCTCTATGGGCATACCATATGTCAGGCTACGGAACCCCTTATACCATGCCTAGTTGTTGCTGACATCTATAAACCCTGTATAAATCGATGATATAGCTATGACTGCCAATGAGGTAATGCTCTATTGTGTAAACACTAAGCTCTACGGCATCCTCTGACCACTGAATGTGCCTGTAGGGACTCCATATGATATCTCTCTCTGACAACTCATCAAAATCTTGTTGGTACCTGTATAAGTTACCTAGGTGGCCTCATACATCACCACCTACTGATACCCATGCCATGTATGATGGCTCCTCTAGATCTCGGGCATGAAGAGTGCCCACGGGGTGCCCGATGGTAATATGGTCCCATGACCAAATCTACAGTAATGAGGCAGGCCCCAGTGTCTTCTGACAGTGGTAAGTTATAAGATGTAGATCCCAGTAAAGGTGCACCAGTATACACTGACCCTAACAATAGCGCTCACCACTAAAAATCCCATGTACTAGTGGCAACAACCCTCTCGAAAAATATGTCCCAGACTTATCAATGAGCAAAAACTCACTGATAAGTGCCATGACATATATGGCCCCTCGGTGTAGTGTAGGGTCGGTGATGCACTCATGGAATGCAACAGTCATACCGTCATGAGGTATGTCATCTCTGTCAAACAAGTCACTACAGGCTGCCCTAATCCACCTGGCATCAGAAGTATACTCAATCAGTGTACCTAGGATGGGCATGTGGAGAATCTGGCACACATCCTCCAAAGTAACGGTCATCTCCCCAATGGGGAGTCGGAAGCACTGACTCTCATTGTGCTACCGCTCAGCTAGTGTAGTAAGCAACCTGTGGTCCAATGTGATGGAAGGCATCTAGGACACTGGGCCTAGGCCCACTACCTCCAGAAGAATGGCTAATGAACGATGGTCTCACCGGTGCATGCTCCCCTCTAGCTCGGTGATCTGTGAATGACGCTCTCATGTCTATAGCACTGGTAATCGTCTCTGTAAAAATCAATCCACTTATCAGTCACTAACATTTCTTCTAAAAATATATCTATCTTTTTGTTAAGGTTAACCCAAAAATCCTAAATTTTCTTCTGTGTCATTTTTTTGGCATTTTCTTGTCTATCCTCTGTCAGACTGGTGCGCCTATGCACCCTTTTGGGCGTGTGCACCCTCCTTTTGTGCATGTGTGTGTAAGTGTCTCAGGGAACTTGCACCATCAATCATGCACTTACACACCCTTTTGGGTGTGTGCGCCACTCTTTCAGCACTTGCGCCATCAGTCTTATCCCTGTGCATGTGTGCGTGCAAACCCCTTTAGTGTGTGTGCTACCCTCTTTGTGTGTGCGCATGTGTGTGTGTGTGTGCATTTGAGTGTACCTTCTCATGTGCACAGGCACCCTAAGGCACCTTCGCCCCCGATGATACACCTACGCCATCGTTAGCCTGCCTATACATACGAGTGTGCGTCCTACATGCCTCCTAACCCTAATTCCTGATTCTAGGGCATTAATGATGAAATTGATGAAGAAGGTTTAGATACTCATTATCGGTGTGTTGCTGGTACCCTCGGACTATGTATGCCTGTCTCAATCGGTCCTGTGCGATCACCATCATCCTCATCGTTGTCAGAGCCTCGCGGTAAAAACTCAATAGTGGTCAGTTAAAATGAACTGGTCGCGATGATTTACCCCCCTCCAGGTGGGGTATATCAACTCGTTTTTCACTGTCGTGGGTGCCTGGAGGCTCGTTTCGACCGCTGTTTTCTCCTCTATTCACCGTTGAATAATTATTTTAATTAAATAATTATTTTTCTCTTATTTTTCATCGTGTTGGGGTATTTTTTGTTGTCCAATACCTCTTTCTTCTCACTAGTACAATTTTTATTGCTCATAGGTGCTTTTTCTTCTTATCCACACTCTCGTAAATAATTATTTTAAAAATAATCATTTTATTAATTTTTCCATTGCACAAGGACATGATTTGTCGCTTGTTTCTTCTTTCTTCCACATGGAGCATGTTTTGTTACGCCTTAAGAAGATATACAATTGAAGATCTACAATCTTCCACACCTCTCAGGTGTACAGTACTTGCTTTCTCTCAAGCTTCTGCTTCTTCTCTAAGAATTCTCTCTCTCACAATTATTCTCACAATAAGCATTAACAAACACACAATCCTTACTTCTAAACCCTAGTTTTCATGCTTATATAGGCATATACAAACTTAGGGCACTTAGCCATGCAATTAAAATCAACATATATTCTTCAATACTAAATTTAGATCTAATTCACGTGAGTTACATAAAACACTCACACATAGGTCACCGGCATCAGTTAGCCCTAACTGATGTCGGTTCCTACTTTCCTAACCGATGTCGGTCATAGCTGACCGATGTCGGTCATAGGTGACCGATGACAATCCCTCCATAACAGATGTCGGTTACTGTGGTTTCTAGCAGCTTTAATATAACATGTTGATCTGAAGTAATTAAGCTCCATAACTCAACAATCTCCCACTTGGAGATAAATTACTACACTATACTTGTACATCGTCATTCTTGGATCCTTTCCTTACCTTTGTTTCTTCCTCTTCAAGTCTCAAACTTGAAGACCCATAGAAGTGGAGTGTAGCTCCAACTTCTCTTTTGCTAATGGATTCTTTAGCATATCCGTAGGGTTTTTTTTTTCTTCATGTCTCTTTCTATTTGCATGTCAAGGATTCTTTTTGCAGCTTCTAAATCGTTCATAGAAAATGTGTGAGCTAGCTTTCCCTTAAGCTCACCAATGTCCTGCATACTAGATCCTAAAATAAACATATCATCCATATACAATAACAAAATAATATAGCTCCCATTTTCAAGCTTCTTTAAATAAACACAATGATAAAATTCACATCTCAAGTAACCATGTATATGCATGAAACTATCAAACTTCATGTACCATTGCCTTGGAGCTTGCTTGAGCCCATATAGGCTCTTTTTCAACCTGCACACTAATTTCTCCTTACCCTTGAATTCATACCCAATCGGATGTTGCATTTAAATCTCTTCATCCAAATCACCATGAAGGAAAGTCGTCTTCACATCTAGTTTCTTTAATTGCAAATCATGTACTGCAACTATACTCAACACAGTACGTATAGAAGTCATTTTAACAACAAGAGAAAATATTTCACTAAAGTCAATACCTAATTTCTACGCAAATCCCTTTACTACAAGTCTTTCCTTGTACCTTTTCTATCCACCCTATTCTTCCTTGATCCTGTAAACCCACTTGTTCTGCAATGTCCTCTTACCTGCTAGCAACTTAACCAAATCCCAAGTCTGGTTTTGTTCTAAGGATTCCACTCCTCATCTATGTCATGTTCCCACTACACATGGGTCTTATCCTACATTACTTCTTTAAAACTTTATATTTCACCATTATCAGTCAATAATAAATAAGATAGAGAAGGTGTAAATCTTTTTGGAGGTTTACTTTCCCTTTGTGATCTTCTCACAGAAGTTTGGGGTCCCGAAAGCTCATTCTGGACCTCATGAACATTTGTTTCTAATTCTGACAGTGACTGATGTCGGTCACCTATAACCAACGCCGGTTTTACTGATAGATGTTCGTTTGGCTCTTATGTAACCGATACCGGTTCAGCTGACTGATGTTGATTAGGGGTCAACCGACACCGGTTACTATGTAACCCTGTAGGTATGATTTTTGAATCTGAGATTTCATTTTCATTCACAAACTTCTCAACCGGTTCGTCTTTGGGTACCAAAATTTGATCCATTTATATTCTCTTTTCATTCCATTCAATGTCACAACTCCTAATAATTTTATATTTCTCTAAATCCCAAAAATGGAATCTGAAGTCACCAAATCCATAACCAATAAAAGTACATCTCTTGGATTTTGCATCCAAATTTTTCCTAATTTCCTTATAAATATACACCAAAGCTTCTAAACCAAAAACCTTAAGAAAAGAAAGATCTACCTCTTTTTGGTCCAAGCTTCCTTTGGTATTCCTCCATCTAGTAAACTTGAAGGCTCGTGGTTAATCAAATAAATCATTGTATCAACTGCTTCTACCCAAAACTGAAAGGGAAATCTAGCATGTATCCTCATACTTCAAGCATGTTCTATGATTTTATTGTTCATTCTTTTTACAACACCATTCTCTTGTGGTATTCTTGGAACCGTCCTTTCTCTACGTATTCCATTCATTAAACAATAATCATTGAAAACCTTGCTACAGTATTCACCACCATTGTTAGAACTAAGGAACTTTAACTTTGAAGTTGATTCATTCTCAATAAGGGATTTCCATCTTTTAAAAGTCTCAAAAAGATCATATTTACGTTTAATAAAATAAACTCATACTTTCTTGTATCATCATCAATGAAAGTAACATAATACTAGGATCCTTCGTGAGAAGCAACCTGGGTTATTCCCCACACGTTTGAGTGTACAAGCTATAACTTATGCTCCTTATTAGTTGCCCCAACTTTGAGAAATCTCACCCTCTTTTGTTTTCCAAAGATATAATGCTCGCAAATATCAAGATCTAAATTTTTCTAATTAGATAACGTACCCTTAGCCTTTAAGATTTGCATTCCTTTTTGACTCATATCGCCCAACCGATTATGCCATATGCATGCATCTGAATTTGATGTAGATAACATAGAAAATGAATCAATAACACGGGTAGATAAATATAATGTTCCTACCTTTTAACCTCTTACCACAACAAAAGCACCCTTGGTGATTTTTCAATGTTTGCTGTGAATGTACCATGCAACCAGCTTCACTTAGTTTCCCTACAGAAATAAGATTCCTCTTTAGGCTTGGCACATGTCTCACATCTTTCAATACCCATATATTTCTATTATGTAATTTTAGATGAGTTTCCCCTTTACCAGTAATATTGCAAGGTTCATCATCACCCAAATAAACATGCCCAAAATTGCCCTGGACATAATTTCTGAAATAACCCTTATTAGGGGTTGCATGGAAATAAGCTCCTGAATCTAAAACTCATTACTCTATTCTATTATCCAAAAAAAGAATAAGAGCATCTTGCATTACCTCTACAACAATATTTTCCTATTTATTTGAGTTTTTTATTTTTGTCTGGGTGTGGTTCTCTTTATCCTTTGACCAACAATATTTCTTTGCATGTCCTTTCTCTCCACATTTTCAATGGGTAATTCCCTTACCTATGGATTTAGATCTATCATCCCTTGACTTTGATTTCCCATTATTCTTACTCTTGGATCTCTCCTTCTGTCTGCCTCTATTTTCTACATTCAAATCTTTCCCAGATGATGATTCCCTCTGTTGTAACACCCTGAACTATTGTTACTTTCTCCAGAGCATTCAAGTATTGATAAATGATTTCTTCTATTTAAGGACATGTTCCTTTGGTTTTAGGAAGTCATGCTTGATATGGATTGTATCCTGCTCTACTCTTGAAGATCTATGATTGAACCAGAATATGATTGGACACTTTCATTTCTTTGATTCTTGCACTTGAGTTCAACCTGATTTATGGATGAATTATGGATTTATCCACCTTTATGACTCAGCCTTGGATTAGTTGCATTGATCCAAGGGAATGTTTTATGTTTATTCAGGATGAACAAATTTTATTGACTTTACGAAAATTTCAATGTATGACTGAGCTTTTGAATGATCAAACCCGGAGGTTAACTCATGCTCGATCATGGTAAATGGAATCTAGTTCTAGATATCGTAACATCAGGAAAGGCCTGGACCTTAAGCTAGGTAAGATGTTTATGTTTTATATCTTAAGCTTAATTTATTGATGCCTAATGGAATCCTTTACAGGGATGTTTAATCGTGTATAGACTCTAACACTGATTAGTCCTATATTTAGGGGACTTAAACTAGATTCAGTTAAGGTTAATAGTCTTAACCTAAACTATAACCTATTGGTTAAAAAAATTGCTAATCTAAAACTAGCCCTAAACTATGAGCTTCATACTCCTAAGGGTTAACTACAGCCTAGCACTATGGAAGTGAGACTAATGTCTTATCCTATGATTTAACCTAAGTCACTAACCTATCTTAACTAATGCTAAGAAGGGAGAGGGAACCTAAGAAGGGTCGCGAGTCATGGGTGGTGGTTTCCATGGAATTTAAGAGGGGGATAAGGTTGAAGGACTTGGAATGCTGTCAGGTTTGGCGGAGGATAAAAACTACTAATATAGAACCTGATGTGGCAGTATCTCTAAGGATGGGAATGTTTGTTTATGCTTTCTTGTGGTGATCACCAACTTTGGCAGTCGGCTGGGCATAATGGAAAATAGGTGGGAGGATGGAAGGTAAATGTAATTAATGAGCTTTGGTTCCTCGAGCGTTGATTGCTTGGGAAGGCATGCAAGTGGAATTTTGTTTGTTTGTTTTGTTTATCCATGCATTCCACTTTTTCACTCTACTTGAGCACTGGTTCTTCGAACCAGCTATCTACTCTTCGTTGCATGGCAACCTTGAGAGTTTCTAGCTTACTTATCTGTTAGGGAAAATATATAAGGCATGGAGGTAACAATATATTGTTTGTTTAATCTTTCGTGGAAGAAGAAGAGAAGGTGCGAGCACATTCAGAGGTCTTCTTCGAATTTTTAGCGACAGTATCAGGCATGATAGGCCCTAACTTTTAAAAATATTTCTTTTCCTTTTAAATGATTTCATTAGAACAACTTTGTTCAGGTGATTTTTGTACAGTTGGCCTGGCTGGTAGCAATGTATTGGTTTTCCTCTTTTCTTGTTGATTTGGGAATCCCTGGTTATACGTAGACCCTGATGTAATCTACTTATTTTATCTTCTCTCCTTGCTGTGATTGTAATATGGGTTCGACTTCTGTAGAATTGTTTGATGTGAATACTATATGGGTATCGACTTCTATAGATGTGTTATATGTCTCTTCGTCTGACTGAGGTATTGAGTTTCCGAATCTGGTATCATGATAGACGTTGTGCTTGATGATTTCGTGTTTGAGAATACCACAGAATGAACTGTTGTGTCAAATTTGGTTGGTTTATTTGATTGTTGCTTAGTTTTATGAGCTCTACTATTACTTGACAGCTTCAGGTGAAATATAAAGTTGGATTTATGGTGAAACTATTAGTTCCTTCTATAAAGCTCTGACTAGTTCAGTTGCATGAGTTGGAAATATGTTTGAATACTAACCCTGTACCTTTCTTAGGAAAGGGTCTGAAGGTAAAACTCAACTAGTTCAGTCGCTATGAGTTTAGAAATATGTTTGAATACTAAGTCATGTACCTTTGTTTGAAAAGGTTCTGGATGTTTCTATGATTATAGGTTTTGTAAGTAATGAAATATTTGGTGTAGTTGTTGTCTTCTTTACGATTTTACTTGGATAATTGGAACATAGTTAAGTGATCAAGAGAAAACTTACTTTGATGAACTCTGTCCCCTAACAATTTGTGGGTGATCCTAGATCTGCATGAATGGAAATTAGGGTTTTATATTTGGATAGGAATGGACTGTGTTTGTTGTTACCTGAAGTGACCTTGAAATCTATCATTAGAATCCATCTGTTAACATTGGAAGTGCTATTTGTTTTGGTATCCTTGAACGTAACAACAAACTATCCAGTGTAATGGCTGGAAATAATTAGTTTTAATCTATTAGTAAGCTAATGATAACAGTTACCCTAACTCTTAGTCATAAAATGATTCGAGTCCTGGGTGAAGTGTAGATTGTTTATTTGGATCAAGATTGTGGACTGATATTTGAACGTTTATGTATATCGTTTTGTAACAATCTGTGGCTTTTGTTTAATGTGCAATTGCAAGACCCTAGGGATCTAAGGGCAACCTTTTTAAGGCAGGTCTATTCCTGATTGGAGCTAATGGTAAACTTAGGTGTTGATTTTCTTGCCTTCTCTTTTTCCCCGTGATTAAATTTAAGATTTTATATATGCATTACTCCTAGAAAGTTGGTCCAGTCCTGAAACTTGTTGAAATGGAGATATGATTTCCTATGTTTCTTCCTCTTAGTTGTAAAGTATAAGTTGATATAGGTTTTTGGAATACGAAGGTATTCTCTCCCTTTTCTGGAAATTATGAATGCTCCCTTATTTTGAATCTCTATAAGAACTCTACAGTATGGGTTTAAGATGAATAGACTGTTAAATTTAGGAGGAAAGAGTGGCAAGTGCTAAATCTTAACAGAAGTCTCCTTTCCTTCTCTTTAGCGATATTATTACCCTGATTGAGAAATTCAATTATTATCTTCTTGTATAAAAGTAGTATGGTAATAAAAGTTTGAATACTTATCAATGCTTATGAATTGATACAAAAAGTTTAGAGGATATCCATTAGTTGAAATTTCTTGAGGCAGTAATCTGTTTTTGCTTGAATTTTTTATATACAAATCTGTTGATTACATGCCCTGATAAGATTTCATTCCTTGAATAGAGTAATTATATTAGGATTGATACTGCTCTTGGTTTTCGGATGGCTAGGTATTTAAGATTCATTTTTTTTCTTCTCATTCTCTAATATAAGATGAATCATCCGAAAAGATTTAAGTTGAAATGGTAGCTATAATATGAGTTATGTTATAAAGTCATATTAGAATGGTAGAAAGATAATTAGCACGATTCATGTTTATGGATTTGATGAAACGATTCATTTAAACAGGTTGTTTAATGGAAATAATTGGTGGAATGCAATTGTTTTAAGAATTAGTGTTTATCATGCTCAGTTCACTGAACTGAACCATGCTAGCAATTTTTGCAGATGGTCATCGTAAGTGGTAAAGGCACGTAGATCTGATATGATGCCCAAATTGTTTAATCTGATTTTTATGATGAATTCCAACATGATTTCTCTAATTGCACTATAGGAAGAAAGTTACTCTTTTGATGATGATTATTGTATTAAAATATGCCAAAGTGCATAAGTTGTAATTGTATGGCTTGGAAATAAATGAAATGGGGAATTGTTACTTACGTGGCTGCATTTTTATTTGTTGAATTGATCTTCTCATGTCTGAATGAAGGAGAGTGTTTTTTTTATTATTATATGCCATGGGGTCTAGATGGATTCCCTAAGTAAGCCTTGTAAAAATTATGTGACTGAATATTTCATGTTTGACTAGTAATTCTTATATATTATGAATAAGGCTAAATTGGAAATTAGACCACTGCATTTTTAGGGAAGTTGAGGTTAAACTATGCCCTGATATGTAGATAAAATAGGAAGAGTGTTCTATTACTCCCTAATAATGATCTAAGTCAAAGAAATGTAATTAATGGTTTTAAATCACCATGTCTTAATAGTAATAAGTCTGATATATTTCAGTCTTTAGGGTTGATATGAACCCTTACGGGTTCAGTTAGCTTCCTTATGAGAGAACATAGGGTTGTTGTCCTTTTATGAGGAATCAAGGATTATTAGGAACCGATTGACACCTTGACGAGGTCTCAAATCTTATTAAAAACTTTTCTTTGTGAAACTGAACCTAAATATGTAAGGTGTCTCAAAAGTGTGGGACCCAGGGTTGGGAAAAGCTACCCAGTTAGGAGGGCCTATAATTCAAATTTAACTCAACTTAAGTAACTTCTTGAAGTTATATAAATCTTTCCGAGGCAGTATTGTAGGATGTTGACACATGTCAACTGCAGGGTTGTACCTTCGAGAAGATTGGGATCTTCTCGAGGATACAACAATGCAGGTGACGTATGGCAACACCCTTTTGCATTGATCGTTAAGATTTACACCTGAAACTTGATCAATATTTTCCTTCGGGACTGGATAGGACCATAGACGTGTTATGAGGCAGCCCCTTGGGACTCAGGGTACCTTGACACATGGGGTTAACAGTGTTTAATCCTGTATGTTAGCTTACCCTAGTCTTCAAGGGCATCCTTATAACGTGTGTATGATATTAACCCGTTCCGGAGCGAAAACTAGGTACAAGGGGACTAACAGAAGTCAGTATAAGACGATCTATATAACATCGGAGTGGGGTAAGGACGTATTCCGGATTGACGAGTATGCAGTCAAGGAATATAAGACATGAATAGTATGTTTCAAATCTTTGGCCAAAGTATTGCAAGCGGCTAATTGCGTTGTCCTATGTCACCTAGTCTAAGGGACGTGATGCCGATGAATAATGGTAACAATTATTCAGATAGGTTCCTTGGACAGAACATTCAGAATCCTGGATTAGGGAAGAGAACCACAAGAGGGAAGTGTTTAGATGAAAACACCAACTCGATGATCCACATGAATAGATCGGTAGTACACCGAGTCATGGAATGAATAGATCGGAGATACACCGAGTCATTACAACAGCATATGGTTATCTGTTATTTGAATGATTGTCATGATCTGTGTGTTCTAAATTATGTATTTAGAACTAGATAGCACTAATCAAAAAAAATAAAATTCTTGTTCTAATGTACTAAAATGAGGATGTTACATCTGTACTTTTCTTGCGAATTTCTTCATTCAAGATTATACTAACCACATTGTCAAACTTCAAAATATTATTAGTAGATGTTGTATTACTAACAGTCATTACCAAGTTATCTCAACTATCAGGAAAATAACATAAGAATAAGAGTGCTTTCACTTCATCATCAAACGAAATATCAACCAATTTTAACTGATTTACAATTGATCAAAAATCATTCAAATGACTAGATGCAAATCCACCTTTACACATATTAAGAACTAAATAGTTTCTTCATCAAATAAAATTTATTTGAAGCACTAGGTTTTTCATATAAATTACCAAGATATTTCATTAACTCTACCATAGAAGTCGCTTCTGTAATATTGGAAGCCACGGATGTTGTCAGGCTCAATCTTACAGATCCTAAAGTTTTTTTGTCAAGAATCTTCCATTCTTAACCAGTCATCTTCGTAGGTCTGGACTTTTCATCCAATGATAAGTATAAATCTCTTTGATACAGATAATCCTGAATTTGTATCTTCCATAATTGATAATTTCAGAAGTTAAACTTCTCTACCTTGTATTTGTTTTCTTCTTCCATTTTTTTAGCTCTCACTCAATCAGAAAACTCTCTGTGAGTAAATCTATCAACACATAAAACCCTCAAACAAAGCTCTGATACCAATTGTTGGGGTTCGCACAAGGTTGTACATATTATATATCAGATCTAAGCATACATACAATAAAAGTGGATATTCTACCAGAAGAAATATACAAAACAAGAGATATAAATCAACACCAGATATAACATGGTTCACCTAGTGTGGGCTACATCCACCAAGAAACAAGCCAATCTATTATCCAAAGCTTTCAGAAGATATACAATTAAAGATCTACAATCTTCCTCACCTCTTAGATGTACAGTACTTTCTTTCTCTCAAGCTTTTGCTTCTTCTCCAAGAATTCTCGCTCACAATTATTCTCCCAATAATCATTAACACACACACAATCCTTACTTCTAAACCCTAGATTTCATGCTTATATAGACATATACAAACTTAAGGCACTTAGCCACGTAATTGCAATCAATAGATATGTTTTAATACTAAATTTAGATCTAATTCTCGTGAGTTAAATAAAACACTTACACACAGGTAACCGAGATCGGTTAGCCCTAACCAGTGTTGGTTCCTACTTGCCTGACTGATGTCGATCATAAGTGACCGATGTCATTCCATCCCTAATCGATGTCGGTTACTGTGATTTCCTACAAGTTTAATATAACATGTTAATCTGAAGTAATTGAGCTCTATAACTCAACAACACTTATGTGCAACTATGGAATTGTGGTTCAAAATGTTGAGCGTACAACATTACCTTTTGGATAACCAAGCCTCTTTCTTTGGTGGGAAAGTTTCAAATCTACTCTAAGGTATTAACTACTACAAATGTTTATTATTCTTCTTATTACGATCTATCTTACACTGCATATGCCAAACTTAAGAAACTGTTGTGGGAATTTTTGTGAGCTAACTCTGAGAGGTATAAGGGGTTCCACAGGGTTTCTTAGGACATCTATTATCAGCCTAAAGAAGTTGGGGGCCTTGGGTTGCTTGACATTAAACTCCAAGGAAGTTCTCTCTATGTCAAGTGGTTAATATGTAACCTGGAAGGTAATGAGGCTTGGACGGTTTTACTTTGACATTGCATTTTTCAAGGATCTCCTTTAGGGAGACAAGCCTGGAAAGGTCTCAACACCCAATCACTTCTTCTCTTCCCTGTTTTAGTTAAAATTGGGGGTACTTCCATTTCCCAAAACATTTACAAATCCTAGGAGTTCCTTAAACCACACCTAATTTGGAAGGGGGTGGATTCCAATTTCGTTTTTCTATTAACTCCCACTTTCTCTGGTGGTCATCTATTCTCACTTTTCATAATGGTCTTCTTGTGTTGGCTCCTTGGGCTAAAGGCATTATACTTTTCATAAAAGGAATCAAGGTGGTGGGTTATTTATTTTGTAAACACTAAGATCTTGGCTCTCCTGGGGTGCTCTTACTACTAAATATAATCTTCAACTTAAAGACGCATAACCTATTCAGAAAATCATTGCTTGCATACCTGCTTAATATGTGCATAAATTTGGCATCACATCTGGTGCCTCGTGGTAGTGGGACTAGAAATGACCCATTGCTACACCTTTCCTCCATTACAAGCCCCATTTGGGGTACTCCTTAATGGCCCCTTAATTGATGCCCACTAACACTCTTAATTGTCATTGTAGTATTGCTTCCCATGATTTTTTTTCAAAATGTTGGTTTTAGAGGGTTTGGAGTGTTCTTATCAAACCCAAAAAAGCTCATTTTTTATGGTGTATTTTACACCAAGGGATTCCAACTGGGGACTGACTCAAGCATATTGGTCTTAACCCCATTTTTCTGGCTTGTCATCAACCAGAGTCTATTAAGCACATTTTTTGGTTTTTCCCTTGGGCTCAAGTCGACATGTAAGTGGATTTATACATGTTTTAGAACTTTTCTCTATAATTCTTTACCTGGAAAATGATCCTCTTGTGGGACTTCCTTGTTACATGTAACTTTCAACAAATTTTGGCACATTTTCAGAGTTGATATTCTTTTTCATCTTTGGAAAGACAAAAATAATGCCATTTTTAATAGAGATCCTATGGATTTTTTTATGTTACTAATAAAGTGGTTATTCCACTATTATGCTCCAAATTCATAATCAATCCGAGAAATTTCGGATGGAGGTCGAGCACTTCCAACGCTTGTTTGACCATTGGGGTGCCACCCCCTATGTAGTCATTCGCATGCCTTTGGATGCCCGTCGCTTCTCGCCACCTCGTCTACACCTCTCCTCCTCCGGATCGAGGCCAAAGAAATCCCAAACATCTCTCTTGGAGTCGACAGATCCCTTCTCGATGGTGATGGTCCCTTTGCTCTTGACCCCCTTCCTTTTCTCGTGGCGAGGTTTTTGGTCGGCTTGGTGATTTTGGTGGCGTTGGTTAAAATGCCCCTCAACATGGTGAATTCTGATGGCTAGATCTTTGCCATTTCTTCCTCTCAGTTGTCGACTAAGGGTTCTAATCAACAGCAACAAAAACAAGAAAATGGATGTCAGCCCATCCCAAACTTGGCTCACCATTCTAGTTATGGTTGGGGTGACTAGCCTGACAACCCTTCACCACCTGCTCCGTCCTACATGTTTGTAGTTGCGACCTAACTTTCTAGACTTCTTGTTTTACTTGCCTTTTTGATTACTTATCACACTTTTATAATGGTGTTGTTGGAAACTGACCTTGCTCTCAAGGTTTATCTAGCTCAATTTGTTGTGTATTATGTGGTATGACTTCTTTTCATCCATTTTTATACAATTAGCATTGTACATCTTTTGTTTACATATATAAAAATACGCTTTTCAATTAAAAAAAGATAGTGGAATTACTAATCAAATATTATATTATGCAAAGAATCAAGTAAGATTAATAGTTTTAGATACGTAAACTATGTTTAGATACTAATAAATGAATTCAAATCAAAAGTTGTTTATAATTAATTCTTTAAATAATTAATTTAAGAAAATTATTTTAAATATATTTATATGCAATACACTCAAAAATATCAATTTCAAGATTTTGATATTAGATATTATAAGATATTTTTGAATTGAATTCTTTTTATAAAAAAGTAAAATAAACATCAAATTTAAAAATAAATTATTACATGGCAATGAAACAATTTATACCATTATACACTTGTAAGAACACCTCAATGTAATTACATCCTTTCGCATTGATTTTTTCCTATATAAAGTGGCAAGCTTGATATATTCTCCTATAAAAAATATTACTAGAAAATACATCAAATTTGCATTTTCTCTTATAAAAGTTATAATCTATTGATTTTTCAATTTATAATTATCTCGAGACAAAATCATTAAAATGTTCTATAAACTGTTTTTTTGTCCAAGCATGGGTAGATGTTTTGTAAAAATTGTTTATAAAGATTGGTTGATAAGTGAGTATTTTTTAATAGGGAAATTAATCAGAATTAATTATCAATAGCGAGTATACTCCTGAATTTATAAATAAATAAATATTCAACCTCAAACATCATATATATTTTTGTAACATTGACTAGTCAACCAAAATGAATGTTGTTAGTTTACAATGTCATAATTTTTAGTAAAAAATTTACTAAAATGAGAAAGAAACTTGATATTATATACATGTATTTATTTATAAAGGACTATTCAAAAGAAACATACTGACATTGTTAAAAAGGATAATTAAGAAGCAAACATAAACACTGTAATATTTACGCCGAAAGGCGTGTTCTATGTTAGAAAGTCGGAGGGGCTCTGACGACCGAAAAGACATCAACATCTGTGATTTTTTGGTCGACGATGTACGGAGTGTCATCTGCCTTACACGTGTGAGTTTCCTGAACATCTCTCTATTGACAGCATTGCCAACAAAATCACAGATCACTGTAGGTTCAAAACACGTGACTGGGAGCTGTTTCTATTCTTTAATAACATTAAAAAAACAGTCTGTCGCAAACACCATAAAACTCAAACCTAAAAAACTAAAAAATTGAAAGCGGCAATATCATTGATGTGCACATACCGTGGCTCCAGCTGTGAACAAAAAAGTGCCGAGCATCTCCGTGAAAGGAACATCCTCGCCCAAACCCCAGTCATAAATGCCAAAAACTTAAAAAACATGAACTTAAAAATCATAAAATATTGGATGTATACGCAATCTTTAATTCAGGTCAAACCGGAACATTAAAAATTGGAAACGCGAATAAAAAAATGAATTAAGTCTGTCTATTTCGGCGAAAGAAAGAAAGAAGTAAAGAGAACCTGCATTTTCCAAACAAATCTGGAGTAAACAGCTCCGGCGGCCATGCTTGTAATTCCGAGGCTTGACGCCACCGCTGCAAACAAATACGTGTACCGCTCCGCCTTCCTCCTCGCCGCCCTTTCCCTCGATTTCCCCCCTCCATCTTTCACAGTTTTCCTCATGCTCTCCGTAAATTCTAGAGGCTCGCCTTCCTTCTCCGTCTGTTGTTGGGGATTTTCACTGACGACAAAGCACACGCTTCCCAGCTGCTTCTTTCGACTTCTAGAAAGTTCACAGCCACTGAAACTGGATAACCCGCCATTTCTTCTGGTGTTGATGTTGGCTACTCTGTTTACAGCAAGAGGTCGGAGGATCAAATCGCGGTAGACAATCCACACGGACATGAAATGCACACCATCTCCGTGTTTTTTTTCTTACAATAATGAACAAAATGCCTACTTGTAAGTTATGCAATTTAAACTCGCGACCGCTTGTTGCTCAGTTAGACAACACGCTTTTCTTTAATTTCCTTTTGATGTTAGTATGGTTTGATTGAGGTGGCAAAGGAAGGAATCCTCTGGAATAAATAGGAGCAGCGCGTGTCTCTGTTCTACTCTACTCTTTTTTTGTTTTTTTAAAATTCTTCGTGAACATTATTATGTAAAATAATTGATTTCCCAAGTTGGTTAGATTTATGTAATTATGCCGAAAGGCATGTACTAAGTTACAAATCTCAACTCCCTTTGACAACCGAAAAGACATCAACGTCTGTGATCTTTTGGTCAACGATGTACGGAGTGTCATCTGCCTTACACGTGTTAGTTTGAAATTGCTAACGGTTCTCTCTGGGCACGTCGACCTGCCATCCTTTCCATGCCAGCATTTTCCACCTCGAATCCCTTGCCACACCATCATCGCTCATCCCCCTACCTGCACAGGTATCGTGCTGGACCAGTTTCATTTTCGGCGTGGAAAGTAATAGATATCGGATCCATTTCATTCTTTTTATTCATTCTTGTTAATTTTTTTGCATCAAAAATCAAGTGAAATAGCTAGAATGTGCTAATATCTGAAATCTTTTGCTGCTGCTAGAATCCTGGGTGGTTTCCTGTGTGAAGATCAAGTAAAATACCTACATGTTAATGAAACTTGTGCTTTAACACAGAGGACATGTAATTTTAAGCAAGGAGATTAACTTGTCTATGTGTTCGATTGAAGACACAATGTCATTTCAGGCTCCTTCTAAGGGATCTTTCACTGATTAACTGAAGAAGGTTGTAAGCTCTATTCTCAACTTCTTGGAGAATAACGACTCTCTTTTCTTGGCCAATGTCTTACCATTTTTCATCTACAACAACAACAGGGAGTCGTATAGCTTAGATTATGTCTTGTTGAAACCTACGACACCCATTGTGAAGGACGGACATTGGATTTACAGGAGCCTGTTTGACGCCATGATTGATGCTACGTATTCTGCCATGGAATCCCTGGGGCATTCCAACACACCCATAGTTGTTACTTATAATTTACACGTTTTCGAACATGGAATCCATAATTTTAAATAACACGCAAGAGTCGATCCACGCTTTGTCGTCCATGGCGAGGAAAGTTTGTTGGACGGGACTTGCACCTTGGTTGTCTACGGCCATAAGAGCCACCGATTCCTTGTTGGTGTATTGGACGAGGCTCGATTTCTGGTCTTGTTGGGTCAGTAAAGTGGAATCAAGGCCATGGTATTTACTAATTAGCAATTACACACGAACGGTGTAATGGAGACGCCAAACAAGATGCATATAAGATGTTAAAGTTGAGGAGTAAGTGGTAAAGTAGGAAGAGGGCCGGTGAATAGGGAAATGGGGAGGAGGATTGCAAGGGCATGAAAAGTGATGGGCGGTGTATTTTTTTCTTGTCGGGAAACTAAATTTTTTACCAATTTTGAATAGATACTAAAGTTTCTACTGTTGTAACATACATTAAATGTGAAGACAAAGGAATTCAACATAATGTAATATGGTATAAAAATATACATCATTTCCAAGTAGATGGACACGTGAACAACACAGTTATAGTCGTAGGTGGGTTGCTTTGTTGTGTATACTCAAGTTTGTGGGATCCATGTGGATGAAATTGACACACGTTACATCGCCAAACAAATCAATCTACATCGCTTTGGAGATAACGAGTTGGAAGTGGATGAATCTTCTCGCATTGCCACGATCAAGGATATTTTTTTTCGTAACCAACAAAATCTCATGAGATAAGTGTGTAGTATGAAGGAATTCAAGCCAGGCAACTATTTGCGGTGGGGAAAGATTGCTGATCTAATATGAGTTGAGAAAGGCAAAACATTGGTGGCACTACATTGCAAACAAAGTGAGTTGCATTAGAGAGAAATTCAGCTCGTGAATGATAGAGCTGATGAATTGAGTTGCCTTAGATGGATGAGACAATGGGAAGTGAATGAATGAAATGAGATCGAGTCCGAACAATTTGGAGGGGCTCAAAGTGAGCTATGTAATGAAAAGCATGGTTGAGGACAAGATGTTGTAACTGATGCAGGAAACACATTTTAATCATGATGATGATATCTAGCAAAGAAGTTCCACTATCCATGTTAGTGTCCTTGGCGATAAAGGTTTGATAGGCGTGACTATGGAAGTAAAAGACATGGCAACAATGATTAAGTTAGAACATTTTATTTGTTTACATCACTTATTTCAAATGTGTCATATTTTTTGCATGATGTTAAATTTAGGAGGTCAATATTAAAAGGGATTTGAGGTGACCTAGGGTTGTGAAGGAGCTACCTGAGAAAAGGAAATAAGCTTAGAGAGATTACACTCGACACCAATTCAAAGCATTATGAAGTTAAATCCATTACATAAGAAGAAAAGAACACTCGACCTACATGATGGCACTTGAAAAAGCATCAAGATCGTTGAGTGAGTTAAGGTGATAGTGATATGTAGATAAGATGGGGCCAAACATATTAGTGGGGGGCTAGGGGAAGTGGTTATTTGATGTATTAGAGACAAACCTAATCTCAATCACCATATACTGGTGAGGATCACATGTGAGTAGTGCAATGGAGACATGAAATGGGATGCATAAAAGATGTTAAAGTTGAGAAGTGAGATGGTGTAGGAGGAACAGGGCCTGTGAGGAAGGGGATAAGGAGGAGGTCGTGCAGGGGCAGAAAAAGTGATGGGCATTAAATTTTTTTTCTTGTGGGGAAATAGAATACTTTACCAATTGGCAATAGAGCTTAAAGTCTCTACAGTTCTAATGTAACTAGGATGTGAAGACAAAAGAAGTCAATATAACATGATGTGGCATAAAAAGACACGTCAAGGTTGATTTCTCTCTATGTTTGTTCTGGGGATGCAAAGGTTGATGTGCAAGAGAACCTTTTCTTGGAAAAGTCCGATAGTATGAGTTGTGTACCAACATTCAAAATTTAAAAAGATGGTTCAAAGATCAAATAAATTATTGGCCTAATCCAACAAGTGTTGGATAACTCATTAAAACATTATAGTCTTTAGGGAACATAGTGATTCATACATTTAGTTTCACATACTTTTCATGAACAAATAAACTAGATCATCACCACAACTTTATCACATTCTTTTAGGCCTGGAATTTATTTTAGACATGCTCTCCTATTCCATTGTATTGTGTCTATGACCTTGTGATAACATGCCTTGTTTTCAATCTTTCCCTTTTTGTTTAGTCATATACAAGATGTAAATCAAAGATGCATTCCACATGATTGTTTTATCCCAAAATCGAGTTTCACGATAATTTTGGTACAACCTACCAATTTTTTGTCTTTGGGAGTTTTTGGAGTTTGTCATCTTCCCAAAAAAACCAGAGTTTTTGCCCAAGTTGTAGATTTTCTTTTATTTTTTAAAATTCCAGTCTTTTCAAGCACGCAAACAACCAAATGTAATGTCTCCCGAATCTTGAAACCCGATACACTACAATTTTTTCAGACTTTTAGACTTTCCGAACATCAAGACATATTAGCAAAAAAAATGTAAAATTTCAGATGTCCCCCTGAACCCCGAACCTCGACACACTACAGTTTCTTGGGATTTAGGGATTGTGGAACATTAGAACATGTGAGCACGAAAGCATGTTGTGTGCAAAGAAATTCCTAAACTCCGAAATGAACATGGACCTGGTGTGTCAAGTTTTCAGAGTCCGAGTGCATGAAGTCAAGTCATGTCTAACACGGTCAAACCCCCGATCCCCGGGTCAATGCAATAAATGACAACTAAATTTGACCCTGATATGTGTAAAAAAACTTGTAAAAAATTTCAAGCTCATTATTAAATTAGGATTTTTCACGTCATTTTCACCTTGTACGATTCAAATTTTTACCGCGACTTGCATTTGACCCTCAAAACTCTGATTGCGTAGTTCTTCCTCTTCCTCTTCGAATTGTCTTTTTGATCAAATCTCTCATACCCATTTGTAAATCTTGCGAGTTATCATTCTTCGTGGGTCTTTTCTATGATTTAGCTACATTACATGTTTTTTTTAGGCCTTGTTTTCTTCGACTGTGGTAAAACCTTTATTTTCCTTCCTCCTCCAAGATTTTTTGTTTCTCAAAGATTTACTTGTTATTTCTCCATGCTTTTGATTGTTACTTTTCATAACAAAAAGGGGGCCTTAGTGAAAATTCCTACTCTAACACTAGTCAGGATTTCTAACTTGATAAACAAGTTGAAAACCCCGATAAAGTTCATGTTGAGATTTTTGATCTGATTTTCAAGGTAAAAACCCCACCTTCATGTTTCATAATTTCTATGTTGTAAAAAATGTGAAGAACCCGACATGAGTCTTTTGGGATTTTAGAGGTGTTAAACATACCCTAAACCCTGTTTGGTCTTTGTCAGGATTTGCATGTTGACAAACAAGGAGAAAACCCTGAAAGTGTTCGAGATAGGTTTTCGAGGGTATTCAACAAGTCTGGATTTCTGAATAGTGTGTTTGGGATTTGGAAGTTGCTAAACAAATATAAATTTCTGACAAGTGTGTGTTAGGGTTTTCAAAGTGCTAAACAAGACTAAAATCCTGCTAAGAGTTCTTTTGGGATTTTTAGGTTGTCGAGCAAGAGTAAATTTTCAATTTGAATTCAGAGGTGTTCAGGATAATTTCTTTGCAAGTTTTCATTGTTTTTTCTTATTTCAATGTCAGAATCAACTAAAGGAAAAGAGAAGTCAGAATTATCTAAGGATAAAGATAAAACCATGAAGTATAGTTATCAAGGGGTGGTGCCCCCTTCCAATATTGATTCCAATATTAGATCAGATAAGCGACACAAATTTGGGGCATATCAACCTTGTTGATTTTTGGAGTCAGATAAATAACCCATCAAAATTCACCTTAGATTCAAGGCATTTATGATAGTGGATTGACACTTAAAGCAAATTTTCCAACCTCGACACAATGTCTAGAATTCATGCTCACAACTATAAGTCATTATGATGGTGGCACAAGGTCAGCGAAGAATCATGAAGGGGAAGTGGCATGACTAGATTAGATGTAAATTATTTTTATGATTTACTCAAACTCCTCGACTTCAATGAGTATGTAGACATTAATCAAGAGAAAGCTCAATAGACTTGGGATGATAATTATTCAGCTTGCACAAAACACTTGAACAAGAATTATCTTAAAAATCCAAAGGCTTTCATCAACCGTTTTTCTAAAACCTTACCTCGAAGTGACTTCATTCCTGAAGTTAATGACATCATTACCCATACTAATAATATTTGTAGGTCTTCATATAGCAAAGGATTTTCAAGAATGTATGTACTAACTCATCTACATCTTAAGGAAGAACCAACAATATATTAAATGGGGAGAGCTAATTAGTGATTCCCTGCATAAAAAAATCAAGGAGGTTTATGTGACGGGAAGATTCTACATGAAATCTTACCTTGTCTATGTTGCATCAGGAATGGGAATATGATAAGGAAAATTATAGCTACCTAAATGGATGGATACCGAAGACGACCAATTGAAGCCCAAGGTTCTTCTTTGCATCAACCAGAAAGTAATGCTTTCCCGCAAACTTGTGGGTTGAGAAAGGTCTTGTCAACGACACTACTGGTTATATCGTCGACATAGTCTATGGGGTATCCTCCGGACCCATGCAATGTTGCTGCGCCAAACCTTCTTTATAACAATCACGCATGTAGATTTCACGTGTATTTTGTATCGATAACCACTTTTCGCTCGTTTCTGTATTATCTGCAACTAAATTAAACTCCATATTAGATCTATGTTTGTTTACAAAGACGTCCAAAGTTTCTTGTTGCGCTCTACTTCTAGCCAGTCTAATATAACTAATGGATTTGTTATACCCCTTTTTCATTTCTTTTAACCTTTCCATCAAATGCATTCTTCTTCTCCACTTCCTTCAACTTATTCCCCAACCTCTCTTTCGGCGTTATCATCGCACACCTCACGTGCGATTGCTAGTATTTATTGTAGCAGACATGGAAATACAGTAACATTCACATATACCAAACACAAAGAACACAGTAACCTAGAAAGTATATATATGAGGTCCTCTGAGAGGTGATCAATGTCCTTTCTGTTCCTCCTTGTTATTGTGCCCCTGGAAGCTTCTCTTTTATCTTCTCCAGCAGCCCCTCTTTCTTCTCACCCTGCACATGTTCTTCCCCTTCTTTCTTGTGCCCTCCACCAAGCTTCTCCTTCAACCCCTCCCTTCTTTTTCTTCTTCTTCTCTTCCTTTTCTCCCCCTTCTTCATCGGTGGACTGCACATCAGTTCATCCATAAATGCTCTAGTCAGATCTATATGAATGAAATTAACTAACCAAAAGAAGTTGGGTATCGAGAATTATATAAGCTTACAGAGCTGGAAGACGATCTGTTTGAGCGATGGAGTTTTTCCTTCAAACCCCCTTGGTGGGGTTTTTTTTTCCCCCTCGCCATGGTGTTTTGGATCCTCCACGTGGACCTGAGAGACAAGGGCAGCGTGGTGAACATCGCCTACGTGGCCAGTGGGATGCTGCTGATGTGTCTCCTCTTCTTTCTTCTTCCCGAAGCCAAACAGTCCATGATCCTGATGCTCTGGTGCATTTGAGTCCGCCATTACAATCCAAATATGGATCTTAACAAATCAACAATGTAAATAACAGAAGCAGAAACGAGTCACAGATGAGAGGGAAATACTTGGATGGAAATGGTAGAATGAGGATGGGAATATATATAGGATTGGAATAATCTGGGCTGACAGGTGCACCTCATTTCGAAAAAGATGAGAATGGGCGAGGGTCACTCATGTCCTACGCACATGCATAGGAAAAGCGGGCTAAAGCACGCTTCAAGGTATGAACAGTGCAGCTGTACCGAGCTTTTCTTCAAGCCTTAGTGCAGCCCAGGCCTGGTGAATGCACTTGGTATATTTGACTGTACTGATTGTGCATTTAATGTATGATGTGGCCCAAAATTATTATTTTTAATGTATCTGCAATAAAAATATTAATAGAATCTACAGAAATTGAAATATAATCATTTTTTTTGCCTATGTATTAATCACTGACATGAAGCTGCGCTGAGGCTGTTGTGCCCTCATGTGCGTAAATCAAGGGTCGAGGGTCGTTGACTCCAGCAGACCGAGCCCTGACCCTGGGCTTGACTCTTGTCCATGTGCGTAGGACTTCAAGGAACCCACAGTATAGTTTGCTCGACAGTGGTAGACATTAAATCGAGCATAATACGTGTCGTTTAATGCCAACAAGAAATGTTTAATGTTGGACATGCATTTCCATAGATATGTATGGGGTTACAAAATATATCAGAATGCTACGCACTCTAATATAAATTTGAAAGCTCCCCACAACTACCATTTTGCATTTAGAAAGGGTAGCAAAGTGTTATGCACCCAATCTAGGTGGGGGATCATATAATTGATATGGTGTTATTGTTTATTATCGTGCCGAAGGCATGGATATTGTCTTCACTTTACCAATTAAACATTTGCATTGTTTTCAATCATATTGTGACATGTGTATTTAAATGGGGCTGGACTATAGTTTTAGGTTTTGATTTTTTTATTCTGGCAACATTTTATTGGTCGTTGGCTTTATGTGCACTGTTGAGTGAAACAACGTAGCAGTTATGAAACATTAATGCATTGAATGTGATGTACAGATTAGGCCACTTTTGACAGTTTTGAGTGGCTCGAGGGAAACCCATGTTTGTTTCTTACACGCTGTGTAATTTCTCATTTTCATCTGCCTGCCAGGAGGTGAAGGACTTTGAAGAGCAAGGTAAGTTTTCATGGCAATGCAATTTAAGTTCTGTGTTTTTATTTATGTTAATTTTCCTATGTTTCTCTGTGTTTATGTTTGTTGTGATTTAAAGCTACGTCTAATCCCATGGCCAAGTGCATTTTTCTCTGTACACAAAATCAAAATTGACAACAGCCAATAACTGGTAAGCACCACATGAGGGAAAAATATATACGTGGGTATCTCTGAGATCATCTACTAACGATCTATAGTCAGGGATCTTCTAAGATTGGAACAAACGTCTACACACAAACGTATGGGAAAAAACACAAATGTTGGTGCTCTTTCGCAGAAAATTTTATTCCAGTTCCTTGCCAATATTCAGAGCATAAATGAAAACCAATGTTAGGTTCAGAACTGATTGACTGAGATATAACAGACAAAAAGTAGTATTAATGTTCATCATTTTATCTTGGATCAGACAAAAAAGAGTTCTCAGACTTTAGCAAAATAAAGTCACGGGCGCAAGAGCTCATAGCAGTTGTGTATGTAAATAAAGTAGATATATATATATATATATATATATATATATATATATATATATATATATATATATATATATATATATATATATATATATATGGTTTTTCCATCAAAACACAGCTCCAGAATAACATATGACATCGATAATATCTTTTGCAACCAATAGATTCAATGAAATCCCTTTGAACGAAATGGAAATACAGAAAACTAGAGCTCTGTATTTGTTGCCCATTTCGAAGCTTGTGTCCAATGTCATGAGCTTATTGTTGTTTTTTCATGGCTTTGTGATTTTCTCAAATGAACTGAAAATGGTGTTTTACTTACAAAACAAAGATCAGTTGAATATATTTTATGTGCTTTACTCTTGGGCCCATAGTAATTTCATTCTCTAGCATAAAAACTGTTGTTTTTTATTGTGTACAGCATGGGTGAATTGATTTAAACTGATATTCTGATCTGTTATTCAATCAAAACAGCAATTACTGAGTGCATCCAATAAATGAATGTGCATGGTTCTGTCAGCCTTCATGTATTTTATAGTTTATGTTTTATATTCATCTAGTTCAGTCACTTGCTTTCCTTCATTATGTTCCATTTTTCTCCAGCCTTTATGTTTTGGCACAGGCTTGGAAAATGGTCATAAACGTTGTGCAGTTTGGCTTCAAACATGCCGATTGCATTTGCTTAAATGTTTTTTGCAAATTTCTTAAATATGTTTGAAGGCACATTTCTTGGTATGTGTCACTCTCATCATGCTTTCCATTAATGACTTCTTTAAAAGTAGGCCACGAAGAAGGCATTTTCAGTATCCAGTTTCAGTATTGATTTTGTTTATTCTGATTTAGAGCACCTATGCTATGTACGCTACAATCTTTGCAGCACCGTTCTTGCAGTAGACGATGGCTTCCACTTTGTTTTTCCTACTCTTTATCTTTTATTTCAAGTAGTTATTGTATTGATTAACACTGTGAAAGTTTGACACAAGGAAACAGTCAAAGAGGCAAATCTTGCTCAGAGACAACAACTACTCCAAGTAAAAGATAAATAACAGGCAAAAACGAAATGGTGGCCACCATCTACTGCAAGAATGGTGCTGCACATGGTGCAGTGTGTGTAGCAGAGGTGCTCAGAAGTAGAATAGACAAAATCAATACTATAACTGCATACTGAAGATGTCTTCTCCATGGTCTATTTTCAAAAAAGTCATTAATGGAAAGCATGGTTGGACAAAAAATAAACTGGCCATATTCATAATTAAATACAAGTAGGATGCTAGTGTAACAAAGCATCTTTAGTCAGCACCAGAGACATATGCCAAGAGATGTACCTTCTAGCATATTTATGAAATTTTTGAACCATGTCTGAATGAATACGTTGTGGGTAAGCAGCACACTCATTACAAACCTTGTCACAGTCACAAAGACTTTTACAAGTATCTAAAATGTTGTAACAATTTTATATTCATTTGTTCAATCGATCTTAAGCTTATAGTGAATGCCCTATAAATAAATATAAACTGAAGCAAATCAAGAACAACAAACAAGGAAAAACTGTGCGCATCAAGTTGACGATGTCATTTTCATTGCCACAATTCCAAGACAGGGTCAAACTGCATTTGCTCAAGCAACTTCAAACACATTTAAGGAAATGTAATTGGCAGGTTTAAAGGCGGAAAAATAACATTTCTTGAATGTCATGTATGAGAATTCCCTACTTCTTATGTATACCGCGTGTGGAAGCATAGCGAAGGTACGTCACCTATTTGATAAAATGTAAACATATCGAGCGCGAACTGAAAATGATTTGCTGCTTAAAGTGATTCTTTAACAAAATGAGTTCTGAGAACATATCATATTTGAGCTACATTCTATCAATCTTAAGCTTGTAAAGAAACATTTCTTCACCTTAGATACTTTGCCTTCTCTATCAAAAACTTGTGCACACCATGTGCATACAATATTGTTAAAGAATCGCTTTAAGTAGTAATTTATTTGCACTTGACACTAGATGTATTTACATTTTATCGAATAGTTTGCGCACCTTGACTATGCTTCGACATATAGCACACATATGAGCAACGCAAAACTCTATTTGCTTAAATGTGTTCCGAGTTGCTTCAGCAAACCCACTTTCGCCTTGCCTTTGAACCATTGTGATGCAAATGAAATTGTAAAGACCATTAAACCTGCAATCATTTGCATTTGAGGAGCCTGTATTCTGCATCTTTCACAAAAAAAATGTTTCTTTCACTCTTTCTGTGCATGGAACCCTCTGATAATTTATTTAATTAAGAAGCGCATCTTAGACAGCGCATTCATTCAAACATTGTTCACAAATGCTGCATAGAGAAGCTTCACCGCAGTAGTGCCCTGCTTGAATTTGATTGTAAACCTGGTCACTTTTTTTTTGTCTTACCATGCTTTCCATTGATGACTTCTATGAAACTAGACCATGAAGAAGACATCTTCAATTTGCAGTTTTAATATTGATTTTGCACATCATGGCTACCACTTTGTTTTTCCTGCTCTTTATCTTTTATTTTCCGTAGTTCTTGTATTGATTAACATTGTCAAAGCTGCTTTTGCTGCTATTCCACTTTTTTTCTCTGAGCAAGATTTGTCTTTTTCACTCTTTCTTTGCATTGAACTTTGACATTGTTGATCAATAGAATAACTACTCAACATAAAACAGACCAAACAAAATCAAGGCTAGATCTGGATACTGAAGAGCTAAGCCAACAAGTATTGATAAAAATCATGGTTCTCTTGTATCGTATAGATGCAATGCACAAGATGCTCATAAATGTTGTGTTGTTTGGCTTTTAACCTGGCAATTGCATCTGCTTAAATGTGTAACAGTTTTATATTCATTCGTTCGATCAATCTTAAGCTTATAGTGAATGCATTATAAATAAATATATACTAGAGTGAATGAAGAACAACAAGCAAGGAAAAACTCTGCGCATCAAGTTATCAATGTCAGGAAGCATAGTGAAGGTACGTGGCCTATTTCATAAAATGTAAATATATTGATCGCGAACTGAAAATGATTTGCTGCTTAAAGTGATTCTTTAACAAAATGAGTTCTGAAAACATATCATATTTGTGCTACTTTCTATCAATCTTAAGCTTATAAAGAAACATTTCTTTAGCTCAGATACTTCACTTTCTGTATCGAAAAACTTGTGCTCATGAGGTGCAAACAATAGTGTTAAAGAATCACTTTAAGCAGAAAGTTCTTTGTAGTTGACATTGGATATATTGACATTTTATCAAATAGTTCACGCACCTTCACTATGCTTGCACATATGGCACACATATGAACCACAAAATTCTCGATTTGCTTAAATTTGTTCCGAGTTGCTTCAACAAGCCCGCTTTCAGCTTGGCTTTGAACCATGGTCATTCAGACATGCTTCAGAAATGTTGCCTAGACAAGCTTCACCCCACTTGTGCCCTCCTTGAATTTGATTGTAAACCTGGTCACTTTATTTTTGCCTTACCATGACTTCCATTAGTGACTTCTACGAAAGTAGACCATGAAGAAGGCATCTTCAATATCTAGTTTCAGTATTGCTTTTGTACATCATAGCTACCGCTTTCTTTTTCCTTCTCTTTACCTTTCATTTCGAGTAGTTCTTGTATTGATTAACACTGTCAAAGCTACTTTTCCTGTTGTTCCGCTTTTGTCTCTGAGCAAGATTTGTCTATTTCACTCTTTCTCTGCATCGAACTTTGACACTGTTCATCAATAGAATAACTACTCAACATAAAATAGAACAAACAAAATCAAGACTGGATCTAGATAGTGAACAGCTAAGCCAACAAGTATTGATAAAATTCATGGTTGTCTTCTATCATATAGATGCAATGCATAAGATGCTCATAAATGTTGTGCTATTTGGCTTTAAACTTGCCAATTGCATCTCTTAAATGTGTTTCACAAATTTCATAAGTATGTTTGAAGGTGCATCTCTTCATACGTGTCAGTCTTGCCATGCTTTTAATTAATGGCTTCTTTTAGACTAGACCATGAAAAAGACATCTTCACTATCCAGTTCCAGTATTGATTTTGTTTATTTTGATGCAGAGCACTTGTGCTATGTACACTACAATGTTTCCAGCACCGTTCTCGCAGTAGACGATGGCTGTCACTTTGTTTTACCTACTCTTTATCTTTTATTTCGACTAGTTATTGTACTCATTAACATTGTGAAAGTTCCACACAAAGAAAGAGTCAAAGAGACAAAACTTGGTCAGAGACAATAACTACTCAGAGTAAAAGATAAAGAGCAGGAAAAAACAAAATGGTGGCCACCATCTATTGCAAGTATGGTGCTGCACACATTGCAGTGTGCATAGCACAGATGCTTAGACGCAGAATAGACAAAATCAATACTAAAACTAGATACTGGAAATGCCTTCTCCATGCTCTAGTTTCAAAAAAGTCATTAATGGAAAGCATGGTTAGACAAAAAAATAAATTGACCAGGTTTACAATTAAATACAAATAGGACGCTACTATGACAAAGCCTCTTTCGTCACCACCAAAGACATGTGCCAAAATATGTAGCTTCAAACATATTTACGAAATATTTGAACCATGTCTGAATGAATACGTTGTCTAAGATGTGCTTTTCAATTAAATAAAGTATCAGCAATTACCATCAATTTTTCTTCTTCATGCTCTCCTCAACACTATGCTTGATCAGTTTTCCATAGATGCAGGATTTGTAACCTGTTGCTTGATATATGCACTGGACATATGGTATCTTTGAAAATGACATTGTAAAGACCATTAAACCTGCAACCATGTGTATTTCAGCAAGCTATATTTTGTCTCTTTCGCACAAAATTTGTTTCTTTTACTCTGTCTACGCATGAAACCCTGTGATAAATTATTTAATTAAGAAGGAAATCTTATACAACGTATTCATTCACACATGGTTCACAAACACTGCCTAGACAAGCTTCGCCACACTAGTACACTGCTTGTATTTGATTGTACAACTGGCCAGTTTATTTTTGTCTTACTATGCTTTCCATTGATGACTTCTTTCAAACTAGACCATGAAAAAGCCATCTTCGGTATACAGTTTTAGTATTGATTTTGTACATCATGGCTACCACTTTTTTTTTTCTGCTCTTTATCTTTTATTTTGAGTAGTTCTTGTATTGATTAACAATGTCAGAATTGCTTTTCCTGCTATTCTGCTTTTGTCTCCGAGCAAGATTTGTCTATTTCACTCTTTCCCTGTGTGGAACTTTCGCAATGTTAATGAATACAATAACTACTCAAAATAAAAGACAAAGAGCAGGTAAAACAAAGTGACAGTCATTGTCTGTAGCAAGAACGATGCTATAAATATTGCAGTGTACATAGCGCAGGTGCTCTGAATCAGAATAAACAAAATCAATACTGAAACTGAATAGTGAAGATGTCTTCTCCATGGTCTAGTTTCAAAGAAGTCATTAATCAAAAGCATGGTAAGACTAACACATACCAAGAGATACGCCTTCAAACATATTTATGGAATTTGCGAAACACATTTAAGGAGATGCAATTGGCACGTTTGAAGCCAAACAGTGCAACATTGATGAGCATCTTTTACATTGGATCTATATGATAGAAGAAAACCATGAATTTTTCCAACTTCTATCACTTAACATTTGCATTCTATTCATTTGGACACCACTACAACAGTGTTTTTTTCTCTTTATGCACTCTACACTCGATAAAATTCAATTTTCTTCTACCTCGTTGCAAGACACAAGTTACTTTTCAAGGTTATTACACTTTCTTATTTCACTTTCTCTCCTCACCAAAATACAATCTATGCATACTCATTTGAAACCTTCTAAGAGTCAAAAAGTCTCTTATAAATATCTAAAATAAGACTGGCCAAACAAATGAACACTTGCTTAAACATTCTTGCTGCATTGCATGATCAGTTAATTCACATCATGAATGTTTCTGACTGACTCCAATCACTTGTCAAAATGCCTTTGAAACATTTTAGCATTTGTGCGACTTTCTTAGCTTGTGCTAAGGCCATTCTTGCATTTAGCCTTGACTGGATGAATAGACAAATTTGTTTCATCCTTTGAGATCAGTTTTTCCAAAAATGGGCATCTGCAAAAAAACATTTCTGCTTAACTAATTTCATGTTATGCTCCAAAGCACATGCCTCACAACATTTTTAAATGAAAGCTTCTGGGTCCTTTGCTTTCTGCATTTGAATATGTTGTTATAACTATTGTAATTTCTCCTTCCTATTTTCAATGCTCAACTGAGTTTATTGAAATACATGTTTTCTCCACATTGCTTGTGTATTTGCATGGAGCACAATATAGATTTTGTTGATTCTACATAGCTCCTGCTATAAATGGCTGCTTTTTCTTGTGTATTTCATTGCGCAACTTGCTTCATTGTATCTACAAAGATTTTTTTCCTCTGTACTTTGGTTTGCAACATTCACTAAATGCATAACATGTGTTGTGTACATTTCAGATTCATGACAAAAGCAAAATCACAGAACCAAAGACATTTCATTGCTACTTGTTTGAATTGCTCATGCTCCATTGTAAAAGGTATAAACATTACTCTTCTTTTCTATATTCTGCTTAGAATAGTTTTTTTTTAAATAGAAAAAGAACAAACCAAATGCAAAAGAACATCCATGGCTACCACGATTGTTGATGTTGAGCAATATATATTGTCAAACAGCATCATACAAAGCATAGACAATGTCTTGCATAGGTTCAACCTTTTCCGAGACTATGCTTTCAAGTACGGAGTCGGTGACTGCTTATTTGATTCCTTTGCAGTACTGCTCCATTTTTGATACACATCACTTGAACTTAGAAGCGGTGCCATTGAACACTTCCAGACTTTTCTCTCTATCTCTAATCCTGTACCATTGGCTTCTCTACAGTTAGAACTAGATCCTGAAAGCCTTTTTCTTATGCATGGTGTTCATAGCTGGGAAACATATTTACATCGCATGAAACTATCTGCAGTGTACTCGCCCAAAGCTACCAAACAAGGCCTATGGGGCGACATCTTTTGCATAAAATGGCTGAACTTACCAATATGGGTTTGGTCTGCAGTAAGAGGTAGAAATTATCTTCAATTCATTCCAGATAGTCAGATACTACCATATTGTATTATCTTCCATGATTCCAACCCTCTTAGTGGCCATTATGAACCCTTATTTTGGAAAAAAAATACGCCTTTCCCTGAACCAACAAACAATGCTCATCTATTGTCCCGTCAAAATTCTGTAGAATTGCTTTAGAGCAGTTTATCCAATCAACTACAGCAACTATGCCTTGTTAGGCTAGAGACAAGTGACAATATCAATGTTGATAGCCTTTTCAGTTGTTTTTCCTGCATTCGCAACAATGAATTCAACCCTCGTTGCCTGTGCAGGTATGCTGCTTAGGCTTTTTGTAGTTCTATTCTTCGACAAGATCATACAACTCTTCACTTTCTCCATACCTGGCTTCATCAGAACCCCATAACAAACATACCACACATTGGCACATGGCAAGGCCTTGTGATAAACATAGCCACTTTCCATGACCACAACAATATACACACAGACGACTTCATTATCCATTAGTTATGCCTACTTTTTGAAATAAATATTCAACTGTGGGACTCGCATCCTTTCCAAGTTTTTAATATTTATTCTGGCAATGCATGACTTGGAAAAGCATACAATCTCATCCGATTTTCGCTTCCCGAACCACATTTTCATTACAAACTATTGGCTACAAACTCTCGCTATGTTCCAATACTCGGTGCCATTTATACATCGGAATATACGGCTGTCCAAATGCATACAGAAACTCAAAGCATAACTTCGCAAACAAATGCGCAAACCACTACGCACAACCAGAACAAGGAACCGTCGAAATTTTCACTTCACTCGATAAAAAGAGATATACGCAAACAGACACATAACAAAGTTGTAACATATCCCAATGTTAAACATTCCCTGCTACTCAAAGGCGATTCATGTGCCAATTTATTCAATGCCAAAATAGCTCTTATGTCCACATCGCTTAAAACTGCAACAGATGACATTGTCTCCATTGAAACAATCAACCGAAAATCAAAAGACTCTTTGCAACTGCAAATGTTAACCGCCATAAAACAATGCAACTCAGCAATGCCAAAATTGTCCCTAGGAAAGCCAAAAACAATTATGCGTAAACATACACAACAAACAAGCAACTCTGCACAATTCATTGCCCGTTTTCATGCCCGAACAAATGACACACCAATCCATACATGCAGAATTTGTAACCAACTCCACTTCAAGAAAAATATGACATATTTTACAAATTCAACTAAAAAAACTTATGCTCAACTGACATCAACAAAAACAATGCCGAAATCCAATACAATTTGTCGACCATGCTCAACAATCTTGTTAAATGCCAACTTGCCAAGATTGACATGCCCTCAGCGAATTGAACTGATTCCAATGCTTCCAATAGTGGCAATGCTTTCTAAACTTGAAGAGAGACTCATGTCTCTATGACTTGTATTTGGTCAGATACGATACCAGAGCCATAAACGTCCCCAATACACGTTAAAGGGAGCAATAATAAATGTTCCAACAAATATTGACATAATCCAACAAGCATTGCCAAGATACCCAGAAGAAGCAAAAACAATTGTTGTGGCACTTAAACGACGCCTTGAATACACAAAAGCATATCATTCAGGAAATGTGCACCCCATAATCACTATGGCAGCTCTTAAACAATTATGTGCAACAACATTATATCTTATGCATGAAATCAAACTAAACCATGACTGGGATCAAACACTGTCAACAACACTCAAATTTGAAACAATTAACAATGAAGAACATGAACATATCTCCTCCGAAAGTAGCTCATCTGATGATGACATCAATAATGACAATACACATGACACACTAATTCATGGTTTCACTGACTCCTCAACTATCCACTACCTTAAAGACAAGATCATAAATGTCGCTCCTGCAGAAGGCTTTACACCATTGGGTATTTTTCAAGACAAATTCTCAGAAGAGATGAATTTCCCAACTTTTTTTTTGGGCAACCTCGAAATGAAACAACAACAAAAACAATCGCATATCAAAAAATAGCGCAATGGGAGTTAATGCACTCAGATTGTAGATTTTCTTATCACATAACAAATATATTTGTCAAAGCAATAAAAATACTAATTGACCAAGTGGGTCGTTCGATATGGCTTAGAATCAGAAAGGGCCAATTAAAAGGTCAGACGCTATTTTGCAAAGACGTCAAATACAAACCGAACCTAGAAAACATCTTAAGATCTGATATTGGATACATCGATTTCAAAAAAATACGCATTTCCCCAGACTATATGCAACAAACAAGAAAAAACCTTTTTGCAATGATTCGACAACTCGACCCGCCTACTTTCTTTGTAGCATTCTCAAGTGCAGAGCATTGTTGGCAGCCACTAACCGAGGCCCTCAATAATTTATACACCCAATATCAGAACAATGTCCCTTTACAAAATCCAACATGTTCAGATTGCAACAACTCTAACTTTCTTGTTAAAAATGATCCTGTTACATGCACTCGTTACTATAAACATAGACTCTATGCATTGAGACAATTACTTTACAAATACAAATCCTTCTTTGGCCATATAGAAGATTTCTTTTGGGTCACGGAATTCCAAAATAGGGGAAATGCTCATAGCCATTGGCTGATCTGGACAAAAAATGCACCGGTCTTTGGAAACGATGCCAATGACATTATAGAGTCGTACGTTGACCAATACATTACATGTGACACTAGTTTGTTCCCTCAACATATGACTCAATTGCAATGCCATCACCACACAAAAAGCTGCAGAAAAAAACAATCCAATTGTAGATACAATTTCCCGCAACCTCCAATGGTTTGTACAAAAATACTTGAACCTGCAGAGCAACCAACAGAATCTGCTATTACAATTACACATTCCATTTTCTTTTCTCTCGAGAGTAAACGATACGATACTTGCATAACACATGAAATGTTCCTCCATGAACTAGGTCTTGACGAAATAACATACATACAAGCAATACAATCAACACTCAAACAACCAACATTGCTGCTCAAAAGAAAACCAGCGCAAGCATGGAATAATAGCTTCTCTAAGAAAATGCCCATTGTTGGCAAGCAAATACTGATGCTCAATATGTGCTGAATGCTTATGCAACGGTAGCATATTGCTACTCCTACATGACCAAGATTGATTGAACAATGACAAAAGCATTTGCTAGAATTCACGCTGAGCACCAAAAGATGTACCTCGATGTTATTCAAATGATACGAAGCCTAGGCAATGCAATGCTAAATACCCACCAAATGTCTGCACAACAAGCAGTCCACATAGTTCTTTCCATCCCTTTAAACAATACATCACGAAAATGTGTTTTCATAAACACTTCAAATCCCGAAGAGCGTACATTCATTCTAAAACCTCCAACTCTACTTCAGCAAGAACCAGATGAATCAACAAACATCATGTGCCGCTCTATCATAGACCACTACATAGCACGACCTCATTCTTTGCATTCCATTTGCTTAGCTGACTTTGTTTCCATTCACAATGGTAGCAAAAATAAAAAACCTCGAAACAAGCCACTGATCATCAGATCTGTCAACTATAGCAAATATCTTGACATAGACAACTATTGCTGTGAAAAGCTTTTGCTTTACATCCCTTTTACAGAAAATGAACACAACCTAAAAACCAAATTTGTAACTTGGAAAGATGCATATGCATTTCACAAACACACTATCCATTCCAATGAATCCAAATACCATTACACTACTAACAGCAAATGGGGGGTGACATGGACACAGCAATTCACGATGTGTAATTATCTCTCAAATCCTCTGAGAAAATGACAAACATAACTACACATAAATAGCTCCCCTTTGAAGACTATGACATACAACATGATTTACCTTTCCGCAATCGACATCAACATTCAGACACTGCAAAGAAACAATTTCAACTAGCAAAACACCCTAGCATCCAAGACAATAGAACATATTTCAAACAAATGCAACTTCTCAATAAGAAACAACAAGCCATTTTGAAAGACATCTCCTTTAAGAAAAATAAAGACCCATCAATTCCTATCTACCTTTTCCTCACATGAGGTGCTGGCACAGGTAAAACATTTGTTGCAAAATTGATATTTGAAACATTGGCTCGTATTTATGATAGCTCCATGCATAGCGACCCCTTGAAAATCAAAGGCTTGATCTTGGCATTCACGAGAAAAGCTGCTTACAATACTAGTGGAATAAAACTCCATTCTGCTTTCCTCTTACCTTTCAATCAATCTGAACTACGCCCACTAACCAGTGAATGATTGGATTGCTTGGAAAAGCACTACCAACAATTACAACTTGCTCTACTAGACGAAATATCCTTGGTTGGAGGTCAACTTCTATACTTCACAGACCAACAACTACGTCAAATAAAACACATGCCCACAACTTGGTTTGGAAGGATGGACATGATCTTTTGCAGAGACTTCTACCAAGCACAACCAGTCAATGACTGTCTTGTGTTTAAAAACCCCAAAATTTCTAGAGAATTGATTGCCTATGACTTCTGGGATACACATGTCAAAATATATGAATTGACTAAAACAATGCGTCAGAAAGATGTTGCCTTTGTCTCTATCCTTAACAGAATTCGAATTGGACAACATTTAGACTCTGACCTTGCATACCTCAACCATACTTGTATTCGGTCAATCCCAGTTGATCCAACACTTCCATTCCTTTTCTAAAAAAACATAGATGTTCTCCAACACAATAAAAAAATGCTTGCACTTGCTCCAGCTTCAAAATTGTCATTGACTCTATCGATGAACAAGATACAACACTAGAACAAATGGAAAGCTACTCTAAAACTGTGGAATTTCCACAACATATAGATCTTAAAGTCAACATGCTAATTAAACTTTTTGCAGGGAACTACGACATCCAAGACGGATTGGTCAATGGTTCTGACGGAGTTTTCAAAACATATACAGCAACAAATGGCTTCGATGCACTATGGATAAAATTCAATGATCCTTGTATAGGAAAACAACAAAGATCAAAACATCCGCAACTGACAACAGTGGCAATAGAGCTAGATTGGACTGCTATTGTTCGAGTTGCTAGACCCTTGCATAGAACATCATTAAAGACACCAGTCACAATAAGAAAACAATTCCCTGTACAACTTTGTTTAGCACGCACAATCCACAGAGCACAAGGCCTCACACTTGAATGACTTTATTTCAGTCCCCTTGGCATGTCATCCCATGGGTTGGCATATAATTCTCTATTGCGAGTCAGAACCATTTCCAACCTTTACTTGTTGTACCCGCTTACGAAAAAAAAATTTAGTGTCAAACAGACAATCAACACAAAAATGGACCGACTCCGAAATGAAGCTAAATGGAATATTCAGCATGAATTATCCACAGCTGATATTTCTTCGTCTATTATGATTGCTTCGCTAAATACCCAAAGTCTTCATGCTCACAGAGAGGCCATTCTACATGACCATGAATTAATGCAATCTCACATTCTCTATTTACAAGAAAATCACATTGCTTCCCCCATTGCAATTGACTACCTAGATGGATACCAATGCTTATCTGCAAACCATGTCCATGGTCTAGCAATTTTTATTGCAAACAATATAGCTTTCCTAGAAAAACATTGCTTTCACGATGCACATGTAGAGTCACTACTGGCAAAGATATTATTGCAACACCAATGCATATTCTATTGTCAATGTCTACGTTGCGCCAAATGCACATCTGCAAAACATTTTCATTGTTCTTGACAATGTGTTCCGATCCCTTGATTTAAGCATTCCCACCTACATTTTTGGAGACTTCAACATCGACATGCAAAACAAAAATAGAAAAATAGCAATGCTTTTAGAATTTATGCAAAAAAACAATTTCAGTTTCCATATACAACATTCAAGTGTCTTCACTACAAACATGGTCTACCATATATGGTCAAACACAATCCTTGAAACCTGTAATACATTTGAAATATTTGCTTATTGGACTGACCACCCAGCAATTTTTTCTCTCTTCAAAAACACCAACAACAGCACTGCATAATTGTAAGTGCATACACACAGTTTTATTGAATCAGGAAAACAAATATCTAGTTTCTTCATTGTTTTCTTTCCTTTTCATTTGTGCTCTACAACAACCATTTACATATTTGAATGCTTTGCAGATAGTTACAACAACAAAGACATGGAACACACCTCCAAGAACAAGGACATTGACAACAACGATATTTTGCAAGAATCCTCTAAACGGTAATCTTTTTCTAATGTTTCTTTACTTTCTTCTCATTATTCATTTATTATCACACTTATTCTTTCAATAAAAGCATCTTAACACCATTCAAAACGTAGTCCAAAACCAGCAACACAGCAGCCATCCTCCATACTTGACATTTGTGCAGGCAAATTTGCAACTGTATTTGAAGGTGATATCCTCGTCGTCTATGGACCACCACATGCAACCAACATCTCCCCCCCAAAAGCTGAAATCCTCCATGCTGATTTAGTTGACAAAAATGGTCAAATGACAATCACTTTGAACATGAGCAACACCTTCGTGCACAAATCTGCATCCACTGTGGTTACTGGCTACGGCCTGCGTGTTACTGGTTTAACCGTCAAAGAAAAACAAAAGTACGAACGAGGAGATGCAAATTGTTCTTTGTCCACAAATGCAACAACCACCATGGAAAACATACCCATAGTTTGCAAAACACGAAAACTTACACCTGACATGACAATAGAAGAGCTTCTTCATTCAAACGCAACATTCTCTGTTGGGTCATTTGCCACAATTGTAACAGGAATCCACCACATCAACGACCTTTTCACCCTCTACGTTAAAGACTCTGACACTGAAAATGGAAAAGCAACAGTATTGACACACTCCCTTCTTTCATTTTTAGTATACATTGCACTGCATTATTCCCTTCAATTTTAACTACACATGGTGCTTTGTCATTGCAGGTACATTTGGGAAACTTTCATGTTCCATTGTGTCATACAATAAGAGATGTCAATTGCAGCAGGCAACATACCACTATTGCTCTTCAAAAACTTTATCAGACAAGGAATACAGGGTTCGCGTGTTGTACGTGCAGGCCATTCATCCTTCATTGACCCTTTAAATGATGAATCTACAAAAACATTTTTACAGTCTCCCATAAACACAAACACAGAGGCAAGTACACTGCAATTTCTCTTTTTTAAATTATCTTCCATCGACAAATTCAAATCTATCAATTATGTCAACTTCATCTTCCTTGTACAGATTGTAGGTATACTTCACACAAAGAACATATACCTTCCTCCTTTCCAAGCATTTTGTGTAGAATGTGACCATCTCACAGAACCTGATCCAAACAACCTGAAAAAAATTTCACTTTGTGCAACTTGCAATACATCAAAACCATACAAATATAAGCACTTTCTCCATTGCTCCTTGCAAACAATAGATGACTTGTTGCACTGCACATTGCGAGAGCCATTACTGCAAAAATCCTTCCCTCTCCTTTGTCAAACACAGTATGAAGAATATCAACAAGACATCTCAAATACTGTATTTCTTCTCTGTCAATTCCAAATCAAAGGTACATTCACCTTGACAGTTGACAACTCAATATCCACAATCAAAGAAACATAGCTTTCTCTTTTCTTTGGTAAGCATCTACATTCTCCACTTCTATTAATTACATATCAGTTTAATTCTTTATTTCCAGTGTAACATACTCGTTTTCTTCTTTCAGATTTCTGGAACATTTTTGCAAGCCACTCACATACACGAACAAATTTCATAACAGGCTCCCCGTTATCGCCGGCAACAATCGACTATTACTGTCTATGCTTTTGACAATACCAACAAACAGTTGCCTAGCCTACTTGTTACATATTATAGGCTTTGCTTTTGTTTTAGCATTTTTTTAATTATGTTACTATCAGACAATTAATACAACTCTTTTTGTCTATTTTCATTACTCTTTACTTTCCTGTCATTTGCTTACATATCCAACTATTAATTCACTGTAGCATACCACCTTTTTCACAAGATTTGAATACAAGGATCTAATATCTTTAAATTTCTTCTTTTTATATTAAGACATTAATTCTTGTCACCTATTTTTTACTATGTCACCTACAGTTGTTTGCTATATCTTACAAATTTGTTGTATGTCTAATATAAATTGTTCCCTGCCTCACTTTCAAACAGATTATGTGACCAGCTACAACGACTATGCCTTGTCACGCTACAAAAAACATGAATACTCTGGAAAACAAAACCAAACAAAAATGCAAACACTTTCCATGCCAACTGTTACACAAAACTCAGAAACAGACAAAAAACAGACCTCCTATCCTATAACACCAACTGTGTTCAGCCTTAAAAGCCTGAGATGAACCTCTCTAGTAAATTTGTGCATAGTCTATCTATTTAGAACATAGTCTTTAAAAAACTAGTTTTATTAGCATGTAACAAATGTTATTTTTCTGACTTTTGTTTATTAATGGCCATGGTCAAAGCTCTGTTCCAAACTTCCTGTTTTACCAGAGGCTGCCAAGATGCTCACAAATCTCGTGTAGCTTGCCTTTAAACCTGCCAATTTTATTTCCTCAAATGTGTTTCACAAACTTCATATATATGTTTCAAGGCGCATCTCTTCGTACGTATCAATTATAGTATGCTTTCGATTAATAGCTTCTTTCAAACTAGACCATGGAGAAGGCATGTTCCGTATCCATTTCTAGTATTGATTTTGTTTATTCTTTATCAGAGCACCTGCACTATGTACACTGCAATATTTGCAACACTATTCTCGCACTACACAGATGCCTACCACTTTCTTTTGACTGCTCTTTATCTTTTATTTTTAGTAGTTATTGTATTAATTAACAGTGTGAAAGTTCCGCGCAGACAAACAGTCTAAGAAACAAATCTTTCTCAGAGACTCCAACTGAAAACATAAAGAACAGGAAAAAAAAACAAAGTACTGAGCTACCGTCTCCTGCAATAATGATGTTGTACACATTGCAGTGTGCATACCACAACTGTTCAGAAACAGAATAAGACAAAATCAATACTAAAACTGCACACTGCAAATGCCTTCTCCAATGCTCTACTTTCAAAAAATTCATTGAGCGAAAGCATGGTAAGACAAGAAAAAAAAGTCACCAGCTTTATAATTAAATACAAGTACCGCATTAGTGCAGCCACTACTGTTTGGCCTTGCAATACCTTACGTTTGGAGCAGCTAAGCTATTTAGCATCGGCCAAAACTATGAACAACAATATTTCAACCGCTCCCCTGGATATGTAAACATAAAAGATAATGCTCCTGGGTCAAACTGCATTTGCCAAAGCAACTTCAAACACATTTAAGCAAATGCAATTCACAGGTTTAACGTCTATGCTCGGAACATTGTTCCAAACTTCCCATTTTGCCACAGACTAAGAGAATGCTCACATATGTCATCAATATTGGCTTTAAACCTCTCAATTGCATTTTCTTAAATGTGTTTCAACGCACATCTCTTCGTAGATGTATTTGCAACTAACTGAAAAAGCTTCGCCGCACTAACGCCCTACTTGTATTTCATTATAAACCTGCTCACTCTATCTTTGTCTTGCCATGCTCTCCATTAATGACTTGTTTGAAACTAGACCATGGAAAAGGCATTTTTAGTGTGCAGTTTTTAGTGTTGATTTTGTACATGATGGCCACTACTTTGTTTTTCCTACTCTTTATCTTTTACTTTGAATAATTATTGTATTGATTAACACTGTCAAAGTTCCTTTTCCTGCTACTCCACTTATGTCTCAGAGCAACATTTGTCTCCTTCACTCTTTCTCTGCACTGAACTTTCACACTATTCATCAATAGAATAACTACTCAAAATAAAACAGAACAGACAAAACCAACACTGAAACTGCACACTGAAGATCTAAGCCTTGCACATATTCAACCTCTTTGTTGAATATTAGTTTGTTGAATTTGCTGACATGAACCTCAAAGAGGCTGAGATGGCATACCAAAGGATTTTCATGTTCGCTACTCAGGTGGATCACCTGCTAACCTCCGCAGCCATGGATTTTCCTTTGAAATCTACTTATCTTCTTAATCACACTACAAAGAGTGGTTTTCAAAACACTTCTGATCTCTACGATGGATACAACTAAGGTAGGAAGCTAGGTATATGGATTTAAAAATTGAAGATTGTGCAGGGCAAAGCAAATGCCAAATTTGAAGGAAAAGAGTAAATCAGCACTCATTCACATCGATGTCCTTCTCATTGTTGCTGCTAAAACATATTTTAGAAGATTGCTACAGCTATTCTGATATCTTTTTAGCGTTTTCAAGGGTTATTTTTACAAATTATTTATTTTAACTTTTAAAACAGATATGGCTACAGATGGCCCACATACCGTATCCAGCTGTATTTGATACGGCCCACTTACATGTTCAAATGTGACTATGGACAAATACGATATCTGGGCAATGTCCGAACCACACCGTCCCCGCACTCAACACACATATTAACACACCTGCTGCCATATACTGCAACCCTGAATAACAATACACAAATTACTATATTTGGATATAATTATATTTTAATTATTTCAGTAGATTCTTAGATAATAATCTCTTCATATAATACAGACGAATCCTAAAATGGCAACCCCAAAATCATCCTCCTCTATCTGTCATTTTAAACAAAACATATCTGCACCTTCCAAATGCAGTCACGGAGCTAAGCAAACACAATCTGCATAAATTAATTGCAAATACTACCAAACCATTACATGCATCTGATTAAGATACATAACCTATCATGTATTGGGATTAAAACTGGCATCGCCATCTTGCTTTACAAACATTCCCATCTCCTACAATGCCAAGTAAAATTTTACATGATCACAATTAAATGCAAATAGTAAAGGCTAAAAAAGATCAATACCTTACAAACACAACAGACAAAGTTACTAATCTCTTTTCCCTTACGATAACACTTGCAACGACCATCTAAAAATGACTCAAAAAAATTTGAATTTTAAGATTTCTCTGAAAAATGGGTATTCGAATTTTGATATTGCTTATTTCTGTATCAACTAACAATGTTATTCATCTAAGCTACTAGATTATGTTACTTACACCTTACTCTTTTTTGACCGCACATCCATCTCTAAACTAGAACACCGTATTCTTTGTCTACCTGCACCGCCCATGACAAATTATATGTAACAGGAACCAAACTACAAATACAAAACTTGTTCAATTTGCGCAGCGATTGATACGAAATTAAGTCTAACATCATTTTCAACTAAATGCTCTCTACAAACTGAATCTAAGTCGCATAAAACACAATACAACTGCACAACAAAATAATTTCAATGTCTTCTATTTACTGACTCTAAATTGAGACAATCATAAAGCACAAAGACAAATAGAAACTCATCTCTACGATTATACTCTTTGCGTCCCCTGCAAACACAAATCCACAATTCTGCCATTTCCACGCCATAACATCAAAAAACAAGTTTTGCAAAGCACAGCCAAAAACATGGTACAGAATAACACGTATCTAGCCTCTTCCAGACACCTGTCATCACCATTCCGCCTTCTGTAAATGACAATAAATCCCATTACAATACAAGTGTGTGACTATTACTCCCGCCTTAATATCTACCTAATCCATTTCACAGATGGCATCGCAAAAACGCACCCTTCTAAAATATCACCCAAAATCGATAATGCAATTAAAACAATAATGATCTTCTTTTTACGTAACTTTCAAACAAAATATAACTACAACCTATACATGGTCAAATCCACATCTAATTCATTTCTGCCAAATTTAACATACAATCCCTTTATATGTTAGTTGTTTTCTAAATATGATGCTACTTTCAAAAATAATATGTATCACAAATACCATATTTAGACTTAATAGATCTCTATTCAAAACCCTTGAATGATTTAAAATTGTGTAAACAAAGCTATCTCTTTATTATTTTTACAAATCCTAAAACCAATCCCGCACAACATATTACTTCTAACTACGCATCTTATAACAACTAAAACCAACATTTATCAACAACATCTTTTATTAATCCTCGTACTCTACAACGACCCTCATTTTCAAACATGTTTCTGCAACATCGATGTAGCACCCTAAATTTGAATCCAACATACTTGCCACTTGTCCTTTCCAACTTATCCTTGCAACAAATAACAGTCGCGTGATCACATAATGCTTTGCCAATAATGTTTCCCATCTTCGATAAATGACCTAAGCTTTCATTGTACAACGAGTACTAACAAGCATGCAATCACACAATACTTCGCCAAAGACATCTCCGATCTTCAACAAAAGAGAAACAGCCTCGTGCCAGAACACACCCTGCCCAATTGCACTACAACAAATACAATAGCAACAACAACAAAACATATTATTTTTGCAAATCCTAAAACCAATCCCACCCAACATATTACTTCTAACTACGCACTTTATAACAACCAAAACCAACATTTATCAACAACATCTTTTATTAATCATCGTACTCTACAATGACCCTCATTTTCAAACATGTTTCTGCAACATCGATGTAGTACCCTAAATTTGAATCTAGCATACTTGCCACTTGTCCTTTCCAATTTATCCTTGCAACAAATAATAGTCGCATGACAACATAATGCTTCGCCAATGATGTTTCCCATCTTTGACAAACGACCTAACCTTTCATTGTACAACGAGCAATAACAACCATGCAATCACACAATACTACAACAAATACAATAGCAACAACAACAAAACAAAGCCTTCGGCAAGATTTTCCATATCATGGCCTTGTTAATTAGCACTTCTTAAAAGGATGTTTAATGCCATATTGATAGTAAAAAAATTAAGGTTTGTAGAATTTTTGAAGTATTTTAAAAATGTATTGAAAAGATATGTCTAACTTGCATATTAAGGTACATAAGATAATTTGTAAAGTTTATTTTTAAATGTATTGAAGAGGGCATATTTGCCATCGGTAGTGGACTAAGCCAAGCAACCAAAGGCAGGTTTGATTTTTTGATTGAATGCAAATTTTTAGTCATAGCTGCAATTTCGAGATGCATCGAGCCTGTAACATCAAGCATGTCTGCCACCACTACCGACAATGCTACTCGAGATGACGATGAAACACCGAGTGATGTATTTGATCTAGCTTTGGCTCAACTGCATGAAGTGGGCATGGTGTTGTTCTTACGCTACCTTGTATTGGCATATGTGAAATCAACACAAAGTGATAGTTTAGAGAGTTTTTTTCCTTCACAATGTAACTCAACCTCACCCACCCTTCATGAATGAATAAACAATATGAAATATATGTAAGCTTTAGCCTTACCTTATTTTATTTCCATTTTTTCCTTTTTTTTAAGTTGTTTTGAGCGTTAGAAAACTCATTTTTGACGTGAAACATGGTTGTTGTAGGTGCATAGTAGATGGTGATGGCTAATTAGTTGTAGTTAAAAACTTGCATCTTTGATCATTTATCTCCCCCAATTCACTTTGCCTAATCTTCAAACGGATCTAAAGAATACTCGTCTAGAAGGATTGTATCCCTTTCTTTTGAATTGTATTTCATGAGTGAGAGTGTCATAAAATTTCTTTCAATTCCCAAAAGTAACTTGAATTTTAGCTCTCTTAAAATTGACAATCTTTTCATTTCTCTGTAGCTACAATTCCCAAACAACCATAATAGGTATCATATCTCATAAATCCTTTGGGATTCATGTAAACACTAAACATGTAATAGGTGTCATATCTCATAAAGCCTTGGGGATACATGCAAACGCTAAACATGTTCATTTGATCAAATGAGAAACCAAAGTTTGATTCGAGACTCAAGGAGAGTTGAACTTAGTTAGGAACTCAGATGTCTGTGACAAATTCACAATAGAGGAAAAGATGATTAGCTTACTCTTCTTTAGCAAGACACATTATGTATTTACTAAGACCTACGAACCCTTTATTTTTGTAGGTGTTCTGCTGTGAGAATTTTTCCATGACCTGTAAGGGATGGGAAGACCTTAAATTTTGGCTAGGTTTATGATTTCCAATCTTTCTCCCATGGGAAGGGGGTGGTTAGGAGGATTTTTGGGGTTGTCTAAATCTCACAACCCTTTTTGATTGACTAATTATTGGGTACCTAAATAATTTCTAAGCCATAGTAGTCTACCTCACTTCTCTAGTTAGAGTTCAATAGTCCTTGACTCTACTACCTTAGTTGTGCCTCAATTCTATTTGGATATCTGAGAAGTCATTATATTGGTTGAAGGAGGTATTTTGTGAGTGAAGCATCCCTTCAAAAATAAGTTTTCCATTTCAAAGCAAACAACACTATAACAAACACATTCAAATTTGAACATTGTGAATCTCGTGGAATTACAAATACCATGGTTAGAAACAATAACAATCTAAATATGTCTATTAAAAAAATATAACAAAATTTGAACATCATTCTTATTCTATCGTGCATAAATATAATGAACCCCATCATTGAAAAATAATTTTTTTATTAAATCTGTCTTTTTGCATGGGTGAGGTGCACAAAATTTTTAGGCTTAGAATGGCAAGAACTGAGGGGTTTCCATTCTGCCAAATTTTCTCAGGGCATGATCTCGAACTCATCCCTTATTACAGTATCTCTGAACCTTTGCACTCAACAAGAATTGAATCCTAGTGGGCTCTTGGTGAGCCAAGTAACTTCACCATTAGACCAACGACCATTCGATATGAAAAACAAATTTCAAAGAATAAAGATCACAGTTTTAAATAGACAATATCAACTTTAGAACAACTCACGAAAAACTTATTCATTCTTTTTCAAACTGTAAAGAGCCTTTATTATCAGTGTGAAATCTTAATTTTGCTACATGTTGATTATACTAATAGTATTTATTGCTAAGAGATTTGGTATTTGTGAAATCCTTAGAAAACATGTAAGTGTGCCCTACTTTATGACAAAAAATTATAATTTAAAAACTGACTAGCAAATAAAACTTTAAAAATATTTTTAAAATTTTAAAAAACTAGATAAAATAAGGATACTTAAAAATACATGTGTTCAAGTTTTAATTGTCGACATACTTTATTGAAAGTATATATTTTTATATATATATTATATATATATATTAAAAGGCACCTAATTAAATGCAGAGAAGACTACATACACTATAGTCTGTATTCTTTGGCTCTGTAACTAACAGAAAAGACATTAATGGAGAACAACCCCATTCAGGATTTATTCTCTTTTCCATCAACTTCATCATTGTTGTTACTTTACTCAACTATTAAAAGCTTTTTGTCGGTGAGGATTTTAAGCGCTACACATGTTATCTTAGATGCCACGATTGACGTCTAAATAAGGAAAGTCGGAAAAGTGTTTAGGAAATACACATCAACTTTTTTGTTGAAGGACACATAGCCATTCTGCCGCTTGGCGCGAGTATTTAAATTTGAATTTAAGGGCAGTGTCAGGAAAGGTTTTTCAGTCCAATTTTTCAAAATGGAGGTTTGGGTTTTTTTAGATTAATATTTTTATTTGGCGTGATTCAATCTCGGTCAATAAGTTTTTATTTGAGTTAGTTTAATGAAGAATAATTTGTGCTCTCTAAATAGATGTCATAAGTTCAAATCTTGAAGGGGTAGGATATGTACACCTCGTATTTGAAGTATGGTTCTATATACTATAAATTACCGAAAAACCTAAAATTAATTCACCCGACATCATAGACTATAAAAACAATTATAATTATTATTATTAAACATTATATATCCTATGGATCAATTAATTATTTATTGGTTCAACATAAATTTCTATTGATATGTTTTTTTAATTATTTAATCTTGTATTATATTTTTAACTACCATTTTCTTATTTATTTTTTGTTCTACCTTATTTTGTTATTGTTTATTTTTCTCTTTTTATGTTCTTTAATTTCCTTTTTCCATTTCATGTGGTCTTAAGTACTTTTCATAATGTTTGTATTGTTTTGGCTTTTGCTTTCTTTTTCCTCTTTGTTTAAGAATTACCTAAGGTTTTGTCTTCTTTTTATTGATTCTCCCAATAACTAACATATTAGTATTGTATGAATTCGAGTTTAATCTAAGTGTAGTTAAATATATTTTTGAATTATATTTTTTAGCGTTTTAATTTCTTTTTCAAGTTTTCCTAGTTGTCATCTATTGGTTTTTTGCACTAAAAGGGTTGAATTTGAGCTCAATAAATCTATAAATACTTAAGTAAATTAGTACATTTATAAAACACAAGATATCTATATAGAATGCAATTAAGTTATAGTGAAGAATTTATTGTTTCAAGAGCATTCTCATGCCAAAGTGTGAGTTCATGAATGTAGCATTTACTAGAACTGTTTTGCATAAAATTGAAATAAGGGTTCAAACACTTGCATTATGCATACATCAAATAACATGGTGACTTGCATTAAATGCTGATTTCCAAATTGCTCAAGACATGATGTAATTATTAATAATGCAAGGATAACATAGCTCCCATATATACACCTTAGTTTTCACTCTTACTAATGACTTTTCTTTACAATATATTGGTGCATCAACCTCCTTCAGTGTTTGCCTTAAGGGATGTACCAAGAGTAGGGTTTAATTGGTTGACAATACTTGGTGAAAGATTCGTTGAGGCACTAGTTCTAGTTTATCCCTAAGTGCATTCATAATATATTTCTACTACTTTCCTACTAACCATTAAGGACCACTTGATATCCTTAACATAATCATCTTCACATTGTCTTCCTGGATCACCTTCAAATCCTCTTTATAACCTTCCCAAGTGTTTTTTCTATTTATGTTTTATCTCCCCCCATTTCCTTGAATGGATTGTTTGTAGTTGACAACACTGACCATGGTTAATGGTCAATATGATCCGGTAGACATCCATACATGGTCGATGTCATTGGTTATGTTGAGTGGTGACTTCAAGTTATATCTCCTATAAATAGATGGCATTGTTTTCATTTCTCAAAAATATCAACACATAATCCATTTTTCTTTAGCTCACAATTTTTCCTTAAAGTAAGAGGTTTAGGGTCTTAGCAAAGCTTATACTTTGAGTTCATATTTGGATTATAGGGTTCCAAGTAGCGTCAATAATAGGAATTGTGCCTATAAGGTCTATCTTAGTATTTGGATTCCTCATCTTTGGTCTACTAAGGTATTTTTTTATCTATTTCTCTTGTGTTCCACCCATGACAACTCTCTCATGAGGTGTTACTAGTAATAGAGGATGCTAATGCACCAATATTCTCTCCATGAACATAAGTATCCATAAGCCTTTCTCTTTAATTTATGTTGATGTGATTGATTATGTTAATATATCATGTATTAGATTATGATAATGTGGCATATATTTGTTTATTGTGTTACTTCTTTTAAATAACATGCTTACTGCTTAATGACATTATAAATCTTAGTGCATCTTAGCTCTTTCTTATTATCTATATTTTTAAAATTATTATGATTTTAGTAAGACCTCACCCCCTTTTATTAGACATCAGATTAATAATGTTACAATTTTGATATGAGTGTGGACTACTCTCTTATAGATCCATGACTATTATGCCCCTAGATTGCATATGTCGCTTGTGTGTTGGGCTTATAATGGTCCTAAAATTATATCATAATATATCTTATTTAAGAGATTGTTTGACAAGATTTCCACGTTACCTGTTTCAGATTAGTGAAAAACCAATGAGAAATAAAGAAACTTCAACATATGGGAGGGTGTAGGGAACCACTTGATGTGGATAAGATGATATGGTATGGGCACATAGTAAATAATCGTCCTCGCAGCGAGTCTCCAAGTTGCACAATATCGAAAGATTAAACATGAAAGGGGGGTTGGTAAGATATAGGGTGGGCTTCCCAACAAGATTCAACTCCAAGAAATGCAAACTTCCTCGAGAGGATGTCAACCCACGTGATGATAATATAGAGTGATAATATGATGAACAAAAAGGAAATATTTATTACAAAATTTGAACAAATATATGATATGATAATCTGACTTATATGATGATTAAGGATGAAAATGATAGAAAATGAGAACAAACCATAGAGGGTTGACAAAAACTCGAGAATAGGATAGAGAGTCAACAACAACAACCTAAGAGAAGAAAAGGTAGTCGATAACGATCCGAACAGAACTATGCAAAGGTATGTAGAAAAATGGAAAAATATGGAGTCTAATATGTTATAATAGATAACTAGATGTTGCTAGAGGGGTGGAATGCTACAGGGGTGGATTGGATACAGGGTATATCATACAAAGTTGCATGTAAAGTGGATAGGGTGGGTTATGAATAGGGTTGTAGCAAAATGTGGGCTATGGGTCGATGGCGACTGGGTCTGATCGGCGGACAAATGAACCAAAGATGGGATATTAACAAGAAGATGGGATAATATGTTGGATCTATGGGGATGATTGAGGTTGACTAGAAGTGGAAGTAGAGCTCGACGAACACCTTCAAGTACTTACAAAACATAACAAGTGCATGCACAAACCAAAGCTCCATAATAATCTTTAACTCTGAGCTCTCATTGTAAAAAAGACACACCATGATATCTCAATTTATTATAAGGATTCACAGATAACACCAAAAGAAATATCACAAAAGCACACAGAAGCATAAATATTATAAAACCATTTGAGACAAGGATTAAGGGTGATTAAATAACCCGGGGCAGGGTCGATGACAACCCAGGTTAGTCACTGGAAAACTAGGGCGAGAACACTATCATTTGAATGAGAAATGAGGACGAGAATGGACTTTTAAATGGGTGATGGTTTATTTTTAAGAGTGCATGCGTGTAAGAGGGTTTAAATGGGTGTAAGGGAGTGGAAAGAATCTTAGGAAGGAATAAGGTGAGTGGGAGGGGAATCCTAGGGAGAATTAATGAAGGGTATTAATAAAGAGGGATGGGAATCCTTTGGGGAATGATTAAATGAGGGTAATTAGGGTAGACTTAGGATAATTAAATGATTTATATGTATTTAGGGTTTATTAAATTATTTTAGGATTAATGGGATTAATGGGGATTTTTAAAATGGGAATATGGGAATTAAGTTAGATAAGGGGGGATAGTGATAAAATAGGATGAGGGAAAAAAATAGAATAGTTCAGGAGGAAAAGGGTGTAATTTTAAAAATAAGAGGGAAACAAACATTCTAAGCAAGGGCAAAAAGTGAACACGAGACAAAGGCATATGGAGGTGCCAAAAATAGGTGTCTACAAAGATATATAGGGAGAGGATAATCATATAAACTATATTAGCTAACATACATTTTGGTGAGTCTAATATGAATATTACTCCACCTTTGAGTGAATTATCTTCATGTTTTTTTTTATCTCATATCATGTCACCTTCTAATATCTCTTGTTTTTCATATGGCTTCTTAGTGTAACCAATTTCTTAAGTATACCTTTCTTCCCAAATATATTTTCCTACACCTTTATAACTATTAAATTTTGTCATCACACTCCTACTAGATGTAACATTTTTACAACACTCAAAATATTGAATCGACCTCATTTCCTCAAATTCAATCCTTGTGTACATAATATGGTTACCATCTAATTATGAAAAAAAATCCTAACAGAACTCCTAATAGGGTTTCCACTAGATCTTGACAAAAAAATTCATACTCAATAAAGAATCGCATTAAAAGGTAAAGAGGATTAATTATATCTTGATGTTTACACCCTACATAAATAAGGGTATGGTATCAGGTTCTTTCTTTAATTATTAAAAGGTGTAATTGTTGTACATGTTGTACATTTTAAATTAATTAATAAATATTAATGTGACCTATATAGAATATATATTTTAAAACAATGTGCAATATATAAATAATATGAAAAATCAATTAAAACATAAAGAGGAAAGAATATTTAGCTGAATAAAAAGATACCATGATGATCTATGTGCGGAGACTAGATGTGCAGAGTAGCAAGGATGTGGAATTACTTTATCTTTGTAACTTTTTGGGTTACATAAACTAGTACCAAACTGTAGTCACAAAATCATGCACTTTAGACATTATTTATCCTAGTTTCATACTACTGTTTAGAAGGTTCTTGAGTGAAGAAAGTACTAATCAACTCCCGTCTTTTGGCCATCTTGTTTTATTTTATTTTTTCATTATCGACCTCTTGCACCCATATGCTTAGTCAGCTTCTGTCATCTCGCGTTATTTTATCCCTGACTAGAGTGCCCATATTATTATTGGGGTGCTCGTGGGTGCCCTAATCTCACTAGGGGTAACCCAGTCCCTTTTACACTTTCTTGTCATCTTATTCAGCTCCTTAGTCATCAATTGATCACTCTGCCACCTACTCATTACTATTATCCTTATATGTTACCAAAATATCAAGGTTCGTCTATATTGCAATCATCATCAAATCAATGAACATAATGATAATGATTGCCACACTTTTCCATGCATAATCAAGCATCTCGAGTGTCGGGGCACTTATTTCATTTGTTACACAACATTCTAATACAACTAATAACTCCCATTGGGTTCCTAAATCTGACTCATTTATATCTAAGAAGCATCAAGCCAACATCACTCCAACAATAACCTCTTGCAATTAGTTCACCATCTTCTCCTTTTCAGCCATATGTGACATCACTAAGTCCCTCATCTACCAACACTAGTTCACAATATCCTATTAATAAGTCGTCAATCATATCACCAAGCCAACTTAAGCAAGTTCCCTTCAAAGTTAGTGCAATATGGCCTCCTCTAAAATCTAAGCTCCAACCAATTGATTTTGTCCCAACAACTAATCATCTTACTAGTAATCACGATGTATTTTCAATTTCACCAATATCACATAGTTCTCCTATTGACTATATCCAACATGGTTCCATCGCACGCAGACTAGGTCTTTAATATGTGACTCTTGTTACTCTATCCTCTTGGTGACACATTTATATTCTTGTGGTTCTTATATGATTGCTTGAGGGGTCTGTTACGATAAATAACCTTGTTTCATCTTACATTACCATATTCCTCCATTACATCATTATCTATGCATACACACATCTATAATAATTTAATGCTCCTTATGCATCATCAATTAAATTAAATCTATAATGCTTCATTACCCTCATACATCATTTATCACACAGTACACACGATATCATACACTTGGGGGGGCATAGCATCCCACATCCCCCCTAATATTATCATTTATGAATATCTCACTATTTCATTCTCATACATCAATCTCATAGCATACACATACTAATTACGCACTTTAGTGTTGTTGTTACCCGATGACACACTTTTTTGCTTTGGTTCACACTTGAATTTTGAGAGCTTACTACACATGAACCCCACACACTACACCATAGGTGTTGCACATTGCATTTCATCACACATTACATGTCATACACCATACATTTTATATTTTAGTCTACAACATTTTGACATTTGCACATTTACACATCATATATCATCCTAGTCTTCATTCGACATGATTCTAGCATTACATCGTTCTACACATTGTATTACTAATCCATATAAATGCATGCCATTTTACACATTCTACACCTCTGGCATTTACATTCTACATATCGTGTATTCGTGCATTCTATTCACCTTGTATTTTACACATTCTACACATATTGCATTTACATTCCGCACATAGCGTATTTACACATTCTCCTCATCATATGGTTGTCCATTATTATCACCTATATGGCATTGTCTTCTACGCTTTGTACTCACCACCCTATGATACACTTTAGTTCCTCGGTCCATACTTGATTAGGGGATCAATTTTAGTGTCAAATGTTCCCTAAAATTCCCTAAACCATACCAGTGCAGTAGATCCCGTAGAGAGCTTTCTGTTGACTATAAGAACGTGAAAAATGGACACTCTGAGCTCAAGATGGGTCCAGCCAAAGTTCAGTCAACCAGAAGGTCAACATGGGGTCAACAAGTCAATGGTGCTGTGGACGGTTGTAAAATTGTCCAAGTGTCTTAGTTAACAGTGGAAAAGTGGAAAATAGATAAAAAAGCACAAAATGAAGGTTGTTTAAGTTATGTTTATGACCTCCAGTCTTTGACACGTAAAAAGTTGGTTGCGGGAACAAGAGGCTCAACTTTTATCACGGAAGGGAGCCCACCCGCCGTGAGGACGATTATGTCATCGCCGACATGGTGGGTCCTCAAGCCACCACAAATTCAATTTCACTCAGATTTGACAAAGGGCCTATATTGTCATGCCACGTTATATTATTTGTCACTTTGAAATTGAATCACATTATATATATATATATATATATATATATATATATATATATATATATATATATATATTGCAAGGTCGAAGTATTTACTTATACTTTGTAATGATTAATCAATCATATTGGTTTCCATGTCATATTTTTCAAGTGGACATGTCGATATAGCTAGCTTGGGATTCCTTTTTTTTATCAACTCATAGCTATCTATTTTTGGTTACATTTCTTAGCCACGTGAGCTCATGGTCAACTCAACCCATTTGGAGGAGAATACAATATACCACATAATGCTATTTGCCACGCATTTCTTCTAACTACTTCCACCTTGTCTCCTTGTGTCTCTAACAAACCGTGCGATCAACACCCGTATCTCTCCTTATTGTTAGCTCCTCAAAGCTTGGCTTTATTCTTGCATAGTTGGGAACAATTTCATGGTGACGACGCATAATTCAAAGGCTAGTCAACATAGAGGCCGAATCAACATTTGGAATCCCCATTTACTTTAGCGTGGTAAAAATGGCTCACAAGAAAATAAACTAAATGTGTCCTCTCTATTTTCAATGCCTATGCAAACCATCTAATAATGAATGTTGGGATAAATATCCCTTTGAAACTGACCAAATCTAATGGAGGGGTGTATAGAGGGGAGTCGAAACCCGAGTCGACTAGAGTAAAAGGATAAGTGCCTCACCGATTCACCCATAGAGCTCGAAACACTATAAATGGATGTCGATTTTATTTGTATAGACATAGAGAGTTGACTATGTTATTTTTTGCAAAGGTAACATTTTTACTTGAAGTTAGGGATGTCTAGTTGAAGGTTCATGGAGGCCTGAGAAAGTCAGAAAAGAGCAATGAAAGCACTAGAGAAAGGTTTATTGTTCCATTTTGATTGTATTTGCACTTGGTAATGTGTATTATTGCAATTATTTATAATTGAATGGTATCGTCATAACCCGGGGAGGTAGGAGTTAATTACCGAACCCTGTAAACATATTGGTGTCCCACCATTGTTTATATTTGATTTTTATGCTGCAACTATTTAATTTTACATAGTCAATATTTTTAATTTGATTTCCTTTTAACGAAGTTGAATTTTTAATAGTAAATCCTTTCTCATTTTGGAGTACGGTCAGACCAAAGACATTTAGACTCAAACTCACAATTTCCACATTAAAATGAGATATTTAATGGATTTATATAGATTTAATTAAACCCGTATTTTTATAGTTAGATTCACACAAGGAATTTTTTAAGTCGATTCAAGTGCATTTTTAATTTTTGGATCACTGGTATCAGAGTAGTTAGATAGACAGAATAGCTTCTAATTGTGTGTGGAAAATTTTGATTACATTTTCAGTTTGGTTTCATTTTTTATAATTTGATAGACATTTTGGGGCTTACTTCTATTGTGCAGTGTAGTTTTGTGGAAGTAAAGTTGTGTTTGCAGGAAATAGGGAAAACATGGGAAAGCTATCTAAGCAAGAGAATCTTGATGAGCTTGAAGCCATTAACCATCAACTCCAGGAAGAAAACTCTTTCGTAAGAGGTAATTTTTGTTATTTAGAAGAGGAAATAATATGGTTAAAATCTAAACTGCAATCCTCTACAACTAAGAAAGAGGGAGTATGTCAACAAGATGTTTTGTATATAGGAAGAAATTTGATAGGTTTCATTAAAGAGTTTTAGGAAGAAATATTGACCAATGATGCCCTCTTGAGAAAAGCTTGCAACAAGGTGAACACAAGAAGGAAATTCCTTCTAAAGATAGATGTAGGTACTATAAAAAAATGCACTATAGGTTGTTCACATGAAAATAGTTTCGCTCATTTAGTTTCAGACATTCCGTTGGGTGATTTTGAAAAATACACTAAGGGAATTAGGGTCTAAACTAATGGTTAAAATGAGATATAATGGAAAAGGCCTTGGTAAAAAAGAACAAGGTGATTCTAACCAAATACATGTAGAGGGTCAACCTCGGTTTGTAGGTTTGGGTTATTATAGTGGGAAAATTGAGATTGGAGAAATTTCCAAAGCAGTTAAAGGAAGACAAGCTTCCAATAGACAGAGATTCTACACCACTAGAATTGTAGGATTCTGCCATCAGGAGGAATAATAAAATGTGTAAGAAAACAAGGTAAATGAGGTAATAAAATTTCCACCTCCTCCCACTTATAATAAAAATAGTACTAAGGGGAAATTAAATCCTAAAGACTTCTAAAACACTCTTTCAGTTTGAGATGATATAGCTTTAGTAGATCAGAAGTATGATTTTCCTTGCATGTTTTGTGAAGGTACCAATCATTCTGCTTCATATTGTTGGAAGAGGAAAACATATGAGAAAGAACTTAATGCATGTTGTGAATGATGAGGCGAGGTGCTAAAGACCAATCTCACTCTAGTAAGGAGGAGAAATGGAAAAAAAGGTTACCTCTCATAAATAGAGGAATTATTATCCTACACATGAGTTTAAGGAAATAGAAAAATGGGTAAGACTCCTAAAAATAGGGAAGTTAAATTTTGTTCCCCATTATATAAGGAATGGTCATGATGTTAAGATGTGTTGGTATGTTCCTTTAGTGCAACATTGGAAAATTGTTAAAACAGGAAAATAATGTCAAAACAAACAATTGCTGATCTAACTCATGTATATGCCCATTTTGGTACTAAGGAAAAACCACTTAAATTGAAAAATATAAGTAATTAAATGGGTAAAATAATCCTCAACTTTATGTTTGCATTTTAGTAACTGTTGATATTATGCAAACATTTTCATAGATAATTATAGGAATTTCGGATGTATATTGAAGAAAGGAAAATTTTACCATATGTTGATATTTATCTTTGAAAATTTTAATGGAAGTCAACTTGTAGAGAAGATTTGAGGTGATAGGTTCATCATAATCATATTTATCTTCTCATGGTCATTTGGTAGGTCAAATTCCATTTTTGATAACAATATGCAGGGATATGGGCATCATTCAGAATGTCTAAATTTGAAACTTGTAGTTTAATAGTGTTTTCATATTTGACAAATTTAATGGGTATGATTATAAGACCTATTTGGGAACCTGTTCGATGTTATACTAAATAAATAAACTTATTATATCCACATGTGTTATTTGCACTAATTTTTAACACCAACGTTTTTAGGCAAAAAGTGGTTTTTGTAACTATAAAATGTGGTTATAATTAGGGTGTAAATTTATTACACTAACAAACTAGGTTGCGAGTTGCACCAGGTGGTCATTTTGTAGATTAGGGCACTTGCACCAATTTGGGTAAGCGTACAATTTTTTATCTATCCTTTTGCAGTTCAGTGTACGGTTAGAATTGGCAGATTCACATTGATTCAGATTTTGACTATAGCCATTTTTTATGTGTTGATGGTTTAATTATTCTGGATAGTGAATATTTGTAGTTGTAATCAACATAATCAGAAATTTTCAGTTGAACACTAGCTTCCATTATAGATGGGTGTTATTATCTGACTTATTATTTGTGATGGTGATACAATGTTTTGGGAAGATTCAAATGGATTCAATTTTTTCACTATAGCTATTTTTTAGAGTTTATAGTTTAATTTATTCTAGATAGTGAATATTTGTAATTGTTATAGTTTCAAATGGACTAGTAGTCACTAGCTTAATTTTCGGAAGTTTAGATGTCTAGATATACTGATCCAAGTGTTATGGAATTGTAATTTTTTGTAATTGGCAATATCACAAAGCTGACAGTTGAACACTAGCTTTCTGTAATAAAATGGGCGTTGTTACATGTTCAGTTATTTATGATGGCATTACAGAGGAATTATGACAATTCATAATTGTGTGTAGAGTTTACAATATTGTTACAACGTTTCAGTTGAACATTAGCTTAATTGGGTGTTACTATCTTGATTGGTTATGTAATTAGTTAATCAACTATTTACATTTTATCAACCTATAATTTTATTTCAGGGTTCTTTTATGTGTTTATGTAATGCAGGAGGAGATAACATGTTTTGTGTGTTGATACAACAAACATTTTGTGGAAAGAAAATCCTTCTCAATGGGGAGGAGTGATTAGGGAGATTGATTTTTAGTTTCAAAAGTTTCCTAAAATTCCATAAATCCATGCTAGTATGCATTGGAGTCTTTAAGAGATCTTTCTGATGACTATAGGAATGTGGAAAAATAGACACTTTGAGATCAAGATAGGTCCAGTCAAAGTTCAGTCAACCAGAAAGTCACCACGTGGGTCAATAGGTCCATGATGATGTGGATGCAAGACACATAATTAGCCAAGTAGCTTAGTCAATAGTGGACAAGTGGCAAAAGGAGAAAAAGGAGAAAAATGAAGTATTGGTTTGCGACCTTTGGTCTTCGTCAGGCATAAAAGTTGTTCATTGAAACAAGATGCTCAACTTTTATTATGGAAGGGAGCCTGACCATCGTGAGGACTTATATATTGATCGCTGACATGGTGGGTCCTCAATCTAACACGTGGCTTGCTACCACGAGTTAAAATTTATCCGATTTTTCTATCGAGGATTGATAATTGGTTTTTATTGCCATATTTCATTTGAAATGTCATTATATTAATTGGGTTGAATTTCATATTACTTGTAATTATTTGGCACATAGTTTCTAATGTTCGGTATGCTCCCAACTTATTTGGGAACCAGCTTACCTTTCTCAAGATTGGTTGAGTGTCATTACTCAATGCTCAAGATTGATTTCTATCCACATTGGATGCTTAACCTTTTTATCTACCGTACATTATATTAATTGACATACAATTGTATTTTCCACACATTTGTTATAACTACCTACCTTATCCCTCCAAACTGCCACACATTACCCTTATCCACCAAATCCCCCTTATTTCTCCATCTAGCTATTAAACCATGGATATAACTTGGCGCTAAAACCATACAATGCCCAACTTAGCCATTTTAATGGGCTAATCAACCACCGCCTCAATAAAATGGCTCTTTAGCCAATGCAAATCCTACACCGCTGCCTATCTAAACTACTCTCTCACCTCTATATGCAAGCAATAGGGGATTTTCATCCCAATAAGGATAAGATAAGCATATAAGGGGACTCGAAATTTTTTTGGGCAAGTAAAAGATAATCGACCTGACCGTTGTGCATGGTGATTGGAATTCATCACTAATCCATGGGCTCTTATTTTAATATATTAATTAGGATAAAAAAGTGACTATTTAGACTATGCAATCTAGTTATGCATACAAGCTAGTTGGCTATAGCTTTTAGATGCACACGTCATTTATAGGCTCGTGGAGATCTCACCACTGGGACCTACAAGATTCATCATAGTGCCGTTAGAGGTTTATAGTTACTACTTTTATTGTATTTACCGATTGATGCACTCTCATATTATTACAATTCATTTTTGACTAGCTGAGAAAGGTCGAACAAAATGAACCTCAGGGATGCAGAATTTCCATTCGCTGAACAGGGTAAACATATTGTTGTTCTTGTAATTCTATGATCTTGCATTATGATTTCAGCCATTTACAACATATTACATTGTAAATGGGGGCATAATTACGATCTTCCTTACTTGAGTGAAGTTACATGATCACTTTACTACGCATGTCCAGATTCCCATTTCCAGAGATGATCGGTCGAAGATGAATACCATCAACACATCACGATGTTCCACATTAAAATGAGATGTTTAATGAATGATTAAAAGACTTAATTAAACATGTATCCTTTAAATTAGATGCACACAAGGAATGTTGGCCTTCTAAGTTGGTTCAACAGTGCATGGCTAATTTTTGGCATCTACATTTGTCACTTCACAGGTGCTATTGTTTCATTTTTTACTTATCACTTCTATATTACATGGTTATTCATGCTTTTGACATATTAGTTTATCTTCTCTAACAATGTTAACAGGTGCTTCCATGTGCATCACTTAATTTTGCATGAATTACATTCTTCCACAACTCCTTGTATTGTCTATTTGTCGTTACTTGTTTGTACTTTTTTTTCTTCTTGTATATGGGCCTTTCCCTATGTTTGGTGTGCATACTTGTTTTTTGTATATGTGGCCATGATTGGCCTTACGTGTCTTGCGACATTGTGAGTGATGTCCAATATTTGTAGACTTGTTTTATGCAGTTTACACTCTCTTCTTGCATGATTAAATTACTACCATTGCTTGTGTAACTTTTACATTATTTGCGTACATTACACATTGGTCTTATTACATGCATACTTGTGTTTTACATAATAACAATTGTGTTAGGCTATCAATCCTTATTTGCGTGTACCTTGGTTTCTCCCAATAACATTCCCTTCCCACTACGGGGCACAAAGGTCAAGCAATTAGTCCTCTTTTGGGGCCACATCCTCTTATTAGTGACGATCGCATGTGCCCTCCAAGAGGGGAGGCAATCATTTGGGATTTTACACACTACACACAGATGCGTATACGGGTACAATCAGTTCAATTTCCTCCCTTGGAATTGTGGGTACAGTTCAGTTTACTTTCCACCCTTTGCATTATGGGTTTACATACAACGAGTGAGTTTAAACCAGTCTATGAGCTCTGTACACTATGAATTTTACAGGACATGGTGTGCTTATACATTCTGAGGAACAAGTTAGAGGCTTGGAGGTTACAGTGGAGCGTTTCCACCGTACACTATCTTCTAGCTAGTTGTGTTAGATCACCCAAAAAACTAGGATGATACAAAGATCTCTTCACATATAATTTAGGGAAGTAGTTAAAGCTTGGAGGATACAACAAAGCATTTCCTCCCTATACTTATTTGGCCTATGGCATTGGATTTCCCAAATAGACCCCGACAGTGACAAGGTATCCTCTTCTACATTCTTTCTCTCGAACATGGATCAATTACACATATTCCATTTTTCACTTTTCATATTCTACGTACTTTACATGCTTTTACATATACATTTTTACACATACGTATTTTACATAGTGTTTTTAAACATATACATACATGCATATTTGATTAATTGATTGTTTTCTCTTTGAAAGTCTTGTCAGTATGAGAAAAAAGTAGTCAAATTTGGGGCACCAACAAAAACAACACTTTGTGGCAGCGCACACTTTACTAACCATGTAGGTACATTAAACATCGTAGCAGATACACACGCATTCCGCCCTAGGTTCACTCTCATCCCTTTTTCTTTGCGTATTTTCATCTTTAGTTTTCATGCTCCTCCATTGTTTTTGTCATTCCAAGCTTTTATCTAATACTTCAGCGCATTTCTACTACACTCTTCATGGACATCAGGTATGCATCTCTATCTACTTTATATTACCGAGTTTTTCGTTGACCAACATAAAGTGGGGGAAAAATGTAGTCACAAAAATTATGCACTTTAGACATTTATTTATCCCAGTTTCATACTACTATATAGAAGGTTCTTCAGTGAAGAAAGTACTAATCAACCCCAGTCTTTTGGCCATCTTATTTTATTTTATTTTTTCATTACTACATATTTTCATCCACATGCCCAGTCTGTTTCGATCATTTCCCTCTATTTTAGCCTCAATTGGGGCACCTGGGCTAATACTAGGGTGCCCATGGGCGCCCTAGTCTCACCTTGGGCCTCCCGATCCTTCTCAATCTTTCTCACCACTTTTTGGCTCTTTATAGCCATTTGACATCTTTATATTTCTTGTGGTTGGCCTTTTCAAGGTTAATTATGAAATTAGAACAAGAGAACCCTATAAATATAAAGTTATGAGACCATAAAGAGGGACCTAGCATCACTTAATATTATCACTCCATCTAGAGTTGCATCCATTTACTGCATTGGAGATCACTTACATCCACATAGCTCCATCATCAAGGCACAAGGCTAGGACATTTGTATCACACTTCATAGGGGGGATTCTATTCCATTCCATAACACACATTCGTACTACATTTTCTACAACATAGTTATTACTTGCTACTTCACAGAGTGTGATCAACGCAAGATGCAACCTAGTCCATGTTCGCTACAATAGCTTGCACATAAAAGTACATCAGGTTTGCAGATGTAATGTACCACTCAATTAGTAAGTCTACCATTATGGAACTCAATGCTAAGGACATTGAGGATGACCCCTTGCATTTTCATTATTCTTTTTTAGAGTTTGAATGTTTATTTTGGGGTCAGTGCAAGGTCTTAGATCATTCTTCTTGGAGTCATTGGTGACAACTAGCGCAGGTCAGCAAAGAACTGATGTGAAGACACAGTGAGGGTTTCAGGCTATCTACCAAACTAGTAAAAACTAGTTTCAAGGAGCTTTTACACATACCATAGGAACCCAGAGTGTAAAACAAAGCACCTTTGGGCACCCCATCAACTACTTCCAGGTGCCCCTAATCCAGCTAGATAAGATCAAAATCTATAATTTTTGGGACTTCTACACATATGTCGTTCATGCTCCTAATACAATCTAGGTCACCTCTACAAGTACTCTAGGTGAACATGAGCATTTGTTATCAATTGACCTATTTCCTAACACTCTCTCTTCAAGCTGAAGCTAGGGGCCAAAATAGAAGTAGCATGTCCATAGTATGAGTCCCAGATAACTAGGTTCCTATGAGGTACTCATGTACAATAACTTTAGGAAAAAAGGGACACTAGCTTAGGTACCTAAAACCAGTAACAACAAAGTAAAAGAGAGAAAAGACCTTAATCCAAGACATCCCAAGAATCTCGGATCAAAAAAATCATACAATGCTGAAGAATTTTTGTGTGCACTGAATCTACTACTCGATCATAGAACTCAAAAACAACTAGACATGCTGGGCTTCTACCAGAATAGCTGGTCATACAAGGGCGACTGTGTAATGGAGTGATGTCGAAAGTGCAAAAAAAACTACCAAACATAATTCGACCAACTGTTGCAAATAGGTGTGCCATGATCCAAGAAAAATAACCAAAGCAACAAGGTAAGTCACACAAAGTCTAGAGTGTCATGATCCAAGAAAATCCAAGGTAACAAGGAAAGGACACAAAACCCGATAGAAGTAGGATCAGCACCACACCCTCCCATACTGCTGAATGGGTGGAGTGGCGCTTACAAATTTGTATGAGTTGTCAAAAGTAATATACTCGAACACTGAGCAAACTAACACTAGGCTCCACCAGAATATCTCCCCCACAAGAGAGACTGTCAACATGCCAAAAGTGTCGAAAATACAGATACAAAATCTCTCAACAAACAAGAGAGATACACTACACTAATGCTAAAGAAAAATGTGTCAAAAAGAAGAACCATCACAATGCATGAAGGTATAGAAAGTGGAGCAAGAGGTTGAATGGTGGAGGAGCCATGGACCTGTAGAGTCCTCTCAATGAATGCCTATATGTCGCCTCCAGGTGAGTGATAGCTAGATATCTACCCCAAATCAACATGGATGGATGAAGAAGATGCCTGCATATGAATTTGGTACAAAATGAACAATGGGTGCATGTAAAAGAATATCAGAATGTGTGTCAGGTTGATCATGTCTGAACAACTTACAAATCTCAGGTTTCTCAAGCCTGAGTGAAGGTGCAAAACTTATGTGTTGCTCATGATCCTCAAAAAGAGTGGAGAAAACAAAAAAAGGAGATACTGGTCAATGTGTGATCCCAATGAATTATTTAGCAAGAAAATGGCAATGTCATGATGAGAATTCCACTTAACATTTGGAATATATGAAACAATACCTTGTGAATGTCTGATCAATGACTCTGCTAGTGAGACCCATAGAATGGAGCATGCGAGAACTGAATGCCCCCAGTAGTATGCTTCTTAAAAAATCCATGCAGCTTGGAGCAGAAGTAGGATACACAACATGTGGTACCTGATAATAGGCACAGATGTGGAAGAGCATGCAGTAACAAGAAAAAGCATAGGTGTATAAGTATCAAAGCAGGAACAAGCTCAAAGACTGAAGATCAATGTTAGTGGGTATCAAGAGAAATAAGCTGCAAGTGGACTAGGAGCATGGATATGATTGTCCACAATATGATGGTGATGTTGTAGGCTAGCAATTTGTTCTGCAGGGAGTGTATTATTGTATCCTTATCGTGAATGAGTGATTGTAGAAGAGAACTTTACTTCTTGAGCGATCTATTTTCTTCCACAAATTTTACAATATCCTCTTGAAGTCCACATACTTAAAAGAAAATCATATCATTCTTAGAATCCATGATAGGTACAAACTATAACTTCCAAAAATTTAGGACGTCAGGCTCAAAGGAACATGTGCACCTGATTCATGACAAGTGAAAAGTGTAGAGAGGACTCCTCCAATGATGTAGAAGAATGATTTTAATTATAGTGCAAGTCCCACACCAATTAACGTTGTATAAACGATCACTTTTGGGCCATCTCAAAACCGAGTTACATGCAAGAAGTGTACAAGAAAATTTTGGTAATCATACTGCCTGTTATTTGACTGCTTCTTGAAGTGCCATGAAACACCAATACAGATGGTGTGTAAAAATATGCCATTTCACCACACAAATTTAAAGGGGGCTGAAGTTAATGCACCTAATAGTAGGAATCAATGTCCCTCATAGTGACCATAACATGTGACCAAGTGCTAAGGAAATGGCTGAGCTTATAGTCGATCTTAGGGTTTTCATGCTGTCTGCAGAAACGGCCTTTCGGATCCAATAGAAGCCTATGTTTTCCATAAAAATGCACCCAGAAACAAAATATAACCAAATCCCAAATATATGAATAAACAAAAAAATTATTTGCAAAATAAAACTTACAAATGGATGCTAGCAACAATCTCCATCTCTGATACCATGAAAGGAATGATAACCAGATTGTACTAAGCCAAGAACACAGATTCTAATCAAACACCATGATCAATAAGATGAAAGCAAGTTCGCCAGAATAACTGTACATAAAACCTTTGCAAACAAATGAGCAACAATATCATATATTATTATGGAATTCAATGCAATACATTGAGAATGGGCCTTGCTTAAATAGGCAAGGAATAACAATCTCAGAACCAGTAAAGGCCATAGATCAAGCCATAGATCAAAGAAATAACTAGTCATCAAAGAACTAGTCAAGACCATAGATTTAGGAGAGAACTAGACATCAAGGATCTAGTCAATACCATAGATTAGGGAAAGAACTAGTCAATATCATAGATCAAGGAAAGAACTATACCTAACAACTAGATAATATCTCCTAATATCTAAATAAGATAAAAGAAATATCCACACACATAAGTGGGTGAGGATAAATAAAATAAAGGTAAATAAAGTACCTAGGTGAACATGAGCTAAGATAAATACCTACTCTAACAGGAATTCTATTATACTGCATGCATGACATGCTATTACATTTTTTATGTTTATAAACTTAGATTAGCTAGTTGACTTCACAAAGTAAAACTGACAAAAAAATTATTATATAAAAACATTATATATATATTCACCATACATTTACTATATTTTTATATGTTATAATTATATTGCAACTGAACTCAATTACACACACACACACACAATTGTGGAAGTTAAAGAAATGTAATATTGACCCATTCATTTGACCAACCTTACTGTATTTAGGGTTGTAATTGAAAATAAATAATAATAAAATCATGTAGGTCTTCTCATCATCTTAGAATATCAGTGACATTCAGTATGGGCTGTAGCCAATCTGATATGACAAATAGCAATTGTGGGGTTTCAGACCACCTGGGGGGGGGGGGGGGGGGAGAGGGCACCGCTTTTGCACAAACCAGAGCACCAAATTCTACATAACTATGGGTGGCTGGTATGGGTTAGCATTCCCTCTCTATGGTGCTCAAACGTCTAACCCTACACTCCATATACATTGGCTGTTCAGAGCTTCATAAATGGTAAACTTTGCTAATTCCAGATTCTCATATTCAGCTTTGCGACACAAACCCATGAGTATATTTTATATTAGCTAAATAATAACATCTATATATATTGCACATTAGGGTTAGCCCATTTACTCCTCGACATATGGTATTTGACTACAAATTTATATACTTACCTTGGACTAGGATTTACTTGGACTTTGTTATCATATTTGATCATTAGACATTAGATTAACTATCCCCACATACTACATATTATTCGATTATTATTTAATGATAGACCTTATAGATATTTGATGGGACATAGATATGGTGGTGAATCGTAGTGTGAATTATATGCATGGGATGTAGATATGTTAATTATTAATGATGATACAGAATTACTTACTGGTCATCATGTATGCCTAGACATATGTGAATTTTAATACATAGATGATTGTTAGATGATCTAGCTATGTCTAAGATGCCTCATTGTTGTATTGATGAAATAGATAAAACTCTAGAAACATTGTACTGATCATATCTATGAACACGATTGATGAAATTTCTTGATTTTAGTAATAATTAGAGTGCATTGGAGTTAGATTGATGATTGGTGAATTGATACATGTACATGTGTTTATCTGTTTGTGATGTTATTAATATGGCCATTAGGAAAAAGGGAGAAAGCTCCATGTGGTTATCTTAGATTTTATGTGGAAATGTGTAACAAAATCTAAACAAATCCCTATCATGCCATGTTGTGATCATGAGACAAATAGATAGAAGATGTAATTATGGATAGTATTGAATATACCCAAGTCACCTAATGGTATACTTTTGATTTTGTTCAATGATGATATGATTGATTAATAAATCTGTCAAGAGGTCCCCATTAGGGGTGGCCTCAATTGTGACAAATGGTTAAATGTGTTGTTTTTCTCTTTTTAAAAATTGGATTTTATGAGCCTATGCAATTCATTATAGTAATGGTTTGATTCACTTTAGACATAAGTAGTGGCTTCTGTTAAGGATGTACTGCTTATCTTAAGCTAATTAATATTGTCTAATTAAGGATAGATTTAGGGGAGTATTGAGTGCTTTAGGAGTGTATTTTATAGTACGTGTTCATAAGATTGTCCTGTAAGTTTTAATTTGGATTTGAATGGTTTTTATATATGGTTTAAGTAGGTTGATTGTCACATGAAATCCAACCTATAGCATAAAATCATAACTCGAAGAAAGATATAAAAATAGGATAGATTTTGGAGGGTCAAAATGTGGGACAAGAACCCTTGTAGTGTGTCATCCCACACTTTGATAGTCTTGCACTTGAATGTCTACCAACCTATATAGATGGGGAAAGGGGTCAAAGACCTTAAGATCCCCAGAAACATTTAGCATGAAATATTCCTAGGAGGAATAATGCACTATGGATGAAATTCAAATGACTATACCTCAGCATGAATGACAATGGTGTCCTTCCTAATTGAGCAGTCACTACTTCTAATACACAATATAGTTCGCATTTGGAAGTGTGTGTGTAATGTAGAGGACTTATCCATTTTGTCAGTTTCCACCAATTTATGAAGTTTGAGCAATATTTATGTGTAGAAAATTAATGTAATGTGATGTATGAAATGAGGAAAAAATTACCCTTATGGAAGTCCATACATGTAGATGCACACAGCACTTGATCTTGGACTTCTATGTTGGTGATTTAAGTTTGTCTTTATGGTTACATGTACATGATGAAACTCTACAACTTTGGAGATGGAGTGATAGTTAAGCTTGGATAATTAGGTTTATTATAAGTCTCATAACTGTTGAATATTATTATGTAACTTGTGAAAATTAGTATGATTTTGTAATCTTAACCCCATGGAAAGGTAGGAACTTCCCCATCGACATAGTTACATGTAAAATATAAAATTGTAGCATCAAAATGGCTGGAAAACTATAGAATGGATTTGGGCACCCCTTGGTCACCGGGAATGCCCAATGACGCTATAAGTAGGAGATAGAAATCTCGGTGATCTAAAAATTCAAGGTAAAGGATCTATCTTACGGGATAACATAAGGGAGTTTGATTTATAATGTCCCACTTTGAGATTCGTAATGATGAATAAAATAAAATTAAATGTGTTATGTCTTAATAGAGGTTAATAGTAATATTTTCCCTCAAGAATAATTCTATTGAATAGGCATAAGAGTTATTGAGGGAGCCATAAACACCTATTGGAATGTGATATTAAGCACATATTTTGGTGTAGACTTTTAAACTAGGTCACACTCCCCTTTGGTTTTCTTGAGGTATAAGCACCCTTCATCACATTCACTCTAGCTTGGCCCCCTTCACTTCCACTAGCTGCTTAATTTAATTAATTTAATTAAATTAATGCATTATCCTCACTATATTTATTATTTGAATATTTTATTTTAAATAATATTCACATATACACTTCACTTAGACACCTCACCAAGCCAACTCAACCTAAGACCTATTCTTAGTAAGTTCCCATAACGAACTAAGACTTACCCAAACCCTAAAAATAAATGCCTACATTCCCTCTAACCACATTCCCACATGCTCACAAGAGGCTCCAAGTCTAATCCATGAGTTAACGACACAATATCCGAAGAAATCAGAGGATCTCCCTAGTTTAGTAAACCTAGGAAATCCCTCCTTGACCGACATCAGTTACCCCTAACCGTCACTGGTTAAACCAGAACCACTGTCGGTTACCCTTTTAACCCCAAAACAACCTTATTATCAAGGTTGGAAGTTGGAAAATAAAAAGTTGATGAGATTAGAACACATCTCAGAGAGATAACACATCTTCAGAGAGAAAATTCAAGTGAAACCACCATGCAAGGAAGGAGATTCAAACATCTTCTCCTGCACAGCCATCCCATGCCACGATCTGATCTAACCAAGAAAAGAGGAATGTACATGTAACCCATGTAGAAGCTTTTCTTTAGCTTGGTGATCACTTGTAACCTTCAAGCCCCATCATCAGCACCTCCATCCTTCACACACATATGGCATTCAGGAATGAATCCAAGTAAGTATAACATCATACTTCTCTTGGTTTATTTCATTTCATCATTATTTTATCATACTTATTGCTTATGGAGCTTACCCCCTATTGACCTTCTCCAACATTTTCACCTCCATATACCCATTAAAGCCTTAGCAAAAGCCTACTTTAGTCACCCAATACCTCATCACGACTAACCAAAGTCCTTTGTGCAATCACAAAGGAGACTCAAAATCTTGTTCTGTGACATTTCTAGATTTCACAATAACCGGCACTGGTTACACTTAACCACCGTCGGTCATCCCTAATCGACATCTAGTCTTTATATTTTCCCACACAACCTAGAATAGAGGCCCACCCACCTCAATTTCATCTCACCCTCATTCACCTATGATCTACTTGAGACCTCTGTATCAAACCTGCAGATACCCAGAACCAATCATTTGACCTTTGGATTCTATTCTAGCTTAGCCTGTTAGATTAGATCTATTTCTTATTGTGTTTTAAGTGAGATACCTAAATCATTTCAAATTACAATAGGATTTACTTTGTTTATAACATTAAATTGTTTAAAATAGTGGACTGACAACCATCTAGGAAGTATCACACTTCCCAGATCTAGCATACGCTAGGCAGTTCACTGCCCATATTGTTTAATTCCTTCTTAGTGGTCTTGCTTTACATTGTAGGTAGTTCCTCCTAGCCAAAAGGAAGCTCTCATGATCAGTTGTGGATTCGGAAGTCATATGCGTTTCAACAACCCATCAACCAACATTTGAACAGGTATTTCTCCTATGCCTGTTACCCTATTTAGTTTCATCAACACTCCAAAGAAACAATCTAAGAAAAAATTGAAACAATTGGAATATAAATCTAAATCTTGAAACCTATAAGGTTTTTTCATATAGGATATTTTGAGGTGCTTTTTGTAAACTAATATATATAATATACATAATATGTTATTCTTTCTAATATGAAGGAAAGACAAAAAAAAGATGATCAAAAAACAAAAATCAAAAGTTAAACTTTCATTTAATTGATCCCTATTTGATCTAAGATTAAATATTGTATAGTACATTTGTTTTGTCAGGAGAAACGTGGTATGGCTTGTTGGTGTGAGTTATCCTATGTGTCCTCCACTCACATATGGAGGGTCATCTCACATGGGTTAGGTTTAGGGTTTGTTATTGAGTCATGCACTAGGGTTACTTAACACCCTATATGTACCCTTTCACTTCTGATTTATGAGTATGCCAAGACACTCTGTTGTCTTTTCTCTACATGTGCAAGCTTTGTTCTGTTATGCAAGTTATTCAGTTGTTGATCGATTCTTCCTTGTGATTACATTGGAGCCATTACGATTCAACTAGAGTGCAACTTCATCATGGTGCACAGTTTCCGATATGATTCGTCAACTCTTTCATGGTATCAGAGCTGAGATCAGGTAAACGTGCACTCATTTTTTGAGTTGTGATTACTCTTGTTTTTCATTTTTTAAACTCCTCGTGCAAGTTTTTTAGATCATTATATTCTAGTTTTTCCTTGGTAACGTATTTAACTTCTTGTTCTTGGAAAGTTGTCAGTTTGTTCTATGTTCTTCATGCATGTGCAGGTCTTCCTGAAGCTTTCAGGGGTTTTGCAGCTACATTTAGCTAGCTACAGCTAAATCTAGCAGATCAAGCCAAAATAGAGTATTTTCTAGTTTTTTAATTTTTTTATTAAACTGGAAATTTTTTTATCTCTATTTTTTTATGTTTGCATGGTGTCTTTTGCAGATTCAGGTTAAAATTGTAGGGTTGAAGTTGGTGTTTTGGTGTTGCTCCCAACAGATTTTGCTCTCCACCGAGCTCCTCAACTTGCCTGAGCTCCTTTCAAACCTGTTTGTGCTACCCTCTTAACCGAGTTTCCTTACCCCTGTGAGTGTTTTTATTCTGTTTGCCTCGTGTTTTCCCCTTCTAAGGTCTCCCGTGGTCTGGTTGGTACATTCCTGCGTGATATTGGTGTGGTCTGTGAGGTCCTAGTTTGCAGTGTGTTGCCCTTGCTGGCCGTGAATATGGTGTTTTCTCGTGTTGTTCACTGTCTGTTTGTTTACTGTTTTAGCAGTGAATCTCCAACCCTCACACGTGCTCCCTCCTTGCACTTCTCCCCTCCTAACAACTGCTCTCCTTTGCCACCTGCCATTACCTCTGGGTCCACCCTGCCTACTCTCCCACGGTCCCTTCCAACAGACCTTCTCCCTATGCTCATCCCCTCCACAGCTTCCATACACAAAGCATCCCCTGTTTTTTGGCTCCTAACAGTTTCCCTCACCCAAAACTACCTCCATCAAACTTGCCAAAACGACCTCATTTTTTTCAGATCCTCAAAACGGTTTCCACCGAGCCCCTTCAGGTCAATGTGCTTTTTGGTACATTTATGGTAAGTTTTTTTTTAATTCTATTTTGGTGGATTTTTTTTAGTGGACCGTTACTTTTAATTAAGGCAAGTTTTTAAAACTTTTTTTAAAATAAAATTTAAAGTGGGAGTTTTTTTATTAGGTGTTTCAATTAAAGGGAAAGTATTTAAATAATTAATTAGGTTTTAATGAAATTTAATTAGTTTTTTATCATTTGAAATTAATTAGATTTAATTTAATTAAATCTAGTTTTATTAATTTTAGAATCATAAACTTTTACGATTAGTATTAATTTAAAATCATCCTTTAAAATTAACGTTCTTTATTGTTTTTTAGTCCAAATAGCTCTAAAATTAGCTAAATAGGACGTTTCCAAATGGTAATTTTTTTAACACGTTATTATCAATTTTTTTTACTAATTGTGCGCTCAAGTGTGCAGAGACACTCTAAGCACTTCTTGTCTTTCGCGTGCCTTTCCGGTGTTCTGAAGATAATCAGAACTCATCTTGAGTTCATCTAAACATTGTATTTTACCCTTATTATTACTTGCGACTAGTGAGTGCATCCACCATAGTTTGTAGCAAGGGGGTATCCTTTGTGATGTGAGACGTTTTTTCTCACAACCAGGATTTGATTTTTCCTCCTTCCTAGTTTTTTAGCAATTGTGCTTGTGTACGGTGTCACTTTTACTACGCTCCATGAAACACGATTGTGGTCTCCTCTCTTGCACGTTATTACGCTGATTGCAAGGTGAGTTACCAAGTGTTTCCAGATGCACGCTCGAACCCGATTGTATTCAACACACTAAACTATAAAGTGCAAAAGCAGGGGGTTATTATATTGTCCTGGGTGGTTGTGTTTCTTTTCTGCATTTCTTCTCTCTCTCTTCACTATGGATGCACTTTCAATTCCTTTGCTTACACCGTTCAACTTTTTGAATGGAGATTGAAAATAATTATGAAACTAAGGGGTAAAGGGTTATTCCGCATCACCATGGGAATTGAGACTGAACCAAATGACGACCCTGAAAAATCTAAGTGGTTAAACCGCAGTGATGAAGCTTTAGGTCTTCTTTGCATGTCCATTTCTCCTGACTTGCTCTTCCACATTGAGTCATCCTGAAACACCTAATTCTGTGTGGACAATGTTAGATGAAATGTTTGGACAACAAGATGACATGAGAGCGCATGAGTTAGAAAACAAACTACTAGGGTTAAATCCTAGTGATTTTGAAAACCTACAAGCATTCTTCTTGAAGTTTGTCCACACTAGATTGTTGTTAAAGGAATGTCAAGTAGAGAAGAAAGATTCTCAACTGATCTTGTTGATTCTCTCTAAGTTAGGTCCTGAATATTCTTTCTTTATGTCAAAATTTTACACTACAAAAGTCTTCCTTAGGAAAGGATTGGAATATGCCCTCCTTTGACTATTTTTTGTCCCAACTCATTCGAGAACAGGAAAAAATCATTCAAATGGGGTCTCTCAAGATCCAAGTCACATGTCCTTGTAGCAAGTACTAGTAAGGAAAAGAAGACTGAAAAGAAGAAAGAAAAAAAGGATCAACCTAAGAAGGAAACCAAGACCAAAACTAAAATTAACACAAACACTTCGACTTCTGAGCCTAGAGCATAGAAAGACAAGTATTTTGTTCTCCTATTGCAAGAAGCCTGAGTCATAAAAAGCATACGTGTATGAGAAAATAAATTGATCACCTTACTCATTTACTTGAGAAAAATAAAATATGTGTTCCTGAGTCTATAAAAAAAATGCTCTGAAGGCCGAGTCTTCCATTATAAAAGGTATCTAAATCTGATAAGAAGAAAGGAAAGGTCTTATAGCTAGAAATTTTCTCCTTCATTGACGTCGATTATAGATTTCAGTGCCTTGCACCACATGGGTTCTTCGCATGTTAAGTTCTCCAACATCGAGCCTTGTGGAATGTCCCAAATCACGATGGGTAATGACACGATAGTGTCGGTTTCTGGTAGTGGATTGGTAGAGATGGATGGGGGAACATTCAACCAAGTGTTGAGTGTTCCTGATCTCTCTACCAATCTCCTATCGGTTTACCAAATTACTCACCTTGGTGAAGGAATGCGAGTGGAATTTGGTCCTAACTCAGTGATTATTCATGAGCTTAACGATGACACTACAGTGGCTTAAGGGAAAGGTGGATCACCGTTCATGGTTATATACCTTTTCCCACTTTATTTCTGATATTACACCCACTGCCTTGCTCACTCATGCAAATGAGGTTAGTAAGTTATGGCATGAGCATTTCAGACATCTAAATTATCACTACCTTGAACAATTGAGCCAAAACAAAATAGTCAACAGGTTACCTGCGTCAAGTTTTCTAAGGGTCTTTGTGAGGGTTGTACCCTTGGAAATCATTTTGAAAAGAACTTTGACAAAGGAAAATCCTGGAGAGCTACTCTTGTCCCTTGGATCTTGTTCACAATGATATTTATGGTCCATTTCCATCTCCTTCATTTACTAGAGCTCTTTATGTGTTAACCTTCATTGATGACTATTCATAATATACTTGGGTATATTTTCTTAAGCTTGAGTCTGAAGTCTTTGAACATTTTCAGGACTTTAAGGCTCTTGCTGAGAAATAGGCAGAACAGTCTATTAAGGTTCTTCAAACCGACAATGGAGGTGAATATGTAAACAATAGGTTCATGGATTTTGTACTTCTGAAGGGATCTCCTTGCAGCATACAGTTGCATACAACCCTTCACAGAATGGAGTATCAGAAAGAAAGAACCGTACTCTTAAAGAGATGGCCACTTGTATGATTCACTCGAAGTCTCTTCCTCTGCAGTATTGGGCTGAAGTAGTGAATTGTGCTAATTACATTCAGAACCATGTTCCACACAAGGTAATAAGAGGGATGACACCCTTTGAAGCCTGGTTTGGATGTAAGCCTGATGTTGAGCACTTTTGAGTCTTTAGATCCAAGGCTATGGCTCGGATTCCTAAGAAGAAATGCAAGGCTTTGGAACCACAATCCAAACCTTGTATCTTTGTAGGGTATCCTGATGGCGTGAAGGGATATCGATTGATGAATCCTACTTCTCATGAGCTGTATATTGAGAGAAGTGTTAAGTTTGATGAGTCTTCTTTGACTTCTACTTCTCCACCTATTGAGGTTCTTCAGCTCATTGATTCGGATTCTGACTCATCAGATGATGATGTTGTTGAGCGTGCTCCTCTTCCTGATCCTCCCGACCATCAGACCTCTGAGTCTTCTGATTCTGATAGTAGTGATGATGAGGACTATGTCCCTTCTCACTCAAGTGAAGAATCTTTCAACTCTAAGCCTGATCCTCCTGGTCCTCTTTGGGCTAGGAAAACTTTGCAAAGTGCTGGAGATTTAGTTGGAGATACTTCGGATATGAGACGTACTCGCTCAGATTTTGTTGGACCCCACTCTTTCTTCACCTCTGTTTCTAATCCATAGTCTTTCCAAGAGGCTTCTGGTATTCCTGAGTGGGATTCTGCCATGGATGAGGAGTATTCCTCTCTCATGAAGAATGATACTTGGGATCTCACCCCTCTTCCAAAAGGAAGAAAAATCATTTGGTGTAAGTGGGTGTTCCGAACAAAGTATGGAGTAGATGGAGACGTCAAAAATTTTAAAGCATGATTATTAGCTAAGGGTTTCTCCTAGATAGTTGGGGTTGATTATACTGAAACTGTTGTATATATCTTCCCCCTCGGGTAGATATGGGAATAACAGAAGGTAAAGGGCGCATGACATAAGGTGTTGACATGAAGAAATTTACGCCTTAGCGCAGGTAAAGGGCGCACGACATAAGGTGTCAACATGAAGAAATTAGCACCTTGGCGCAGGTAAAGGGCGCATGACATAAGGTGTCGACATGAAGAAATTTGCACCTTGGCGCAGGTAAAGGGCGCACGACATAAGGTGTCGACATGAAGAAATTCGCGCCTTGGCGCAGGTAAAGGGCGCACGACATAAGGTGTCGATATGAAGAAATTTGTGCCTTGGTGCAGGTAAAGGGTGCACGACATAAGGTGTCGACATGAAGAAATTCACACCTTGGCGCATGTAAGAGTATGTCGACATAGGGATGGATGCGCCAAGGCGCACCTTCAGGAGGTGCAACATTTTGAGCACTGACAGGAAGCAGACCCTGACCCAGATATTCAGATGGCCATAACTTTTCACAGGGAGCTCAGATTAACGCAAGGTTGGACTTTTCAGAAATCTTACGAGGTCCTCTATTAGGTGAGAACAAATTCTTAAAAATACAAAATATAGTTTGCCACTTTTTCAGGTTTGCTAAGGTCCTCACCTACCGCCATAATGAGATGAATTAAATGCAACTTGGAGGTGGTTAGGGTAGATTTGGATTTCCTCTCTCTTCCCTCTCTTATTCTTCCTATAAATTGTAAGGAGGGGGTTCTTTCTAAAGGTTGGACATTCTTGTTTTGCCCCTCCCTTCTTCTCTTTGGCATGTGAATTTGTGGAGTTCAAACCTCCCATCTAAAACTATAATACAACTTTGCCTCTTGGCACTTTGTAGTGTATTGTGTCAATCTTCAGAGAAAATAATGCATGTCTGTGGATGATTCTCAATCCTCTCTATGTTCATTTGCATCCTCTTGATCTTTCACTACAAATCTGGTTATCTATGCATGATCTTGCATTGCATTTTAATGGTTTGTGTTTATTGGCAAGACAGGTGTTCTTCATTCCTCGGTGCATCACCTTTGTAGTTTAGGTTTTATTTTATGCATCCTCTTACCCTGTCTCCTTGGAAAGTTAGTTTAGGTTTTGAGTAAACCCTCTGCATTTTTTACGTGTGCATCTAAACAGAGGAATAGGAACCGACCTTCATCCGGAGAGCTTTTCCGATTTCGCAAGGTCCCACACTTGGGAAAAGCTTCATGTTATGCAATCGCACTAAGAGTCTCAACCCATCAGGTCGTAGACATTCAGGGGTGCTGTGATTCACCATTAATAGAAACCTTTGCTCTGGTTGTGAAGATGGCTTCTATTCGACTGACCCTAGCCATTGCCGCAACAAATAGATGGAAATTCCATCAAATGGACGCTAAGAGTGCCTTCCTTCATGGGGACCTAGAGGAAGAGATCTACATGGAACAACCTTCAGGTCATGTCCATGATCCCTCCCTCGTCTGTAAGTTAAAGAAGTCTCTTATGGCCTTAAACAAGACCCTCGGGCTTAGTATGCCAAGATAGACTCCTTTTTACTTACATCAAGGTTTACTTGGTGTCACTTTGATCCAAATGTTTATATTCTATGGCAAGATGACTCCATACTCATTCTTTTTCTCTATGTTGATGACTTGTTGATCACAGGCAGATCTTCCTCTATTATTGATTCTGTGAAGATTTCCTTGGCCAACAAGTTTTCCATGATTGACTTAGGTCTGCTTCATTACCTTCTTTGGATCTAAATTTCACAATCTGACTCGAGAATTTTGATTTCACAACCTAAGTATGCTCTTGATTTTCTAGCTCATTTTCAGATGTCCGATTGCAAGTCTTCTCCTACTCCTTTTCTTTCCGGGGTTAAGTTGGTTTATGATTGCTCTACTCCTTTGGTTGATGGTACCCTTTATTGATAGTTGGTAGGGAGCTTGATTTACTTGACTCACACTCGATCAAATTTATCGTATGTTGTTGGGATCGTGTCTAGATTCATGTAGGAGCCACATGAGCTGCATTGGAAAGCAGCTAAATGGATCCTTCATTATGTTCGTGGCACCTACACTAATGGCATTCACTATCATGGAGGGGTGGATATTGACTTGATTGGGTTCACAAATTCTGATTGGGCCAGTGACTTAGAACATCAGAAATATAATTATAGTTACAATTTCTCTCTTGGTTCGGGTCCTATTAGTTGGTCTAGTAAGAAGCAAAATGTAATTGTGATATCATCTATAGAGGCATAATACAGAGGAGCAGTTAACACTGCCACATAAGCTATTTGGCTACAAGGTATTCTGATAGAGTTTGGCATCCACCTTCGGTGGCCTACCATTATCTACTGTGATAACGCGAGCATTATCTCTATTTGTAGAAATCCAGTTCAGCATTAGTGGACGAAGCACATTGAGATCCATATGCACTTCATACGAGAGATTATTCATGATGGTATCATCGACATTCAGTACATTCAGACATTTGATCAGATTGTAAATTTATTTACCAAGCCTTTCATTGAGATGAAGTTTCTTCACTTACGATCTCTTCTTGGGGTGATGTCTTCTACAGCTGCTCATCTTCTTCGGGCTATGTAGTCCCTTTTCTTCTTCTTCTAGGAAGATTGTTATAGTAGGTATTTACCTTAGCTCATGTTCACCTAGGTACTTTATTTGATTTTATTGTATTTATCCTCACCCACTTATGTGTGTGGATATTTCTTTTATCTTATTTAGATATTAGGAGATATTAACTAGTTGTTAGGTATAGTTCTTTCCTTGATCTATGGTATTTACTAGTTCTTTCCTTAATCTATGGTATTGACTAGATCCTTGATGTCTAGTTATCTCCTAAATCTATGGTCTTGACTAGTTCTTTGATGACTAGTTATTTCCTTAATTTATGGCTTGATCTATGACCTTGAATGGTTCTTAGATTGTTATTCCTTGCCTATTTAAGCAATGCCCATTCTCAATGTATTGCATTGAGTTGCCCATTTGTTTGCTAAGCCCATTAAAATCCTTAGCCCTTGGTCATATGGTATGGTCATATAAGGGCTTAAAGTTTGTGATTCCTACTAGTAGGTGTTTAGCTTCAGCCCCCTTTAATTTTATGTGTAGTGAAGGCAACAACATTTTATTTTGTTTTAGTGGCACCTAAAATAAATAATAGAGCAAAATATTAAAAAGCTTGTAACTTTTGATCGATAACTCGGTTTTGAGTGCCATTTTTTGAAAAAGTGCTTATTTTTTCATGCTCTTTCCATTGGAAGTATTTATTTTGAGACTTGCACTATAATTATAAAGTGCCAAATATGGAGGAGTGTTGTAATCAATTGTGGACGCAATTTTGGCTGAACCTGAAGTCCTAAACTTTTGGGAGTTACAGTTTGTACCTATCATGGATTCTGAGAATGATATGCTTTTCTATGAAGTGTGTGGACTTCAAGAGGATATTGTAAAAGTTGTGGAAGAAAATAGATCACTCAAGAAGTGAAATTCTCTTCTACAATCACTCATTCACGATAAGGATACAATAATACACTCTCTGCAGAACAAACTTGATAGCCTACAACATCACCATCATATTGTGGACAACCATATCCATGCTCCTGGTCCACTTGCAGTTGTTGCTCTTGTACCCACTGACATTGATCTGCTAGTCTTTGAGCCTGAACCCGTTTTTGATGCTTTTAAACCTGTGAGGCTTGTTACTGCATGCTCTTCCACATCTGTGCATATTACAGTACCACATGTTGTGTATCCTACTTCTACTCAGCTGCATGACTTTTTTGAGAAGCATACCACTGCATTCCGTTCTCGTATGCTCTGTTCTATGGGTCTCACTAGCGGAGTCATTGACAGACATTCACAATGTATTGTTTCCTCTATTCCACATGTTAAGTGGAATTCTCATCATGACATTGGTTTTCGAGTAAATACTTCATTGGGATCACACATTGATAGAGCTCCTTTTTTTGTTCGCTCAACTCTTTTTGAGGATCATGAGTAACACATGAGTTCTACACCTTCACTCAGGCTTAAGAAACTTGAGATTTCAGCTACTAGACATGATCAACCTGATACACATTCTGATGTTCTTTTACATGCATCCATTGTGCATTTTGCACAAGTCATATGCAGGCATCTTCTTCATCCATCCATGTTGATTTGAGATGGATATCTGATCAATCATGGAGGTGACATAGGCATTCGTTGAGAGGATTCTACAGGCGTGGCTCCTCCACCATTCGGCCTCTTGCTCCACTTTCTATACCTTATGCATTGTGATGCTTCTCGTTTTGAGCATTTTTCTTTAGTAGGTGTAATGTATCTCTCTTGTTTGTTGAGAGATTTTGTATCTACATTTTCGACACTTTTGGCATGTTGACAGTCTCTCTTATGGGGGAGCTATTCTGGTGGAGCCCAGTGTTAGTTTGTCAGTGTTCGAGTAGTTGTTTTGACAACTTATATAGATTTTTAGCATCACTCCACCCATTCAACAGTATGGGAGGGTGTGATGTTGATTATGCTTCTTCAGGTTTAGTGTCATTGCCTTGTTACCTTGGCTTTTCTTAGATCGCGACACTCTGGAGTTTGTGTCCTTGCCTTGTTGTTTTGGTTATTGTTCTTGGATCGTGGCACACCTATTTGCAGCAGTTGATCAAATTATGTTTGGTGTTTTTTTTGTACTTTCGACATCACTCTGTTGACAGTCTCCTTGTATGGAGCTATTCTGGTGAAACCCAGTGTCAGTTGTTTTTGAGTTTTGTGATCGAGCAGTGGATTCAGACCACAGTGCACACCAAACTTCTTCAACATTGTATGAGTTTTTTGAGCCAAGCTTATTGGGATGCCTTGGAGCGGGTCTTTACTCTCTTTACTTTGTTGTTACTGGTTTTGGGTACCTTGCGGTGTCCCTTTTTTTCCCAGTTATTGTACATGAGTACCTCATAAGGCCTAGTTACCGAGACTCATACTGTGGACATGCCACTTCTATTTTGGCCCCTAGCTTCACTTGAGGGGGGGTGTTAGAGTAGGTATTTACCTTAGCTCATGTTCACCTAGGTACTTTATTTACCTTTATTGTATTTATCCTCACCCACTTATGTGTGTGGATATTTCTTTTATCTTATTTAGATATTAGAAGATATTATCTAGTTGTTAGGTATAGTTCTTTCCTTGATCTATGATATTGACTAGTTCTTTCCTTGATCTATGGTATTGACTAGATCCTTGATGTCTAGTTCTCTCCTAAATCTATGGTCTTGACTAGTTCTTTGATGACTAGTTATCTCCTTGATTTATGGCTTGATCTATGACCTTGACTGGTTCTTAGAATGTTATTCCTTGCCTATTTAAGCAAGACCCATTCTCAATGTATTGCATTGAGTTCCATAATAATATATGATATTGCTTCTCATTTGTTTGCAAAGGTTTTATGTAAAGTTATTATGGCGAATTACTTTCATCTTATTGATCATGGTGTTTGATTAGCATCTGTGTTCTTGGCTTGGTACGATTTGGTTATCGTTCCTTTCAAAGATGTTGTTTGTATATGGGCACCTTATCAGGCCTTTAGTTGTCGGGCCCCCATTGACATATATTTCTTAGTTGTTTAGGAGTGTCTTCTCTTTTCGTCTGACTCATCATAGCCGCTACCCTAACTTCGATGAAGGGGGGTGTTGGTGTGAGTTATCCTATGTGTCCTCCACTCACATATGGAGGGTCATCTCACATGGGTTAGGTTTAGGGTTTGTTATTGAGTCATGCACTAGGGTTACTCAACACCCTATATGTACCCTTTCACTTCTGATTTATGAGTATGCCAAGACACTCCACTGTCTTTTCTCTACATGTGCAAGTTTTGTTTTGTTATGCAAGTTATTCAGTTGTTAATCAATTTTTCCTTGTGATTACGTTGGAGCCATTACGATTCAACTAGAGTGCAACTTCATCATGGTGCATGGTTTTAGATACGATTCTTCAATTCTTTTATGGCTTATAACCTTCCACAATACCAATAGAATGGAAAGCCCTTCATATATGTTAACTCTGACCATATTTTCATATTTAATGCAAAAACCAAATAAACTGTTGAATAATAATTAATGATCCCTACAATTAATGCTTAGTAAGTGGGTAACTTGAAATGCGGTGGATATGGGCATTGTGGCACCATGGGGTGAATAAGGTCAATAAAAATCATGTGATAGGCACAAGTCCTCCCAAGTGTTGGGACTCAAGACGAGTGATGTGTTTAATGAGGTGTTAGTGGAACAAGTCGGGGTGTAAGTGAGCATGAGGGTGTAAATATACTTAGTTACACAAAGATGTACATGAGATATTTGGATGCATAGATAGGAGAATATGGTATTTCATAGATTGGAGATGATTTATTTATGATATTATGATCTGTAAGTGCCTTACTGCATGATTGTACATCTTGGTCAAGATGAAGAATTTAGTCCTCACCTTATGGTATGGTCTTGGACCCTCTTGGAATGAGACTTTGTAACTTTATGTGTCCTTCGGTGATTTGGAAATGTGCTTCATTGTTAAACCCTAGTTTTCGCACAATCCTGAAACCAGTTGTAATCATTTGAATTGTGCAAAAACCTAACCATGGGTGTAAGACCCTATAAGAAGGTTATTGTTTTGGTTGAGGTACAATCCATGCACCCCATGTGTCGTAACGACTATGAAGAGGCCTCAAACCACACATAGATCTCCATCTAGCATGTAACATGTATATGAATCCAACTAGTTGCTAACTTGAAACACTTTGAACTTGCTTGATAGGGTTGTACTCTTGCTAAAACTTTGAAGTATGGAACTTAGTGTTCTTGGAAATAAGGGAAGATAGAATCATTAATCTAGATGAGTGCTTTATAACTATAGTATTGGCTACCCTAATGGATGTGCATAAGCTCTGGGAAGATTTAGGGAGCCTTGAGTTCCTTTTGTGAGTGTTTCCAATGAGTCCACCAATAGATTGTCAATTTGAGCCACATGAGTAAATGAGGTGATCTTAAACTCTTTCTGCTCCCCTTCTGCACATGACCCATGTGTTCTCCAGTCCCCCCATATCCAGTCCTACCATGTACACTCTCCGCTCACCCCTTTTACCTAGTCATTCCTCATGATTTTTACACACCCTCATGCTCACTCGCACCCCGACTTGCTCCACTAACACCTCATTGAACGTATCACATGAATTGAGTCCAAATATTTGGGAGGCCTTGTGCTTATCCCAACCTATCACACGATTTTCAATGATCCTATTCACCCCATGGTGCCACACTGCCCATATCCACCATGGAAGAATGGAAGGTTGAGGTTTGGTGTTGGTGTTTATTGATGTAGGACGTCATCGGGACTATTGCTGAGGGGAAACCCTGATCACTACCTTAAACACTAAAGATAAACCCTAATTGAAGATGTGCATGAAATTGAAAACATAATACACCTTAAATGCAAAGTTTCCATATCTAACATATGTAGAGTTTGGGATTCAAGCATTGGTGGGAGTGTCGATGGATGTGCCTAACACAAATCAAAGAAAATGGAAGGTTGAGCTTTTATGTTGGTTTTCATTGACAATCAATGTCATCATGATTGTTGATGAGGGGAAACCCTGATCACTACCTTAATCACTAAGACTTATTCCTAATTGTAAACATGCATGAAATCAATGACATAAGGAACCTTAAGTGTAGAGTTTTTGTATTTGACATCTATAGTGTTTAGGATTCAAACATATGCAAGTTTCCCTTAGAAGTATTCATCATCCAAAGTACATTGCCTCAACTACCTGCACGCCGCACCCCCTTTCTCTTTCAAATGATTGACAAAAATGACATATGGTTCATATGTCCTTGGTCGTAAGAAAGTAGAGTTTCACATGATGGTTCCCCCCATTATTTTCCCCACTAGTTTACTTCTCCTTCCTCTAACCCTTTCTTCTTCGCCCCTCTTTATCCTTTGATATTCATTGCCTCAAGTTTAATTTCTTCGACACATCCTTTCTACATTTCTATCACATATTTCACCCGCAATTACTAATGATATATTCCAATACAATAATTAAATTACTTGTAAAAACCTTCAAATTAATAATTGAATCGATCTCACTTTAAACTATAAAGCATTACACTATTTTAACAAAAAATTACATTGACGATGGAAAAACCATTCATCCCCTTATAATATTTAGGGTGGTTGTGTGCAAGTAGATCCCACTTGGGGGGCTTACTATAAAAGAAAGCGTTCGATATTTCGCTAGATTGCAATACCAAATGCCTATCGAACTTAAATGGTATTTAGTCCCCATCAAGAGACACCTGACGGTAACTTCACGGTTCTTTTACCTGTTGTGGATCATGCAAATCTTATCCGATAAGATATAATTTGTGTTACCGACTATGTCGGCACCTGTCAGCGCAAGAAGGGATTGCCGGTAGCATGAAACAGCGGCGAAAGCGCGTCTTCCTCCCCTATCCATCCCTATAAATTCCTCACTCTCCTCAACACATTTTCATCCCAAAGTATTTCGTTTGCTAACAACGTTTTTATTGCGTTGTCGATTTGAAATATAATGGCGGACTCGAATGCACCAGAGCACCAGGATCGCGGCCTGTTCGGTCTGTTTGGGAAGAAGAAAGAAGAAGAGACACATCAGCAGCAGCCCACTGGCCACGTAGGCGATGTTCACCATGCTGCCCCTGTTTCTCAGGGCCACGTGGAGGAGCCCAAACGCTATGGCGAAGCGGAAAAGAAACCCCTCAAAGGGGATTCGAAGGAAAAACTCCATCGCTCAAACAGTTCGTCTTCCAGCTCTGTAAGTAAATATAAATCTCAATGCACATCTTCTTTTCTGTAAAGTTTATTTCATTTGTACAGATCTGATGTTTATGGATGGAATGATGCACAGTCAAGCGATGAGGAAGGAGGAGAAAAGGGAGAGAAGAAGAAGAAAAAGAAGGGAGGGCTGAAGGATAAGCTTGGTGGAGGGCACAAGAAAGAAGGGGAAGAACACGCGCAGGGCGAGAAGAAAGAAGGGCTCCTGGATAAGATCAAAGATAAGCTTCCAGGGCAACATGCCAAGGCGTAACCGAAGGGGCATTAACTATATGTACATTTTCTCTGTTTAGTGCTTCTCTGTGTGGGGCTGCTTCTGTTCTGTATGTGTGGATCTTGCAGTAATTACATTTCTATCCAGATAAATAATAATATGTTTGTTTCCTTACGGATTTTCCTCTGATTAGCACCCAATTATGTGACGGATTTGTTCACAGCTTACCTAAAATCATATTTGTTTAAATTTTAGAAACAAATTCAATTCCAGGAAGCAGTAAAATAATCTTTTAACAGTAAAAAGGAAAAAATAATGAGATGGAACAAATCCCCTCATCAAAACTATTGTTGAATTTGATGATAGGTCCAAGTCTGTTTTTGACGGTCAATCAGATTTTCCTCTAATAATTTATTTATATTTAAACAATATATTCAACGTAGATTCATCTGTCTGACCAAAAATCAAATTTTGCTTTTTTGTGCTAATTTCATTTTCCATTTCATTTCATGGCCAACAACATTAAGCTTTTCCACTTATCTAAATATCCTTTATTGATTATTTGAGACGATTTCAATTTTACTTTTGTCAATGAAAAATATATTTTTAAAAAGAAAATAAAGCGATTTAACGCAAAATCCCATTGCTAATTTTCTACACTCCAAAAAACAATTCACATGAATATTACGGTGAGAATTGACCTTTTGTTAGATTGTCGGAAGATTAGGTCTTTTTATTGACATATTTGTTATAGATATTTATATTTATTTGGGCCATCTATAGGGTGTATTGGGGTCTAATAGTCACATTAATAGTGAGGTAATAGGGTGATTATTTTATCATGTAGAGTGATTGTTTTGTTGACGTATTTGCTATAGATATTTCCCATTGCTAATTTTTTACACTCCAAAAAACAATTCACATGAATATTACGGTGAGAATTGACCTTTCGTTAGATTGTCAGAAGATTAGGTCTTTTTATTGACATATTTGCTATAGATATTTATAATATGCTATAGATATTTATTTGGGCCATCTATCAGGTGTATTGGGGTCTAATAGTCACATTAATAGTGAGGTAATAGAGTGATTATTTTATCATGTAGAGTGGTCTAACATTCGCATTGATATTTTCCGAAGGGTGAATTTTCACAAGTTTAGGTGCATGGTATGTCAAAAGTAAGCTTGCTTATAAGGAATTTTGTGGTTCTAATGGTCACATCAATAAAATAGTAATGGAGTGCTTTTTTATAGATTTATGTGTGATAAATATTACAATGATAGCAAGTAGGCCCATTTATATGATGTATTGTGGTCCAATGGTCACATCAATAAGGTGGTAATAAAGTGATTGTTTCATAGGGTTATGTGTATGGCAGACATTATCTTATGTGGGCTATTATAAATATACAAAATATAAGTAATAGATATTTTATCTAAACAACTTTATTTGATTTGAAGTTCAATGATGATGACGTATAATTTTATGCTTCAAATTAGTCTCAACAATTAATTTTAATGGGCCAAATTTGATTTATTGAAGACACAACCTATTGATAGGGATTTTTAACAATTGAACAAAATATAAAAGGAACTAGTTAAAGATTGAACAACACAATGAACATAGACCACCTAATTTGAACTAATAATCAATTAACATATCACCAAAATCATGTATGAAGTAACATGGTTGTATTTGTGTTGCATAATGACCATTTCATTTCAACATCTTGTAAATAATTTTTATTGAAGAGAGAAACCACAAAAATGGAAAACATCATTGGGCCTAAATAATGCAATGGATATTTAATAGTGTCAATATTTACTAGCAAATGAAATTTTTTTGAAATCTTGTAGGAGGCCAATTGATGAACCTCCTGGTGTACTTAAAATTATCAATTGGATAGTAAGAGACTACTAGTACTATTCGATGAAATGATTTTATAGTACCACAACCTTCTAAAAGCTTTAACCAAAGTCTTCTTCCACAAAATTTTTTCGCTTATATTTTTTCCATTGTTCAATTCACAACACGGATTGTTTTTAGATGTGTAGGGGAGAGTTGTTAGTAGTGTTACACCCTAAGTTAAGGGATCCACAAAATCAATTGTTTATTATGTGGGGTCGTAATTTTTTCACCAATATGTAGTTTAGATTTGTTTTAATTTATATTTGTTCTTTAGAATGTTTAATTGGAGGGAGAATCATATTTTGAATTGATTTAAAATAATAAATTTGAGTTATACAACCATTGTGTAAACTAATACTTGAATGTGTGATAATGATAGAACATTATATTGGTAAATGGGTGAGAGGTCTTACATGTCATGATGCGATTGATTATTTTATATAATTATTATGTCAAAAATAAATAACCACTAGATAGTACTATGATAACTATGAAGTGGTACTATAACACTTACTAGGTATTGTGTGATCAAAATTCATGTCAACTATTGGATCATGTTCACTTATTGGCCCCTCCTCCCTAGTAGCAAAATGAATTATCTATCTTTGACAACTTAGTGGGATATTTTACGTGGCATGCATTTTTATTCATTGATAAGTAGTATTTAAGGGCTTCTTTAATCCATGTGGCATCTTCTTCAAGGACAATTATTGCCCCCCTAAAGTTCAACGCATTCTATAGACTATTGTCATGGCTAACACCACACATTAAAAAATTGCAAGGGCTTCTCAATGACAATATATTAATCGACAACTGGATTTCTCACCCCTATTTTGTTAGGGTATTATTGTCATCGTCGTGTGTTTTAACAAAGTGCAAGAAACATAAATCAAAAGCCACCCCATTTGAAATACTATTTGATGGAATAAAACCTAGTTCCCACATGTATTGTCGATCCATGAAGATTGGACTATGCGAATAAAAATGAATCACAATGTGTAAACCACACTTTGCATTATTATTCACCATTGAAATGAATGAAGAGGGTTACAAATAAATAATCTAAAAAAATGGTTCACTTGACATTCCAAGATCACCCTTCAACTACCTATGGGAACTCTTCAATTCCCAACTACAAGATAATAGCTCTCCTAAATAATACTTAGGATAATTTAATATTATGTACAATAATATTACATTTCCTCCTTAATCCATAGGGGTTACAGTGAGATCAAACATGCCTTTAAATTTTTCAAATTTTTCTTATCTAATTGCTTTTGTGAAGATGTATGTTGATTGCCCCACACTAGGGCAATGTAGTAATTTGACACTTCCTTTTTTCACATGATGTAAAATAATGTGGAAATTTGTATTGATATGTTTGGTTTGTTCATAAAAGACAAAATTGACCATGAATTAGACATCTGCAATTGAACAAAACATAATAAGAAACTAGTTAAAGATTAAACAACACAATGAACATGGACCGCCTAATTTGAACCAATAATCAATGAACATGTCACCAAAATCGTGTATGAAGTAACATGGTTGTATTTGTGTTGCATAATGACCATTTCATTTCAAGTAACACCACTTTGTAAATAACTTTTATTGAAGAGAAACCACAATAATGGAAGACAATGGAAAACACCATTGGGCCGAATGCAATGGATATTAATAGTGTCAATATTTAGTAGCAAATGAAAAAAAAGAAATATTATATGAGGCCATTAGACCATAGAATATAATATGAAATTGATGAATCTATATTGATTTACCTCCTAATGGTGTACTCAAAATTATTAGTTGGATATAGTAAGAGACTACTAGTACTATTCAACAAGATGATCTTAAGATACCACAACCTTCCAAAAGTTTCAACCAAAGTCTTCTTCAACAATTTTTTTTTGCTTAAATCTTTTCCACTCTTCAATTCACAACATCGATTGTTTTTAGATGTATAGTAACAAATAATAATCTATTTGTGACAACTTAGTGGGATATTCCACGTGGTATGCATTTTTGGTCATTGATAGGTAGTATTTAAGGGCTTCTTTAATCCATGTGGCGGCATCTTCTTCAAGGAAAATTATTGTTCCCCTAAAGTTCAACACATTCTATAGACTATTGTCATGGCCAAGGCCACACATTAGAAAATTGCAAGGGCTTCTCAATGACAATATATTAATCGATAATTGGATCTCACCCCTATTTTGTTAGGGTATTATTGTCATTGTTGCGTGTTGTAACAAGGCCCAAGAAACATAATGCAGAAACCACCCCATTTGAAGGAATAAAAAACATCTCAAGTCCCCCCCTGTATTGTCAATCCATGAAGATTGGACTATGTATGCTAAAGAGAATGAAAATGAATCATAATGTGTAAACCACACTTTGTGTAGTCTTTTATTTCCCACTCAATAGCTATGTACACTGATACCTCATCCACACAAATTTGAATGCTCACTTGAAGCATGCGTAACCACCAGGTCCCTCCTTTGTTGTGTTTTCCAAAACATTAACATGTACGACTACCATATACATAACCAAGACATATGTTCATACATAATAATCATCATAAATATTATAGTTGACAACACATATAATAATGAAACAATCCATTATGAACAATAATAATCAAGATCCGAACATATCTCTTCGAACTATCATCACTTAACCATAGCAAAACACCATAATCAATGCATAGATAAGTAACTGATTACATTTCAACTTAGCACATCCATGTGCTAGACCATGCGCGCACCCAAACAAACTCAAAACCTAGCTCATACCTAAACTATTGCATTACATTACATACTCATTGTTGTCCGTAAGCAAAGACTCTCATTACATATTTATAGGGTGGGGATTTTCCCTTCACCACTCATGTACTTTCCTAATAATAGACGTGTGTATCAAAATAACCTACATGCTTTTTTACAAAGGATGTTAATAATAGATTATCCTAATTATAGGACTTGTTTTAATCTTATTATTAGCTTGATCCATGTGTTTGCTTTATCCTTCTCTGCATGTGCTTTCTTCTCCCTTTCTTGGTTGCTAAGTCTTATTGCTTTTATCTATTTCTTGATCTTTACTTGAGTGACACTCCAACTCTGCTTTTCTATCTTTAGCCTTTTGGGAAAATTGCCTAAGTCCTTCTTTTACATTCGTGCACGCAGCTTTGCGTGCTGATCCATGGTACCTCCGTGCACTCCCCTTCCACGCTATCCTTTCCTTCTACGCACATGTACTACTACGCATAAGTCTTCGTTCTATCTAATACTTAGTCGATTTTTTTGACCAATACTTTGTACTATTATTCACCATTGAAATGAATGAAGAGGGTTACAAATAAATAATCTAAAAAAATGGTTGTTCACTTGACATTCCAAGATGACTCTCAATTACCTATGGGAACTCTTTGAGTTCTAACTATAAGATAATAGCTCTCCTAAATAATACTTAGGATAATATAATATTATGTACAATAATATTACATTCCCTCCTTATTCCATAGGGGTTACAATGAGATCAAATATGCCTCTAAAGTTTTCAATTTTTTCTTTTCCAAGTGCTTTTGTTAAGATGTATGTTGATTGCCCCATAATAGGGCAATGTAGTATTTTGACACTTGCTTTTTTCACATGATGTAAAATCATGTGGAATTTTGTATTGATATGTTTGGTTTGGTAATGAACGACTTGATTTTTTTCCATTTGAATTGTAGATGTGTTATCAACCATCAACGGTGTTGATAAAGCCTCATGTTCTTGCAAGTCTGAAAGAACCCTTATGAGCCACAAAATCTTATGTTACCTTTACAGTGGCCATAAATTTTGCTTGCACTATAGAAATGTTTGGCATTAATTGTTTCTTTGATTTTAAATTGACAATTATTGTTCCCAAATTCATTAGAAACCCTAATGTAGATTTCCCATCTTCAAAATCACTAACATAGTCAGAAGCTAAATAACCAACTAGTTTAAAGTCTTGTCTTTAGAGTATTTGAGCCTAAACTTGTGTTCTTTTGGGATACCAAAGGACTCTTATTACTGCTATCTAGTGACTTTATCTAGATTGTTACATGAACATAGAAAAAACACAAACATCGAAAAAAATATTTGGTCTACTTGTTGTCACAATAGAAGATTAGATCTAACAATAGAAGACTAGATCTACATGGATCAACAATACATCATGATCTCACGGATCTACAATACAAGATCTCACCAACATGTGGATCTATAAGAAGAAAATATATGTGCTTTGCATACTACACAAGCCATTACAATGAGACAATAACTATACAAAGGAAATACAGTAGAAGATGTTACCCTTTTCTCACCATTGAGATGTACCTGCCATAACTGTACATGTTATTTCCTTCTGTCTAATTTCTCTCCATGAAAGCTCTGTCTTCATGTAACCTATTCTTTCTTTCTCTTCTTCTTCATCCTCTCAATCTAAGAGAATCAAGGATCTAACTCAATCCTTCTCTTAATTAACCTTCTAACCCTAACTTTCATGCTTATATATGCATATACAAACTTATGTCAACTTAGATATGCATTTACAACCTTTAGATTCACTTTATAACTAAAGTTAGATCTAATACCTGTGAGTTAAATATAAAATTCCATGTATAGGAAACCAATGTTGGTTCCCAGACCGATGACGATTAATCTGCTGACTGATGGCGGTTAGTCAACCGATGCCGGTTACTATGTAAACCAACCACCTGTAATGCATGTTCACTGTGAAGGCGGTATGTTGATAGGGGGATACATAATGTCTAGGGTTTTGTGGAGAGCATCTTTACAAGATGGGTGCATGTGAAGAAATTGAAGAAAGGAGACTTTAGAGACCTTATGAGCCATGAGAGAAGACAAATGAAGATCCAAGAGTGTCTGAATGAGACGGGTTCACCAAATGATTTAACAAATATTGAAATTTGTAAAGATTCTAATTGTAAAGTCACAATATAATGATAAGCAATAAAATACATATCTAACCTAAGAAATAAGCTAGAGAAATATGAAACCCTAGGTGAAAGAGAGAGGATAAAGAAATTAGCTAATTTCACACGTAAATCCTGAAGTGTGCAACACTAGAAAACTATTTAACAGGAGGATTCTATCACAAAATCACTCAGAAAATTGTAGAATTGTTAGAATAAGCTGAATTGGGGTGCATGGAATGGGTAAGGGATGCCTTGGTGCTAGGGTCTGCTTCTGGGTACCCATGACTATGAAAATGCTTGGAACATGATTTTCTTGTGTCACACCAATGTCACTAGCCTTCACTGTTTTTTACCTATGTGTCACACTATGCCCGCAAAATTCGTCAATAGCCTGCCAAAAAATAATCTCCTACAAAAATAAAAAACACATCAAATCATAACAAGAAAAATATGCAAATGGGGAGTCAAAATGACCCCAACAGTTACTCGACATAGTGAACTTATGACCAAGCACTGCACTACATCTCATACTCCATGTAGTTCTATGTGCGTGTGTGTAGAATATTGCCTTAGAAAGCTCTTGTGAAAGGTGCATCGAATAACAAACAATAACTAGATGTAGTAATGTAAATATATGTGTGGATATCAAAATGAAATTACCCTCCTAAAAAGTGTATGTAGAAAAATGTAGTTCCTTGTCCCGTGAATGAAGCTAGATGGTTTCTTTGATGATCTTGAGATGCCTTTGGATGTAACCTTAGGTGATAGTAATAGATTCTTAGAGATTGGTCCTTTATTATGGTCACATAGCTTTATATTTATATGATTCCCTTGTTTGAATTTCGTAATTGACAACAAAAAGTACGACCTATAAAAAACAAGATGCCCAAAATATAAAAAGAGGCTCAAAAGGGGCGAGTAAGATACAAAGAGGTGGGGGGCACCCAGAGGGGATGAGCGCGTTGGTGTGCAGAGCGAAGAAAGATGAAATAGTGAAAGTTAGACTGGGCAGTGAGGTGCACAAGACCACATAAAAAGAAAGAAAGAAATCAAAGAGACCAAAGACAGATGTAAATTACTAGTTTTCTCACGTAGAAATCATATGAATAATGGTACGTGATTAGACCTAGAAATGTACCCAAGTGCGTGATTTAGTGTCTACAACTGCATGGCCGATTCGAATGACTAAACAGGGAAATAAAAAAATCAGTGGCTAATGCGGATATGATAGGCCGAGTGAGAAAAAACAGAATAGATCATGTGTTCCCCTAGTTCTTTGACCGGCTGGTTCATCCACACTTGGAACAAAGAGCATTAAAGTGGACTATATCATTATGCAGGGAACTTGTTGCAACATTCCCTAGCTAGTGAACTTCAAAGGGTCATAACTTTTGCCTTGCAACTCCATATTTCAAAAACTTGGTACCATTGGAAAGGTCTTATCATGTAATACACCACAAAAACTTGATTTACCAAATTATGTTTGGTTCGGTGGGTGAAAAAGAGGAAATGTACAATACATAATTAAAAAATATAGTTCCAGGTAGCTCAACCACCCAATTTTATGAAGTATGGTGCTCATTCCTTCTCCTACAAAAAAGTATCATAGGGTAATGGTCTTGTAAGGAATCATGTGCCTATTATCATAAATTCAATGCATGTTGTTAGTGGTTGAAGGTGAAAATATGAGTTTTCCTCTATTTTCCCTCCTCTTTCCCATCTTCTATAAATTGTAAAATGATGCCCATTTGTAAAGGTTGTATACTCTTGGAATGCAAGGGCATCACACAAGTGTTGTAAAAGTGTTTCCTTTGATTTGCAGGTCTTAGATCTGGACCTCTGTGGAGTGATTTTGCCTTTATACTTCATTGCAATGGATTGTGCATCTCTTTGAAGTAATAAAATATTTGCCTTTATTTGTTTTGTGGCTATTATTTGCTATATCTTGTGTTTATTACATTATCTTACCTCTTTATTGTATTTGTGGTGTATTGTGCATGTTTTATTCTCTTTTGCAGGGTTTGTTTCTATTGTGATCCATGGCATTGAGAGTTTAAATGTTGTTTTGGACTATGGTACTCATGTCTACCCTCTCCTCCATTTTTCTCTCATTTTTACTTATCTAAGAGTTCCTTTCCCCCTCTTCTTGGTGTTATCACCTCTTTTAGCTTAGGATTTCTCATTTTATGCATCTTTCTTTTCCCCTTGGTCACTTGGATTGTTAGAGTAGGATTAGATAGATGCATTTCTTTTCTTAGGAGTAGTTTAGTATTAGGAATAGGTAGAAGAATCAACCTTCTCTGGAGGTTTTTCTCAACAGCAATGTCCCACACTTAGAGACAATCCCATGTTACCAAAAAAAACTGATTTCTCATTCATCCATTCATGAAAAATCAGACGGTGTTGTTTTTTTGGAAAAAAACAGTGACTAGGGATGAAACTACAAGTTTAGAACCAAATTATTTAGTAGTCCTGTAAGGACATAGAGTGAAGTGCTAGAAACGTTTGGGCATGAAACTTGGAGGTGATAGACTATTGTGAACTAATGTGAGTGACTGAGAAGTGCTATTAAGGAGAAAAAGTCATGTATAGGACTAAGGATAAGAATTTAAGCTCAAGATTTGTGTACAAGTCACGATTTAAGGATAAATACATTGTTGTCATTGCCAAATGATAAATTGAAATTTTTAGATGTCTATAAATAAAAGGAATATAAAAATTAAACAAATAACACCAAGAGTTCTGCAATAGGTGGTAGATCACAATCATTTAGATTTCCCACCCATGTTAGCATCATTTCCATCTTACATTTCCTTCGTAATATCCTTACCTTCAACATGATTTTCATCTAGGAAAGCAGTGCGACAAAGGATTGAGAGATAGATTTTATCCTACATTGAGGAGGAATCCAACCATCATGCTACATACAAGGAGGTTAATGGATTCTAGGCATAAACCAATGAACAAAATGTGATAGAGAAGGCGAGATCAGACCTGTTAATGAATCCCACCCACTTCAAAATTTTATCATGAAAGAGAAAATAGGAGACATGTGAGAAACCGTACCAAGAACATTTCCCAATGATCAAGTAAAATTTGAAGATGGGTGTGTTGTAAAACTAAAATTTCCCTTGAAATTGAATATGCAAAAATGCATTAGAGCTCACTACAACCTTGTAAAAAGATAAAAAAATAAATGAATCTAATTCAATGTCCATTGATTCTTGGTGCATTTCTTGTTGGATTTCTTAGCACTCTCACATCAGGACCTCTCTAATAGAATTAAAATTACCACAAGCACAAAGCTAAACCATTAAAATCATACACATAACACAAATAAAATAATCAACTCTCCATATTTTTTGCCTCATTAATCATATACAATTCAACTTACAATATACAAAGGGAGTGCCTATTAAATATACTTGAGAGGTTGTTTTACAGTAATAAATTGGTTAGTGTGAGCACCTCACGAATAAGAGAATCCCCCAAGAATGTGGATCAAAAAAATTCCACGTACATGTGAGGGATTATCCAACTCCCAAAGTAAGCTTAAGTCCTTTATGAGTGTAATTGTGCCTCAAACTAAGATGGTTCATAAATAAATTGAACCACCCACATGTGTGAGCATGAACACTCCAACTCCCTCACTTAAGCCCAAAATGGTAAGTAAAAATGGCGAAAAATATAGGAGACATCCAAATATGAGTCTACAACTAGGCCTGATCAGTTACTGATTTACAAACTAGAAAAAAAGACTTATCATGGATGGGAAAATGTCATTGCAAGGTACTTCAAAAACTAGTAAACACAACAAAGTGAAGAGAGAAATCCTATAATAAGGCATCCCAAGAAGCATGGATAAACAATGCTTACACTTTGGTGAATAAGATGTTTGGTCTACATTTTGGTCTGAATCCACTGCTCTATCACAAAACTTAATACAACTGACATTGCAATACACCATAATAGTTATACTTCAGACGGAGGGAAAGCTCAAAATACTAAATGAAGAAGACTGGAAGAAGTGGTGTCAATAGTGCAAATAATCACCAAACTTAATTCAATTTATTGTCAGAATGCCCTTTGATTCCATGATGGACTACTCAACACTCTCACATCAGAATCACTCCAGTAGAATAACCATTACCATAAGCTCAAAACCAAACCATTAGAGCCATATACACAACACAAATAGAATGATCAAGTTTCCATATTATTACCTCATCAATCATATACAATCTAGCAAGACAATATACAAATAGAGTGCCTATTGCATATGTCCGAGAGATTATTTCACAATAACAAATTGGTTATTGTGAGCACCTCAAGAATAGGAGAATTCCCCAAGAATGTGGACCAAACAAATTCCATGTATGTGTGAGGGATTATTTCCAATAATAATAAACAACTCCCAAATTAAGCTTAACCCATTTGTGAGTTTAAACGTGGCTCGAACTGAGTTGGTTTACAAATAACCCAAACCACACACAAGTGTGACCAGGAGCACTCCAACATATCTAAAATATATGTATAACAATCTTTATGTGTGCACAAAATTGACACTTAGACGAGGAACTCTGAGATATGGAAGATGGTGTCCCAAAGGAAACCCTTGATAAAGAGGAAATTATGCAAAATGTGGAAATTTGGGTTTGAAAGTGCCTCCCAAAAGGGTGGGTAATAGATTGGGGAGACACTATATCATTAAGCTTCTCGTGCACAGTAAATATAGTGCTAAAGAAAATACCAAACATAATGCAATAACACTGCCACAAAAAACATATCAAACTCATTTCAAGATGCAATCACACATCATGTTGTCGACTTAAGAAATGATGTCTCCATGTACTTTTGTGACTTGTGGTCAAGTATTCGAGTCACTAAATGCCAGTTGCCGATGACATGCTTGACAGTGTCTTTACAACAAGACAATGGGATGTTGATGTGACAAAAATATATTAATGTAACTGCAACATTAACAAATATGAGAACATTTTAGAGTTCGCTAATTTAAACAATGAAATAAGGGAAGATATTTGAGCCCCTTGTGGTTTTCTACAATTTTAAGCTAATTTAAAGGATGGAGTAAAAGGAGATATTTTTGAACCCCTCGTGTTTTCTATGATTTTTAGGTGTTTGATATTTCGATGACAAAATCTCTATCCCCGTGACCACCAATAAAAATATCTTTGTGAGGTTATCCATAAAATATGCTTTATTTCCTATAATAATAATAATATAAATATCCTAAACGTCATGAAGTACCTTCATTTTCTAGCATTGTGAAAGATAAAAAAAATTGTCATTATGATATTTTGGCGGTTCGTGACGTTCGCTTATCTAATTGTCGGCATCAAAGTACGCCTTCACCGTTATACTTTCCAACCTATAAATCCACATTGCCATCCAACCATTTTCATCACAGCCTATCTTTTCTGTTTGTATTGTTGATTTGTGAAGCTTGAAATTTGCAGTAATGACGGAATCAAATGCACCAGAGCACCAGGATCGCGGCCTGTTTGGCCTGTTTGGGAAGAAGAAAGAAGAGGAGACACATCAGCAGCATCCCGCTGGCCACGTAGGCAATGCCAACCATGCCGCTCCTGTTTCTCAGGTCCACGTGGAAGAACCCAAACACCAGGGTGTAGGCGAAAACAAACCTCACCAAGGGGGTTTGTCTGGAAAACTCCATCGCTCAAACAGCTCTTCTTCAAGCTCTGTAAATTCTTATAAAACTCAATACCCAACTTCTTTTTTTCAAGTTTATTTCATCTGTATAGATCTGATGACATCATTTATGGATGGGATCATGCACAGTCTAGCGATGAGGAAGGAGGAGAAAAGGGAGAGAAGAAGAACAAAAAAAAGGGCGGGCTGAAGGAGAAGCTTCCAGGAGGGCACAAGAAAGAAGGGAAAGAAAATGTGCAGGGCGAGAAGAAAGAGGGGCTGCTGGACAAGGTGAAACAGAAGCTTCCAGGGAACCGTAAGAATGTGGAAGAGAAATCCTATTCGGAATAAGAAGACGTTTATAGTTATATGAATCCCACTGTATTTACGTTTCCACAATAAAAAATGGCTATATTCTAGCTGTAATATATAAGCTCTATTATCTAATATATTAATATTAATCAAATCAGAAAAGATCAGGTTTGAGTAATATTTTGAGAAAAAACATACACTTCTTTATCAAATCAAATTACGACTAACTAATGAGTTGTTTATTAAGGAGATTCATCATTGGTTTCTCACAAACATTTGTGAGTGATCCGCATGTGAAACTTTAACATACAAGAAGAGAGTCACCTACCTAATGATGACTACAATTATATACAAATACCCCATTCAAGACACTAAAATACTTATGTAAAATGACACACAATATTTTGGCCCTTTGAACCTATTTAAAATAGCAAGTAATGCCATTTTATTTTGTTTTGTAGAGAACTTAACAAGTCGGTTTCTTTCTGTTTATTTATTGTTCTTTTTTTGTATTTGGTCTGGCCCTGCATTGGTAATTACACATTTTGAGAAAGTTTGAATTTTTTTATAATTATATTTGCTCGGGGTTTAATACGAAATTAAGCCATATTTATGTTGAAGATGTTGTTTAAATAAGAATTATAAACTTTGCATTGACATATGTCAGTCTGGCAAAGGGTTCAAATTGATTTGGTTGTAGATTCATTGATGTTCAACAACACTCTATGGCTACCTCACGGACCATTGAAAATGCAATTACTAGGTGTTCAATGAAACATAATACAATACATTCTGATGGTTTTATTAGTTAAAAAATCCCTCTTTATAAATCACAGAGTAATTTGCACTCAATAATGCAAGAAATTATCCCAATCTAAAACTTTCGATCAACAAATAAAATATACATAACGCTTATATGACCAACCATGGAGGGGATTAATTATTGGTGATTGTTCACACATCACATGTAATTAGTCGATCTTAAAGTTAAAAAGGGGGGGATATAAAGTGCTACAAGCCAAGATTGAAGTTGGGTTTCGAACCTAGAACCTAGTGGATTTTCCCTATTTTTTATTTTGGCACTTTTAAGCACAAAGTATAAGCCATAAATAATGCAAATTATAAGCCATAAATCATGTAAATAATGCAAGCGAAGTAGGACAATAAATTTGAGCATAAATAGTAGAAAGTTTCTGATAGGGAAGCCTTGGAATAGGTGTTAGACCATTAATGTCTCTATATTATCTAATAAATTAAACATCGTCAAATCAAAAACACTGTAAAAATAAAATAAAAAATTAGCAAATCCCATTTTCTTGATATTTTCTCAAAAAAATTCGTTTCTTTTAGTTGTGTAAGGCCCAGAGGTTGTTGCCTTAGGGGTAAGTGCATGAAATTGGGGGGCCAAAAAGCAGACAAGAATGTGAAAAAAATCCAAACGCGTATGTATTTTGTTAAAACGTGCTCACATTCAGAGCTTGTTCGTGCCCTCGCTTTTTTCCATTCAGTTGGATCTCAAGCTCAAAGGACTATTTTTGGATCATTGAGAAGATCTGAACCGACGATGGCGCCACAGAGAAGAGGTAAGCACATTTATTTTCTCAAAATTGCATTAAAATATGATAATTATAGATTAAAATTTGAATTGAGTACATATTTTTTATTGTTACCGTTAGAGGTTGAGGGAATCAACCACAACCAAACCTTGTTATTCCTGACATCCCTCCCGACACTCCCACAATTGCTCAACATCCCTCAGGTAGTCAAGAAGATTTAGCAGCCCAAATAGTTGAAAACAAAATTGAAATTAAGGATTTAATCAAAACAATGAGGGATGCACAATATACAAACGCCCACCGCGCCTCTCTTGCAAACACATTAGAGGCATTACTTGTTCAAATTGATGCGGAAATGAGGCAAATTGATCATTGGACAACTTACAGAGAGGGTTGTAGGGTTTATTATTCCAACAAATTGTCATATGAGGATGTAAAGAAAAATGAAATTTCAAAAGAACTCATATGCACCTTATTCACGGACCCCCGCACTAATCTTACTGTTCCGTTGACATGTAAACGATTTCCCATCCATTGGTGCAAAAATAATTTGGTTAGAAATAATTTTTGGGACCGATGGTGGATGGTGTTTGTTTTTTCACCTTGTAATAACAACGAGGTACCACTATACTTTTTTAGGAAACTCTATTGTGAATTTATCCTCAACGAGATCCCAAATTATTTTGATTTATGAGATTTCTAGGGCTGAGGAAAAGGATCTACATAGGATTGACCAGGTGCACAACGTGCACTTATTTAGCAGGGTAGATTCCCCGCACAGAAGCCCCCTCACCCTGAGACTATACCTCAAGCAGTGAAGGAGATAATAGAGATTGATACATCTATGCGCTTCAGGGGCTATCTACGACCCTTGTTCGACATACGAGGGATATTTACTAGCATGAGGCCACATTTTTGCTCGTCATGTGGTAGCATATGTTTAGGGCTCGAGGAGGACAATAATTTCATGCGTACTGATTTTGGTGTACTTGGTGCTAGGGATGAACACGATAATGTCACTATGTCAGATGTCCTTTTGAGTGAGACATTTGGATTACATTCATCAACGTCACTTTCGTAGGTAAATTTGTTATGTGTGTTACAAAAAGTTTGGAGTCCCTGATTTACTTATATAAGTTAAATTTTTGAAATAATTGTATTTGTACATGTACATGCAATGATACTACAGCGTGCGGGAGGCACATCTTCATCCTGACCATAGGTGGTGAGGACCATGTATACAAATACATTCACAGAGGTAATTTAGAATGTTAATTATATAAAATTTTCACATACACGTCTATATATATATATATTAGTTTTGAAGTCAAATATATGTATTTTATTGTATGTCCATCTAACTCACGTGATATACATGTTTGATAAAGATGTTGACTTCACTAGACACCCCACCATCTCTGCGCAAGTAGATAAAGGTGTTGCCACTGCCATTTCATCTGTGCAACAACTCACTGAGGTATTCAAATAACATGTAAATTTTGATAAATTTCTCGTGTAATTCATATTATGTTAAATGACATTTTAGTAATGTCTTTCATTGTAGAATTATTAAATTATGTTAATAATGTCCTTCATTGTGTATATGCAGGAGTTACCTGTGACAAGTAGCAACCCTGTTCATTTGATTCAAAAGCGTGACGGGGTAAAAATAATAGTTCTATATTGATAAAATTAGTTCAAATATTGTCATTATATAGATACATGTACTTAGCTCTATTTTCGCTAATTCTGATGTTAGATTTTCTGATCTTATGTGTATGTAGGGAACTTCAACCCCCTCCATTTTGACATCGAGGGCACAGACTCCTCCATATCATCGTCTTCGTACTGCAGGAGCTCCTGATGACTCATCTGAGCGTGAGATGCAAATTCGGCATGATCGACAACTTACGGTAAGTTTGTGTATTTATGTAAATACTTTCATTTTAGCATGGTCTTAAATACATGTTGAAAACATATATAAATTAAGTTTTGACAAAAAAATATTGTTTGCATTTACAGGATCATCTACAGGTGAGTATTCAATGGAAGAGGACTCAAAGCATGGGCTCAGACAATCCAAAGTCATCTCATGGATCTCCATCTTCATCTAAGGGATGACCTTCTTTGAGCAAGGCCAAGAGAGGGATATATTTTGATGAGTAGGAAATATATGTCTTACATGACATTGTTTTTGTATGCCTATGTGCATGGCATTGTATGCATACCTATATGACATTTGAACTTGGTGGTATATGACCTATTTGGGAATTTTTGTATTTATTATGCACTTTTAAATACTAGTTGAAACTTGATAATTTTGTATGAGACCTTACAGTTCTGATATTAATTTCACATGAGTCTAATATGATGTGCGCTTGACAATATTTAAGACATTATGGATTATTTTTTCATTTATTGGTGATGTACATGTACTAGCATTTTCAATGTATAATATGCATCAAACTTTGGAAATTAATATTTATATAATGTATGAATTTATAAAGAGTTACCTAATCTGAGTAATTATTCATTCAATTTATCAATATGTATATGTGTATTTACCTTACTTGCGCTTCTTCTTGCTCATGGTCTCTTTGTACTGGTTCCTATCTTATCATGCACTTACTACATTCTTCTATGCTTCGTAGTCTTCTCCCTTGTTAAAACACCCGAAAATTGTCACAATTTGATGCCTTTCATCAGCTGATATTTTGAGAATGTCTCTCCATATACATTACTCCAATGCTTGAGAATGTATCCATATGTAATGAAATTCTGATTCAGACACTCAATGATTCTTTATTGTCTAATCCTGTCCAATTCATGTTAATACCTTTAAATATGTAGGCATTTCAAGTTATTTGGAAATCACATCACACCCTTCACTAGGATTGATGACTACCCATATCCCTTTTAAGGTGCTTTTGGAAACATCCATGGGTTTATCATAACATAAATTATAAATGAATGGAAGGTCACTAAGCCGTAGGTCAGCTGACTCCCATCCATAACTAAACAAGATATATTTACTAGCCGATTGATAACTCCCATGTGTTCTTAGACATACCACTGTCAAATTCATTCTTAAGCCAATCTAGTCATTCAGGGCTCTTAAGCGACTTCGCCCTGACGGGGTAGCCCTATACTGACTCAGACTACACTATTTCGTGTGTTTACAAACAATAGGACAACGAGAGAACCAGATGAAGATGGAGAAAACCACAAGAGAATTTCCTAGAGGGCCCCGACGTGGAACTCTCAGATATGACGAGACATCTCTAGGTGCCACGGAGTCTGAGAAATCACCCGTCGAAGATTTGGCGTGTTTGGGCCTCATGGCTCTTAAGCGACTACACCCGGACGGGGTAGCCCGAAAGCACGGGGAGCGTAGGGAACCAAAACAAAGCCATAAAATTCATTCACCAGGCCACCCTGATGTGTTTTCCTAGTTGGTTCAGTCCCATGAGCTTCTGTTTGCAAACTACAGCCTATGGCAGCCCTACACTGACTCGGACTGCACTATTTCTCACGTTTGCAAACAATAGCACAACGAGAGACCCAAATGTGATTTCTCAGACTCCGTGGCACCTAGAGACATCTCATCAGATCTGAGAGCTCCATGTTGGGGCCCTCTAGGAAATCCTCTCATGGTTTTCTCCGTCTCCATCTGGTTCTCTCACTGTCCTATTGTTTGCAAACGCGAGAAATAATGCAGTCTAAGTCAGTGTAGGGCTGCCAAAGGTTGTAGTTTGCAAACGGAAGCTCGTGGGACCAAACCAACTACACCAACACATCAGGGTGGCCTGGTGAACACTAGTGGAGGCTTTGTTTTTGTTCCATATGCTCCCCATGCTCTTGGGCTACCCCGTCCGGGCGTAGTCACTTAAGATCCATGAGGCCTAAACATGCCATATCTTTGACGGGTGATTTCTTGGCTTCGTGGTACCTAGAGATGTCTCGTTAAATTTGAGACCTCCACATCGAGGCTACCTACAAAATTCTCTTGCAGTTTTCTCTATCTCCATCTGGTTCTCTCGCTGTCCTATTGTTTGCAAATGTGAGAAATAGTGCAGTTTGAGTTAGTGTAGGGCTGCCAGAGGCTGTAGTTTGCAAACGGAAGCACGTGGGACCAAACTAACTATGCCAACATGTTAGGGTGGCTTGGTGAAAACTAGTGGAGGCTTCGTTTTGGTTCACTACGGTCCTTGTGCTTTCAGGCTACCTCGTCCGGGAGTAGTCGCTTAAGAGCCCTGAGGCCCAAACACGCCATATCTTCGAAGGGTGATTTCTCAGACTCTGTGGAACCTATAGACATCTCGTCAGATCTGAGACCTCCATGTCGGGTCCCTCTATGAAATAATCTTACGATTTTCTCCATCTCCATCTGGTTCTCTCGCTGTACTATTGTTTGCAAACACGAGAAATAATGCAGTCTGAGTCAATGTAGGGCTACGAGAGGCTGTAGTTTGCAAATGGAAGCTCGTGGGATGGAACCAACTATGCCAACACATTAGGGTGACCTGTTGAATGCATTTGATGGATTTGTTTTGGTTCCCTACTCTCCCCGTGCTTTCAGGCTACCCCGTCCCGGCGTAGTCACTTAAGAGCCATGAGGCCCAAACATGCCATATCTTCGACAGGTGATTTCTTGGACTCTATGACACCTAAAGACGTCTCATCAGATTTGAGAGCTCTAAATTGAGGCCCTCTACAAAATAATCTCACGGTTTTCTATGTCTCCATCCGGTTCTCTTGCTGTCTTATTGTTTGTAAACTCGAGAAATAGTGCTGTCTCAGTCAGTGTAGGGCTGCCAGAGGCTGTAGTTTGTAAACGGAAGCTCGTGGGACCAAACCAACTATGCCAACACATCAAGGTGGCCTGGTGAATGGTAGTGGAGGTTTCATTTTGGTTCCCTGTGCTCCTTGTGCTTTCACGCTACCTCGTTGGGGTGTAGTCGCTTAAGAGCCCCGAGGCCCAAACATGCCATATCTTTGATGGGTGATTTCTTGTACTCCGTGGCACCTAGAGATGTCTCGTTAGATCCAAGATCTCCATGTTAGGGCCCTATATGAAATCCTCTCGTGGTTTTCTTTCTCTCCATCCGGTTCTCTCGCTGTCCTATTGTTTGTAAACGCGAGAAATAATGCAGTTTGAGTCAGTGTAGGGCTGCCAGAGGCTGTAGTTTGCAAACGGAAGCTCGTGGGAATGAACCAACTACGAAAACACATCGGGTTGGCCTAGTGAATGCTAGTGGAGGCTTAATTTTGGTTCCCTACACTCCTCGTGATTTTGGGCTACCTCGTCTAGGCATAGTCGCTTAATAGCCTTGAGGCCCAAACACGCCATATCTTCGATGGGTGATTTCTCAGACTCTGTAGCACCTAGAGATGTCTCATCTGATCAAAGAGCTCCACGTCAGGGCTCTCCAGGAAAGTCTCTCACAGTTTTCTCCCTCTCCATCTAGTTCTCTCGCTGTGCTATTGTTTGCAAACACGAGAAATAGTGTAGTCTGAGTCAGTGTAGGGCTGCCAGAGGTTGTAGTTTGCAAACCAAAGCTCATGGGACCAAACCAACTACGCCAACACATCAGGGTGGCCTAGAGAATGCTAGTGGAGGTTTCATTTTGGTTCCCTACACTCCCCGTGCTTTTGGGCTACCTCGTCCGGGTGTAGTCGCTTAAGAGCCCTGAGGACCAAACACGCCATATCTTCGACGAGTGATTTCTTAGACTCTGTGAAACCTAGAGATGTCTCGTCAAATCTAAGAGCTCTAAATTAGACCCCTCTATGAAATCCTCTTGTGGTTTTCTCTATCTCCATCCGGTTCTCTCGCTGTCCTATTATTTGTAAACGCGAGAAATAATGCAGTTTGGGTCAGTGTAGGGTTGCCAGATGTTGTAGTTTGCAAAGAGAAGCTCGTGGGACCAAACCAACTACACCAACATGTCGGGGTGTCCTAGTAAATGCTAGTGGAGGCTTATTTTTGGTTCCCTATGCTCCCCGTGCTTTCGGGCTACCCCGTCTTGGTGTAGTCGCTTAAGAGCCATGAGGGCCCAAACACGCCATATCTTCGAAGGGTGATTTCTTGGACTCCGTGGCACCTAGAGATGTCTCGTTAGATTTAAGACCTCCAAGTCAGGGCCCTCTATGAAAGCCTCTCACAGTTTTCTCCATCTCCATCCGGTTCTCTCATCGTCCTATTGTTTGCAAACATGAGAAATAGTGCAATCTGAGTCAGTGTAGGGCTGCCAGAGGTTGTAGTTTGCAAACGGAAGCTCGTGGGACCGAACCAACTAGGCCAACACATTGGGGTCTTTGGTTCCCTACGCTCCCTGTGCTTTTGGGCTACCTCGTCCAGGCATAGTCACTTAAGAGCCTTGACGACCAAACACGCCATATCTTTGACTGGTGATTTCTCAGACTCCGTGGCACCTAGAGATGTCTTGTCAAATCTGAAAGATCTATGTCAGGGCCCTCTATGAAAGCCTCTTGTGGCTTTATCTATCTCCATCTGGTTCTCTCGTTGTCCTATTGTTTGCAAATGTGAGAAATAGTGCAGTCTAAGTCAATGTAGTGCTGCTAGATGATGTAGTTTGTAAACAGAAGTTTGTGGGACCAAACCAACTACGCCAACATGTCAGGGTGGACTAGTGAACACTAGTGGAGGATTTGGTTTTGTTCCCTATGCTCCCCGTGCTTTCGGGCTACCTCATCTAGGTAGAGTCGCTTAAGAGCCCTGAGGCCCAAACACACCATATCTTTGAGATGTGATTTCTCAGACTCTATGGCACCTAGAGATGTCTCGTAAGAAATGAGAGATACACATCGGAGTCCTCTACGAAATCCTCTCGTGGTTTTCTCTATCTCCATCTAGTTCTCTCGCTGTCCTATTGTTTGTAAACATGAGAAATAGTGCAGTTTGAGTTAGTGTGCTGCTGCTAGATGCTGCATTTTACAAACAAAAGTTCATGGGACCGAACCAAATATGCAAACACATTAGGGTGGCTTGGTGAATGCTATTGGAGGATTCATTTTGGTTCCCTACGCTCCTTGTGCTTTTGGGCTACCTCGTCCGGGCATAGTCGTTTAAGAGCCCTGAGGCCCAAACATGCCATATCTTCGAAGGGTGATTTCTCAGACTTCGTGGTACCTAGAGACATCTCGTTAGATTCGAGACCTCCACGTCAGGGCCCTTTATGAAAGCCTCTCATAGTTTTCTCCATCTCCATCTGGTTCTCTCACTGTCCTATTGTTTGCAAACGTGAGAAATAGTGCAGTCTGAGTCAGTGTAGGGCTGCCAGAGGCTGTTGTTTACAAATGGAAGCTCGTGAGACCGAACGAACTATGCCAACATGTCAAGGTGGCCTGGTGAACACTATTGGAGGCTTCTTTTTTGTTCCCTATGCTCCCCGTGCTTTCGGGCTACCTCGTCTAGGCTACGAAAGCCTCTCGTGGTTTTCTCCGTCTCCATTCAGACTGAGTCAGTGTAAGGTTGTCCATTGCCAATCACCTGAATAATATAGGTGGTTCATATAATATAGGTGGTGAAATGAGAATTTTAATAAGATATTTTTACAATATAGGTGGTGAAATGAGAATTTTTGTTTGTTGTTCCTTTCTAATATTTAATTTTTCTTAGCTTCACTTGGCTTTGAGAATAATAAATTCTCTACTAACAATGCCAACCACGTGAAGGTGGGAGATTTTTTGGTACCACTAACCTACATAAACATGTTAGTAAGAAATTAAATAGAATTTTAAATCATACAAAATTTAAACAAAATCATTTAAGTAAATATTCAAATTAAATTCATGAAGAACATAACTTTGTAAATTCAATCCAATGAACCGCAAGGATCAACTCTATTCTTGACAGTAGCAAGAATTGCTTCAAGATCTGATTCACGAACCTTCCACAGATTTTTGTTTGATGGCCGACCTCAATATTTGATCAATTTAATATTTGTTGCAAGGAACAAATGTGAATAGTGAATTATCTTCCGATGTACTTCATAGTCTTCAAACAACCAAATGTTTGATTTTTTGATAGGATATCGTCGAAGCCAAGTTCTAGTGACTACCACTGATTTAGTGGGATACTCAAGGTCTTCACCATCAATGACTGTGGAAGTCAATTTTTTCCCCCTCTACACAACGAGATAAGAAGTAGTCTGTTCCCTCTTCGTTAACTGCAAAAACGTGCCCTATATATCACAAAGTAAAACTATTTAGTAAATTTATAAATACATTAAGAGTTGACCATTTAATAATTTATAAATCTAAAACATGGCATGTACATATATGTATGTACCTTGTTGTGCTAAATCAACGACTTGGTCAAAGTCAGGTGATGTTGTCATTTGATCGCAATAACTGCAATAACTGTAAAAACGTGCCCCATATATCACAAAGTAAAACTATTTAGTAAATTTATAAATACATTAAGAGTTGACCATTTAATAATTTATAAATCTAAAACATAGCATGTACATATATGTATGTACCTTGTTGCACTAAATCAGAGACTTGGTCAAAGTTAGGTGATGTTGTCATTTGATCTGAAGACCCTACAAGTTGTAATGCTTGTGGAACTTGATGTGTGTCGAGTGGAATTAGAGGTCTACAAGTCCACTCATCCACCCATTGCTATGACTCACATTCATTCCACACAAAATCAATGCATGATATACAAAAACATGTCATACACATAGTCTAAATAGTCCAAGCATTTGCATCTGAACTACAGAATGAGTGCATATCACTTGATCATGCAACTATCATACAATCTTCAAAGTTTGTCAGATGTTGTTGCTCTATCAACCAAAAATATCTACGAACCATTGACCGTCCCATATTCTTGACACACCAATCAACAATGCTTTTTGCATCTGTAAATTTAGCACCATCCTTGAACTTTAACTCTTCTCTTGCAAGTGCTCTTTTCACACATGCTCCTACATCATCATGCTATCCTTTTCCATGCCCCGCCTCAGTAAAACTCTAGATATGTTGTACATTTGTTTCTTTATGCATCCTGCTTAGCCAATAAAACATCCATGCATTCTTGAATTGTGATGTGTAGTTCTTCGACTAAATGTAATGTTGATCAAAGCTAATGTTCCTCTCATTCAACTTTGCATAAAACACCTGGAAACACCCTTGTACATATTTTGTAGAATGTGTCCGATCATCACTAATGTAGAAATGATACTCTCAATATTTTTTCGATCTTGCTCAATTCTTTCAGGAGAGTGCATGAATGTTATATGCACGAAAATAGAAACTTGCACTAAGTTATAATATTGAGATTGAACCTCCATTTGTGATAGTAATGTGTAATTCTCTATGAAGTCAACTACTGAAACAATAATACCAAGTGGGAATGTCTCCTTTCTTAACTTGAATTGTTCATCTAACCATCGAGCTCTATGTGTGTGCCTTGCATACTCATAAAACATTTTCTCTCTGGATTTGACCATATATTTTGATATAGGTAATTGTTTTGTAACAAGCTCACACCTCTTAGATTCTTTTCCATCTTTTGATTGATATGCCACCGATTTTTATTTGGTGAAATCAACCAATTCTTTTCCTATTGAAGATGTACACTCCTCGTGGATACAACTTTTCAGATTTGGCAAGCCACCGCATACATTGCACGTTCCATCCAAACATGCTTTGTTATACAAAAATTATCTTGTTGATTTTTCACAAAATATTGTCGGAATAAATTCCCTTGAAGATTTTTGTGGGACATTTACTCCACACTCCTGCAACATGATGTCAGTATGCAAAAACACTACGTATTTGACAAAAAACATCATAATGCATTGAAAATTCAACATGATGCCTGTAACAACAAGTGGTACATGAGTGAGTGATTGATTTTCACATAAAAGGGTTTGTTTATTTCCAAGAATCTTTTGCTAATGTTAATTTGTGGGTTTTCATTTTTAAACTTCAGAGAACATTTTTGTTTGAGTCATATCTAAGAAATGTTTTACACACGATTCATGATTACGAGAACCTATTATTCTTTTTACTGTATCTCTTCTATTCGGTGACACCCTTGTGTTCTCATTCCAAAATTTTACAATTAATTCTTTTAGAATATCAGATGTATTCTTGTATTTTCGTGGAATTCTTCTAGAGAAAGCTCTAATAGTCAATGTTATTGATTGACACAAGACATCTACATCTCTCTATTGCTTTCATTAGGGTTTTTCTATTTATCTTCAAAGCACTGCTTGTTTTTCTAATCAATCATTTATCAACTGTTTTATAACTTACTATACAATTAGTTAGTGCACGTCTTGTAGCATTACTATCTTTGGTGCGTCTTTTGCCACCTACAGCTTGGTATGCTTTATGTATGTTTTCAACAATTGACGTATTTTGATCAACAAAATTAGATGTTCTTAACCCCAGGGTCTTCATTATAGGTCTCATCTTAATTAACTTCATCAATGAAACAAATTATTGACATCTTTGTGCATCATTTAAATTCTCAAAGTAATTATCCCAAATTCCACTAGCTTTTCTTCTTGCATTTCTTTCAAATATTTTGCTAGGCATTGGTTTTACTAATGTTTTCATCAATTTCAATTAAGTGAATTGGTTTTCTTCGTGAAATGGAAGGAGGTGTTCTTAGAGGTAACAGATTTGTTTACAAGGTTATTTTATTCATTCAGTGTTTTCATACAAATTTCAGAGATTAACATTTGGATTCTCAAGTAAGGGTTCAACAATTGGATTCATATCAATTTCTTCATCCATACTAGCATTATCATTCAATTCAATATCATTATTCATTGCAAAATCATTATTCTCTACATTTTCATTATGCATTTCAACCCAATTTTATAATACATTAGCTACATTTGATATAGCGGATGTACCTTGCCCTGCTCGAAGTTTTTGAATTCTCTTCAATTTCTTTATTCTCTTCTCTTCCAATTGCTCTGGTGTCTTATTCTTGACTTTCCTCTTGTCCTTAGCTCGATGTTTATCACCCATGATTATAAAAAATCAGCTAGTGGGGTAGGGGACAAAATGAAATACTAAAAAATCGTGCAAGAATGTAGAGAATATTGCAGACAAAACATAATGTTTGTACAGAATTCCCATGAAAGAGATGAAAGGGATGTTGGGGGGGCCACAAGATAAAAAACAAAGCAAAACACGTACGTGTTTTTTGTTTTCTCTTTCAAGCCATGCCTCAAGGCTTGGGATCTAGTTTGGATCCCCAACCTGGAGGCATGGACTTGCACAAACACAACAAACAACGAGTTTTTACAAGAAAATGTAAAAATTACACTTCCTCTATGAGAAATCATAATAAAACAATCGATCCATTTTAAAAAAATTATACCACGACATATAACAGAGTCTTTTCTTTCTTAGAATATTTTTTTCCAAATTTTCTGACTAATATAAGGTATCCAAATTATTTATTTTCTAACTATGCCTTTTTATAGCTATTTTTTGAAGTGTAAATATTTCTATCTCTTCATGGTGTATCTTTTTTTTTGGGTGATTGAAATTAAAAAGAAAATTATACTAGCCCAAACTAGGCATAATTCTAGATATATATTTAAAAAAAAAAAATCTAATTTTCGATATTTTTTGAGGTAGTTAGGGGGGGGGGGGGGGCATGGTCGGAAGCTCCGTTATTTTTCAAAACATAAAATTTTTGTACTAGAAAAATCATAAATAAAAAAATATTCACTAAAAAAATCTAAAAAAAAATGGAGCCCAAATTAGATGCTCATAGCTATCTTTCTACCAAAGGGTTTTCAAAAATACTAAATGGTGCTCAAAAAATGATGGGGGGCACAAAAGTTACTCTATTATGTTTTTTAACAAAAACAGGAGCATCTGTTGGTATTTTAGTTGTTTGAACCACTTAAAATTATCCGTTTTCAATAAAATTTAGTAGCTTAGAAACTAGACTCAAAATTATACGATTCATATTTCTACAACATCTTCCAATTTTGAGTGTAACTATTTGAAAAACTTGTACAAGTTGAAGTTTTTTTTTTTTTTTTCAGAAAAATGTGTCCACTTAAGACCCCCCTTTGGCCCCCCAACTAGGTGCACTTACCCTTAGAACCCACATATAATTTAACAGGGTTGATCTAGTGACACATATGGCCAAAAAAGATGCAATACAACATAAGTCTTAAGCTTGATACTATTTTTGATTAAGTTGACTGATGTTACTCAATATTTATTTTGTCATAACTGTGCATCACCTTGAAAGATTCCCTCCTTGTTTTCTCTTTGATATGGAAAATATTTCAATCAAACCTTCTAGATATATGTCAAAATATCTTTCCAAATTTTTCATCTCGCAAAAAATAAAAGAATAAAATAAAACTAGACCAACCTATCAACATTAGTATATTAAAAAGAGTCATGGTTCCACCTACATTAGAAGTAACTAATCATCCGTAAACCATGGAAAGGCCAACCTATTGGTCTTTTCTCTTTCAGATAAGAATGACTACTGAGAAAAAGGCAATGCCAAAATTAACACATTTCCATCTCATATTTCTAACATGTGTAAATTGTTTCCTATGTTGTGATTCATGGATATCTCATGATCCACTTCATTATTAAGTTTTAAAAATAATTTTAAAGTCACATTGTTCAAGCTCAAACATAAAAAATATTGTAATGAATGGACCCACTAGAATGTATTATTGTTGATGTGTTGCAAGCACAATGATTGAGAGGAGGGGGGTGACTCAATCCTTTAAAATTTTTGCTTTAGTTTTGTTTAACTTGCATACATCATTCGAAGCATTCATTCAACTTTCATTAACCAATTGTGAGGTGCTTATTAGTTATCTTACCAAACCATCAAGTATCATATCAACCATCCACATGAGTATGAAATAAGAGAGAACACAAGAATACAATATTTAATTGGGAAACCCTCAAGGGGAAGAAAAATCATTGAACCTTTACATATATTACTAAAAAAAATGACTCTCCTGAATATAACACATCACAAGTGATTTTTTTAGTGAGGAACCAACACCACAATGAGTACCAACCCCTAGTTTTATAAGGAATCAACCCTATAAGGAGTATAAACCCCTATTTTAGAAGAGCATCAACTCTACGAGGACGCTCCAACCCCCTAAGATGACCAAGAACCAACTCATCCACCTAAATATGAAGACCAATTAATTTCCTTGTTTCTCCTACAACTGATTGTGATCACTTTGTCAACTCCTTCCACTCAAACAACTCTCAAACCATGCCTTCTCCTACTTCACTCATACTTGCACCATATAGTGTTGATTAGGTTAAGTGACCTTGTATATATTCTTCTTTTCTCTTCTAAGATTCTCATCCTTTTATTTTCTCTAATCTAAAGCCCTTACAACACTTTCTAATCCCCGTTCTTTCTCGCTCGCATCTCCATACTTTTCACTAACTAAAATGAGTTAATATAATTCACTTTTATATAAGACTATTCTCAAAAAATCAATATAAGTAAGAAAAAACATAGGCCACTCATCTCAACATGAATACAAACTCTACATTCTCATATAAATCATCTACAGGGACCTTAAAGGTCATCATAAGAATTAACGATGCAATGCTCCACAACTAGGCCTAAAACACAAGCTACCACTCCAACGGTTACATTTTGAAGTTCAAGGGCATTCAACAACTTCATCATGACTGCACTGGATCCATAAAAGTTAGCAACATCCTTTCACAACTATCAACAATCATGAAAACCTCTTTAACCTTTACCATCAACATGGAACACACCAATAGGAAAGCAATACCAACTAGGTCTTAGCACCTAAGTAAGCACTCCTCAAAACTGAGAAACTCCTCATGAAAAAACATGATATCAAGACTTCTCAATCACTTGTATAGATACACCATGATCCTATCTCACTCTCCATATCCATGAGACACCTTAAAATAGGGCATAAGAAATTAAACCTTCCATCTCTCTTACCTCATTTAAGCATGTTGATAATGCTCAAAAGTAGGTCTTAAAAAATAAGACTGGTCACTCATCAAATCGCCTCATCATGAAACAAGTATCACATAAAAAAAAATATCATCATTAGGTAATTGAAACAACTCATGAAAACCTTCAAATCAAGGCATAACACACAGAAACGCCTCCATATCTGAAACTACTCAAACCTACTATAATGTCTCAAGAACTAGTCTTGAGATATCAGATCTTCAACACCTAAATAATACACTTCCACACTTTTCCATCACATGGAACACTTCAATGGAATCCATACAAACATGCTCAGACACTTACAATCATATGTCACATGAATAAATTTGAAATTTCATACTTGTTCCTATCACCTTTTTGGGAAGCTTAATAGGGATGATAAGGCCATTATGGATTTAACATGAAAACACTTCAACAGATAAAACCAGGGCTCAAAATCATCATACAATACCATAACAAGATATCCAAGTCCTTGTAACATTGGTACACCATGAAAAACATCACAAAACCTCTTAGAACTATAATACTAGTTTTGCACCCTTTAGCCCTTTAGTAGTAGGAAAATTTGGAAAACCGATTTCACCCATTCGTTGCATAGTACCTATCAAAATGTCTTCATGGAAAATTATCAAACATCTGATGCTATCTCCAACAATTGATATTTCAGCATGAAACCTGCAACTCAACTTTGTAACAAGAAGTATTCACAAAATAAGGGTTTTTCTGTAGCTTCCCAAAACCCCTGAAACATGAAACCACCACCAAAATGAACCCTGGAGAATACTATTCAATCCTGATGCATAAAGTTTTATTTTCCATACAATTTAGAGACAACACCATGAATTTATTTCTAGTCATTCTAGGAGAAGGGTATAACTAGGGTTTCAAACCACCTTAGTTTGTTAACGATTGTTCATAAATATGGGATGATCAAATAAAATAATTATTGTTGAAAAAAAATCTTATCTAAATGAAAAATCATCCCTTAAAGCCTCAAGGTTGCATGTAGAACCCACACACATGGGTGAGGAAAACAACTTCACCTATTGAGCTAGTTTTACCTTCTTTAGAACTCGGTTTTTCCAAAATCATCATAACTTGCTCTTTCTTCAAAATATTGACCTAAAATTTTTCCTGAAGCACCATAACTACCTCCTATAACCTATCCAAGTCTAATATATCCTAAAATTTACCTAAAAATATCTTACCACTAAGACTTACCTGTGATTTCCTAACTACTCTTCACCTTCTTTCTCCACAAGAACCATGATCATGCATGAAATAATTGAGTACAGACCCAATACTCCTCATACATATGATATGTAACATCTTAATTCTCTAAAAATTTTTGGACATGAATTCCTTGCTCCATATCTCATGCCATCGTGCTATACTCCATGCTCGAGGTCTAGGAATAAGCCTAGAATGACCTGACTCAACAATGACTTCATATGAAATGACTATGATGATCAATTTAAAACATATATACACCTCTAACACATCACTCTAACCATGATTAACCTCATACCAAAATTTGGAACTCATACCATAACCACACATGCTTGTACCATGCTCAAGACCATGCCTAGACACCATGACTAGACACCAAGATTGGACACTACGAATCAACCTTTAGAATTAACAATGAATGAAAAATCATGAAGACACCAAAACAATCTTGAATCAATTTTCCATCAATGACCTTTGACATAAATGAAAACACTACATACATAATGGCTAACACAAAGAGTGGAGTATACTTAGAAACTCCTCGTGACACTCTTGTAGGACCCATGATGTAAAGCTATTTGATATGGATTTGCCCCAACGAAGTTATATCATGAAATAAATAATAAATGATGATAACCATAAGATTGGAATGAGTAGTAGGGTAGAGATTAAATTTTTATTTTATTAAAATTTCATCGTGTTTGTGAAGTTTTGAAAAATGTGCAATGTTTAGGAGTTTTTGTGAATATTCAATGTTCTTTAATTTTTGATAATTTGTGTTTTTTTGCAATTTTGGAAGAATTCGGGTCAAAAGAGAGGAACGATGTGTTTAGTACACCTAATATGCCCAAGAGAAGCAATAATAATCCCTCACAAGAAGAAAGAATGGCAGAAAAATGACAATTTGAATAAATGAGTCATCATGACGAAACACAAGTAAATTGCATGATAAAGGAGAGGATAAAGGAATGGAAAATAAAAATTAGTAATCGTGACCATGCATGCCAAGAAAAATGATGAATTATGGTTAAAGAGGGTATAAATAGAAGGGTGGGAGGATGAATTTTATCGTGACCCATTTGTGGTATTATACTCCTTTTGCCTATTGTGAGAGATTTGAGCTCTGATTTTTGAGAGAGATGGTGCAAAAAAGACAGAGGAAACATCCTACAGATTATGTTTGAGAGTATGAGTGGAGGCTAGATGATGATCATGTGGTAAGTACCTCAATTTTTTTTTCTTTTGAGTGCATTTAATACTAGTTTTAAGTAGGAGAAAAAGGAATTTTAACACCACCACATGCACTTGAGTGCGCTAGCGTAGCCTAAAAAATGTCTTAGCATGTAAGTTCATGCACTAACATAAAAGAGAGAGCATGAGCATTGGGAAGGATATGCATTAGCATGTTAAACACACTAGCATTGATGTAAGATCAAGAGTATTAAAGTGCATGCACTAGCGTGCGTGAGTTAACACTAAAGTAGATGTGCTAGCGTGAATGTGCTAGCGTCAAAGTGCACATGCTAGCATACCAAAAGGTGTGTTAGTGTAATTTAAATATTTTTAGGAGGAATTTAGAGGTTTATAAGTGAAGAAATGAGTTCTAATTGATGTTTTTGATTGATTTTTAGGAGAGACAGCTAGCATTGGTTGTGCGAGAGTATTATAGACATCTAGGGCCCTTTTAAATGACATTATCTTGATGAGAGGAGAGGGGATTAGTTACCATACTAGAGGTGATAGGATTAACACATATAGAAGAGATGCTACATATCATTCTAAATCACAATTTACTGACTACATTGGCAGAGTGATGGCACAACGAGATCCAAACATTCTGGTTACCAACAGGGGAGATGACAGTCACATCAGAGGATGTGTATTAGATCTTATGAGTACCGATATAGTGGGGTTTAGTTTGAGTATGACGGAAATGTGGCCCATATACAAGGACATATTTGGGATGTGTTCTTGTGAGAGGATACATCTAGAGAGGGGATGGTGGTACACTTGTACCAATGTTTTGATGACAAGAGAGTGGAGCAGCTACCAATTTGCTTGATGTCTCTTATAATCATCTACTTGTTTCTTGATAAGACATGCACACACTTCTATCTTGGGTTGATAGGAGTGGTAGTGAGACTGATGGAGGGATATATTTTGCATGGGGTCATTGTATACTTATACATTTGTAAAAATATTTCCATTTGATTGTGTATAAGGATATGAGAAGCTTGAGTCTTGCTACCTTATTACAGATATGGGCATGGGATCACATTGCCATTGGACGACAACTAGGAGTGATGAGAGATAGATAGCCAGACGAGTCATCATGAAGGGTTTCAGAGATAGTTGGAGTAGGCCATAGAGGCCATATGGGTGACATTACCTTTTATAGGCGGTCTTTTGATGATCTATAATTACAAATGGTGACCTAGAGACCATACCAATTTTTTTAGTGACTCACAAATTCATTTGAGTTGAGAAAAACAAAGGTAGAACACTTTATTATAGGTATTTGTAACCACATTATGGAGGTATACAAGGTGGACAAAGTCCAGAGACAACTTGGCAGGATTCAGGGCATACCAGGTGGAGAGTATTGGTACATGCCCGTTGCACGAGAGAAATTTGACTTTGGACATCAAATTAGAGTATTGATAGATAGAAAAAACTTTTTTGGAGTTATTCTACATGAATGAGATGTTTGAGCATAGATAGTGGATTCAAGTACGACTTGTTGGTACTTGAATTGGTTCTCCCTTTGAAGTCAAGTAACATCAATAGGTTGAGCAGGATACTTAGAGACAGATCGATCAAAGTTTTAGTCATTTTATAGCCAAGGAAGGGTGTAACTGACTCTTTGTCACTTGAACTTGGAGAAGTTGGATAACACCGTGTTAAGGGTTTGACCTACCCTACTACTTTAGGTCTTGTCTTCAACCAGGGTGAGAGGAACCATTTTGTAACCTGTATTTACAAGAAAAATAAATGGATCAACAATATTTGACTCTCCTTTTTAGGGCATTTGAGAAATAAACATGGTCAAATGCAACATAATCTAACTCATGAGTTATCACCGTAGAAAATGGAGATTCCTCCTAGACAAGGTTCATGTTAGTAAAGACAATAATAAACCGAAAAGCTTGTTCCTACACATTTTGAGTAAAGAATGGATAAATTCAATAAAAATTCTTAGCATTTACTGGATAAGAAGTGTAAACATGGGTGGTTCTTGTAAGATTTATCAGTATTGAATGTAAGAAGTTGTTGGGGAATTAAACAGGATAAAATTGATTATATCCAAAATTTTGGGAACTTTTAACAAAGGTGGTGAAGATACTGCCAAACAAGATGATGAAAACATTTCAAATAACCAACAATGAATCTTCAACCAAAAGATGTGCACCCATACGAAGCCCAAAGAACATAGTTTCACACATTCTTTGATCTGAATTTAAACATTAAAGCTCATGTCAAAGGCACTCAATAGGAAACATCAAGAATCCCTAATTTATCACACCTAAGGTCAGGAGCACTCATAGACTAACAAACAATTGGTATATCAATAAAATGACCTACGTTGGATTGGTAGAGTGCTATTACCTAGGCACTCCATTTACTCATTCAACCAAGTAGCTCAAGATTTCCTAGTACCACTTATTCTATCAACATTCAACAATGAAAGTCACCATGACCGACTGTGATACTTGACATGCACCAATATGAAGACAAATATATCACATATTTTGTCACTCATTGTCGAATCTTAATCAACCAGCTCACATTTCAACTTCCTAGAAACTGAGTTAATAGAAAAAGTTTTTCAAACAGGGCTTGTGCTAAAGCACATCTTGCCAAGCCTCAAAGTGTCAAACCTTCCACACGTTTGACAAGGTGTTCACCATGGCCAGAAATCACTTGAAATTCATGCCATTGATCAGAGAAGAAGATACAATTGTGTAACAAGAATGATGCATTTAAATTAAATGATACCTCTTATAATCTTCCAATGGACCACAAAATAATTACTACAAAACAAAAGGATCTTATGCCACGTGGTATTTTTGAAAGATGGCCTGTCTCACCCATCTAACCAATCAAAGCCTTCTTCCAAACTTTCTCATGTTCAGATTTTCAATTTAAGTGGGAGCATATGAAAAAGTACACTCCCATAGGAGAACCCTATTCTTCAGTTTTAGAAAACAAATCTAAAAGGAAACAGAGTAATCACAACTAGAGATCCACCCTTCAAACTACATACTGGTTTTGACAATCTATCCCGTCTTATGCCTGTGTGGTACAAAGAAAATGATTACTACAACTATCATCATGTTAAAGGTGATAATGACAAAAATTGTATAACTATAGAGCCCACTTCCCTTTGCCACCTTTTGATGCTTATGCTGACACTATTGATTCACATTATAGGACATTATTATGTTTTGATTTAGTATGTTGTTAGACATTGATCATGGATTATTGTTGATCTTGATTTGATTATGATGCATGATGATTATTAGAGACACCTTATATGTGGATGATGATATATTATTTGACATGGATGTTTTATGGATGTTGTTCAGACATGTGATTTTGGATATTATGAGTAGATCTAGAAAATGGATATTTTATGATGATGATATAGTTGTTGATTAAAAATGCAAATGATGTAGTTGTTACTTCGATGTTGTTGTGATTCACTTACTATAGTTGGTTTTGTGATTTTATTTATATCATATTGGATGTTCTGATATGGCCATGAGGCCGAAGGAGGTATTTGTATTTTGTAGGTTAAAAATATCACAACAAAAACATCAGGGGATCGGAGACCAACCACAATGGAATTCTAGGTGAATTCGACAAGGTCACCATGGCAACTCGTTTTATTGTGTTGTGTGTTGTTTTGTTAGGGATTCCCATGGGGGGATTACCTTTACATGTGACCATGGGGTTGTGTATTTTATTAATGTGGTTAATTTTTTTATTATTGTTGTATGTATTTTATTAGTAATGTGTTCCTTTCTTTTAATTAATTAAAATTGTGATAGAATTAATGTGAGAATCATATGATTAAAATTTAAATAAATTAAATTGGGATATGGGAAAGTAATTATAAGAGTTGTTGGCTTTGTTAATTATGTAAGGGATATGTAAGTTGTGTAAGAGCTTGTGTAAGTCAGATTTTGGAGTATGAAATACTCCACCTCCATGACAAATTCGAATTTGTCCTTGGGGGCTGTTTTTGGAGGCTTGTGGGACAAGTAAAACTTGTCCCATGCCTCTAAATTTAATTTACCAACCATACTTATGGTTGGAGAAGTGATTTGTGACTTTTATAATGAATTTTATTAATCATGTTGCTTGTTTTGGGTTGCACTTTCTTACATTTTATTTATTTTTCTATCCCTTGAGGTGTGGGCTTTTTGGAGTGTGCAAGTAACTTGTCATTTTTCACCCACCTCTTTATTGTGCTTGGGAGAATGGATTTTATCTTTTGTTTGAATTGGAGGATGTGTGATGTGGCATCCTACATGGATCCACATCATCCTCTTCTCTCCCTCTTCTATATAATTCAAACTCCTTGCTTGTTTTGGGGTTGTTGAACCTTTTTGCATTCTTCCTTGGGGACACATTTTTGCTATTTGGAGCTCTTGTGGATTGTGGAGGAATTTGGAGATAACTTCATACTTGGCATTTTTGTTTTGAACTGTGTTCTTGGCATTTGAAGCTTGCTGTTGGAAACAAAAGTAACCATGGAGAGGTAGGAATTTAACTCTCCTTTTTATGTTGTCATTTTCTTGATTGTGTTGTGTGAATGGTGCATGTTTTGATTTATTTGTTGGCTGGTTGGGTAGACTGCCTTAGGGAAGGTGTAGGAGAAGGCTATGGGGAATCCATATGGGGGGCATAAGGAATGCCATTGGCATCAAAATTTTGTGGAGGGAGTTTGGGTTTGGGATCCACCATGGAAAAAAAATAGCTTGCATTTCTTACTTTGTGGGGGGCATAAGGAAATTTGTGGGGGGCATAAGGAGGGATTTGTGGGGGGCATAAGGATATGTGTGGTGAAATTTATTAGGTGGTTATTTCTGGTGGATGCCCAATTCCCAATTAGGAGGCATAAGTAGCTTCCCCCATAGACCTTTCTCCTTTGGCTTGCATGATCAAGCCTGAGTTTTGATTGAAATGTTTTCAATTGTAGTTGTGAACTGTTGTTTTGTGTTGAACTATGTTTTATATTGAAATGTGCATGTGAAAGAATGTTGTGTGTTGTGGAAGCCAGTTTTTTCCATGGGTTGAATTGCATCTCTTATTTTATTTTGGTTGGGGCTCGGGGGCCAATGATGAAGGAAGGCTTCTCCTTTCATTGGATGTCTTGGTTGGGTGGAGAGCGTTGCCTTTCCCCCTCTTTTGTTGTGATCAACTTGGAGAAAGAGAAAATGTGCATGTTGCTGTCCTGGAGCAAAGGAAAAATTTAGTTTGACAGTCCCTTGTGAAAACATATTTATTTGTAATCCTTTACCACTTGTTGTGGATGAAATTGTAATGTATTTTGTGAAGAAAGATGTATGTAATTTGATTATGAAGTTAGATATTTGAATTGTGAAAGACACGTATATACTATATCTGGTTTTTGGAAAGAAAGAATTAGAAATGTGTTATTTGCATCCAAGGACATGGAAAGATGTAAATATGTATTCCTCTTTGGATTAATAAAGAATTGCAAGATATTCTCTCATTTGCATTGTTGTGTGAGTTGGAAATATCAAATTGTGATTGGAATCTTTGTTTAATTGTAAAGGAAAGAAAATACGTATGAGGGAATTATTTTTCTTTCTTATTTTGATAAATATATTAAAATTGAAATCAGAAGTTACATTTTGTGTATGAGAATGAGTTTGATTTAAGTAATTTAAATGTATTAGATTAGACTGGAAATGAAGTGCCATATTTGAAGGATGAATTTGATAAACAAATTTCTAGAAATGGGATTTCTGTTACAAACTTAAAACTGGTAATTGATTTTAATAAAAATGTATAGTTCAAACCTGCACTTACATTAATCAACTTGGAGATGTTACATAATTTAGTCATGCTGTAGCCCTCAATGGAACTCAAATTGACAAAGAAAACTTAAGAAAACAATTTAACCATTGCAAAATCGAATCCAATCCCTCTAACAGTCAGTTTTTCTGTCAATTGTTGGAAACATGAAACTTGAAGATCAATTGAGTAAATTAAATTCCCTAAACCAATTTAAATCCTTCATAGATCAATTCTCCATGTCTGTTTGACATTTTGAGTGAAGGAGGAGGTTCAATTTAATCAAATTCAAAAGTTTGAAATTACCAGTTGGCTTTTTAAAATCCTGCAGATCCTTTTTGAAAAATTTACCACTTAAAATTTACCAAAAATTAAAATTTATGATTTCCTGTGAATAGAGGGCATCGCGATCTTTCCAAAAAGTCCTTGTTTTCCCAAAACCAAGCTTTCTAGAAAAAGTTATGACACTTTGAAATTTTTCTGCCGTGGCGGGAAAATTTGGGAAAATTTTCCTTGGCAGACCCGCGGCCTGAAAAATTCCCATTTCAAATCCTTAGAATATTTTTTTGAAAAATTTTGGTTCAGGAAAATTTTCATCTTTTCCTTTGCTGGCCCACAGCCAATCAGAGGCTACCACATGTCCTCACGGGGCAGTGGCGGAGGCATGGCATTTTCTTTTGCCCTTATACCTTTTGAAAATTTTGGAAAAATTTTCCATTTCTCCCCGCCGATCCGTGGCCTATCACATGATGCCACGTGGCAGCTTTGGGTGCTAGCGGGGGGAGGACCCTTTGTTTTTTTTTAAACTTTTGTCTTTGGAATTTTTTGAAAAATTTCCCCACGGCCTCGTGCACTCCCTCTCTACTTTGGGAAAACTTCCTTCCGTGGACGCGCGGACCAGTTCACGCAATTACCCCTTTTACCCTCCCCTTTGGTGAAATTCACCAAATCTTCCCACCGCTCTGCCTATCTCTCTTCTCCTCATGGAAAATGATGGAGTGCCACATGTCCCTGGCAGACCCATGGGCGCATGGGCCCAAATTGGCTTTTCTCCCCCCTTTGGGTGAAATGTCTTATTAACCCCCATCACTCCGCCCTTCTCTCACCTTTTTCCCCGGCGATGATCTGGAGGCCGCCACGTGTCCTTGGAGGACATGCGGAGGCATGGGTGCAAATGGGAAATTTCTCCCACAAGGAAAAATTCCAAATGCCGCCCCGTGACCCGCCGACCCGAAATTTTCCTTTCACCCCTATTTGACACGTGTCCCCTTGAGGAAAATTTGACCCCTAAGGTCCGCTTGCTCATATCTTGAGTTCCTGAAGGAGTTAGGAGGACTTCTTTATATCACCAGAAAGGTGAGAAAATTTCCTATCCAATGGGAATTATTTAGGGAAATTTTGAATATGTTAAGTGTGAGAAAAATCAAGTTGAAACTATGAGCCTGTTAGAGAGTGGGCATGGGGGTAAATTTCTCCCTGAACCTAACTGAAACTTCTAACCCTAAAATTTGAACCATGTGAACTTGTTATTTGTTAATGAAGGAAAAATATGTTCTAGTAATTTAGAATTGTTCCAGAACCTAATAGGGCCAACTGTTGTCTTGCAACTTGGTTGTGGACACTTCTAATAAAAAAAATTATTCCATAATTTTCTAACTAACCCTAGGTTGTTTCTTGGGTCTCAAGTGGGTTGTTTTAACGGGCATCACATCCTACACAGAACCAGGTGCACAAACATCAAACCCTAGTTAGCATCCCAATCTTTCCAAAACATCATAGAGGTCAAATAAATATGCATTACGGACTACTACAACAATGTCATACAAAAGGTATATATAGGGGTGGGGACTTTGCCTTCACCGCCCATGCACTCTCGTAATAATAGGTATGCCTAAACATAAACTACATGCATTATAATCCTACAAATAGCCATAAGGCGTGTATGCTTTTACAACAATCATAATAATATATTATCCTAAATATAAATACTTCTTTTATTCCTATTATTATATCATCTTGTGTATGTTCATTCTCCAAAAATAACCTTTTCTTAGTTGACACTCCACCTTCAATTTTCTATTTTTAGCTCGTGCTCAGTAAAATGGATAAGTCCTAAATTTTTTCTCTCTAGACTTGAACCTTCATGCGCTGTTTCCACCCTTCTTCTACATGCCTACGCACCTCCCTTGTGTACCCCATACCTCCATGTGATCTTTATACTTAGTAAAGTTTCCCACTCAACATTACCCCACACCAAATAATTTTCCCGTTCTCGGTAACGAGTTGCTTTACTTATATCTCAAATGAATGAATGAATAAAGAATGTCAAAGAATACAGATGAATGAATATACACCAATTGAAAGAAAAAATACTTAGGTGTGACCATTACATCTTATGATGGATGCAATAAATCAAGTAAATATTTATGTAGGGGTACCTTCTAGCTCTTTTCATTTTGTAAATTCCTTGACTTTTACATCTAGAACTGCCCCAGTAATATCCGGTACCTGTGCGGGATTGACATGTTTTCCCCCTTTTCTTTGAGATCTCTAAAAATTATTGTAAGGCTTGAGAGCACTCCTTCAAATGTATCCATCCTTTATGAAACCAATGACCCGATCTCTTTGATTCTGGTCTCAAATGTATTCCAAACCATTTTGAGTGCTTCGCACCTCTTCGTAATTTCATCCATCTTCTCTTCTCACCCAAGCTTCTCATACTTTTTGGCTTCGATAACCTCGTTCTCTTCGTTGATGGTATACACCTTGAGGATAGGATCAAGATCCTGGAAGTTGTATTCAACACCCATAATGTCTTCTTTAATTCATCCTTCAAGGTGGCAACCATTGTGTCATACTCCATAATATTCCATGTTTCACTTGCTGCTTTATTATTTTTATTCTCATAACCTTTGTCTTATTCTGTTGATCCCTTGCACACTTAGATTTTATTTTAGTAACATTTGTACAAAATCCTCCAATTAATGTAGTGTTGATGGATATACATCCTTGGTTTGTTTATCTAGTTCTGGGTGGACGTTTTCGTTGTCTGACCTATGCAATCTGGATGGCCATATCAATTACGTACTTGTCTGCACTTTTCATATTTCTCTAATGCCTCTATTAATCTCTGTACTTATTACACCGTGTCCCTATTTTCCTTGATAAAAGTTCGAATAGTGGATTTTTTGTCCAAGTTTTTTTGTGATAACTCTGCAACCATCTTACTCAAAGAATTTTTGGCATGCTCATCTTTCAACTCTTTCAGCCTCACTATGATCAACTCTTTTGGTTCCTTCTTAATTTTTCATGTGGAAAATGCATCCTTACCAATTTCAAAAGTCAAAATCATCCATATGAGTCTATATGCTCCACAATAACATCTTATCTTGTGTTCATTGACACACCCACTAGGTTGATCACTTCCCAGCTATAAAGCTTCTCCATCGCCAGTAATAACTTTCTAGAATCATGTCATGCAACAACCATGGAGTGATCATCAATATATCTCACCTTGGGTGTGTGCATGACCTCATCCTTTTTTCTTCTCCCACCATTGTGCACACTCATATGGGTACATGCTGCATCATTTCAAGTGTGTGCATTGGTTCCACCTGATGCTTCGTCCCTTGTCAATGCCATTATATCGCCTTTATCCTCCTCTTTGCACATGAGATGGTCTGAATGCACCTCATATACCTCATGTTCTTCCTACATCTTTACATCATGTGCGGTGCTCTATTTTCTATGCCCTTATTATTCCATGCCATTAACTGGTGCTTCTTACTCCTCTACTTCTTTCTCCCAAAGGATCTCCTCCACCACTCTCTTCTTCATCAGTGTCACCTCTGTGCACCAACCTACATCTCCTTTTCTTCTTCTTTTCCTAGTTATGCTTAGGTGGAGTGAATTCTGGTGACTTAATTAGTTTTGATGGCCATGTACCACTATCTCATTCTTTATGCATTCTCTTCAGCCTCCTTCTGGCACCTTGGTCAAGCACATCAGTATATTCTATGTCCTCCTCTTCCTTGTCCTTAGTCATTTCTTCCTGGTCACACCTCAGATGAATGACCTTGCATACTTTCTTTATCCCAACCATTTTTTTCCCTTAGGTGGCTCTGGGACCTTTAACTCATCCTCTATGTACTTTCCATTAACTATCTTGGGCTTCAAACATATGTATACCTTTTCTACCTCCTCATTTGTGAAAGCCAAGGTTGTAGAACTAATGTTCATATCATCTGATATCATGGTTTTTATGTAGTCCACCTTCCCTAGGTACACATACATATTACGTAGTGTATGGTAGTCATAATCTACCTTATCAACATCAAACCTTAGTTTGTGCATGTCTGAGAACCTATTTACTGATGCTTGAAAGTAGCGCATTGTGAAAGCATAAGGAAACTTGCACCACAGACTCTTCTTTCCATTCTTTAGGTAGAACCTTCTGATGTAGAAGTGTTGATATACCACAAAGTCTGCCTTTCCATCCAAAATTGTGGATAAGTCACAAGGGATGCACCAATCATGTTCGAATGCATCGCGCATTCTTCTATACCACATATCTACTCTTAACTTATATGCACTAGTAATCCCATCGCAGGTGTACTTTGTGAATCTCTTCACAAGGTACATGTTCTCATGTGGGTATTTCCACATTTTATCCTTGGGGCCATATGGGAATCTAATCTCCACAAAGAAAATGGACAAGATGATTTCTTTGCAAGAAATCATCTCACTCTCGCATGATTCCTCAGTGAACCCTTCAACAATAAATGCAACAATGTTATATACTATACCCTCAGATATCTTCTTTGCAATGTGGAGCCACTTCTTATTAACCTGGCCCCATCTCTCCTGAGCATTGAAATTGGTTAGAAAACTTACAAAAATCATGAAAATAGGATCATTGATTTTGGAAACATCCATGACATGCCCTCATTTTTGACACTTCATGTCAAATGTAGTCACCTCCACTCCTACTTCATCATCCATGTCGTCACAATATTAGTACCTGAGATGTGTAACCTTATAATCCTTCAATTATGGGCATGGTAATGTGCACCCTCCTCCAAAAAAATTAGAAGAAGTCCTCATGGACTAGCTACATTAGCCATTATTAAAAGCACTCCAGTTTCACAAAATAGGTAAACTCATAGATTTACATAACTCATGTGCCTTCCAAAGTTTGGTGCCCCTTGTCATCATAGATTGGTCTATTATTAACAGTCATCTAGTTTGTCTTTTGTACCAATTTTTTCTTTATATGGAACTCATTGGAATCTGAGTGATGATTGTAATCACTCACCTTTTATCTCCAAATTTGGGACTCCCAAACATGTCCCATGATAATGCCCGCTGGATATTACATCTCAAAAAATCGCTCCTCAGGTTCTTCTTTGACCTTAACCTCTAGTTATTTATTCTTCCCTCTACCCTTTGTTGCTGTAGTGGGTGCCCTTCTGGTTACTATATTCTTTTCATGCACAAGGTTTTCACTTCTCTTTGTAAATTTATGTACCCTAGGTGTCTAAACTCCTCCTCAACCAATCTCACCCAGCAGATGCTCTGTTTTATTTACCTACACCTACCCCTTAATTTTCTTTAGTTAAATTTGTGTCGTAATAAAAATTTCATGCCCTTGCAATACAAATAAACTTGCAAACCCTACTCCATAACTCTCCCCACCTTATCTCAGCTTTAAAATTCCTTCCAAAGGAGCTTCACAACAGGTTGCGTGTCTTACTCGGTCGGGGTTGCTGGATTCACATGTAGTATTTATTTCTTTCTCAAAACCCTAGACATGATGGCACATCACTTTGATAGATCTGAGCACTCACTCAAAGCATGTAAAGGTTTCAGGTTCCTCTTTTTTATCATCTTACCAAGTTGTTAGGATGCATATTCATAATCACCATAATAAAAATGCATATTTCACTCAATCACATAGATCTATCAACTTAATTTGGAAACACACATAATAAAGAACATATTGATGACATAAGGATTAATAGAAGATTCACCATAAAATAACCATGAGAAATAACATCAAAAGTCAATATCTAACCATAATAATCCATTATATTAAGACATGACAAAACTAGTAGCAAAATACATCATAAGTACCAATAGAAAGTCATGCACGAAAAATCATACCAGCAGTGACAAGTCCATAAATCAACCCATCATAAAATCTATAAAACTATAAACTTTACTCCAAAAACACACTAATCAATGCATGTGAATCTTTTAAATAGTTATATCTAAAGTAGAAAGTAATGAATTTCCCCTTATTTTTTCTTAAGCGAACTAGTCAAAAATGAAACTTCCACTAACTATTTTTTTGATTAATTTGGTGACATATGTAGGATAATGAGGCACATTATTTACCATTTTGATTAGTTATAGTCAAAGGAGACTGAGTCTACAACCACTATGCCATTTTGAATACTGAACCATAACAAGCTACAAACTAGGATCCCTATTTTCGGCAGAGTTATGGGGGCATTATGTTTTTTTTATGAATTTCTAATCAGTTGCCTATAGTTTTGGCATATGTTTTAACTATCCATTTCTATAAGACACCTTCTTATGACTGTTTCTTAGTTAGTTTTTTTAGTATTACAATATTTAATAGATAGAAGTTATTTTCAGTTACTCTCGAAAGTATGTAACAGACTAATTTTTTTATCAATACAATACATGTTATTTTTAGGATACATTTGTGTTAAGAGTCTCAATCTTGAAGTAGAGAGGGCCCACTTGACTTAGAAGATTGGAGGGCTGGTAATTTATGTAAAATATTTACATTTACTACATTCTAGTTTTAATATCTTGACTGAATGATTATCTGAATATAATTTTATATCTCTTTATTTTAGAAAATTTCCTTTACTTTTTATTTCCTTTAAGAAAGCATTTCATTTCAAAAAATCATTTCCTTTAACAAGCATTTCATTTTGTAACTCTGTTTTAGTAGCATAGAATCATTTAATATACTATATTTTCCATTTTATAGTTTAGAAGATTTGGATATTCAGTAGTTTAGACATTTACTTGCTTTCAATAGATAAGTAGTATAAAAAAAGAAAATAAACACCAAATGATACCCCCAAAGAGAGAACTACCATAGTGACTGAGCTGCATATCAACATCTTTGCATACAACCTTAAACATAACCCTGGTCTATATTAACATCAACACTTGAATAGGTTGATTAAATGATTGGAAGTTATAATGACCCATTATTTTTGCTGCCATTTCCAAGGAATACCATAAGTAACACAATCCATTTTGTTCACCTTTTATGCTATGGGTGTTATTGAAGTTGAGTTATGCTACCATTAGAGATCCTAGGCCTTGCCTTAAAGATACAAATTGATGCATAGGCCAAGGGATGTTAGAGGGAGATATATACCTCACACACTCAAATAATATGCCTAATAGGAGAATGTATAGTAAACAATGATAATACTACTCCTAAGAGTGACGATGAATTTAAATCAACTCACACTGAATCTGAATCAACTTTTCCAAAACTTGAACAATTTGTAGAAATGAGAGACAATGGAAATTTTGATGATAGAACCTCGGGTAGAAACTTTACCTACCCTATTTTATTAAATGATGAAGAGGAAGTACTGATGAATAACCTTTCCCCATCCATTCTGCTAATTTTTTGAGGAATGCCAATAGAATATCCAAACCAATTCTTATTTGAATTCAAATTTCTATGCCAAACATATGACTACAAAATAGAAAACTAGAAACTCAATCTCTTTGCACCCACCCTCAAGGTCCCTGCCATGAGGTGGTTTATGGGATTTCCCTCTATCTCCATTCAATCATGGGAACAAATGGAGATTGAATTTTTGGACAAGTACTAAGACTGCTACAGGGAAGAGATAGAAGGGAGGAATTCTTTCAGATGAGACAAAAGGAAGATAAAAATATGGAAGATTACTTGGAAAAATTTCTTTTTTTTCCATAGGAAAAGTGGTTATGAGTTGAATGTAGAAATAAACAAGAAAATCTTCCTTAAAGGACTTGATGATGAAGCCAAATAATCCCTCTATCGCACGGGAGGAGGTGATGTACAAAAAATCATTGTGAAACAGATCACTGACTTATGTAGGAGCTACTCTAGAAAAAGGGGAGGCATTAGAAGAAAGAAAACATCAAAACATGCCTTTGGTACCTTAGAACTTCTAGAGGAGTTAGCCAATATGAAAAAAAACATTTTGACATAATTAAATTTAACCATGGATGGGCTGAAAGCTAAGGACAAAGCTATAAAAGAACCTCTAGACATATATTGTCCCAGATGTAGGAGAAGACATCCTTTGAAAGAGCGTCCTCTTGATATCATGGAAATGTACTTGATTTATGATGTCCCTGAACATGAAACTAACCATTGTACTCTCCTACCTCAGCTAAGAGAAAGGTTAAATGCTATGACTCAAACAAATGGAGAAGTAAACTTTGTTTAGAGATTAAATAATCAGTCTGTTTATGCCCATAGACCTACTAAGAACCCCAGGATGATGTCATGGCCTAATCATATCCCTCCACTAACTTGCAGAAAACCTAATTGGATACCACTAAATTGGATGGCCTACCCAAATTGACAACCATTGATGCCTCCATATAATCAGAAATGATGGGCACCATTAGCCAATACACATCCATGGCCAAACCAATAATGGTTTCCCCAGAAGAACTATAATGAGCCAATGACATTGACACAATGAAATTTAATGCCACCACAAAAAAAATCACCAGTAGGGGAAAAAAAAAAACTCAAATTCTAGTCCAACATGTCTCAAACCCCAAATATCGAAAAATAACTTCAATAAGCAAAGCAAGAAATGGTGAGACAATGCAAGGTAATGCTGTTAATAAATTGTAGCCGAGATCTGGAAAAAATAGTGAACACTCCTCTAGTAGTTATTAATGAGGTACTTGAGGAAATGGAGAGAACTGAACATGTTCCAAAACCACAATAAATTAGGGATAACCAAGACAAATACAAGAATGTGCATACAACTCATTTCCAAGAGAGATTAAAAGAAATGCAGAATGAGGAAGAGTCCGCACTGGTTTAGGAGATGAAAAAGCTGAAATTGAGGTCCCACTCTTAATAGCAATAAGGGAAATTCCTAAATTAAACCAAACCATTAGGAACCATTACATAAAGACACCAGGAAGGAAAAATAAATACCCAAAAAAAGTCAAAGTAAAATAAAATCTAGCTAAACTTGTAGCTAGAAAACTTCTTTCACCAAAATATGGGGACCATGGGAGTCCAATCATTGCTATTTTTGTAAATGGTTAGTCAATATCTAATGTTTTGGTGGATTTTGGTGCTTCCATCAATGTCATAACAAAAAATAAATTTAATTTGTTGTCTTTGATAGGATTACAGCCAAATAATACTATCCTCCACTTAGTAGATCAATTTATTGTTGTACCAGATGGAATAATTGAGGATGTAATGGTTACAGTTGAATCATGGGAGTATCTAGTATATTTTTTCGGTCTTAGATCCTAAAAATCAAAAGAAGGGATATCTAATGAACTTAAGAAGACCCTAGATAGCTAATGTTGCTACATATATTGACAGTAGGTAAGGATAAATGACTATTTCAAATGGAAAAAAATATTTCTCTTTATCATCCTTCCTAGCCATATGTGGATGTTTGTGAAAGTGTGTGGGTGATTTTTTTGGATAATAACAATATGAGTCCTACTTATTTGGCCACAATTGTAGTAAAAAATCACATGGAAAAAATTATAGAGACATACCTAGTGTTAGATAAAGAAGATACCACAACTACGAAAGCTAAAACGAAGGCTACAGAAATGACTGCATTGAGTAGAATTTTTATATAAGGTTTTGAAGAGACCTATGATTACCATGAAGGCCAAACATCAATTGATTATATGGGAAAACATTATGAGAACATGGCTATCTTTCACATGTTACAACCCCATGCTTATCCCTTAAACTCTCTGATTATTGAGATATAAATCGCTATTTTGAAAGACACTAAATAAGTAATTGCTGAGATAGGAAAATAGTTGACTATTGGTAACAACTTAGAAGACAACCAAGAGAATAGGGTCATACACATCCTAAGAAATCATTCGAAATTTTTTTCTTGGGATTATACTGACATCAAAGGGATTCATCCAAGCATCTACACTCATCATATTTATACTAAGGATGTCAAACCGGTCAGACAAACACAACGAAGGATTAACCCAACACTAAGGGGCATTGTAAAAGATGAAATAGAGAAAATGTTGAGGGTAGGATTTATCTATCAAATATCTGATAGTTAGTGGGTATTACCTCTTGTTATAGTTCCCAAGAAAAATTGTAAGGGGAGAATCTGTATAGATTATAGGGAGCTTAATAAAACCACCAAGAATGATTACTTTCCCCTTCCCTTTATAGATAAGGTTTTAGACAATTTGACAGGTAAGAAATACTTCTCCTTCTTGGATGGATTTAGTGGATAATAAAAAATTTGTATAACACTTGCTGATCAAGATAAGACCACTTTCACTTGTTATTGGGGTACATTTACATACAAAGTTCTACCATTTGGACTTTGTTATGCACATGACACCTTTTAGAGAGTAGTTTTATATATTTCTACAAACATTACCAATGAATGTGTTGAAGTTTATATAGATGATTTCACTATCCATGGGTCTACCTTTGAGGAGTTTTTGTTCAATCTTGAAAAGGTGTTAGCAAGATGTGAGAAACATCAACTCTTCTTAATTCATGAAAAATTACTGATGATGGTTGATTAATGGGTTGTTTTGGGTCATCTTATCTCCGCTAGGGGTATCCAAGTTGATCATAAAAAGATAAAATTCATTAGTAATTTTCCTACACCAAAAAATCAAATAGACATCAAAAGTTTCCTTAGACATGCAAGTTATTACAGACGGTTTGTGAAATGTTTTAGTAAGATTGTTGCACTAATGTTCTCTCTAATGACAAAAGATTGTGTTTTTGAATGGCCTCCTCAATGTTAACAAAATTTTGAAGTTAGAAAGGAGAAATCAGCCACTGCCTCAGTCTTGAGAGGGCCCAACATTTTCATATTCACATTGATGCTTCCAACAATGCAATGAGAGATGTTCTTAGACAAAAAGATGAGGAAGAGCAAATGTAGGCCATCTATTTCATGAACAAAAACCGGAGCCCTACAGAGAGGAACTAAACCGCTACAGAAAAGGAATTTCTAGTTGTTTACTCTCTAATATAATTCAGACATTATGTTGTTGAGATTTTTGTTTATATAGACCATTTAGCCATAAGATAATGAAAAAACCAGTAGTAGGAGTAGAATTATCAGGTGGTTTCTTCTTTTGTAGAATAACTTGACCATTATTGATAAGCATGGAAAGTATAATGTTGTTGCTGACTTTATTTCAATATTGAATGTTTCAGGAGAAGGTGAGGTAGTTCAAGATCACTTCCCAAATGAGCACTTTTTTACAATATAAACATGTCCTTCATGGTTTGTTGACCTTGACAATTATCTAACTACAGTGAAGTTTACAACTTATTTCACTAGTAAATAAAAATTATTAGTCAGAAACAGTTCTACATATAAGAGGTGTAATGGAATGTTGTTTACTTTTTGTCCTAACATGATTCTCCTAAGGTGTGTTTGAAAGGATAAGGTATATGGCATAATGAAAGAATACCATGAAAAACATGGAGGAGGAAACTACTTAGTAAAGATGACAATTCATAAGGTCCTTGGAGCTGGTTACTAATAACCCTCTCTCCACAAAGCTGTCAAGAAATATTTATGGAAATGTGATGCATGTCAAAGAATGGGGAAGCCTACTCTTCCTTCCGAAATGCCCCTAAATCTTTAACTATTCTTAGGACCATTTGAGAAATGAAGGATTAATTGTTTTGGATGTATATATCCCACATCTTATGGATAAGAGTACCAACTAGTGTACAATGACTATATTACCAAATGGGTTGAGGTTCAAGAACAGGTATTTGTCAATGAAGACTCCATAGCTTACTTTTTGTACCACAAGATCATGCTAAGGTTTGAAGCTCCAAGAGCCATAATATCTGATCAAGGACCTCAGTTTGTGTCCAACAATGACTAATGCCTTCTTGAAGATTTACTAGATCAAGCATAGGAAATCATCACCATACAACCCCTAATCTAATGGGCAGGTAGAAGTCACAAATAGATAATTGGAAAATGTCTTGACTAAATTTATAAATGTAGATAGAAATAATTGGGTGTTAAGACTTCTAGAAGTAGTTTGGGCATATAACACAACGTGGAAAACCACCACTAGTTTCTCGCCATACAAACTATTATATGGAAAGGAGTCATTTCTCCCAGTGGAATTTGAATTGAAGATTTGGAGAACAACACTGAAGATAAGAATTGACTTAGATGAAGCTAAAAAAGATAGGGTGACATAGCTAAATGAACTGGATGAGATGTAAATGGAAGCGTAACAACAAGATGAGATCCTTCAACATCATAGGAAGGTATATCATGATTCTCATATCAAGACCAAAATATTCAGAGAAGGAGGTTGGGCCCTACTATTTGAATCGAAATACCATCACTTCAAAGGGAAACTGAGGAAAATATGGTTAGGACCTTAATAAATTGAGAAGATATATGATAATGTATCTGTGAGAGTTTTTTCAATTGATGGTGAAAGAAGAACTTTGTTAATGAAAGTCCATAAACTGAGGTTGCATCAACAACCCGGGATAAAGAAAACTTCACTAACGACATGCAACTGTGTGAGGAATTCAATTTATTGGAAGAATTCAATTCTTCCAGCCACAGGTAGGTTATTAAACATACACAAATAAAGGAAGAATACCATAATTCTGTTATAGTCTTCTCTCCACCCTATATCTAAAAAAAAAAAATGTTTTCTTCTATTCATGCAAATAAAGGCTAGAAGTGTAAATTATCAAAATGTATATTAACCATAATTGCTTTTCAAATGTAGGAGGTGGTGCACCAATGGTTAAAAGGATGTTGAGATGGTAAGGTGATGTGTAATAAATTTTTACCAAAGGTCTTAACTATGTTTGAACTTCCCAAAGAACTTGATTAAAAAATATAAAGGAGTAATTGGAGAGATAAGAGGTAATAACGAATGAATAAGACATGATGTCACTCTTTTCAAGTGATTACATATGGCATAAGTGACAAGGATACAAGTGTGGGAACCATGTAAATGAATTAAAATCTTGCCACCTTCAACAATCACACTAGTCATCTCCACCATCATTCTCTACCACCATGATGCTATTATAAATTCACGAGTAGTTAGAATTCAATCTACTGACATTGTAAAAATATACTTTGACTCTTCCAAGAAAACATTGCCATTGCTTTGAAAATATACCTCCTCACAACTTTTTCCATTCTTATTGCAAACCATCCTATGTTATGGGGAAGAAGAAGAAGTCAGAGCTAGAATATGTAGAACCACTGCTGAGGAATGCCTTCATCTCTTAGGTCTTTCATGATTTAGGCTGGTTAAATTTCATTCCAAAATTTGAAGGGTTTGATGAAGATTTGATTGAAGATTTTTTTTTCTAATTTTGAAGCAACTTGTTCTAGAGTAGGAGGGAAAAGAATTGAAATAAATAGCCAAATTTTTAGTACAATCTTTGGTCTTCCATATTTTAGACTCAAGGTTATCACCAAATTCCCCTCAAAGAACTGATAGACCTTTTTCATGAGGAGGGAAAACCTCTTCTTGAGATAATAGTTAATATTCAGGGGATTTAGAAGGGTATTAAAGGAGAAAGATTTTGAGAACATTAGAAGGGGGTAGCTTCTTGGGTAAATAGTTATTTCATATGTGACATAAAAAATAAATATTAGGAGGAGATACCTTGAGAATTGACCCCATTTGAAGAAAGGAAGGGAAATCCCTATGCTCTTATTCAATCTCCCTGAATACCTAGCAAATGCAGTCATAAAAGTGGGGGTAAAAATATAAAAATGGAGGTGGTGACACTAAAATTAAGCACCTAGGGCTTATTCAGTCGATTTTCTTGCACAAGGCCTCGAGGAAACCTTAGAGGAAAGGAAAAAATATGAATATAGGATTAAGTTCCAAGAAGAAGAAGATCAATGGGACTCCTATGCCAATTTATGTCAAACCAGCCCACATCTCTCAACCCAAGATTTAATTCATCCTTAGTATGCCCTTGTGTTCATTAAATATTCTACAGATGAAGTTGAGAATCACCATGAGCCTGGAACCTTGAGGAAAAAGGCTATCATGATAACTCCAACTCAGAGTTTGGTGAGAAAAAGAAGATCTATTTTAGTAAGGTAGGATGAAGTTTCTAGGTTTGCACTATCTGATGAAGGTTGCAACTTAGATTTTAGAAGAGTGTGTTAGAACCGAGACTTCCTTTTCCCCAGGAGATCAGTTAAGAGATTTTGAATTTACATCACTAATTCCTGTAAAATAGATCCATGCTGCTAAGGCACTAGAAAATGATTTGGAAGATTAGGAAAATATGCCTACAACTCCAGAAATCTAGACGATAGCTACATAAACTTATACACAAGGAATTAGTCATGAGGAATCACACAGAGATGATCTTACTCACAAATATGAGGTTTTGAGACAACACCAAGTCAATTTTTTTTCTCTAAATGTTGTCCAAATTTCTCATTCGTAATGAAGTTAATGTAATAGCTACTAAATAATCTAGAAACTTAGAAATGTTGGAGGGTTTATGTTACCTTAGATGTGATAGGGGAACTAGATGGATAATTCACGCTGCAACTTGATATACTTGCAAAATTGGAACAAAGATGGACTAGATAGATTTATGCGGGGGTTACCCAATGATGTGGTTCCAAGAAGTGATTAGATTCCTTTCACAGATGTCAACCACCATTTGTTTAGAAAGAGTGATGTATAGGATGAAATTGTAGAAATATAAATATTGCTGAATTTGAGAAGATCACATAAATTGATCTAAAATATAATTAGATGGAAACAATTGTAGATTGACTATTACTTGGTCTGGGTCGATGGTGACCTATACTATGTAGAGGCGGGTCGACAATGGAATGGGAGTGCAAATCTGGATTGTAAGATGAATATGTATACCTGAAAGGTTTGAATGCCAACTAGAGGATGAAAAGAACATGTGTATGCTATAAGTAGTCTGTAGGGAGGGACCAAGGGAAAAAAGTTTAGGAAATGGATGAAAACAAAAATAGAAGAGATTTATTTGAAAAACTAGACCTAGGTCAATGACGATCTGACTTGGTCAATAGTGACTGTAGCAGAATTAGATAAAAATGAGGATGAATGGATGAGAAAGATAAACTACAAGTAAAAAGGATAAAGGGGAAAGTTGCTAAAGAAGATCTAAGTGTTGCTGTTAATGGTCTCACGATGGATGATCATGAATGATGGAAGCATGTTGAAAAGATGTATATAAGATTTGTAAATGTTTCAGGGATGTTCTAGCATGGGGAAGAATGATCAGATCACAAGAAATCCTGAAGTTGCATGCATCTGATGATGAAAAGAAAGAAATCAACTAGTTTTATAGGGTTGACGATGACCAGGCTGGGGTCATCGCTAATTGCGAGGAAAGTTTCCCCAATGGGATGTTTTCTGTGCTTTTGATGAGATTTTTATGTTTTTAAGGATATGAAGGATGGTTTAAAGAACTTAGGTGGGAAAGAGATGACATGAGGGTAGTTAGGGCATAAAAATAGATAAAAGATAAAAAATAAAAATGGGATGTGTGTGTGTAGGATAAAAAAAATACAAATAGAAGGTTGGTTAGGGCAATGGATGAATATTAATTAATTAATTAATATGCATAAAGATTAATTTGGATGGGATAATTAGGCATGTGAGATGTTAAAAGATTAATTAATTAATGAGGATTAGATGGGCATTTAATTAAATATAGGGGATGATTAAATAAATATGCGCACATAGGTTATTAAGGTATAGATACCGAATTCAGGTGTCTACATTTAGCCCCTTTTTGTTGAGTGGTTTCAATTAGCAAGCCATGAGACAAAAATTATGAGTTTTTGATAAGGATTAAAAAAAGGATTGATGATGAGCTCCCCCTCAAATGGAGGATTGATGACATCAAAGGAAATCAATGCCACATTCATGGTGAATGATGAAGGGTGGGTGGGTGAAGAAAAGATGGGTGAAAGCATAACCAAGGTAAGATACCCCAGGAAAAAAGGATCACAATAATGATGGAAAACTATGGCAGTGACTCCAAAATCACATCGGTAGAGGAAAATTACGGTTTGAAAAGAGATGAGCTACAATGTTCTACGGACCAGTGGGTGGGTGAAGATCATTGCAGTATGGATGTAAGCCCAGATGAATAACGGGCCATATTCAAGTCATTAAAGTATGTGCAACTTTATGCGAAAGGGTATGCAAAATCCTTTATACACAAGGAATCGAGTGACTAGGTATGCGTCTACAAGGGACAATGATGAAAGATATAGTGCCCAATGGGATGATAAGGAAAGTTTAAAAAAAATCGAGTGATGAAGTAATATGCCCGAAAGGGGGAGAGCATGGTCGCAAAGGCAAAAAAAGAGGAAAAGTAAAATATGCCCAAAGTGGGGAAAAGTATGGCCCGCAAGGTAAAACAATGAAAAATTATGCCACAAGAGGGGAAAAGCATGTCTAAAAAAGTGGACTTTGATGAAAAATAATGGTGCCCTAAGGACGAGTACAAATATGGCCACAATAGTTGGACTTGATATAATGAATGTAATGCCTAAATAGGAAGATGAATATGGCCTCAAAGGAGGACTTCATGAGTAGATTAGATAGGATTATAAAATAAAATGCCCAAAAGAGGAGTGATTATAGCCATGAAAGGTGGACTTAGGGAATAAATATGATTAAAATGCCCAAAGGAAAAAGAGATGGCCAAAAATGTGGAATTGAAGAGTATATATATCCCGGAGGAAGAAATAGTTGAAAATGTAGTATGAAAAATGCTCGGAGGAAAAATAGAGACGACCATAAGTGCAGACTTAATGTTCAATAATAAATGATTCCCTAGAAAGGGATACAAGAAAGAGGGGAGAAATCCCAAAATGGCTATCGCTAAGGCAAGTTTACGGTAATTGAGGCCAATTGACGGTCGACCTAAGGGGGTCATCGATGATTAGGTGTCGATGGGCTATATAAGCCTGGGGTTCGGCTGAGAATTCTTATTTTCACATGCAAAATTAATGAGAGAGAAAAAAGTGATAAAAGAGAGATTGCAAAAATGGAAGCCGCTGGAGTTATAGGGAAATGCTAGATAGTGAGTAACAAAACTCAAGCTGGTTTTTGATTTTGTTTCATGTTTTATTTTTTTTTTGCATTTTTTTATAAAAATTGGATGATGATAGGCACGGTTGGTGGAGACCCAGGTGGTTTGATGTCAACCCATCCCTAAGGTAATTCGACTAGCCCTAAAACACATCGACTTGACTTGGGTTAACGTTGACTAGGGTTAGATTGGGTGAAAATGGATTTAGATGGAATTTAATGCACTTTAGATGGATTTTTGGAATAGAGATCTAATGTATGCATGTCTTATTTGTGATTTAAGGATAGAGAGACCTTATATATGAGAGATTAGGTACCCGCTCTATATGAGTAGATTAGAGGGGATGTGATAGATGCCGAGTGGGATCATCTGTTTATAGTTGGAATAGGAGGATTTAGACATTATCCGAGGATCCCATGAGATGCAAGGCTTATGATTGCTTTGGTGTAGAGGTAGAATAGGCAGACATACACATTTTGGTTGAGGACATGGGATATGACTATCACTTTATAGGATGTGTATCAGATTCTCAGGATTTCGATATATGGGGAGCATATAGTTCCCATTAATAGTGATGACAAATTGGCAGTTTTAACGTGAATATTCTGTGTGAACGCACCCTAGTTCAAGTTTTATTTAGGGGCCTTTGCATATAAGCTGAGATACAAGGATGAGGTGGCACATAGCCAAATGATTTGCTTAGTGATGATGGCAATGTCTTGTTATGATTTTCTGGACTCAAGAAGAGTTTGGTTTCCATGGGCGCTAGCCATTTTAGTATCTGATACTGTGGACCACCAAACTATCTTTTCATTTGGGACTGCATTGTTAGCTTAGGTTTACCATGAGCTATCTGGATACAAGGTGGGTAGGAGGTTAGGGTTGGATGTATGTTTTTTTTATACACTATTGGGATTATGAGCATATCATAGTGAGTAGGCCACTGAGGCTTCCATGGGTCACAGGAGACCATATTTAGTTAGCGGTGGGAGTTTTGAGATAGAGGGTCGATCAGGAATTTGGAGATAGGGGCAAGAGAGGGGTGGATTGGTACATAAATCAACTTACAGAGTTAGATGTTTATCAAATTAGGTGGAAGCCATATTGGTATTTCCCCTCTTGGCCTGGTGTGGATGTGGAACTAGTGGGGATGAAGAGGACGAGATGGGTGTAGGGGTGATGGATGGAGATGGTAGAGGTCATTTAGTTTGACAAGGTGAAATGATAGTTTGGAATCGTTTAGTCAGTATCTCATGATTTGATTTTGTACATGATGGAGGAGCTGGATAGAGAGCTATTGATTCCTACTATGGTAGACCCATTGGAGGAGGAGCTTGCACCATGGGATGATGATAATGATGTTGGAGTAGTAACATTATAATCCAATTGGAATATGACAACATGGGCAGCCCAAGGGGTTGAGGAGGGAGGAGAGGAAGAGATAGAGGAGATAGAGGAGATGGAGGTTGATATTGAGGCTGTAGAGGTGGCACGCTTGCATGTCAAGCTAGATTAGATGAGAGTAGAGAGAGATACAACCTTGTAGCAACATGATGTAGTCACTCAGGAGAGAGACCAAAAAATTCTGGAGAGGGACCGCTACCCTAGGTAGAGGGAGGCCTACAAAGATGCTTTGGAGATTTGGATACTATTGTAGCAACAAATTCAAGAAAAGGTGTTTAGGAAAAACCATAGGTATCAGGAAAAATGGAACCCCATGGCATGATTAGGATGGATAGGTACTTACTTTTTATTGATAAGGCCAAATATTATGAGGATATTGTGATCCGTAAGCTACCTTAGATGGTGAGATACTGGGAGCATCTCCATAGGCAGGTGAAAGGTGGAGCTGGGCCATCGACAAGTACAATGAGTGTAAATCAACCACGAAGAGAGGAGGGAGGCCAAGAGGGTGCCAATGGCATGCAAGATTTAGGTTTTGTACCTACCCCAAAGGGAGAGGACTTGAGAGCTTTAGATATTTACTTCACCAATTTTGATAGCATCTTTTCTTTTAGGGAGCCCCCCTAGAGGGTCGTGATGTACTGATATACATTTTGATATATGATATAAGGTTTTGTCATGGATTACCATGTGTTCATTATGTTATGTAATGGATTTTAATTTTGATGTGGTGATGATTTTAGATTATATGTCATGAAAATGGATTTTATATTAGATGTAATGATAATTTTAGATTGTATGTTTGTTTTATACTTGATGATGATTGTGAAATAGATGTACGATTATATTGTTATCTTATATGTGAATGTGTATGGATGATGATATACATGTGTATTGTATATGGGTAAGATGTGATTAAAAAAAATTGAGAATAAATGTGATTAATGATGGATGTAAGTTTCGATAAATGTGTTACAAGATAGATAGATAACATATAGGTGATTGAGATGAAGAAAAATGTGTTGAAATACATATGTGATAATATAAGGATTAAAATTCCTCATAATGGTAGTGACCTATAGGTGTGAACAACAACACCTTATAGTGAGGAATGTAAGATGAAAAGATGCCTCTAATTGCATTGGAGGTAAAAAATAGGGGATCCAGGTAATGCAAGGCACATAAGACCAAAAAAAATGTTAGGAAAATAACCAATGACGGGTTAGTTACACTAAAGATCACAAGGAAACAATGGATGAGATTATCTCATAAACCTAATGTTGACATGGAAAATGAGGTTTGATATGAAACTTGTATAAGTAAATAGGGTTATCCAAAAGTATTGTTACCTAAAACTATTCCCAAAATGTGGGAAGGGGAAAGAGAAAGATGATTAATACGGGAAGCCTTCTTAGGATGTTGATAAAATGGAAGGTTGATTAACACGGGAAGCCTTAAAATTTCATAAGGAGTAGCCATCCTTTAAGGATATGGTCTAATTTATACAATATATAAATGGAAAGAATAATGTATGATAAGTGTTCTTTAAGGGATAAGTATATTTATTTTATTTTGATTTCATGCCTTTGATTTTTTTTCTTTTTTTTGCATGAAAAAATTTCCTTCAAGGGATCAATTTGTTTTTGATAATTTTGATTTTTGATTTAAGCATAACTGAGTTTTGATTTTACATGGGAGAGAGCTGGGACCAGCTAAGTAGACCACTTAGGATGGGATAATAATGTACAAGAGACACCCCTAGACCCTTTGCATGGTTCCAATAGGTGAATAAGAAGGTGACGAATGTAATGATCGTAAAGTTTCCACCAAAGGGTAGAACCTATCCATAAGGTATATTCTACAAGAAAAGACATGGTGCCTGTATTTAAGGTCACATCTAGGAAGTGATGGAAGACCATGTAGTTCTAAATAATCACAATGAGATATGGAAAATATTGAGATGGAGTAATGATATGAAGACACGACTAAGGGAACATTGGTAAATGTGCTAATAATAGAATGGTTACAAGTGTAGTGCATTAAACTGGTTCCAATTCTGATTTATCATCAAGGGAAGTCCAAATGACAGGTTCCCAACCCATACTTGTGTGTGATAGTGTATGACCCGATCTAGTTGGGGTCTAACTTTCCACGTTGGCTGTTTTCTAGAGTGGTGTCATTTTGACAAAGTTACGAGGTTGCCGACATTAACGTCGCACTAGGAAGATGGGATGAGATGAACAAGAAAAAATAAGAGAGAACTGTCTATTAGGGAAGCAAATGGTATGCATCTAGGATGAATTAATGGCCCCCCTAGAGGGAAAAGATAAATCAAGATCAAATGAGATGATTTAAATAAATATTTATGAAATAGGTGCCATAATGATGGGTTTTAGATAAATACATGATGCTTCAGAAGGGAAGAACATATATGGCCACTATGGCCACGGAAAGTGGTCATAGGAGGAGAAGATTGAAAGTACGATCTAATAAACTAAGCTAGATGAGATAGGATGATGCCAAATGTGGAAAGGAGATAATATGTGAATAGAAAAGTACTAGAAGGAAGTCCCCCTAGCGTGGGAGGATTAATAGAGAAGAAGGATGCTAAAAGAACAATAAAATGGGGAAGATGTTCCCCCAGTCGAAAGGAATGTGGATAGGATAATGGATGCAAAAAAATATGGATATCAGGAGGATGGTGTATCAAGGTGAAGAATATCGATGAACAAGGGAGGAACCTTGTCAAGAAGAGTGATAGGAGATGATGTAGAAGGGTGAAGAGACCTAGGAATTTTATTTGATGAAGATGCAGTAAAAGGGATTAGGTGGGTTATGGATGAAGCTATAAATGGAGAAGGGGACTCGTTGAGGAGGTCATCTTGCTCAATAAGATCATGGAAAATAGTATGAAGGGCCTTACAATGCTCAGTGTCATGGCCCAGAGTGTAATGATAAACATAGATGCAATAGGGATCAAACCATGAGGGATTCAGATGATTCAGGTTAAAGGCCCTGATAGGTGGGAGCGTGATGGAAGAAATATGAAGAAAATATTGGAGGACCTCCACATATGATTCAATGTGGGCACCAGGGAAGGTTCTCTAAGATGATCTTGATGGCAACGGTGAAGGTAGATTGAGCCTAGGTCTAAGTAGTCTAGAAGATGACACAGTGGTGGATGATTTAGGCTTGGATGGTTGGAAAAGTTAGAGGTATTTTTGATGAGGGGGATAATCCTAGGATGGAATCAAGATGTTTGGATTTGGATTGGTTGATTAGTCACAATGGAGGAGGGGGTCATAAGATAGAGGGATGTGACCCCATGATGGAAGATGTAGATTTGGTCTTGATTGGAGGGATGCCGATCTTCTTTTGAGAAATCTCAAGGGATTTTTGTGGAAGGAAACCTAGGGTTTTGGATTTGGATTTTTGAGGAGTGCCCTTGGTAGGGATAACAATTATTTTGATAGGAAGATCAAAAGATGATGTAGTGGTGGATGGTGGGAGTAATTATTGCATGATTTTTTCCAAGGAGAATGGGGATTGGTTTGATATGGGAACGTCTAGTCATGTGGATGAGACAAGTAGATCAACTATGATAGGTACATGTTGAAGTGCTCTCCAATATTGCTCAAATGATGTAGGTGGTGTAGAACGAAGGAGACAATTGGGATGTGGTCATGATAGTCAATGCGATAGGTGTGGGAAGAATCAAAGAAAGAGCAACTGGTATGGAATATAAGGATGGTATGATAGGAAAAGGTGGAAGAGATGTGGATGTGGGAGCATGGTCTGACATAGTGGATTGATTAGATTTATGTGTGGAATTAATAACAGGAGTAGATGTGTATATATAAATAGAAAGGGGCATTTGGATCATGTGGTTAATAATATCTATGTGAGAGGGGGATGATATAGATGGTGGATGAATCAATGTAGAGATGAGGGGTTGTGTGGGAGAAGTATGAATTCCTTTTGTTTTTTTCTTAGATGTCTCGATATGCATTGTGGATGTAGACATAAATCGAGAAGATGTGATAAGATGTAAGGGAAATGGTAGATGTTGAAGGACTGGATGATGTGGGAATGGGTTAAGAAATATATGATAGTGATGTCAAGGTGTATTGGGGTGGATTCATGGATGTGGAAGAAATAATTTTGGTGACAGTTGTGTGTGGGAGAGATGTAGATAATGGTCTAGGCATGATAGTTGTGGATAGAGAGATGGGTATAGTCAAGGCTAGTGCGAATGTGGTAAGAGTAGGACTAGTTTTACATGAAAGAGAAGAAGTGGAGGTTAAGGTGGTAGGTAGTGGGATCGTGGATATAGTGGTTGTGAGGATAGACCTTAAAGTTGTGGTTGAAACAATATCTAAGATAGGGGTAGATGGTGAAGATGGTAAAATAGATGTGGGAGAAGATGTCTGATGTTGATTGAGAATGGGTTAAATTGATGTGATTTAAAAAGTGAAGATGAAATCAGTGGTGGGGGATCAGGAAATGGCTATCTGAAAGTGTGATGTGGTGAAGATGATATTATTTAGGAGGATGTGGGAGCATGGTGATAAGTAGGATCATGGTAAAATGATGAGGATGGGGCAAGAACGGGAAGGTCTAATACAAAAGGGCTCATAAGGGATGTCCGTAGGTGAGACATGTATGTCAGATGAAGGGGAAATGTCATAAGGTGAAATAATATATGTTGATTGATATATACAGAGGTGGAAATCATGGATGGGGTTCTTGTGGGGAATATCCATAAGTGAAGTGGGTTATGGTGATGTCATATGACTCATGAAGGGCATGAGGTAATGGAGACAAAGATGGTGGGGTAGAAACATGAATGGTGTAAGGTGATGGGGATAAAATAGGGGCTATTGGTTGATGTAATCAAGAAGTAGAGGTCCTGTGGTAGAGATAATCATAAATGGGACTAGAAGAATGTCTAAAAGTAACCAAGGGTTTGGATGGGGTCATGGTGGACTACTAAGAAATTATCGAGGAAACATTTGTTTCCATTATTAAATAGATAAGACAAACAAATAATTGCCTTTTTTATGTTTTGATTAAGAATGTGAAAAGAAAAGGGGGTTGGATAATAAAGGACCTATGAGAAGGTGAACTGTGTTTGGTTTTAGGTTTTTTGTGCTTAGGGAAAGTTTGAGTCGGCTTCCTGTTGGATGATCAAATCCCAAATAGTCTATTGGGAAAGGGAATGTTTTTTGATGTGTTAATTTTACTAGTGAGGTTTAGGCTGTGTGATAAGATGTGTGATACAGAAGATTGACCCTCTATTTAGATTATGTGAGCAAGAAGGATGCAAAAAAAATGTTCTTTTAAAGCCAAAAAGAAAGTGTTATTTTTGATGAGAACATAGATAGGAAGGGGAAGTACAATGCAAAAGGAGAAAATAAGTAAAAGAGGAATACCTGAAGAGTGATTTTCCTATTTATTTGTACTTTTCAGGTGATGAACGATCCAAATGACAAACCCAACATGAGAAAGAAATAAAGCGAAGCCTCACGCTGAAGTGTTAGTAGAAAAAAATAGAATATAGAAAAGGAAGAGACCATTTAAATGGTGTACCACTGAGCGTGCCAAGAATGTTGTCCAAATTTGTCATTTGTAATGAAGTTAATGCAATAGATACTAAAGAAACTAGTAACTCAAAAATGTTGGAGTGTTTCTTTTACCTCGGATGTGATACGGGTGCTAGATGGCTGATTCTCACTACAACTTGATATTCTTGTAAAACCTGAACAAAGATAAATTACATAGATATATGCAATGGTTTCCCGATAATGTGGTTCCAAGAAGTTATTAGCTTCCTTTCACAGATGTCAACCCCTATTTTTAGAAAGAGTGATGTAAAGGATGAAATTGTAGAAACATAAATATTGTTGAATTTGAGAAGATGACAAAATTTTATCTAAAAGATAATTAGATGGCAATAATTGTAGATCAAATGATACTTGGTTTGGGTCAACAGTAATCCAGATAGTGAAAAGGTAGGTTGATGATGACTTGGGAGGGAAAATTTGGATTGTAAGATGAATATACAGACCTGAAAGGTATGCATGCCAACTAGAGGATGACAGGAGCCTGTGTATGTTATAAGTAGTCTACAAGGAAGGACAAGGGGTAGAAAAATACAAAAAATGGCTAAAAAAATCACAATAGAAGAGATATGTTTGAAAAATTGGACCTAGGTCGACATCGATCTAGATGGGTTGGCGACGACTGTATAAAAATTGGATAAAGCTGAGGATGAATGGAAGAGAAAGACAATATGCAAAAAAAAGGCTAAAGGGGAAGGTTTTTGAAGAAGCTCTAAGTTATACTATTGATAGTCTCATGGAAAATGATCGTGAGTGATGCAAGTATGCTAATAAGATGTCCAGAAGATATAAAAATGTTTCAAGGATGATCTTGTTTGGGGAAAGATTCTTAACTCACAAGAAAGCTTGAAGTTACATGCACCTGATGATAAAAAGAAAGAAAACAAATAGTTTTATAGGGTCGACGGTGATCGAGATGGGTCACTGTACGTACCCAAAATTATGTACTGTCAGAAAGAGGTTACAGAAAACCCCAATGATGATTCAAATCTCTTTACAAGGTGTTTGGAATCTAGAAAGCTCCCCGAGTATACATTTGCATCCTAAAATGCCTTATCCGACCTTTACATTCTTCATTCTAAACCTCTGCCCCATTTTTTCTTGCATTTTGGTCCTTAAGTTACATGATCGCTGCCCTGCTTAGGACGGTAGTCTTGTGACCACTGCCTAGGATAAGGCAGTGACAGTCCTGTAACCACCACCCTGCACATGGCGGCAATCCTGTCTCATTTTCCAAAATATTTTGGTGCACTCAACACTGTGAAAATCAAGTTGCACTTGCAACTCTCAGCCGCTTCTGCTTTGTTTCGAGTTTTCTAGCCACTTGGTAATACTAGTGCTCCATTTTTAATGATAAAACATGGCAATTTGGAATTTCATTCTGGAGAGTAGAAATGCTATAAATACTAAGATTTTTTACATGCAAATGGCCCCTCTCTCTCTATGTTTTATTATTCAGTGTATTTGGAAGTTCCTTAGGAAGTCTCAACAGGTCTAGACTTAGTGTAAGTTCTTAGCCTCTCAATTCAAGGCTCCTCATTTTTTTTGGTTTAGATATCACTTGATCTCTCTAGTTTGGTTGTGTCTCCATTGTTGTTATCCAAACAACCAACTTAGCATGATACAACATAAGTTCTAGATTAAGTTCATTTTAATCTTGATTATGCTTAGAGGTTATAGGTTTTGTTTCATCACAGGAAGAATAGGTCCTAGAATTTTAGGCTGTTTTTTGTCGTATCCCTACAACAATACTTGCTAGGAATCACATAGCCAAGCTCTGTTCTCTTACGCTATCTCTCTCCTACCTACATTCCATTCAGTTTACCTCCAAGATGCCACTATTCAAATATCTTCTCATGTTGTTGCTATCACATTCTCACCTTTCTGGATTCACGAGAACATGAATAAATGAAGAAATGACACTGAGGGGACAAGCTACGATGTAATTGGATTTTTCCTTTGTCTCTGTAAATTCCAGGTTTGATTTGTCAAAGTTGTAGTTACAATATATCAAATAGAGTAGTGAATCATTTCATTTCTGTTAAAGTTTTCTTTCAATATTACCGGGGGATGCTGTGGGGAATGATAGCTTCTGAGAAGCTATGATTTTTTTCTCACTTCTGAGGTAGGATTAGAGGTATTTCAATTCAAATTAGTTAGATATTTATATTTGTATCAATTCACAAAGTGCAAAAGCAAATAGCTAAATCCGACTACCTTGCTTTTTTTAGCTTTATTCTTAGATTAGTTACTTGTTACCTATGAATTTCTTAGATTATTTGTCTCTTTGAAATTATTCAAATTTATATCTTTAAAAATACAAAAATAAAAAACATAGCATAGATTCATTTTCATTAGTTAGTTTACTACATTCAATTAAGTTTGGTTATTTCTTTCATGACTATTATGGGACCAAGAGATCCCAGGGATTACATATTCAAACCATTGACACCCCAGCTGAATATTTACTTGACATTAGCAGATATAGATCAAGGTTTTAGGATTCAAGTCTTCCAAACAACTGGAAACCCACAAGAAATTAGTGAGCAATTAAGAGTATTAAATATCGAATATGAAAAAGCATACAATGACTTCTGGTCTAACCAACCTAGCTATAGATTGCCTTGACAGGATGTCCATATGACCATACAAGAGCCCGAATGAGAGTACAACATTTTGGTTATGATGCATTAGTTCCGTAACCAAATGCAGGAGACCTTCTCAATGACATAGATATAGGGCTACGCATACAAGTTGCTAGGACACCCGTGAGGTATTTTGAGAAGATCGCAAAACTCCTGATACTAAACATAGGAGATGAGAAAGGCTTATGACTATTGGATATTCGAAAGATGGGATTGATTATTTACTATGACCATAAAAGGTTCCACAACTACCCACGAGTTCACGATTGTGATCCCCAGGTACCTGCAACCCAACGGGCCTGTAAGCCAATTAAACATTGACAGTAGTCTATGTACATTGGTATTTAGATCCTCACCGCTTCCACAAGATATTGTTACATAACTTTCAGTGTTAAACGTAGAAGCCAATCAAGCTAATATTTTTTGGGTCAGGACCAGAAAACCATCCTTAGTTTCTTGGATATCCATCACACCTATCGATACCAATTTCATGACCTTGTCTGGAAATATATACAAAGCACCTTTAGTTCACTTTCCATGAATCCAACAACCAATACATAGGATCTCAGAAGAGCTTATTTTCTATGTCAGACCAGAAAACTGTCCATAGTCTCCTGTAAATCCATTACATCTATCAATACCATTTTCATGATCTTTTTCAAAAACATATACGAAGTACCTACAAGTCACTTTCCATGAATCCAGACAACCAACAGATAGGATCTCGGGAGAACTCGATACTGATTAGAGCCTCCGAAAGGGTTATAGTGTTGAAATGATCCATAACACTAGTTCAGGTTAGAAGAGCCTTCTTTGCTTTAGATTCATAGATCCCATTGTTGTGTATCGAGGATTTAGAATTGCCCGACTAATTTTTCCATACTCTGCATATATTCTCATTTCCACCGGGCTGTCTTGGCATGACCTCGAAGATGTCAAGTGTAGAGAAAGGTTGCTTGATGATTTTCATGCTCACCTGTCACTTTTCTATCATAAAAAATTGGTTAACCTGATGTGAAACGAACAGCAACTCCTTCTTCATTTTCATTTATTTCATCCACATTCACTCTTTCCCATTATTATGCGGGTATTTATATACCCCCCAAATATATCAGGATACAACGCAATACATGACAGACCTCTCTCAGGCGTCAAAACATATTTTGGTCAAATGAGTAGACAATAGTCGCCCTCGCTTTCCACATGGGCTGACAACTATTCAAGATAACTACTTGTCATCAAAAAATCCTCCTTAAATAACTATCTCTAGTTGTTCATTTTAAATTGAGGAGCTAGATCAACTTACACAAACCAAAACAACCAGAGCCCTCATGCTCTAATAATATGATGTTTACTAGAGAATCTATTTCATCTCCTCAGTTTTTATCTACACCACAAATCAGTAGGCAGTCAGATCCACTCCCATTTTTGGATGAGGAGTACTTATCACACTACACTAGAAGTGAACAACACTTCCAAAACATGTATCTACCTATAGGAATTTTGCAAACACAACACGACACCCTGCTTCAAGAAAACACCCCCATTCCTCCACCTATAGAGAGTACTCTTGGTGAAGATCTTGGCAGAATAATGATCAATTCATAGTAGGGTACCATACTCCTTGGAAACCTCAAGTGGTTCTGACACCATCCACCTTGATAGACTACAATATCATTACCAATTGAATTCATCTCAGCTTTAGTTGAGAGGGTTATAGGGCTAGAACTTGCTCAAGTAAATCAAGGTTCACATTCGGGGCAAGAAAGAACTCCCAACCCTCTGTATCATCCTAGCTAGGTTGACCTCCTTATAAGAACAAGCACGTTAGGAATTCCTCCTCAATAATCATATAGCTATCCACAAAAAAAACACCAACTCGAACTATGTTTTCAAACGTTTCTCTAGTTGAGAATATGATACCTCTCTGATTTAGTACCAAACAATCCATATTAGAGCAATGCTCCTCCCTACTTAAACATTTATTCAAAATCACCATAGGAAGATATGTTCTCTTCTCCCGAGGATGTTCACTCAACCACAGGGGTTTCCTTATGCCCCTACAAACACATATACTATACCATATCAATAACTTGTTCCACCTCCGCTCCCTCAACAGGCACCATCTATGGTTGAAACCTATGCGGTAAGGAATTACTCATAATATTTAAAAGAGCCTTTAGATTTTACCGTACGAAGCGTCATGCTTCCAAGACCCCTTCCTGATTTTCCTAAATTCAAGGGGGCAAGGAGATCTAAAAGCTCATATTAAGGCCTATGCCATGGCCATTCAAGAATTACTCCCTTGGGATGCGGTTGTTTGCTAAAATATTCCCTAAAACCTTGGAAGGCATCACCCTTGATTGGTATTATAGAATACTTGAAGCGTCAATACATTCATTCAAACAAATTGTTTAAGAATTCATCAAAGCTTTTTGACATGAACAAACTATTAAGAATGGGGATTAGGGAATTATTACACATTAAATAAGAGAACAATGAATCTGATGTCCATTTCATTCAAAGATGGCGTACAGTCCTCTACTCATTCAGCAAGTACTCCAAACATGGATCAAATGGAACTTTTTGATTTATCCCTTCATTCTCTCAATAAAAGAGATAAACGAAGAATTCCATAGAAGTTCCCGCTAAGGACTTATGATGAGGTACTTGAGAGTGCTAATCCAAATAGATCAAGCGGCGACTAGACAGTGGTCATAAGACTTATGGAATGAACGGGAGATTAATTACTCCTAATCAGAACACTACGACCTATCCCAACATAGGAAATACTAATCAAGGACCCAAGGTCCTTAATAAAAAACCATAGGGTTACAACAGATAGAGTCATTAATCAAGCCAAAAGACCAAATAGTTTTGAACACCACGACACTTGCTAACAATCAACGTAATAACAAATTTAGTCCAGCGATCAATACGGTGTATTTTAATCATCCGCTACAACCACAAAAAAAAAACAACAACAAATCTAATCACAAGGCCCTACCTGAAGCCTAGATGGATATCAAAACTAAAACAAAAGGCATTAGCCTCAAAATTACAATTATAACAATCAACAGCCCAATCGAAACTTTGGGCCGCAACAAGATTCAAATCAACGACCATGGAATTATAATCCCAATTTATATTACAGACTTTCACAAAATCTGAGGTCATGATACTAGAACTTTACCACGATTATAATAAATTCTTGGAGCATTTACCAGAAGACCATAGATAAACTCTTTGTAGATATGTTTCTGGAAAATTCTATACCAACCACATCAAATACCTACCATGGGTCAGTTTCTCTTCAAAAATGCACCTCTCAAGATTTTCAATGATCCTCTCCCAACTCGTTCTAACAACAATGGGTTAGATACAAGCAGAGTGAACAAAGGTGTCATAACAAAGAATAAAAATTATGAAGCTTCGAATTCATCAAATCCAAGGGTTGCATCCCAATTAGGAACTCAATCCACAAGCCAAGATAGTTGAATTGGTAGAATTAGATACCGATTTACAAGTAGAAAATATAACAAGAACAATGGGAATACTCCTCGCAAACAGTCCCACCTTATTCACTAATACTAGCCAACATTTAGACAAATACCAGTAAAACCAGTGGGCACCTATGATTTGATTAATGACTTAACAAAGACTTTCTCTCACATTTCCTTTTTGGATTTGTTGAAGAACTCCCCCAATCATAGAGCCACTCTCTTAGAATCATTGGGTCTCAGTCATCTCGTCAACATCACCCCTCCCCCTAAAATGTAGGTAAAACCATGTAGACTTTGACATCTACCCTCCAGGGAAGTTAGATATGGATACTTAGTTTATATTCGACATAAGTAAAATGCCAACGGATGCTAAAATTTCACGTAGAGGTGATCCACCCCATGCAATTGCAGGTCTAGGTTTACAATAACTACGTCAAACATGTAATGATCGATGATGGGGCAGGAGTTAACATAGTCCCTTTCACTTTCCTTCAAAATCTAGGATATGGGAGAAACGAACTAGTTCCTCAACATGCGGAGCACGCTAAGTGGCTATGATAGCCTCAAGGGAAACTTCAATCGGGACTATAGTGCTACTAGTCACTTTAGGACCCAGAACAATCCTCACCAAATTTTATATTATATATCAGGAAACCAACTATAATACCATTTTCATTCACCCTTAGATACATCACATAAAGGCAATCACTTCCACGTTATTTCAAGAAGTAATATTTCTACACCTAGGAAAGGTATTTGTAGCCCAAGGCAGACCCAAAACCTGTTCGACATACACCTAACAGATTTGATAGAAAAAACCTGACATCCATTTTGAAATTGAGATCCTGAACAAATCAGCTTAACAAACCAGTCAATACAAACCCCAGAAGCGAAGTTAGTTCCTACGACAGAAATAGAAGTCACAAACTTAATCAAAGGCATCCCAACAATCAAAGATGAGTCCATCACTATAGAAATAGTTTCGCTAGGAACCACTACAAAAATTATCAATTTACTGGAGAAAGATCTACCTATTCTCTATGCCATTTGATTCTATGGGTATAGGACATACCCTAGGAATTGGTTCCATACCTATGGATGAAGTTTGTATGGTGGAAGTAACTGAGACAAGGGAAGTAGAGACTAAGGGTGTCCCAACTTCCATTTTTCCAAATTATTATTGGAATCTCCACTTTGATGGAGAAAAATCGTTGTTTCAGTGCTGGGGCAGGTGTGATCTTACTTCACCTGAAGGGAAAGGTTCTACCTTTCTCTTTCAAATTAAACTTTGAGTGCACAAAAAATGGGGCTGAATATGAAGCCCTCCTTCTTGGCCTTATCATTGCTAAAAGGATGGACATTAGTAATATCAGAGTACTTGAAAGACTCACAATTAGTTGCAAACCAACTATCAGAGGTATATGAGACTAGGGCTGAACACCTACAACTTTATAAAATAATAGTACTAAAACTAATGAAGGGATTTGACTTCATATCAATTGAAGCAATCCCACGAGAACAAAACCTTCTCACTGATTTTGTAGCAACCTCAGCTTCCCAATTCACTCCAAGCCATGAATTGGAAAATACTGATTTCATGGTATCAATACGTACTGAACCTTTGGTTCATAAAGTACCAATAATCTTACTGATATCAACACATGTGGAAGTTGAGAATGAGTCTACCACTTTAGATCACTCTAATAGTGACAAGGTGACCCTTGAATATCTAAATGCCTTTGCAGAGCTGCATCTCACTCATTCCATAGTTGATTTCTCTCTAATCCCATGCTCCTCTTCCTATTTTGGAAATCCCATGATAGAATTTCCTCCGCAAGAGAATCTCAAAATCTACGAGGTGGAGAATGAAGGGAGTTTGGAATTACCCCCAGCCCCTCCCAAGTTTGAGGAAGGCAATGCACCTCCTTAATCAAAGGAACCATAGACATAAATATTGGAACAAAGGAAGAACCAAAGATTTTGAAGTTGGGATCCTCTTTAACTCCAGAGGAGATAGAAATACATACTCAGATCCTCAAATAAAATCAAAAGGATTTTGCATTTAGTTACAAAGAAATGACGGGAATTGCACCACATATCATAGTACACTATCTTGTCACCAAACCAGATGCAAAGCCAATCAAGAAAAAGTCAAGACCAATGAAGCCAAAAGTGGCTCTCATGGTGAAAGAGGAAGTGATGAAACTCCTCCAAGTGGGGTTCATCAAACCAGTCGACTATTCAAAATGGGTATCCAATATCATCCTTGTTCTAAAAAAGAATGGGAAGATACACATTTGCATAGACTTTCAGGACATTAACAAAGCTTGTCCCAAAGATGACTTCCCATTACCATCCATCGACATTATTATTGATGCAACAAATGGATTTGAGTTGTTGTCCCTCATGGATGGGTTCTCAAGATATAATCAGATTAAAATATCTGAGGAAGATCAAGCCAAGACCATGTTTATAACTCCCTGGGGAACCTACTGTTATGTTGTCATGTCATTCGGTCTTAAGAATGCTGGCGCTACATACCAATGGGAAATGACATATATATTCCATGATCTTATTCATAAGATTGTGGAATCCTATGTAGATGACTTGCTGGCCAAGGCCAAAAAGTGCTATGATCACCCAGAAGTGCTCCGTATCATTATCTCACAATTGATCAAATATGGCGTCACATTGAATCTAAAGAAATGTGTATTCGGTGTAACAGGAGGTAAGATTCTAGGTTACATTATATCATCATGAGGGATTGATGTCGGACCCATCCAAAATCTGGGTTGTTCTTGAAATGATTCCACCATCAGATGAGTCCGAGTATCAGATCATTTCTTGGGAAACTCGGTGCAATTGAAAGGTTCATCCCAGACTTAAGTTTTGTCGCTATTCATCCAATCAACAATTTATTAAAGAAAGATTATAGCATTGATTGGACCAATGAATGCAATGAGGCCTTTGAAGAAGTTAAACGCTTCTTGTTGTCTCCACCCACGCTAATGCCCCCTAGACCAGATCATCCTTTGATCTTGTACTCATAGGCTATTGATGTCTCTGCTAGCCTACATGTTGGCTCAAGAAGATGATGATAAACGAGAACACTGCAGTTTACTTCATTAGTCAGACATTTCTTGACTATGAGACACGTTATACACAGGTAGAAAGAGAATGCCTTGCCATAGTCTATTTGCAAAAAATGCTTAAGACATTACATGCTAAATCAAGAAACAAGGGTGATTGTCAAGACAATGGATCACTTGCGGACATTCCTCATGCAAGGGTCTTTGTCTAAAAAGGTTGGACATTTCATAACCTTAATGGGTGAATTTGAGCTAACATTTGTAAACCCAAAAATCCGTTAAGGGGAAAATCATTATAGACTGGTTGGTTGACAATCCATTGAATGGAGGTGATCTGGTAGATCTAGACTTTCCCGATGAGTGTGTATATTTTGTCAAAACCAGGCCTCCTATCTCTGCATGTACTTGGTACACCGACATAATCAACTTCATCATGGACACAAACATACCCAGAAGGGGCATCACATCCCAACAAAGAAGGTGGTTACGCATTATCGTTGCTAAATACGTCATCTTAGAATAGGTGCTCTATCATAGAGCCTTTGACGGAATGTTGTTAAGATGTGTTGACACAGAAGAATCTTGTAAGGATTCTTTACGAATCCCATAGTTGGGTATGTGGAGGCCACTTTGGTAGCCATGCCACTACTCGCAAGATACATCAGATGGGATATTTCTAGCCCACCCTAGAACATGACGCAGTAGAGTTTGTGCACGAATGCCACAAATGCCAAGAATTATCTCCATGAGATTCACATGTCTGACACAGGCTCTGCAACCAATCACAACCCCTTGGCCCTTTTCCATGTGGGGATTAGAATTGATAGGGAAATTCTCTCCCTTGTCAACAGATGGCCATAAATTCATAATCACGACCACATAATACTTTACAAAATGGGTAGAGGCCATGCCTCTCACCACCGTACCAGGTTCTGTAATTGCTAAGTTTATTCTAAATCAAATCATTTGTAGGTATGGTGTCCCACAAAGTCATTATCTCAGATAATGGAACGTCCTTCAAGAACGATGAAGTCCTTGAACTATGTAGTAAATTCAAGATAAACCATCACATGGCTTCTCTTTATTACCCCCAAGCCAATGGATAGGTTGAGGCCATGAATAAAACAGTAAAAACCATTCTCCTCAAAATAGTTAAGGAGAACAAACAAGATTGGCACATAAAAATATACCTAACCTTATGGGCCTATCGAACATCAATAAGAACACCAACAAGGGCAACCCTGTTCTTGTTGGTATTTGGAGCCGAAGCAGTTCTACCAATAGAAGTTGAAATACCTAGCCTCCGCATCTCATTACAAGGGATCTTAGGAGAAGAAGCCTATAGAGAGGCATGAATCTCTCAATTAGAAAGCCTTGATGAGGCTAGGTTAAATTCTGAGCAAAGGCACAGAGCCTACGCTGACTGAATGTGCCAACAATATAACAAGAAATGATATGAATGAGAAATATATGAAGGTGATTTCATTCTAAGATCAGATAGCCAGATTGATAAGAAAAATGATGAAGGAAGGAAATTATGGCCTAAGTGGCTAGGCCCATATTGAGTCATGAAGGACTACGAAAATGGTGCATATCTATTGTGTACACTAGAAGGTGAGGAATTCAATGAAACTGTTAATTCCTTACATCTTAAATGGCTTTATGCATAAGTCATCATCACCATTTGTATACTATGTTAGCCTGCATTGCATTAGTCATTTTGTTCATTATGTTCACTCATTTCGTAAATGTTGTGGTCAAGGAACTTATTCTTAAGTAATTTATTACAAGCTTCTGAAAATATTGGCAAAAGTATTCAAATCATATCTCTTCAATTTTCATGATATCATCAGAAGATTTCTAAATCGTCTCATCAATTTGATAGAAAAAATCTTGACAAAAACCATACCAAGGCCTGCATACTTGGTCATACTCATTTTCTTCTACTAGGTTAAGATGTTCTTACCTACGGTCTGTTCTAGAAGCTTCTTGGTGTCACATCTATCCCTCTTACATCTCTTTGAAATAAGGATACTTCAAAATTATAGATCACAAATTTCAAAGTCAAATTGAATCAAAAAAAATACTAAACATATAAAATATTTTATTTTACACACTTCTTTGCCCTACCAATCTTCGGTGATAAGCCCACATCTCTTACTGGTGATGTGAGGTTGGGAAAGGAAAGAAGTGCCCTTACTCACCTATGTCCAACCTTTGGTGATAAGCCCATACTTCTTACTAGTAGCATGGGGCAAGGCATAGGGGGTCCATTCACGTAAATTAATGAATCTTAGTGTTTTAAAAATTCAAAACAAAGTGTATTGTGAAAAGTGAAATTAAGCATCCAAGTTCCAAAGAGATCAAATCCTCAAAACTAGATTTTGTCAACCAAGTTGCCATCTATGGATCTAAGTCTAGATAAACTGGAAAGTAAGTTACATTCTAGGCTATGTAACAGGTTTGAGTAAGGTAAGTATGTAGGTCTAAATTTGGTATCTGTCAATACTTTGTCTTTCTCTCATCATTTCCATTCAATCAAACTCATACAATTTGCGCCCTTCCTAGCTCTTGGTGTTGAGCCCTCACATCTTACTAGTTGCGTGGAGTTAGGAACATGGGGCAAGTTCATCTCGTTATCACTACATATTCATCATGTTTTTCCAAAACAAGAAGAAGCAACAAATATTTCCCAAAGAAGCCAAAATTTTAGTACTACAATATGTTTGCATCATCTCATATCAGATATTACAAAAAAAAACAAAAATAGAAACATTATGTTCAACATTTGTTATCACTTGTCATCCATTACATACATTTTGAAAAGCATATAAAAATAGAGATTCTAAAGCATCTAGTATACACATGAGAGATAAACCACAAAAAAATCTAGATACAAAGAAGATCTGAATCCAAAAAGAGATATATATATATATATATATATATATATATATATATATATATATATATATATATATATATATATATTTTTTATATACAATGCCATCATGCACTAGGCATGGTCAAAATGCTCAATGAGCCCAAAAAATACAAAAAAACAACTCATATAAACATCTGACAAAATTTCTACAAAAGACCAAATGGCCTCTCAATCCCTGTGGGATCCCTTGGAGGGTGCATGACCGCATCTAGGACTCCTGCTATGATGGCAATCTGAATGATACCAAATGATGGGAGTGCTCATGATCACGGCCACTGGCTATGGTCTCACTATGAGAATGGCTCTGCCTCATCAGGTGCACTCAGTAGTCCTATATCCTAGCTAACTCAATATGAAGGGAGGACACTAACTTTTCCACCTTTCAGAAAGGGGCAAACACATCAATATGTCTGCTAGTTACTAAAGGCTCTTCGATGTCCTCAGTAAGCTCAACATGAGTAATCTCCAAGGGGAGAAATAGGGTATCTCACACACACTCGGTGAATCAAATCCCACCATCCCTCAACAGTCGATACAAGAATAGAAAAAAGAGAGATAACAAGTTAGAAAATTACCAAAAATGATATAAAAAAAGGCAAAACAACAAAAATATCAACTAACATCTCTAGCTAACAGGGTCGAGAGAAGAGTAGTAACTCACTCGGATCTCCCAGGCATCTAGGTGGGATCTATAGGATCTACACCTGCTACTGACTGTTTTTACCGACTACAACACCCTCCCCAAAATCTGGAAAGAAATGACGTCCCGCCCATAGACTCATCATCTCCCTCAGTGCCCTAGTGAGGCAATCTCTCTGAGACCAAGGTCTCCTACTCTACACTCGCCTCTACCCTCTCCACCCTCAAGATATCCTAGAGTGTCATGCCACTCAGAATTTCTATCATCCTCCTCGTCTCTCCCACCCTGCCTCACCTCCAATCCCCTTCTCCCATTGTCTCCTCAATATAGTTCCTCTCTATGAACTCCTTGAAGTTTGAGTCCACATCAATGGGCTCATCTCCCTCTCCACTATGAGTAGGAGCAGCCTCGATTAGAAGTAAGGGTGTATCAAGGAGCACTGGCTGACCCTCAAGCATGGACCACCTGCTTAACTACAATAGGAACTCCAGGAATAACCATGGGTCCAACCTCGGCCTCCTCTAGGACCTCTCTGGGCCTCACGAATAGACCTATACACTAGATCCTCTAGAGGAAGCATATCAACAGATGGGAGCCCAATCTGTTGAGGGACTCAGTCAAATGGGTGGGGTCTCCAACCTCCCTATCATGTCTACCAGTTGACATGTAATAGAGTAGGAAATTAATGTATGTGTCTCCTCTCCCCACAGTCCTGCCATGGCCTGGTAAGGAGTGGCCTCCATGTCTGCAATAGTCAGTGATGCCACTGGCCGGTGTGGCATCCTAAGTACTGTCATCCCTTTTCACCTTGCTACCTTGATAGCCCCCCAGATCCTCTGCTAGTACATCCCTCCTATAGGGAATGATACGCCTGTACACCCAACTCATAACTAGAGTAGGATGACTTAGAGATTGCTCTTGTAATCTGACCACCTTGTATAAGTCATGGTAGGTGGTCCCAAGAATGTCTGCTCCCCAAGCATAAATATGGCCATGAGCCTCAATCTGTGTAATCATGGGAGACCAACAGTATAATAAAGTATCCCCTCCCTTATCCCCAATCAACCGTGAGGCCAAGATACCAATAATGGCCTTACGGATGGTGGGGAAGGGAGCAACAACAATAGACCAGACCTTCACCCCCTTCTTCAAACCAATGGAGACAACAACATCTCCCATATATGTAGCCCACATAACCATCTGGGACTTGGATCCTACTGTCTAAAGAGACAACTACCTCCCAAGAATTAGAACCCTAATTATGCGATAAGCATCCTTCAGGGTGATATTACACTCACCCCTAACACCTGGTAATCGGAAGGTATTCCAGTCTGCATCCAGTACAAGAATATGTCACACAATCTGTGACTGGAAGGAGTAACATGAGGAGCTTGTGAAATCTTGAAAATACCAGCTCTCTGCAGAGTGTCTCACTCTGTCTGGGTCAGTAAGTCTAAGACTATTGGGAGCTAATCGCACTCCCTCTCTCTGCTCCACCATATATACTCCTTCTGCATCCACCCAAAATAGATAAAAAGAGAAAGTAACATAATCCAACTGGAAAGCTCATCAAAAACATAGAAAAATGTCAAAAATGTAAAAAATCAAATTATACACCTTTTTTTACTTTCTGTTTAGAACCGCCGCCCTGTGCAGAGCGGTGTTTCTGTGACTTCCACCTTTTGAGGTGGCGGTCTTGTGACCGCCACCTTACGGGGCGGTGGTCATGTGACTGCCGCCATCACAGGGTGGTGGTCCCATGACTGCCGCTCTGTGTAGGGCGACGGTCATGTGCCAAATTGGCGTACGCCCCCAAAGCCCTAAAAAACACTTTAAAAAAGCAAAAATACATCATTTTTAATAAAATAAAAACCTACCCTATGGGTGCCCCCCATAGAGGCTCATTTAACACTAACATTTTCGAAAATGATCTCCCCAAGACAAAGATTTCAACATTTCTATATTTTAGGTTAAAAAATGATAAATTGAGAAAAACTATCCCGAGACTTCGTGGGTCGATCCCCTGCTATTGGAGGCATGATCACAATCTCACAAGAAACGTTTTGACTGTACTCTCATCGAAAATGGTTACCGTTGGTCCTAGAGCTAAAAAATTACCAAATCAATACGTGTAAATGAATGGTAAAATGAGCTCGTTACATATATATATATATATATATATATATAGTATCGTAATCTTGTTTTGAGTGTTCTTACGCAGAGTTGGAGTGCTGACAGAGGTAAGTTCTTATCCCCCATACAAATGGTGAGTCCTCATTTTGTTTTAATTTAGTATTTATTTTTCGATTTATTTTATCTATCTACACTTGAGTCCCCTCTTTCATTTTGTAGGTAGCGAGAACTTGGATGGCAAAATTGTGACATACAGGCGTGTTAGGTATAGCTTCTAACTCCCCATTTTAGGACCGCTATACTCAAACCCAACGTTTTATGCCTCTTCATGGCTAAAACACTTCTCCGAGGGGGAAATATGTACATACCCAAAATTATATGTACTGTATTGTCGAAAAGAGGTTACGGAAAACCCCAATGATGATTCAGATCTCTTCGCAAGGTGTTCAGAATCCAGAATGCTCTCTAAGTATACATTTGTATCCTAAAATTCCTTATCCGACCTTTGCATGCTTCATTTTAACCTCTGCCCCCTTTTTCCTTGCATTTTTGTCTTTAAGTTACAGGACCACCACTCTACCTGGGCGGTAGTCCCGTGACCGCCACCTAGGATAGGGCAGCGGTCCTGTAATCACCACCCTACATAGGGAAACGGTCCTTCCCGTATTTTCTAGAACCTTCTGGTGCACTCAATAATGTGAAAAATGAAGTTTCACTTATAACTCTCAGCTGCTTCTACTTTGTTTAGAGTTTCCAACCACTTTGTGATAGTAGTGCTTCATTTTTAATGATAAAGCATGGCAATTTGGACTTTCCTTTTGGTGAGTAAGAATGTTATAAATACTAAGCTTTTTTACAAGAAAATGGCCCCCTCTCTCTATGTTTGATTATTTAGCGTATTTGGAAGTTCCTCAATAAGTCTCAACAATTTTAGACTTAGCATAACTTCTCAGCCTCTCAGTTTAAGGCTCCTCATTTTTTTGGTTTAGAGATTACTTGATCTCTTTAGTTTCATTTTGTTTCATTGTTGTTCTCCAAACAACTGGCTTAACATAATACAACATTAGTTCTAGATTAAGTTCATTTGAATCTTGGTTCTTCTTAGAGTTATAGGTTTTGTTTCATCACAGGAAGAATAGGTCCTAGAATTTTAGGTATGTCTTGTTGTATCCTTACAACAATCCTACTAGTAATCACATAGCCAAGTCTGTTCTCTTGCACTATCTCTCTCATACTTGCATTCCATTTGGTTTACCTCCAAACTCCCAATATTCAAATATCTTCTCCTGCTGCCACTGTCACATTCTCACCTTTCTGGATTCACGAGAACATGAAGGAATGAAGAAATCACACTGAGGGGACAAGTTATGATATAACTGGATTTGCCTCTGCTATGCAGACTCTAGGTTTGAATTGTCAAAGTTGTAGTTACAATATATCAAATAGAGTAGCAAATCATCTCATTTCTATTAAGTTCACTTTCAATATTACCGGGGAAGCTATGGGGAATGATATCTTATAAGAAGCTATGATTTGTTCCTCACTTATGAGGTAAGATTGGAGGTCTTTCAATTTAAATAGATAGATATTTATATTTGTATCAATTCACAAATGCATAGGAAAATAGCTACATCTGGCTACCTTTCTTGTTTTAGCTTTATTCTTAGATTAGTTACTTGTTATCTTAATTTATTAGATTAGTTGCTCTTTAAAATTATTCATGTTTATATCTCTGAAAATACAAAAAGAACAAGCATAGCGTAGATTCATTTTCATAATTAGTTTACTTCATTTAGTTAAGTTTGCTTATTTCTTGCATGACTATTACGAGACCAAGAGAGCTAAGGGATTACATATTCAAATCAGTGATACCCCAGCCAAATATCTTGCATGGCATTTAGCGGATATAGATCAAGGTCTTAGGATTCAAGTATTCCAAGCAACTGGAAACCCACAAGCAATTAGTGAGCAATTAAGAGAATTAAACATCGAAGATGACAAAGCATAAGAATTCTTGTCAAATCAACCCAGCTATAGATTTCCTTGATAAGATTTCCATATGACCTTACAAGAACCCAAACGAGAACAAACATTTGGTTGTGATCCATTAGTTCCATAGCTAGACGCAGGAGACCTTCTTACTGACATAGACACAGGCCTACACATACAAGTTGCTAGGACACCCGTGAGGTATTCCGAGAAGATCGTACAACTCTTGATACTAAACATAGAAGATGAAAAGGCTTACGACTACTAGATAGTTGGAAGATGGGATTGATTCTTTACATGACCATAAAAGGTCCATCAACAACCACGAGTTCATGGTTGTGTTCCCCAGGTACCACAACCTAATGGACCTGCAAACTAGTTAAACATTGACACTAGTCTATGTACACTAGTATTTAGATCCTCATCGCTTCCACCAGATATCATTACACAACTTTCCGTGTTAAGCATAGAAGCTAATCAAGCTAATATTTTCTGGGACAGACCAGAAAGCCATCCATAGTTTCCTTCAAATCCACCACACCTATCAATACCACTTTCATGACCTTGTCTGAAAGTATATACGAAGCACCTACAGGTCACTTTCCACGAATCCAACAACTAACAGATAGAATCTCAACAGATATCAAGCTTGATTAGAGCCTCTAAACAGTTATAGTTTTGAACTGATTCATAACAGCAGTTTAGGTTAGGAGAGACTTCTTTGCTTTGGATTCGAAGATCTTGTTGTTGCATATTGAGGATATAGGATTTCCCGACTAACTTGTCCACATCTACATATATTCCATTTCCACCGGCTATCTCATTACGAACTTGGGAGGTCAGGTACGGAGAAAGGTTGCTTGATGATATCCATGCTCACCTGTCACTTTTCTATCGTACAATCACCGCCAATTGCGGGAAAATTTTCCCCAATGGGATATTTTTTGTGCTTTTGATAGGATTTTTGTGTTTTTAAGGATTAGAAGGATGTTTTAAAGCACTTAGGTGGGTAAGAGATGAGATAAGGGAAGGTAGGGCATAAAATAGATAAAAGCTAGTAAAGCAAAGTGGATGTGTGTGTATGATAAAAGCAATAGAAATAGAAGGTTGGTTAGGGCAATGGATGATGATTAATTAATTAATAGGCATAAATATTAATGTGGATGGGATAATTGGGCATGTGAGATTTCAAAAGATTAATTAATTAATGTCACTTAATTAGTTAATAAGGAATAGATGGGCATTTAATTAAATAAGGGAGATGATTAAATAAATATGCGCACACATGCGATTAAGGTATAGATACCGAATTTGGGTTTCTACACTAAAAGAGAAACTGAGAGGTATGGAAGCAACTCATTTAACTCTTCAAAATGAGTTTGTGCAAAATAATATATACAAAGGTAAATAAATAGAAGCTTTGAGAATGGAAGTTACCAGTTTAAAGAGACAAAAAGACATTGATTTGAAAGTATGGGATGATTTATCATCTCGTTGGATTGAACTTTCTTTTAAAAATAAGGATCTGGTAGAAGAAAATAAAAAACTCAATGAAGAGGGTGAATCTGGATCTAATGTAAAAAAATATTGGAAATGTAGACACCCTAAAAATACATACATATTCTATCCCGCTTCTATCTAATTAGAATTAATTAAATTAATTCTATCTCACCGAAGTACACCCCTTTGGAATTAATTAAATTAATTTTATCATTCAAATACTCCCCTTTAGAATTAATTAAAATTAATTCCATTACCTAAGCTATATTCCTACCCATTGGAATTAAATAATTTAATTCTAACATGCCTTCTGAATTAATTAAATTAATTCCTACACCCTCCTAGCTAATACAATTGAATATTTATTTATTTAAATGGTTAATTATCTCCTCACAATTAAATTAATTTAATTATACCATTCTCTTAGAATTAATTAAATTAATTTCCAACACCTTCTAGCTAATATAATTAAACATTTATTTATTTAAATGGTTAATTATCTCCTCACAATTAAATACTAATTAAATTTAGTTATTTAACTCCACTTATTTCAGTTAACAATGACTTAAGACTCCACATCCTCATCCTAATTAACTACACTTATAGAATCCTAGAAATTTGGGGGTGATTGAATTACACGTATAAGCACCTTTCCGGATGCAACTTTTACATTTAATTTATTTACTGCCCCTAAATTCCCCGACACTACTGTAACTTCCTCTAATTACATTTTTAGCATGAGCATACAACCGTGTTTAACTAATTTCCAAGTACTTCTTCCTCTATAAATTGCAGGCTTAATCTCTTACAAATCCTCTTGGATTTAAGTACAATAACTCTGCTAAATTTCCAAGCCAAAAGTATCTATGTTTTTAGCATTTGCACTAACATTTGGAGAACATCGAAGAGCACCCACATCCATTTACAAGGTTCCATAGATGAATTCTCTACAACCTTGCTGAGGTTTGCACTAAAGGATTACAAGGAGGTTTGTTACATTTTGTTTGTCTTCCATTATCAAGTAATTGTTCACTACATTCAGGAAACAATTGTTGAGTTTGTCTGTCCCTTAACTTGTAGAAAACCATATGCAGTGTACAATATATTTCTTCAAGATAAATTTTATTCATGTAATTTGCATAGAATTTTTTGTCGAGAGCCTCATGAAGCTCCTGATGGAAAAACCTTTTTATATATTTATCAGAGTTTTACTCTAGAGGTACAAAACTTATTGTGTAAATTCTATCTCCATAACATCTTGGCTACATATGCTCTTAATTTTGTCATAAATCTGTCAGCATGAGAATTTTAGTTAAAGGTTTTTCAGTCATTGGTAATAAATCAATTTGTGTGGGAAGAACAAACTGATATCTTTACATAGCAGATGCAAACTATTAGTTTCTACATTCAACCCCAACACCATAATGATATTTCATTGAAGAAAGATTTTAGGTATTTGTCTTACTAGTATGACATTGGTAAACACACCTCTGATATCTTGGAAAAATGTGTCAAAGAGTTTGAAGCTTAATGTTAGCAAACTTTTGGCCAAGCTATGATAGCCTATGATAAAACAACACCTTGAATCTACCATTAAATAGAAGAGAAGTGATTTCTCCTTAGAATCTTAGCTAGAGCATGAGAAGGGGAGATGCACTTGTGGAAATTATTTGGTAGTTGACACAAAAATGGAACAATGAGTATAGCTATGAGTGGTTTGGGATACAGGTTAGGCATCCTCTGGTTCTTAGCCCAATGACTACTTGGAAAAATGGTGCTCCTCAATCAAATGAAAATTTTACGACATAGGAATAAACTATTTTTGCAACCCAAGGATGTAAGGGCACCAACAAATAATATGAAGATTGATTTGAAGAGTATGACATGAAAAACAAATTGAACAAAAATAAGGTCAAAGATAGTTTGCACAAGGACTTGCAAAAGGTAAATTGCAGGGGATATGATGATTCCATAAATCGACCCATCGTAACATCTATATAACTATAAAATTTAATCCAAAAACACACTAATCAATGCATGGGAATGTTCTAAATAGTTATATCTAAAGTAGAAAGTAATGTATTTCCCCTTATTCTATCTTAAGAGAACTAATGACCAATCAAACTTCCACTAACTACTTTGTTGAGTAATTTGGTGACATATGGAGGATGATGAGGTGCATTCTCTACCATTTTGATCAATTACGGTCTAAGGACACTGAGTCTAGAACCACTGTGCCATTTTAAAGACTGAACCATAACAAGCTACAAACTAGGATCCCTGTTTTCAGTAGATTTATGGGGCATTATGGGTTTTGTTTCAATTTCTAATCAGTTTCCTATAGTTTGGCATATGCTGTAATTATTCGTGTCTATAAGACACCTTCTTGTGATTATTTTTTTATTAGATAGGGTAAAAAGTAGGGATTGGCTCCCAGTGGTAGAGTACAAAAATATTACATCGTGATAGAAACAAAGATGGAAAAAAAGGAATAATACCCCCACAGTTAAACAAACTTAACTCCAAAATAGAGAAGGGGGTGCATGAAAAGGTGAGAAGAAGATAACTAAGCCATTAAACAAGAAAAAACAGAGAATTTTCCCTGAAAGTTTGCAGACAGTTCAGAAGAAGTTCCATTAGTTAGCTTTACTTTTTTTGGAGGGTTTAACCTCACTGATCTCTTATTTCGTGCTAGAATCCAAATTCAACTTCTTCTGAGGGGTTCCTTGATGTCCTCCTCAAACTCCTGCTCCTCCTTAGACTCCTCCTCTGGGGAGGTTCCTTGACCTTCTTGTGATGGTTTCTTAGTTTTTTTTTCCAGTATTATACCAGTTAATAGATAGAAGTTATTTTCAGTTTCTCTCTGAAGTATGTAACAAACTCATTTTTTTATCAATATAATACATGATATTTTGAGGATATATTTGTGTCAAGAGTCTCAATCCTGAAGTAGAGCAAGGGCCCACTTGATTGAGGAGATTGGAGGACTGGAAGTTTATGTAAAATATTTACATTTACTACGTTCTGGTTTTAATATCTTGACTCGGTGATTATCTGAATAATTTTTTTATATCTCTTTATTTCAGTGAATTTCTATTACTTATTACTTACTTTAAGAAAGCATTTCATTTCAGAAAAAAATTTCCTTTAACAAGCATTTCATTTAGTAAATTTGTTTCAGTAGCATAAATATATTTTATATACTTTGCTTTCCATTCGATAGTTTAGAAGGTTTTGATATTTAGTAGTTTAGACATTTACTCAATTTCAATAGATAAGTAGTATATAACAAGAAAATAAACACCAAATGAGACCTCATAAAGAGAGAACTACCATAGTGACTAGGTTACACATCGACTTCTCTGCATACAACCTTGAACACTGTAATGTCCTCTTTTCTACTCCAAAGGCCTAAGGGTCAAATCGAGTCCAAGCCGTGGTCATACCCAAGGGGCTTTTGATGCTGGGGGATATTGAGAAGGGGCTGTATGGTACTAATATTCATGTTTGGCATTTGGGAGTCACTTTTGGACCATGGTGAATTAAAGGGGATAAGTAACTTAAGTCACTTTATTTTATTATCCCCTCCATAGAAAGAAATGTGTATAGGGTCTGTTGGGGCTCTTTTACCTCTGGGAAGTATATAAGGAGATGGGGGGAGAAAGAAAAGGGACATTTTGCATATACATTTTATTGACTCCTTCTCATGAAGTAGCTACTATTGTGCATCTAGAGCTTGTGAAGTCAAATCTTATAGGGACCCTAGCTTCGGTGGTGAGAGACCCATCCCTAGCTAGTAGGGAATTCTTTGGTAGTGAGAGATCTACCCTAATCTATCATTTTGGAGATGCTTTCAGGGCTGTGTGGCAGAGACATTATCAAAATTTAAGAGGAAGGATATCGAGGGTTTTGGGGGAATTTGAAAAGAGATAATTAGAGGGGCTCTAGATTATATTCACAATAACCATTTGGGCTAGGCATGACAACACATTGAAGGTGCCTCCATCATTTCCCGACCCCATTCCAAGCAAGGTGACTTGTAGCCTTTATTTGGAGGTTTTTCCAGTCTACTGTTTTTAGATCTAAAGGTGGAACTATTACTACCTATATCTGTTAATTTTATTTCTAAAGACCCTTATTACTGCTATCGTATTTAGAGGGTTACGAACCTTGGAAGTTTTCCCGCTGTCTAAGGCACCCTGTGCTTTTTCTGGTAGTAGTTTAATCTTTGTAAAAATCCAAAAATAGTTTCCTTATGTCCTTTATAATAATATCAAGCTCTCTTTAAGTTTTCAGGTAATTTGGGTGGACATTTTGGCAAATATTAAGGTTCTTTAGTTCTCTGCCCCAACTATAAAAATTGGGTAAAATCAGTATTTTATGTGGCTGCAAGTTTTCAATATTTTGTGCATTTTTTAGTGGTATCCCATTTGGGATATTTCAGTGGTATCAAAGCAGTTGTTCCTCCAACATGTGTGGGTAAATATGATAGTTTGGAAAGATCTCAATGTGGGTTTTATGAAGGAAATGTTCACCAACATGATGAAACAATAGGAAGCCACTAGCCTTTATTTGAGCCAACTCACTTAGAATGTCAATCAAATTAGATCTAGGGACAATAAGGAACATGGTAAGAATAGTGATAGAGGGCGGCCAATAGAGGTGATTGATGAGGATTCTTGTTGGAGGAAATACCAATATTTGAGTAAGGGTTTTAGAGATAATATGTCATTTCCAGATTATTGCATGATGAAGATTGGTAGCAAGCCCAAGTAAGATCATCATATACTGGTACCTGAATTACAAAAGAACTCATTTGTAGAAGAAGCTTCTAGGAAAAAGGGTATGATTTCCATTGAGAAAAATAATTGCATTAGTAAAAATTTGCTTGTTAGAGAAATTATTCTAGCTCAGGAGAAGAAACTTGTTTGTGCAAACAAGGAGGATGTAATGGAAACTCTTAAAAAGTGTGAGGAAGGGAATGACAGAGCTAGAGTTGCTAGGTTGATAGCGAATCAAGAAAGAAAACACATACAAGAGTTTAAGGAAATGATGCGGTAAAGTGATGCAAAGAAGTATACACCCATGAAAGAAGACACTATGGAGCAGCTGGCACATGAGGAGGAGCCTCACATGGACACTTGTGTAAAATTGCAGCCTACTGTAATTTCCAAAACAACAACTGTTGATCAACTTTTAGATACTTTCAATAGACACTCAGGTAACAATGTTGGGGGCAGCTCAACATATGTCTATCTTAAACACACAGAGGATATTGATGGCCTTGAAGGGTATGAAGAGCATATTAATGTGTCTTATTTATTATCTCCTATTCCAATTTACTTCCATCATTAGATGCATGGTATGGTATATGATGAAGTCTTCATCATGGAGTTTGTTGGACAATTGCTCCAACTATGTGTATATGAGCATCTAGTGGATGATATATGGTGGCTAGTTTTAGCTCACTTAATAGACACAAGGGCTCAGGGGCGTTATAAGCTATGGGATCATGGTACTATGTGGTAGTTATCCAAAACTAGTAATTCTGATGTTGAAAACTTTGTGATTGATTTCATAAGCCAAAGAAGGAATTCAAATGTGTATTTTGGGATTACAAGTATTGGTAAGCATGATTTCTTCATTGGAGACTCCGGTGCAAGAAGGGAGAGTACCTCTCAAGTACTAAAATTGGTTTTCTGATTGCAAAAAGGGGTAGGAGAATATTTTTTAATCATCTTTAGCCTGCTGGACTATGTATAACAACAGTCATAAAGAGAGGATAAAATAGCAATATGAGACAAAAGGGGAAAAGAGATGAGAGTGGACATCTGAAGCAGCGGCCTCTCCATTCTTCTGCCAAGCCTTTGAGGCTTCAAAAACCATTTTTCTTGAAGGATCCAAAAGTTAACCAGGAACAACAACCCGTAGATATGTTGGATGAGGAGTCTTGTTGGGAGAGGTACCATACCTCGAGTGAAGGCCTTCGTAATAACCTGCCATTCTAGGAATATTACAAAATGAAGGTTGGAAGTAAACCCAAGAGATATCAACAAAAATAGGTACTAGAGTTATAGAGGAGATTGGGACAAATCTCCACTCCACACTTTGATGGTTCTAAGAAGTGTACTACATTGTCTTGGGTCTATAAGTCAAAGACATACTCCGACTCAAATCTTATGCACGAGGAAGATGCAATTAAGTTTGCAAGCTTGCATCTTGAGGGAGATGCTCATGATTGGTGGCATCATGGGCTGATTACACAGGGACACATAAACATTACGACTCATGCAGAGCTCACACAGAGGCTGGTGAGTAGATTTGATATGAGGGACCTTGACAGGTATTTCAGGGATTGGACTCATTTGAGACAAATCGGTCCTCTAGACTAGTACATCACAGATTTTTAGAGATTACTAGTCATGGTACTTGATGTCATGGAGAGGAGGTTGATTTTGTTGTTCATAGTAGGTTTGAATGATAATTTCTCTAGATTTGTGAAGGAATTTGAACCTTCTTCTTTACAAGGGGCTGTTAGGAAAGCTCAGGACTTGGAGTTATCCACTCCAAAGCCAAGGGCTCCACCTTGCATTCTGCAAAAGGAACCTCCATTTGGATCAGATGAATGTCAGTAGAGGGAGCCTCCACTAAGGTAGGAGGTGGTTAAAAATCCAATCATTTCCTGAGAACATAGAGATGAGTTGAGGTGAAATAAACTATGTTTCGACTGCCACACATCTTGGATCCCAGGACATGATTGCAGAGGTAGAGGGAAGGCGCAATTCATTGAATTATTTGAGGAGAGCAAGGGTGACAGAGGTGAGGAGTTAGAGACTCATGAGTTGGATGATGGAGATGGGGTTGCATTGGATAGTGCTGATGTGGTGTAGGAGGAGGAAAGTTTTCCTTAGGAGATTATAGCCACATTATCTAGTACTCTGATGTGCAAGGCATTTAGGATTAGAGGAGTTATGTAGGGTTAACAAGTTTGGATAATCATTGATAATGGGGAAACCCCCAACTGTATTGATGCCTCATTGGTTGAGAGGTGAGGATTACAGATAGGGGATTTTGAGGGATTCAACGGGGTTGTAGCTAATGGAGAGTCTTTGAGGTGCACACGGCGGGTTCCCCAAGTGAGCATCACGATGGAAAAATATACAGTTACCAATGATTTCCACATTGTTGGTATGGGAGTGACTAACATAGAACTTGGAGTGTAGTGGATTCACTCTCTTGGTGAGTTTTGGGATAACTTTCAGATGATAGAGCTGAATTTTAGGTCCGATGGTAGGAATGTGATTTTGAGGGGAGTATCTATAGGAGCACCAAGAGCAGTTACAGCTGAGGGGATGCAGAGGATGATCCGACATGGTGAGGATTTTTATTATTGTGGATTGATGTGGAGCATTATGGATGTGGGTGTGGCCAACAATGTTGCACATGAGGCTGTTACTGAGATTGGGATTATAGGGTCAGATCATTCGAGCTTATCTTTATGTTGGTTATCTGAAGTTTCGGTAGATTGGAGACCCCATTTTCTTGTTGAACACTCCAAGAACCGACACCCTTGTGATATTCTAGATGGTCACATACAGGATGAAAACTACATATTAGAGGATAAGATGATATTCTATCAGGAAAGATTGAGCCTTGTGTTAGATTCATGGTTGAGAATGGAGATATTGTGAAAATTGCATTGTCCTTATGTGACTGGGCATTTGAGCTACGATGAGACCTGTAGATTTATGTCAGAGAGGTTCATATAACACAGGTTGAGGGAGGATATCCCCAACTTTATATAGGCATATACGGTTTTTCACTGTGACAAGTCAAAGCCTACGAGTTCATCATTTTTTGAATCGACATTGGATAACACTCTTGTGTATTTTACTACTTCTATGACTCGGTGAGCACTTCACCCATGTGTTAGTCCGTGGATAGACGAAATTGACTCATGATTATTTAATAGGTTCATGTCTAGTGCAGGAGATGGACTATGTGGAGATGATATTACCGGTTGTCTGTCTACTGGAGGCATGGGAATTTTCCTCCATGGGACACATTGAGATACATTATGAGGAGTCTTTCTCTCACATGAGTGTAGGTCATGTGGGAGAGTTAGAACCATTTGTGCGTATACAGGTTGTTTCTCAGGTTGATTCAGGGGATGCTATGGCATCCAGATTGAACTTTCATACCCAGGAGTCGATTGGAGAGGCAATGAGTGATCACATGATAATAGCCTTGGATTGGTAGGGATTGGACATATTAGCAAGTTTGGTGTGGGTACTAGGGGAGAGTCAGTGTGGGCATCATACTAATTTAGGAGCAACATTATTCTCTACATGGCATGGAGAGCATGATCACTACATGGGGTGTCTTGGTTACTTCGTATCACACCGATCATCAATTGACTATAGGGTGAGGTGGAGAAACTTACGACGTGGTATTTAGCCTATGCAACATGAAAGGATAATGCTTGGGGTCAATAATTTCTTGAGAAGGGAGGAATGTAGTGTCCCTTTTTCTACGCTAAAGGCCTAAGGGTTAAATTGAGTCCAAGTTGTGGTCATACCCAAGGGGCTATGGATGCTAGGGGCTATTAAGAAGGGGTTGCATGGTACTAATATTCATGTTTGACATTTGGGAGTCACTTTTAGACCATGGAAACTTATAGGGGATAAGTAACTTAAGTCACTTCATTTTATCAGCCCCTCTATAGAAAGAAATGTGTATAGGGTTTGTTGGGGCTCTTTTACCTTGGGGAAGTATATAAGGAGCTCGGGGGAGAAAGAAAAGGGACATTTTGCATATAAATTTTATTGAATTTTTTTCATGCAGCTACTGCTGTTGCGCATCTATAGCTTGTGGAGTCAAATCCCACAATGACCCTAGCTTCGGTAATGAGAGACCCATCCCTAGCTAGCAGAGCATTATTTGGTAGTGAGAGATCTACCCTAATATGTCATTTTGGAGCCACTTTCAGGGCTGTGTGGCAAAGACATTATTAGGGGTTTAAGAGGAAGGATATTGAGGGTTTTGGGGGCATTTGAAAAAATACAATTAGAGGGGCTCTAGACCAGATTCACAGTAACCATTTGGCCTGGGTGTGGTAGCATGTTGAAGGCACCTCCATCATTTCCTGACCCCATTCCAAGTGAGGTGACTTGCATCCTTTATTTGGGGGTTTTTACATTCGGCCGTTTCCAGATTTGAAGGTGGAACTATTACTACCTATATCTGTTAATTTTTTTTCCAAAGACCCTTATTACTGCTCTTGTATTTTGAGGGATACGAACCTCGATTGTTTTCCTGCTGTCTAGGGCATGCTGTGATTTTTCTGGAAGTAGTTTAATCTTTGTAAAAATCTATTTTTTTTTCCTTATGTCCTTTATAATAATATCAAGCTCTCTTTAAGTTTTCAAGTAATTTGGGTGAACATTTTGGAAAATATTAAGTTTCTTTAGTTCGCTGCCTCAACTATTAAAATCGGGTAAAATTAGTATTTTATGTTGCTGCAAGTTTTCAATATTTTGTGCATTTTTTAGTGGGTATCCCATTCGGGATATTTCAAACATAGCCCTAGTCTTTAATGACATCAACACTTGAATAGGTTTATTAAATGATTGGAAGTTACAATGACCCATCAAGTAACATAACTCTATTACAATCTAGTGATAATGGTCTCTAACCCATGTAAATCAATACATATAAATAGGGGAGGGACTTACCCTTCACAACCCATGTAATCTCAAAATAAGCTACATGATCAAAATAACTATGTGTCACTATAAGGATTCCTAAAGAAGCATACAAGCTTCACTTAACAATAGATTGTCTATAATTAAATCTATTTATAATCCTATTATTAGCTCATAATCTGCATAAATTTTGATCTTCTTCTTGGTCTCAAAAATAGCCTTTGTATATCCTCCAAGTATTCATGTCTTTTTCCATTATGTGCTCATCACTCTACCCTATTTTTATCCCATACACATAAAACCAGCTAAGTTACAAACTCTATCTTCTTGGGCATGAATCTTTAGGACGCAACTGTGTCAATCTTTTATGCCTATCCACACACCAAATTATTATGTGCCAATACCATATACACCTTTCATACTTAGCTCAATACCCCAAAAGTGACAAATTCCTTCTGCCTTCTTGGATAAATCCTCGTGCGCTCTTTGTTCCATCTTCTACATGCAAACCTTGTAATCTAGAACACCCATCTTTCTCATTGATCCATGTGTTCCTCATATAGCCATTCTACACGTGCGTGCCTCTGTATAATTCAGTACTTATTCATTTTTTCCCACTTCAACTTCCTACTTGTGCTAACACGGTGCCAATTTCCATTCTAGAAGCACCCACATGAACATGGAAGGGTTTATCTCATGAAGGAAAGTGAAAAATAGGTGTATTAGTCAACCTTACCTTTAGTGTTTCAAAAACCTCTTGTTGTGCCTTGCCCGAATAGAATTTTCCCTTAGTCTTCAAAAGTTCCTCCAGGGGCATAATAATATTTGCATATCCTTTAATGAATTTTCTATAATACCTTGTATGAAAAAGAGATCCATGTACTTCACTCTAAGTGTTAGGTTCTTCCAATACTAATATCAAAACGACCTTGTCCAGATCTACTAACAAGACATTCTTAAAAACAATATGCCCAAACAAGGTGCCAAAAGGTGTCACAAAGATACATTTCTTAATATTCAAGGAGATAATCAACTTCCCGAACCTTTCAAACATAATCTTGAAATTCTCACAATGGTCCTTAACCAAACTATAAATGGTCTAATCATCAAGATACACTTTAAAAAAAATATGAATGAAGTCCTGAAATGATTGTACTATAATGTGTGAAAAGACTGTAGGCACATTCTTTATTCCAAAGGGTATTACTGTGTATGGAAAAATTACCCGTTCAGTGGTGAAATTTGTCTTTTCATGATCTTCCTTTTTTATGTGCACTTGATGATAACCAAAAAATCCATCTGTAAATGAGTAGATCTTGCGCTCTAACACCTCCTTCTAGGATCTCTTATATGAAAGGGGTAGGAAAAGGATTAATCACACATGCAACATTAAACTCCCTATAATCCCACAAAGATCCTTATCCTACCATATTTCTTTATACTTATTACCATCAAGCTAACCCACTCAAACTCCTTAATGGTCTCAATGATTCCAAATTTCAACATCTTATCAATTTCCTCTTTCACGTTAATACATAGATTGGGATTTATCTTGTAAGGTCTCTACATAATCGGATGCACACCTTCTTTAAGATTGATTCAAATCTATCCTAAAGAAGTGTGAAATCCTTTTAACTCGTGATAGTTACATGGAAATAATTCCTAGAAGTCATGCAAAAACTCAATAATATTTTCAACCTCCTTCTCAGACCAATAATTTCCAATAATCACTTCCTTAGGTTCTGTATCTGTCCCAATGTTAACCTTCTTTATTTTCATAGGCTCATGACACACACACACACACACCTTTTCATCTATTGTTTCCATCACCTAATGTATTCCTTCTATGTGATTAACATCCATGTTATTATCCTCATCATCCTCATCATCTTCTACGCATACTAGTTTACCCCTTTCCTTTGTTTCCCAGGCACATACCATTTCTTCTTCTCCAGTATTTTCAAGGTCAAGGTGCACCTCCAAATCTAACTCACCAAACATGTATAACAGAATATCCTCAACCTTTTCACTATCTCCTAAAGTAAGGTGCTTCATAATCTACAATGCTTCATTGGTAAGAGGTTTAGTATAAAATTAATCAAAAGTATGAAGTCATCTCTTGCCAATTAGTTGTTTCCCTTGTTAATTTTGCATACACATACCATGCACGTGCACAGATGCTGAGGGTGGAATCGATCTTATGTACCTAAAGTGATGGTGGAAAGGCCTCCTAACCCTCCTTTAAGAGTCTCTCACACTTTTGAATGTGATGCAAATCAAAATTCTTCCCATGAAATTCACATATATGTGAAAGTACTTTATTCCTTAAAAATTGAGTAGAAAGGGTGATTCTCACCTCGTACCATTCTAATAGGTTGTCTATGTGTGTAGCCCACTAACATGTTGTTGTACCACCTAAAGTATAAACCAACACATTTATTTTGTCATCAGCATCCTTCGACTGGGCTTCCATGGCGTGTAAAAATACATCAGGATTTTCTACACCAGTGTACCAAGGTATTTGGTTATAACTTAAGCACTTAACCATGCGTGGCATGATCGTGTGAGTAAATATATTATTAATCTCTCAACCAACTAGTTCATATGTTTTATGCACCCAATTTTCACAAGAAATACTTGTAGTATCACAAAGTGAATGAGCATCATCTCACTCTATTACTCCTTCCTTAGATGACTCAATCACCTTAGGGTCTCTGATTGTATGTGCATATATTTTGTTCTAGTTTTCTTCACTCAAAGGCTTAACATAAAAGGTAGCATTTTCATATGTTAGTGAAATAATAATGTGATATTCTTTGTTATCAAAGATAATGTACCCTTTTTTGAAGCAAAAATCTTCATTATTCTCATAACACCAAGGGCACCCAAGTAATTCTGGGAAACTATCTACCTCTGCGATTTCCAATACTTCAAAGTCCCTAATAAAATTGGAGCTCTGAATCATAATAGTTGTATCCTTTAATACCCCAATATGATTATCAATAGTTCTATTTTTCATAAACAACACATTCAAAGAATTTTTTAATGGTAGTCTACCCATCTGATTCCAAGCATCCAACCTGAGTACATTAACTTTGGCACCTATATCTTTTAGAATGTTCCTCATGAGCCAAATATCAATGAACACGTTCAATGTAATCTCTTTTTCATACTCATGATTATGGCGAGGTAGATTTGTATGAGGGATCTACCTCTTGCACTCATTACCTACGCGTGATACTTTCTCTCTCAACCACTCTCCTAACAGAGGGATTATGTTTTCCTAGAGATTTTTTTGTAGAGTTTATTCAAATCATCAACATAATACATTTAGGATCTCAACATTCTTAGCTCATTCTAATATGTGCACCTACTCCTTTAAGATATAAATCTCTCCTTGTATATTCCTGATGAAACCCATAGTTTTCAGGTAAACCTCTTTATGATGTTCAACATCAAGGTACTTAGAATTAATCACTTCCTGCTTTATTATAGTCACCTTATACTTTAGAGCTTCATGATCACATGTAGGATTAGTGTGTATGGTAACTAACACAAGCTATAATTAAAAGTTCAATCTAACCTTTTGTTATCTATTTTTACATCTTGGTAAAATAGACAACTTGGGAGGATGTGTTAGAGCACTAGACAATAATTCATGGTGTAATATGAAATGATACAACTGATATTTCAAGTTTGGGAAGCATTGCAAGTGATTTAGGGAAGTTTCATAGGTCTTGGGGCCCTCCATTAGAAGTAAGCTTTCGAGCCTTAAGGAGTGTGCAACGTGAAAAAGGACCTCAGCTTCAACGAAAGATTTTGATAGTTGTGTTAGGAATTATAAGTTCAAAATTTTTTCTATGGAATTAATTTTTCATGCCTTATATGGTGGAAAATATGAGACATCTTGAAGCATCATATACTTCCCAAGATAGTTCATTCTTCTGGTGCACAATAGGAAATCCCGAGAAGGAGTGAGTCATTTTTGGGTGATAAATTAAAAATTGGATCTTGAGACAAAAACCATTGGATTCAGTGGGTTGGTTTCATGTTAAATCATATAAAATTTCACCCTAAAACTCATTTGGGAGCTCAAGATATCACCTTCGGAAGTTGGCCTCCCAGGGTTGGTCGGTAGGGTTGGTCCGCTAGGTTGGACCCCTGGGTTGGATGCTAGGTTGGTGAATAAGTTGGTCAGGTCACATTTTTTGATGTGAACAAAAAATTTTACATTCATATCTTACTCCTCAAATTTACACAACACATTAGGTTAGACGGACACCAGGTTGGACAGATGCCAGGTTGGACAGGTACCAAGATTGGTCATCCCAATAGTCATACGGACACCAGATTGGATGTGTACCAGGGTTGTTTGATCTAGCAAATGAATGACCATAAAGTTGGTCAGGTAGCTCATTCTACGTATAGAAATAGAAGGCTGTGCAACCCCTCTTCGGTTGGATGACCCACGATGTAGAGATGGCGATCCAGGTTGGTTGGTGACAATAGTAATATACGGCCCACATAGTTAGATGGCATCCAACCCCCCAGGGTTAGACGGTTGAAGTCAGGTGACACATGGTTAGATGGGTCATGTATTTAAATTCTTGGGTAGTGGTATGTCAAGGTTAGATAGGTCACATGGTTGGGTATCTCACGAGTCCCAGGTGAGGCGCAGGTAGGTGAGCATATGAAAACTCAACAACTGATATTAATACAATATGGCCCCCATGTCTTTTCTGAAAAAAATACCCTCGGGAAGAAATTTTTTATGGGTGTCCATACCTTTTTAATGAGGGTGGGTGAAAATTGGCTATAAGAATAACTAGAACCCTTCATTTTAGAGAGACATTCTGGGGGATGGGGAAAATCTTGCAATTTTTTCCCTCAACTCCATTTGAGATGCAAGCCTTCTCTTGGGCCTAGCAATGTAATTATGCCTTTTTACATAATATGTAATGGTATATTCATACTTTGAAGTAATAATAATTGTGTTTTTTGGCATTTATTGAACCCTATCTCATTTTTATTGTATTTTCTTTCCTCTCCATTATTATTATTATTGTATTTTGTGCATGTTCTTTCACTTGTAGGTTTATGATGTTGTGTTCCATGGAGTTTTGATGGCGAATTAGGATCTGGGGTTTGTGTCACATTTGTCTGACCTCCCTTATCCCATTTTTCCATGTTTCATCCTCCCTTACAAGAGTATCTCATCCCTTTTCTTGGTGCTATCACCCTCCTTAGTTTAGGAAGTTCATTTTATGCATCTCTTTCTTCCTTAGTCCCTTGGAAAGTCTAGGTTAGTGTTAAGATGGTTTCATTTCCCTTTCTAGGATTAGTTTAGCATTAAGAATAGGTTAGGAACTAGCTTTCTCTAGAGGTGTGTCTCAATCCCAAGGCTTCCACACCTTGAGACAATCCCATGTTAGTCAAAAGTAGGGTTTTGTAATGTGCAAATCTTAGGGTGATATTTTTTTTGACAAAAAACCTTTGGTATCCATTGATCTCCATCCACGCATGTTGTATCTTAATCATAGTTGCTTCTTTATCTTTATTGTGTTGCTTACTCATATACTCATACAAGTTAGGGAATTATTCAATCTTATGTTGTTTTCCACACCATGAGAAAATCCACATTTTGAGGGCACTCATGCTGATAACGAAAACGAGATACACAAGTAAAAACTGTTCCTCTAGGAAATCCTCATCTTCCATCGCTGCGACCTCAACATGTATATCCACCACGGAAGCCTCTATTCCTTTTATCCCCATTACTGTGCCCTTCATTACGATATTATCCTTGTTCCTTAGATCCAATTTCTACACTACTCTAGCACATACTAGTTTCAATGGATTCATTAATATGATCAATAATTATGTAGTTAACTGTATCATGAGTATGAGTTTTGAATATTTTAAAATACATAGATACATTCTTCTGGATCATGCGTTGTAAAAGAGGAAATCTACTCACTTCATGGTCTAGATGAAAAATCTCACAATATAATAACATGGTGCACACCAACTTGCGATGGAAACTATCCTTAGTTTTTCCTTTGACATTGCAATCTGTACATTGAATTCCACTACACGTCTCATGAGATGAATTAGTAGAGAGATTTTTCAATTGTTTCACCATTGCTGTAATCTAAGATTCAATAAATAAAACTATGCTAGTTTCCACACTTCCAACTACCTCAACAAGTAGAGCTACTTCCAAAGCATCGCATGGATCTACAAATGTCTTATGAGATAACGCCCTTTTGAAAGGATTCAATAACCCATCAAAAAAATCACTGTGCATGCTGACTAGGATATATGTCATAAGAAAAAATTGAAAATAAAGTTTTAAAATGTTTGTCATATTCCTGAACGATTTCTGATAAGCCCTGCATAATGTCCTTAAGATCGGTGATACTTTTCTTCTCAAACTCAAAGATATGGAACTCAGCAAGAAATGTAGATCGAAAAGAATCATAATCCATTACAATTTAGAGTGGATCTTACTTTCTGTACCAGCTATGTGTGCACCATTAAATATTAGTAGCAAGTTGACTTGCCTTCCTATATAAAGTAGTGATTCCTTTAGCACATCATATCAATTCACACTTGTGTACATACTCTACAACATCTTCAATACCTCTATATTATAGCAATTGAAGAGACATTTATAAAACACCTATTGTGGCTTATGAGGGTGCGTACGTTGTCCACCAGATATAGAACAAGAAACCCCACCAATATTTCCTCCACCACCATAACCATGTGATCCACTTGATCCTGATCCTCCTATTCCACCTGAACCACGTTCTGCAGTCGAGCGTCATACCAGTGGATGTTTTTCCTTGTATCAAAACAATAATAATAAACTAAACTGCAATATTTTGAGAAATTGTAGTGCTTCAAACCATGTTCCTAATATTATGTGTTCTGACACTCTTTTCTAATGATGCATTAGAACGTATTCCTCAAATTGGACCTCCAAACAACAAAGTCACCTATGATGCCATATATGTTGTCTGATGCACTTCTGTACTAAGAGGAAAATGATATCTAACTAAAACCATTAGATTACCTGAACTCTCTTGTTTATACAATAGTTACTTCTAGAACTCGAACACCAAGCACAAGGGTTAGGTCTCCATGTGGCATCAGATATGTGCCTGCGGTCCTTAATATTTCCTCATCAAATGTGCTATCATCAAAAGTCGGAGGGAATTATCTACTAAACTTTCCTAAGTGGGGGAGATCCTGATGCTCTGGCTCCACATATTCCATGTGAGATTAAAATCCTTCATGAGACATCATCCTCCACAACTCCAAATATTCCTCAATATCATGCTTCTTCGTCAGTTACCTCTCCCACACCTCATTATACTTAAGTTTCCTTTCTTCTCTTTTCCTTACTACCACAAGGTCTGCCATCTTTTACCATACCTACTCATTCCTCTGTGCTCGATGGGATGTTTAGCTAGCCATAGTTAGGTGCTCTAAACTCAACACCACCATCAAGATCTGAATGGACAAAGGAATAATGCAAAGGTAATATCCTCTGGGTTCGCGTACAAGAATTCAAACTCAACAACTTCTAGACAATAATATGTAGACACAACATACTCCAAAGTATAACTGTGAACAACACCATCCCACCAATGATCTAAAACACACATCCAAGGTTTATATGTATAAAACAAAACATGATACTCTTCCTTTGTACAAGTCCTTGGTCTATAATACTAGATTTTCTTTGATGCATACAAGGACAACCACTCATATAACTCTATTGGGAAACAACAAAATAAAAAATCATAAATATCATGGTAAAGATGTTATTCAACCCACACACGTGCATTAAAATCAGGTCCAAGACCATATCTTCATGCAAAATGATCTTGACCATCAATAAGCCAATCTTCAATTTCTGCAAGAGTCAACCGATACGCCATTATCATGAAACATTGTGGTAAACAATTTGAAAAGAGGTCCCAATAGTGGAACCAAGGTGTAGTCTATATTTCTTGATCAAAACCCTAGATGCACTGACACATCACTTAGATAAATATGAGCACTCACCCAAAGTGCACCAAGGTACTAGGTCCTTCTTTTTTATTGTCTTACTAAGGTGTTAGCATGCATATTTATAATCACCATAATCAAAGTGCATATTCCACTCAATCACTCAGATCTATGAACTCAATTTGGAAACACACATAATAAATAACATACATATCACATAAGTCATGAGAAAACTAGTAGAAAAATACATCATAAGTACCAACAAAAAGTCATGTGCACAAAATCATACCAGTAGCAACACAACTCTATTACAATCCAACAATAATGGTATCTAATTTGTGCAAACCAATACATATATATAGGGATGGGGACTTACCTTTCACCAGCCATGCACTCTCAAAATAAGTTACATGCTCAAAATATCCATGCACTGCTACAAGGATACCTAAAGAAAGCATGCAAGCTTCACCTAACAATAGATTGTCTATAATTAACTCTAGTTCTAATCCTATTATTAGATCATACTCTGCATGACTCTTGATGTTATTCTTGGTCTCAAAATAGCCTTTACATATCCTCTAAGTCTTCGTGTCTTTATCCATTACATGCTCATAACTACATGTCTATTTTTAGCCCATAAACTCAAAAGTGGCTAATTTCCAAACTCTATCTTCCCAGTCGTGAATATTCAAGATGCAACTCTTTCAAAATTCTACACCTATCCATGGGCCCACTTATTACGAGCCAATACAATCCTACGCCTTTTATACTTAGCTTAGTACCCAAAAAGTGACTAAGTCCTTCTTCCTTCCTGTATAGATCCTTATGCACTATTTGTTCCATCTTCCATGTGTAATCCCTATCATCCAGTGTGTTCATCTTTCTCACTAATCCATGTATTCCTTATATATCCATTTTGAATGCTTGTGTGCCTCTGTATACTTCAATACTTAGTTTTTATGACACCCAACATCACAATAATTCTCACAAGTTTGCATGAATTTTCTCAAATTTTCACTTTGTAAATCCTCAAATTATTCATAAGGAAAGGTAAAAAATGAAACATCTTCGGTGCCCTTTTTATAGATTTCCAAAAGTATCCTGCATTTAGATGCTAGCCATCTACCACCTTATTGCAACTTTAATTATGATTTTATGATTTTTCTATGATTTTCACTACTTTCTTCCATGCATTGTATTCATAACCTTCTGGCACACACACTACTTTTCTAGGCCACAGACCTCCTTGCACTTCACCTTTATGTGCCATTATACATAATCCTCTGCTCCATATACCCGAATATGTTCATAGTGTCACTTCCTACCTCGCATTAAACATTGACGTAGCCTTTTTCCTATGTGGTTTTAGTTATGAGAAATAACACCATCATTCTTAGCACCTATGACACCTTTTCCTTTTCTTATTGAAAAATTTTTATCATACAACATCCTAACTTCAGACCTTAAAAAATATTCCTGTGCTCTAGATGACATTCCCACTTTTCATGAGGAGATCCTTCAAGACTAAGTAAGATCTCAAAATAATTGTGAATGAATTTCTTGTAGTTTTTTTACCTCTCATAATGGTTCCATGCACGATCCTTTGCACATGGTCTCAAGAGAAAAGAAAATTAGAAAATTGTGCATAAAGTTATTCTTATATAATTATTTGTGAAAACAAGACTACATGCTCATGTGAATAGAGCATATGAGTCTACTTGTCAATTATTTTCAAAGTCATTCTAAAGAAGAGAAACTGACAAATCTTATTAAAAAAACTACCATGTTGGAAACAACAAGAGGAATTATATCTATGTAGGGAATCACTCTAGATCCCATAATAAGTGAATTGGGATCATCATGATTCCCTCCATAACCTACAGATGTATACACTCCCCTACTAGCAATGATGTTCATATGCATGTTATTTTCTCGAGTTGTACAGCATAAAGAAACATACAATGAGGAGGTTTTATAGAAAATATAAAGTATTGTCAAGTTTAAGCTCATCCTACTAAAAATAAATGAGACTGATTTAGACGTTGTGTTGAATTTTCCCTTGCTACTGGGATAAATGCACCAGAAGAATCCAATCCTTATTATTCAAATCCAATCATGAAAAACTCTCTCATAGTGTATCAAAACTTATGAATTAGCATCATAGTTGAATGACCCTTTAAATAGGTTAGGGTTTTTATCATTTTGGGGAAACAAATAGAACCACCTGTTAGATCTCATGACCTAGTCATTAACAAGTTTAGATTTCACAATGCATAGAGAGATGATATAAATGTGAAGATGATGATGATCAGGGTCCACATTCAATGATTCATGAATGCTTGCTCCATGACTAAAAATCTCATATCCTCAACCAACCCTACTCCTAAGGTGAACCTTCCTTGTTGTTCCAAATCATAACTTGGAGATGCATAGAGACAGATCACCTTTCTAACTGTAATTTCCTCCTTATTAATCTACCTAGAATGTCAAACAAAGTGATACATGGATCTTCTCAGTCTTCTGAATCCAACGTAAAATGGCAGCATAACTCATTTAGGTGTATTAGTTTATCAATGTGCTCTTCTACAATCTTTCTCATTATCTAATCCATATGTGCATGAAATACGCAGGGATGAAAACATGAATTCCACTGGTAGTACTTCCTTTGTGCCATACACCAACTAGAATAGTGTTACCTTATTAAATATTTTATAAGTGGTTCGGTAACCCCAAAGTACAACTGGAACTTTATCATCTAATTCCTTTCTTCCAATTCATCAAAAATATTTGTTAATGTTTGTCCCAAAATCTTGTTAAAAATGATTCTGTAGTAATGATTATCTTGGAGGGTGATAAGGGGTGGTTTTATGGTGTGCCATTATAAACTCTACCAAGAGAAAATTCTGATTGTATCATTTACAAAATGAGTTCCTCTATCACTTGTCAAGATTAATGGACAACCATACCTACTAATAATGGTTTCTGATATGAACCTTTCTTTTATGGCTACAATGTAATCCTTTATAGGAGTAGCCTCAACCCACCTAGTCAAATAATCTGTGTATGTAATAATGTTATTATTCTCCAGTCCTACGCATGGGTGGTGCAATGGGTCCTACAAGGCCAACATACCACTTTTTAAAAGTTTTTGTGCTAGTAATAGGTATTAAGGGCATCTCATCACGATTTCATGGAGCTTTATAATGTGCTAAAAATGGTCACATGATTTCACTAAATCTTAACATATTTATACAAGGTTTTCCACTAAATACTAGCCATTAGGATGTTGGACAGCAATCACATCACCTACATAATGTCATCCTACTATACCTCTAGGAGGTTCAATAACAATGGGTTTGTGCTCATGCTCAATTACACACACGGTCGAAGATTATCATCTCTACCCATTTTATAAGAGTCACCTCCATTCACTTGATAAAGTGTAACCCATATGGCAAGCTGATTTTTATCTAGGGACTTCAGTCGCTCTGGCGCTAGTCCAGCATACAAGAATACTATTATGTCCTTCAAATTTATGAGCACATAGTTCAACATGAATAACTACGCATAAGACATTTTATCCTCAATACTCTACATGTCCTCACCAAAATTTATTCTTGATAAGCGACCAGACATGAACTTACTCTTTTTTGGCTTTACAAAATTGTGAAATAAAACTCCTAAGCCTTGAAAAATAGGCTTATTGACCAAGTATTTCTATGCCATATGATCTGCATAAAAAATAAATGGTTCAGCCAATTGTAGTCATTGATGAAACTTATGAAATACATAGATCATAGATAATGACTCGCATTCAGTGGTTATGTAATTCTTCTCTGCTGGTGTCAAATTCCTACTTGCAAAGCATATGGGGTAATCCATATTTCTAACTCTAGGTTATGCCAAGAGTATACTCATATCCAAATATGAAGCATGAATATGCACATGAAAAGACTTATTCCATGAAGGAAAGTGCAAGGTTGGTGTAGTGGTAAGTCTCTCCTTGAATGCCTCAAAATCTTGCTGCTGTGCGTCACCCAATAAAATTTACCTTTGTATTTTAGAAACTCTTCCATGGGCATGAAAATAGTTGCATATCCCTTGATAAATTCCTATAATAGCCAGTATGCCCCAAAAATCTACGCAATTCACTCTGATTAGTAGACTCTTCTAAACCATGTATCAAAGCTATCTTGGCAGGGTCTACCAATAATCCTTCCTTACATATGATGTGCCCAAGTAGAGTTCCAAAGGGTGTAGTAAAAATTAAATTCTTAATATTAAGAGAAATTATCAATTGCCTACATCTTTCAAACATTGGCCTCAAATTCTCACAGCGATCCTTAACTAATCCATATACAATCTAATCATCTTGAACAGACGTACAAGAACTTGTGAATAAAATCATTAAATGAATACATAAAAATTCTTGAAAAACACAACACATGAACTTTTTAATCCAAAAGGCATAAAGGTATATGCGAAGCTTCCTCACTCAGTAGTGAAAGTGGTATTTTTGAGGTCTTTATGGCGCAATGCATACCCGATGATAACATGAAAAAATCATCTGTAAAAGAATATATCTCACTCACTATGAATCCTTCAAGGATCTTTGGTGAATGAGGTGGGAAAAGGATCTATAATGCATACATTGTTAAGTTATCTATAGTGTACATAGATTCTAATCTACCCATATTTGTTGATGTTTATAACCATAGAGCTAACTCACTCAGATTCCTCAATTGATTCAATGATTCTAGACTTAAGAATTTTATCAATTTCCTCCTTTAATTTTACATAGAGGTTTAGATTCATCCTATAAGGTATCTTCCAAACTGGGAGCACATCTTCTTTCATATTAATTTTCATTTCTCCCAATGAGGGGTGAAATCTTCTCAATGATCTTTGCTACCTCATTTTTGAACAATAAACCTCCAAATATGGCCTCCTTGAGTACATCTTCAGTACCAATGTTTACCTTCTTTATCTTCATGGGCACATAGTATGTGCGAGCATGTTATCATCTGTTGTGTCCATTACATCACACACACCTACTCTATGGATAACTTGCAAATTCTCAACTTCTTAATCATTAATGAGGTAAACCATTTTACCCTTTTATTTCTCTATCCATGCACAACCCATTTGTAAATATTTAGTTTCCTCAACATCCAGGTGTACCTTGGAATCAAATTCTACCAATAACTCCAACATGAGATCTTATTCCTATGATACCATCCCCCAATGTGATGCACTTCATAGTCTACTAATGATTCATGTACTCAAGGTTTATTTAAAAAATAATAAAATTTATGGACCATACCTTTAGTCAGATCTTGAATCTTGTAATCTTTTGTTTGAGATAAACATGTAGATACCACATGTGTGGGAAAACCCACATAGTGGATTAGAATTTATGTACCCATAGATGGTGGTAAGGAATCCTAGCTTTGCACCCATATTATCTCACAGTTATATAAGTGTACCAAAGAATGATTCTTTCCATGATATTCACATATATGTGTAGGTACATTACTCCTTGTGATCCTTGTTGAAAAGGTGATTCTCACCTTGCACCAACCTAACAAGCTATCTCTGTGTATTTCCAACCAATGCAGTTTTTTTCAATGCAGGATATAAACCAACATGTTCCTTTGATCAACATCATTCTTCTAATGTTCCTCCATGGTGGACAAGAAATACTCAAGATTTTATTCATTAGTATATCTAGGTAGTTGAATGTTTTTGATGCACCTAACCATGCACGATCTAATCATTCTATCCACTCACCCCTTTATCTCATGCTTGACCATTTCACATGTACTATGGGTTAAATTATCATAAGAAAAAATTGTGGTATTGATAACTAACTATGCATCTCCCCACTACAAAACACCTTCCTCTGATGGTTTCATAATCTTAGTGTCCTATAATGCACGCGCATAAATCCTATTCAGATCTTCTTCACTTAGAGGCTCAACATATGGTGTAGATTATGATTAATTTAGAGGTATAATCATGTGCTCATTTATATTATAAAACATAATGTATCCCTTATTGAAATGCATGTTTGGATTGTTCGCATAACACTATGGTCACCCAGGTAATGTTGGAAAATTATCTACTTCAGCAAGCTATAATACCTCAAAATGTCAAGTAAACTTTCCCCTCTAACTTGTAATAGAATCATCCTTCAACATCCCAATAGGCATAGCCCTTATATTAGTTTGCCATATACAACACATTTGAAGATGAATGTAACATAGGACTCCCAATCTGATTCCATACATCTAGAGTCAGTACATTTACCTTAGTGCATGTATCTATCAGAATATTTCTTACCAACCACCCATCAATCATTGCATACAATGTAATCTCCTTATCGTACTCCTTGTTTTATGGTGGAAAGTTTACATGTATTATTTTTCACTCACACTCAAATCCAGTGTGTGTTACCTTTTTAGACAACCATTCCCTTAATAGAGGAATGATATTCTCCTGGCACAACATATTACACACCTCCTTATGATCATCCACATCTTTCTGTGGGAGTTAAACATTATTTTATCATTCTCTCTTGTGTGCCTTCTCCTTTAAACATTGTATCTTTCCTATAAACTCTCTTATGAATCCAATGGTCTCTTGAAGAATTCCTTCTAATGAATAAGGTCCAAATACTTGACATGTATGACTTATTCTCTCGTGATGAGTGGTCTAGTTTTAAGAGGTTCATACGCGCACATTACATTAATGGGAGTAGTGACCAAAAAAGGTTGTAACTTAGAATAAAGTATCTTCTTTTGTATCCATTGATCACCCTTCATGTGCTAAACCTTAGTAATCTATGCGCCCTTGTTCTTCTTCTTGTTCTTATACATGTGCTCATACAGGTCTAAATAATCCTCTAACTTATGATGCTTTCCACACCATGTATAGACTATATTATGTGGAAAATCACATTCGTAATGATATGGAGGCCCACATGTATAATAGGTCCCACACGAAAAATTACTTATACTTCCATAACCTTTGTTTCTATATCCTCCTTAGAATCCACCTCCTCTATTCTTACATTCTTAAGAAGGATTCACATTATGTACTTGAGATATTAATTCCACTTTGGTATTCTTGAATGAAATATTGCATGCCTCATGAATTTGATCTATTAACTGAAAATCCTTCGTATCATGAGTGTGCGCATTACAAATCTTACAATACATAGATTCAATCTTCATAGTCACACACTTCAAGAGAGGAAAATTTTGGACATTTGAGTAGAAGTGGTAGATCTCACAAGACTATGAAAACTTACCCAATGAATTATGCGGGAAACTATCCTTAGTGTTTCCTTCAACCTCGCAATATGTGCATCATATATAACTACGTTTATCATGTGCTAAATTGGCAAAGAGATTCTCCAGTTTCTTAGAAATAACTAATATCTGTGCTTCCAAAAATGGGTTCATTCTAGTATTAGTACTCCCATATGATTTAACATGCAAATATTCTTCTATATCCTTATGCAGATCCACATATGTCTTATGAGATAAATCTCTATGGAACGGATTCATAAAATCTCCAAAAAACCAATGTGCATACTTACTTGGATGGATATCATAAGACAATTTGGAAAACATATTCTTAAACCACGTATCATACTCCCTTATGCTTTTAGATAAACCTTGTTTCATATCACTGAGAACACTAATGCTCTATTGTTTAAACTTTTTGATTGGAAACTCAACCAAAAACATAGTGCATGAAGCATTATTGTCCACCATAGTTTGATGTGGGTCATATTTCCTATACACACTATGCTCATGCCCTTATAGCATGGTGGAAAATGGTCTTTCCTTCATATATGAAGTTGTAATCTAATGTTGTAGCATGGGCTCAAGACCATGAAAGAAACCTCAAGATGTGGAAAGGGGATAGTTCTATGCTTTAAGTGACCTCAAGACCATGAAATCCAAACACTAACCAGTGGTGCTCCTGAAAATTCTCCCATAATCTACCAGATCTGATTCCCCATGCCTACTTACCATGTTAGAGAAGATGGCAGAGCAAAATCCATGACCATACCAATAGTGGAAGTAGTCAGATCCCACACTAACGGAGTGGAAGAAGTTTTTAGGTTTTTGTCCATCAAAGTACCTCTGCCAAACATAATATTTTACATTTCCATGGCATGGAGGAGGTTGAGATCTTTCCAACATTACCAATTTTTTTTCAAATTTCAACTACTAGATCAAAATATGTGCCCATTGGAATATTGGGGTCATGGGCAGGAAATATTTGAAAGAGTCTGTCCATACTGGGTCTACGTGGTAGTCTCTTAGCACCTTGAAGATTCAGCTTCTTCCCCATGTTCTTAAAATCACGCTAGACTAACACTTGACAGATTCTTCGAGCTCATTGGGTCCCTTTTTATTTTTCTTGAGTATCTTTGCTTGGCGGGCCAAAGATTTGACTAACTTGGAAATGTGGAGGATTGGCGCTTGTTTGGAAACATTCCCCAAACTTTACTCTTGAAACAATTTTGAGCTGACACTTGGCTTCCTCTACTGGCCTGTCTTTGCTTTGACTATTCAACTCTGACCCTGTCCCCTTTTTCAGACCTGGGACACATGGAAGACCAACTCTCATTTGACAACAATAACCACCCCAAAATTTCCTTCTTGGAACAATGCCCAAATAACGTTGACACTTGGAAGCCTCCATAGGAAAAATCTTGGATTTTTTAACAGCCGCTCTTATGTTTATAGGCCTTGAATACGTGGTAGACTGAATTACACATTTGAGGATCACATTTTAGACCGTGATTTGAAATTACACTAGTTGAGTTGCACATGTTTCCACTGAGTTTTTCAATGATTGGATCTCTCTCTCTCTCTCTCTCTCTCTCTCTCTCTTTTGGACCTAGGACACATGGAGGAGATGGTGCATGTTTCCCTAGTCCCAACTTTGGGCTCTCATCTTGAAATTGTGCTGAGTCGACACTTGGTAGCATCTACTGAGTTGAAGAATTTTCAAATGCCCAGATGCAACCTATGGGGTTCTAGACATGTGGAAGACTGACACTCATTTGGGACTCTGGTTTGGGATTTTACCTTTAAAGGAGCACCGGTTGGACACTCGTTGCAATGTCTGCTGAGTCTCTATACTTAGTTAATTTTTAGGGCTCATTTTGAATCATTTCCTGGAGTCCAACGACTTCAAGCCTTTTCCACTTCTTCTCCTTTGAGCCTCTAGTTCTTTGAATGCTATTTTCTCCTTCCTCAACCTTGATATTCTATTTCAGAGCTCGCCTGTAACCATTTTCCTGGAATTTCAAGCATGGGTTCGTTCAACAGAGCTATTTTTTGAATTTAATCTTGCACGGGGTTGTTTAATCTTTCGCAGGCCCTACAACTCCATTATAGAGTCCCTCTATTTCCTGGTCACATGATTTGAACATGTGATTTCTTTGGTTTCTCCTATTTGGGGTTGTGATACAGAAGACAACACACCAAAACAAGGAAAGACAAACCAAAAAGGAAAGAAAGACACCCTAAACATAAATACATAAGACTTCCTTTCAAAGACTTGAACTGTCGACATTAAAATTTTCCTCCGTAATTTCTATTTTATTAATGTATGTATTAGGAATAGGATGTTGTTAAGTATAATTAGTAGTGGTGTCCAATAGAAGATAACGACACCATTAGTACGGTGCCGCCAATAATGTAGAGTACAGTAACAGTCAAAGTACAATAGGAATGTTGTAAAAAGTAAATATTTGTCGTAAGTGGTCCGGTAATGTTAAAATGTCAAAGTTGGGATAAGTAGAGAAGTAGGGTCTACATGATTAGGAATTAGAAATATTATATTTGTAATAAGGACAAAGAGTGATGTCATAAATATTTTGTGTATTTTATTTGTGGAAAATTCTAAAAAGGTGGAACCCATGTGAGATGATAAGGTTTATCTTATCTTAGAAGATAAGCCTACATGTAAAGGCAAGAGTTTAGGCATGGAATATGATTGGCCGGAAGAGATTTCCTATCCTATCTTAGAGATAGGGTGGATAAGCCTGAATTCCTATAAATAAAGAGGCCACCCCCCTCATTTAGCATAGAGAGAAGTAGTGAGAAATATTGTATGAGTAAGTGTGTAAAGGAAGCCATCATTTAGAAGGTGTGTTAAAGAATCCATTGTGAAGTTTCTCCCATAGTTATTGTTGGAAGGCAAGTGAAGTCAGTAACACTTGAAGTACCTCATGGGTGAGATTGTAACAATTTCATGTTGATATTATAATTTACACTTATATTTCAGATTTTTCATCATTCCTTCGTATCATAGTCTATGGTATTCTTGTGTTATGTTTGTTGTTGTGTTTCCAGATTACATCCACCAAACTAAAGGTTGTGCATTAGTAAATAATCATAGCACGAGGAGTTCCCGGTGGTGAATTATCATAGTGCCGGATTGGTGATGACATTTTGGTTCCGTTGCCGGGACCATTCCTCATTGGTGGATTTTCTGAGAGATATTCCCACTTAGTCAGAAATCATTTGGAGGGTAACCTTGTTTTTACTGTGCATAGTAGTTACCATGGTAAAGTCACTTTTACCGTGAATAGTATTTACCACAGTAACTTCATTTTTTACCGTGAATAGTATTTACCCCAGTAACTTCACTTTTTATTTTTACCATAAATAGTGTTTACCACAGTAAAGTCAGTTTTTACCGCAGTAAGTCAAGTTTTACCATAGTTTACCGTGGTCATTCCTATTTTACTGTAGAAAGGTGTAAAGTCACTTTCTATTGTAGTGAGTCCAATTATTTGTGCACATAAGTCTTACTGATTGTACTTGTGAGTTGGTATTTCACTGTGGTTACATTTGAAAATGGGGAAGATTCCTATTTTTTCAGCCCAATCTAATGAAGATGCTTCCTCTTTCATTCAAGAGTTTAAATGATCTTGCATTTGTAATGGCCTCATAAGAAGGGAACAATGGACTGAATTTTTTCCTACCTTTTTGGATGGTTCAACACTTAGGTGGTTTGAAACACTAGGTGATAATGTGAAAAACTCATGGGATTTATTAACTGAAAGTTTTCTTGAAGAATTTGGTGAACAACAGAAATATGCAGATCTCATGATCGAGATCACAAAGCTAGCCCAAGGAGAGAAGGAGAAGATAAGAGATTATCATGCTCATGTTCTAGAGCTAAGGAGGAAGCTCGATGCCTAGATCTGGAAGGAAGGATTAGCAGATGGGTTGATGAATGGTGTGGATAATCTCCTCTGTAAGCACTTCATTCTTGGGATGAAGCCAGAGATCAGACAACAAGTGAAGTATGACCACCCAGCTACCATTGAACAAGCAAAGGAGATTGCAAGAAGGCAAGAAGAAAGCATGGAAGAGGAGCCCAAAGAAATTGTTGCTAAAGTAGAGCCTACACCAGCACCTTTGGTCCAGAATCCACAACCACTCTCGGTGAGCACAAATCTTTCTCCTAGTACATCTACTGAGTATGAAGATCTACTCAGGAAGATGGGCCAGTTAACTATTAATATTCTTCAAGGAAAGGAATTTAGTTCTCAGGGAGGAGATAGAGGTCCAAAAAGAAATATTTCTGAAGTTGTATGTTATGGTTGTTATAAAAAGGGTCATTATAAGTATAATTGTCTAGATAGAGCTTCTACATCTGGTACAAGAGATAATGATAAAGGAAAAGCACCTGTGAATTCTTTTGATGTAGTAGATAAGAGCATAAATAATGAAGTAGATGTGTTTGTAACAAAAAGAAAGAAAGAAAAAGATAACCAAGATGGAAATGATCCTAAGAAGATGAAAGGAGAAACTAGTAAGAAACATAGGAGAAGAAAGTTGGGTGTGTAGGATTTTCTGATTTCACAGGGACAAGGACCATACTCCATCTTAGAAGATCTATCCAAAAGGCCTGCAAATATTACATATGGTCAACTCTTGGCTATGTCTTCTGAGAAGAGGTGGGAGCTGTGAAGTGGACTCAATGCTCGACGAAGGAAGGAGGTTGAGGTCCCTGTTTTGGAGGCAGAGGCAGATCCCTACGCTCCACAAGCTGAGGTATTATGTAATGGTATTTCAATTCATGATGTCTTAGTTGATGGAGGTGTTGCAGTTAATGTAATGACCGAGTCTGTAATGAATATGTTGGGTTTAAAAATTGATCACCCCTCAACACTTATGTTAAGGTCATTAAATAAGGGAAAAACTAAACCAGAAGGTGTAGTTTCAAATGTGGCAATATCTGTTATGGGTGTTGTATGTGTGGTAGACTTTCAGGTGATGAAAAATGGTACTGTTGCGTACCCAATGTTGTTGGGAAGACCATGGCTAAGGAGAGTTCATGCAAGAAACTACTGGAATGAAGGCTTCATGACACTTGGACGTGGTAGAGAGAGGGTGAAGATAAACATGATCCCTCGGCATCATAAGGCAGAACCTGTGGATTCAAGTGATGAAACTGATGATTGGACATCCTCTGATTACTCTAGTACCAGTGAAGTGGACACCAAAGATGAAGAAAGTGAGGTTGATGTTTCGGTCATGGATATCCTTCCAGTCACACCGACTCATGAACCCATAAAATTATCTGAAGAAGAAATTGATGATCATCTCCAACAAATAAAGATTGGTGATGCTGTGATGGAGAGTGAGAAGGAATCCTACCTCCAGCTCTTTCGAAGGTACATACACCTATTCACTTTTGATTACAAGGAACTCCATCAAGTAAGTTGGGTAGAACATTCTATTGAGCTGGTAGATGGTGCTAAGCCCATAAAGCAAATGCCATATAGAATGAATCCTAATTTTTCCAAGACTGTAAAAGAAGAAATAGATAAGTTGCTTGATGCAGGATTCATATTTGTTGTGGAGAATTCAGAATGGGTTTCTCCCATTGTGATCTCAATAAAAAAGAATGGGAAGCTACGCATTTGTGTTGATTATAGGAAGCTCAATAAGGTAAAAAAGAAGGATCATTACCCTCTTCCATTCTCAGATCAGATCTTGGATGAAGTAGCTGGCCAGGAGTGCTATAGTTTTGCTGATGGATATAGTGGATACAACCAAGTTTGTATAGCAGAGAAAGATCAGCTGAAGACCACGTTCACCACTCCTTGGGGAACGTTTGCTTATAGAGTTATGCCTTTTGGGTTGTGTAATGCTCCAGAAACATTCCAGCGCTTGATGAATAGGGTGTTTGAACCCTACATTGGGAACTTCATCAGAGTATTTCTGGATGATTTTTACATCTATGGGAGCAAGATGGACCACCTGCACCAGATGGAGACAACATTTCAAAGGTTAGATGAAGCACAAGCCTCACTAAACCCTACAAAGTGTGTCTTTGGATGTTCTAAAGGTGTTTTGTTAGGGCATGTTGTATCTAGAGATGGTATTGGTACTGATCCTGATAAAGTTTCAAAAATCAAAGAGTTACCATTTCCTATGAATAGAAGTAAGTTGAGATCATTTTTAGGCCATGTGGGTTACTATAGAAGGTTCATCAAGAATTTCTCAAAGATTACACAGCCACTAACCCAGTTCTTGAAGAAGGATGTTACTTATGAACCAGGAAATAAGGCGCATGAAGCTTTTGAACAACTGAAGGAAGCTCTGGTGTCTTCACCTATTTTAAAGAATCCATATTGGAGCAAGCCATTCATTGTGTATACTGATGCCTCAGATGCAGCACTAGGAAGTACTCTGAGCCAAAAGGATGAAAATGGGAATGATCATCCAAGTTTACTTTGGGAGCAGACAAATGAGCAGTGCTGAGGTAAATTATACTATAACTGAAAAAGAGGCTCTAGCTATCATTTTTGCTATAAAGAAGTTTAGAAATTACTTGCTAGGGCAGAAATTTATAGTTGTAACAGATCATCAGGCTCTAAAATATATTGTAAATAAGCCTAACCCATCAGGGAGGATAGCAAGATGGATAATTTTGCTACAAGAATTTGAATTTGATATTATAGATAGGCCAGGAAAGAAGCATGTCAATGCAGATGCACTCTCTCGAGCCTATGATGGTTTAGGTTCATCTTGTGATGATGATGATTTCCCAGATGCAACATTGTTATCCCTTGACACAATCCCTAGTGAATACATAGATATTTGGAATTATCTAAATGAATTCAAGTTTCCTGATGGTGCCAATGCAAAGACTAAGAGGAAGATTACTCAAGCCAGTCATCCATATTCTATTCTGCATGGAGTATTATTTCGAATAGGACCTGATGGATAGTACAAGAGAGCAGTTGGACGTGATCAAGGGAAGGAGCTGATAGAAGAATTCCACAATGGTACATGTGGAGGACACTTCTCTGGACAACTTACAGCAAGAAGGATCTTGGATGCAGGTTATCACTGGCCCACTCTTTTTAGAGATTGTTATAATTATTGTAAGACATGTGATATTTGTCAAACACATGGTAACCGTAAGACTTCATCAGCTCCATTATGCCCTATTCTTCCACTTGGTCCCTTTGAAAAGTGGGGAATAGACATTGTAGGTCCACTTCCAACTACCCCATGCCAAAATAAGTATATTGTAGTTGCCACAGATTATTTAACCAAGTGGGTTGAAGCTAGGCCATTGAAAACAACTTCCATGGATGAAGTGGCAAGGTTCATATATGAACGCATTGTCACCAGATTTGGTTGTCCATTAGAAATTGTAACAGATCAAGGAAGCCACTTCATTAATGAGGTGGTAGAAGCCCTAGTCAATAAGTTTTCTATTAAGCACAGGAAGGCAACAACATACAAGCCAAGCACAAATGGACAGGTGGAACGAACAAATTTTGTGTTGTGTCAAATTCTAGCAAAAGATGCAGCCTTGCAGGTACATAAGTGGGATAAAAGGATTCATGCAGCATTGTGGGCATATAGGGCAACATCAAAGTCAGCAACAGGATACTCCCCATTTCAGTTGGCTTATGGCATTGATCCAGTTCTTCCTATTGAGTTTGATATTCCCACTGTGAGAGTTATGAAAAATGAAAGGATGGATGAAAGTGATTCAGTAAAAGAAAGGTTGGTACATCTTCATTTGCTAGAGGAAATGAGGGAAATAGCGAAGGATACAAGCTATAAGAAGAAAATGAAGCAGAAGGAATACTTTGATCAAAAGATCCATTGGTCTCCATTTCATGTGAATGACTTGGTTCTAGTATATGATTCCAGATACAAAAAAAGAAGACAGAGAAAATTTCTTCCAAAATGGATGGGGCCCTACAAAATAGCAGTTGTGCATGAAAATGGTACATATCGACTGGAGGAATTGGATGGTACTCCCATTACGAAATGGGTCAACCATGACAAGTTAAATATTTTCCAGGCACCAGCTTCAGAATGTCCATAAGAGTCTACTCCGAGGACGGAGTAGAAGTTAGGAAGGGGGAAAATGTCGACATTAAAATTTTCCTCCGTAATTTCTATTTTATTAATGTATGTATTAGGAATAGGATGTTGTTAAGTATAATTAGTAGTGGCATCCAATAGAAGATAACGACACCATCAGTATGGTGCCACCAATAATGTAGAGTACGGTAATAGTCAAAGTACAATAGGAATGTTGTAAAAAGTAAATATTTGTCGTAAGTGGTCTGGTAATGTTAAAATGTCAAAGTTGGGATAAGTAGAGAAGTAGGGTCTACATGATTAGGAATTAGAAATATTATATTTGTAATAAGGACAAAGAGTGATGTCATAAATATTTTGTGTATTTTATTTGTGGAAAAGTCTAAAAAGGTGGAACCCATGTGAGATGATAAGGTTTATCTTATCTTAGAAGATAAGCCTACATGTAAAGGCAAGAGTTTAGGCATGGAATATGATTGGCTGGAAGAGATTTCCTATCCTATCTTAGAGATAGGGTGGATAAGCCTGAATTCCTATAAATAAAGAGGCCACCCCCCTCATTTAGCATAGAGGAAGTAGTGAGAAATATTGTATGAGTAAGTGTGTAAAGGAAGCCATCATTTAGAAGGTGTGTTAAAGAATCCATTGTGAAGTTTCTCCCATAGTTATTGTTGGAAGGCAAGTGAAGTCAGTAACACTTGAAGTACCTCATGGGTGAGATTGTAACAATTTCATGTTGATATTATAATTTACACTTATATTTTCAGATTTTTCATCATTCCTTCGTATCATAGTCTATGGTATTCTTGTGTTATGTTTGTTGTTGTGTTTCCAGATTACATCCACCAAACTAAAGGACTATGCATTAGTAAATAATCATAGCACGAGGAGTTCCCGGTGGTGAATTATCATAGTCGTATTGGGGATGATAGAACCAAAATAGAAACACTATAAAAAGTATACAAAAGTACCACCTAATAACCTAAGGACTTGAACAAATTTAGATATTTCCCACTATAAGGAAGTGGGAGAGGAGAACCATCCATGTAATACAAATAGAATGAATTCTCTTCAGCAATGTGTTTGATTTTAAAAGGACCGAGCCAAAGGGAATCAAAATTACCATGGTTTCCTTGAGGTTCATGCCTTTTTTCCCACAACAAAACAATATCTCCCACTTGAAAATATCTGGGTCTGTCTTTGTTGTCAAACATAGAGCTTTCACCTTCAATTGATGAGCTGATATTCTATACAAAACCTGTAACCTATCTTCATCCAGCTTCTGGAGATACATGATCCTCTTGTCCAAGGAACTACTAAAACTTGAATCTTCAATGGTTTTCATTAGATGCAAGGATAGCAATTCCACCATGACTGGCATTTAAGCTTCTATACCATACACCATTTGGAAAGGAGACATTCCAATTTCTCTATTGGGTGTAATTTTATCGGCCCAAGTGCATCATATAGCTTCTTATGCCAATTCCACTGAGAATCATTTACAAGCTTTCTAACTATGTTTACCAAGTTCTTATTTGTTGATTCTTCCTATCCATTCCCTTGGGGATAGTAATCCGAAGAATGAGTAAGTGAGATTCCATACCCATAGCAGAAGTCCATCATCTCAGCAGAAGAAAATTTGGAAGCATTGTTAGTCACAATTTTATTTGGAGTCCCAAACCTGATCAATATGTTCTCCTTAATGAAGTTGCAAACTACCTCAGAAGTAATGCTCTTGACTGGGATGGTCTCTACCCACTTTACTGAAGTAGTCTGTAGCAGTTAACACACAAGTATGCCCAGCACTAGAAGATGGGTTAAGAGTTCCAATGAAATCCAAGCCTCACTGTTGAAAAGGGTCATCAATTACTACTGATTTAGTGGCAAAGTGACCAACTTAGGTCTCCCAACAAAATTCTGATAGGCTTCACACTTTCCTACCCAGTTGGATGCATCTCTGAAAAATGTGGGCCAATAACAACCAGCATGAAGTATTTTATGAGCTATTACAGCAGAGGAGAAATGACCCCCACAATCCTGGTCATGAAAAGCTGAGAACAACTTCTTTTGTTGCTCTTTTTCTACACACTTCAAAAACCTTCCATCTATGCCTCAATTGAACAAAGCACTTTCCCATAGCACATATTGTGCATGACCTTAGTTTGATGGCTCTCTTCTCTTTAGCACTTAAGTGAGAGAGACACTCATCCATAGGTAAGAAAGTGAGCAATATCAACGTACCATACATCCATTGTCGAGCTAAGGAACAAAACAACATAGACATCAACTCCATCTTTGGACAACTCCTTGGTAGCTCCCTCAGTAATGAGTTCACAGCAGCTCCTTCAGCGATGAGTTCACACAGGCCCTTTACCTTGAACCAAATTATGTTGGCCTGATGTCAAGATAATACTCCTATCACTTTTGCTACCCAATGACCTCTCTTGGTTCCAAATTCTTGCTAAGTGAGAATTTATTTTTTTGTTGTATCAGGCACCATCACCACCAAGATGATAATTAAGGATGTAAAAACCTAAACTACTTGACAACTTTAACCACTACAAAATCATGTTTCTCCATCATGGTGTACTTCAGCTCTTGAGTTTTCAAGACATAAATAATGAGTGCAATTGAGAGCTCATTGTTTTCAGAATCCTTTTGAGTCAACACAATAGCCAAGGTATTCCCCATAACATAGCAATATATAATGAAATCCTTGCTAAAATCAGGGCATGCTAAGATACGAGTCTTCGAAATAGCTTTCTTGATGCCTTTAAATGCTCCCTTTCCTTTAGAGGACCAACCAAACATTTGATTTCCTTTCATCATTTGAGCAATGCTCATAGTCAACTCTGAAAATCAGGAATGAATCTTCTTAGGAAGTTGATCTTACCAAAGAAGGAGTGCACCCCCTTTTTACTTGTGGGAAGAGGAATCTACATGATTTCTTGGACTCTCTCTAGATTGATCTTGATTCCTTGGAAACAATGTGCCCCAAAAATTTACCTTCAGTGACATAAAAGACATATTTTTTGGGATTTAAAGAGACTCCATGTTCTTTGCAATTTTGGAGGACTATTTCAAGTTGCTGAAAGTGATCTGCCCTAGTCTTGGAAAACACAGTCAAATCATCAAGGTATACAAAAATTCCTTTTCCATTTAGATTGTCAAAAGTTAGGTCCATTTCCCTCTGAAAAGTGGCATAAGTGTTGATAAGACCAAAAGGCATCCTCTTGTAGGCAAAGGTACCCCAAGGTGTAGTAAAAGCTATCTTATGCTGATCTGCAGTATTGAATTCTACTTGATTATACCCTGAGAATCTATCCAACATAGATGACATCTCTGAGCCTGTGACAAATTTCAATACTTGATCCATCGTGGAGAGAGGATAGTTATCTTTCAAGGAGGCCTAATTCAAATTCCTAAAATCAACACATATATGAATCTCACCATTCTTCTTCCTGACATGTACAATGTTGGAAATACACGTTGAATGATGTAAAGGGGAAAATGATCCTTTCCTTCAGCACCTTCTGGATCTCTTGGAAAATGGTGTCAGCAATTTTAGGATTGTATTTCCTTTGTCTCTGCTTGAATGGTTTGATTCTAGGTTTCAGAGGGATAAAATGTTGCATCTCCTTTGGTTGAAAAAGCCTTGAGGTCATCATATGAATAAGCAAGAACATCAACATACCTTTTTAGTATATTTACTACTTTCTTCTTCTCTTCTTGAGTGCAACATTTTCTGATATTGACCATTTTTGGATTATGAAGACTTCCAATATTCACTTTCTCAGTCTCAGTAGATTTTCGGGCTCCTTGGTAAACTTTAGATTTCATATATCTATCATTTTTATCAAAAATATCCTCCAAACTCACTAGCCCTTTAGGAATTTTGTTGCCATTCATTTTGATGCATCCATCTTGATCCATCACTTCTTTCACACCCTCTTCATTTGATGACACACATTCTCAAGGTAGATTGTCACTTCCTTCAAAATACAGCTGGTCAAAATTAACCCTAAGTTCCAAGAAAGAGAGAAAGTGTTGATCATCATTGAAGACTTGCCAATTATTTGCATTATATAGTACGATGGGCCTATGAATCATCTCAATTGTGAATTTCTCTTGAGTGAAATTTTTGTGAGGAATCAACAAAGACCTAGAGACAACTAGCGAATTATCTCTTGTGTTCTTTTCTCTTGACACAACTTCAATGGAAAAAACATCAAGGAATTCAATTGAATCTTAGACCAGATTCCTATAGTGCTTTAACCTTCTTTTCTTGACTTGGTAAAGATCCATGACTTGTTTTATAATTATCTCTACATCTCCTCAAGCAAGAAGGTTCTTCACTCCCATTTCCTTCACCATGCTCAACCCCAAGAATAACGGCCTCATACTTGGCAGTGTTGTTGGTATTTTTAAAACTAAAGTTTGAAGGAGAAAGGATGAACCTTACCCCGAAGAGAAATGAGCATTACACCAGCTCTAGAGCCAGATGAGGAACAAATTTTCATCAAACTCAAAAGTCCACACATCATTAGGATCTAGAAACACTCCCTTTGGTAGACTTGTCTCCTCTTATGGGCATGATCATGTAGTTCCCATGCTCAATATCTGTATACAATATTTGTGCTTTAGGATAATGTGTCTTTTGTGAAATATACTCTACTTGTTTCTCAGGCAACAACTTCTTCATCTTCCCATTGACAGGGATCAAGGCATGTGACCAATCCATTTGGATTTCCCCTCCTACCTCCTTGAAAAAGTTCCTACTTAGCAACATGCCATAGGAAGGAGGGATATCAGACAACCAAGATGGTAGCCAAGACCATCTTCTTTAGTAAAGTAATAAAAGCTACTTGTGCATCTTGAATTAGGCCAACCAAAGGTACTTTCTTGCTCTCCATGGAATGACATGAACCAAAGGTATGTGTTAGGGTCAGACCCAAAGTCTGGGCTACCTTGGTAGGCATTACGTTATCTGATGCTCCTGAATTCATGACATAGTTACTGTGTTTATGGCCAAATATGAGAAGGGTCATATAGAATGGTTCAATTTTCTCATTAGGGGAAGTGACTGTAGCCACAAGGCTATGTTGAGGCAGAGAAGGAGTGGGAAAGAGGCCTTCAGAAGAATGGGCTCAGGTTTTAGATTTAGAATTTACAAAGTTAACCATCTTGGTAAAGGCTTTAGGATGAGTTTGATGGAACTCTGCCTCAGAAATCTGAATCTTGGTCTTTTTAAGATGGTCTATAATGTCAAAGGATCTGGATGTGGATGGGGAATCATTTCTAGGAGTAGGAGGAGTTTTTGATCTATCAACTTTACCAGTTGTTGGATGAGAATTCTCTAAAGTAGAAGTAGAGGAAGAAGGACTAGAAGATATTACCTTTTGGGTGGAAGTAATAGGAATAGGAGCTCCTCTTCTTGTAATCACTGGGATGGTGATGGGGCATTCCTTGGATATTTTTGCAGGTTGCACCACTTTTTCCTTTTTGTTGGTTTACTCTCGGGTCATAACAACATATGACTCACTGTTCATCTTAGCCACTACATCATCATAGTCATCTTAATCATCCACACCTTCAGTGGTGAGGAAATGAACCCGAGAACCACCAGGATCCTCTAGTTATTTGTCAGATTCCTCTTCTTTTTAATCACAGAGCCCATTTTCTTCCTCATCATCAGGCTCAAGAACCTGACAAGTAGTATTGTTAGGCACCTTGAGGGGTGGACCTTCAGTGGCCAACCTAGTTTGAGAAGAGGGAAAGCGGTTCCTGGGCTAAAATTTCTTCCTTGGAACATCTTGATATAGAGCATGCTGAGTCAACTGTTTCTTGATGGCAATGAGGTCATTAGCTAGCTTTTGCACCAACTGGTCTGCATTACCTCCAAGAGAAGAGGAATAAGAAGATGCTTTGGGTTTGAAAAACTCCCCTTTCAGCTTGCCAGACATGATCAAGTCATCTTCCACTCTAACAGCTAATCTTTGATCAACAGCCAAAGTTGCAAGATTTGCTCTCCTCAGGGCATAGCTTACTTCTGACAATTGAGAATTCAAGAAGAAACAATTCTAAATCTGATCAACAGCCCTAATATCTAGTGGAATATTGTTAATAAACTTGTTGAACTTGGCCACAAATTATCTCATAGGTTCATGTAGCTCATTCTTGATTTGAGAAATCTAAGCTAGCAAAGCATGCACATCTTCAGCAGGTTCGAAATGTTGCTCAAACTTAGACCTCATAGTAGTCCAATCGGTGATGGTCCCAGAAGGAACATGGTAAAAATTATCTTGCAAGGTCTCCACAAACAACCTAATAGAGACATCCTCATGTTAAACTTGAAGGACCCCCACATGCAACAATGAAGGTTGCAATGTGTTCATCAGGGTACACTTTTCCATTACCTCTAAATTTATGGAAAATTTTCTTGTTACCCCTAGGTAATTCATGCAATGGCTGAGGAAGAGAAAGATGTCCAACCCATTTTCCCCAAGGAAAAGGTGCCACCATCTTTTGAAGAAAAGGTTGAAGGGGAACTGAGACACAAGCAAGTATCAAAGCACAAAGAGGACTGAGTTGTTATTAAGGAATGCTATTCTTCGAATCTCTATTTTTTACAGGAGGTGTGCTTATAGAACAAGTTCCTCTATTCCTTCTTGCTGGAAGAGAGAGGATTTATTACTCCAGAAACTGAAAATGGAAATCCTCGACCCTGAGATATTTCTTCCTGTATGTATACCATAGAGTTGTCAGACCAACAATGATCTTGAAATTGTTCCTTTAGAAAGAGATACATTTGAAAGTTTGATCCCTAGTGGAGTCACCAAAAACTGTTGGGTTTCATATTTGTACTCGGAATGAAACCACAGTCAAAGGACAACAAGTCCTTCCTCTTTAATGGGAGAGGTTCCCTTATTGAAACTAGAGGAAAAACCTATGTACAAATAAAAAATCTTTCATTCAATGGTGGTTTCCCGACATCCCGAAATGTGTTTTACGCATGGAAAGTAATCAATATGTGAGGATAGAAGACTTGAAGAGATGAATGAGGTAGAAGAAGACAATACTTTTCAGGAAAAAGAGATGGCAGAGAAGACCCTTATATGTACTAAGCAAATGAGACATAGAATAGAACCATTCACATTTATGACAGGCACAATTTGCAAACTCAAAGTTACTGAGATTGTATAAACTAGAACACAAAGTTTCTAAGCATGTGAAGATTAAACGATTCACGAATCAGAGCAAGAAGGAAAGAGAAATAGAAGAAAATGGGAAAACCTTTGTATTGATTTCTTTCAATTCTAAGTTACAGTTTTAGAATCTCAAAATTCCAACCCGTTACAATGAGCCAAGCTTAGGTTTTTATAGATCAAGCCCTGAGAGAAGAAGAAAAGGCGGCGGGAAATCAGATTAGAAATCCAAAAAATAACCAGCGGTGCTCCTACAAATTCACCCATAATCTGCTAGATCTAGTTCCCCATGCCTGCTTGCTATGTTAGAGAATATGGCAGACCAAAATCCATGACCATACCGGTAGTGGAAGTAGTCAGATCCCACACTAACAGAGTGGAAGATTTTTTTTAGATTTTTCCCATCACAACTTGCCAAACATAATATTTTATGTTTCCATGGCATGGAGGAGGTTGAGATATTTCCAACAGTACCATGTTTGTAGAATTTCAAGAATTGGATCGAAAAATGTGCTCATTTGAATATTGGGGTCGTGGGTGGGCAATATTTGAAAGAGTCTATCCGTACTGGGTCTATGTGGCAGTTTTGCATGCCTTGAAGTTTTGGATTCTTCGTCACATTCTTAAAATCATGCTATATTGACACGTGGTGGATTCTATGAGCTCCTTGAGTCCCATTGTATTTTTCTTGAGTCTCTTTGCTTGGCCGGCCAAAGATATGACCTTGGAAATGTGGAGGCTTGGTGCTTGTTTAGAAACCTTCCCCAAAATTTACTCTTGAAACAACGTGCTGAGCTGACACTTGGCTTCCTCTGTTGGCCTATCTTTGCTTTGACTATTCAACCTCGACACTGTCCCCTTTTTCAGACCTGGGACACGTGGAAGACCTGTGCTCATTTGAAAACCCACCCCAAAATTTCATTTTTGGAATAGTTCCGTGTTGACACTTGGAAGCCTTCCTAGGTTCTTGGGTTTTTTAATGGCCACTCTTAATTTTTATGGGACCTAAATATGTGGTGGACTGGCACACATTTGAGGATTGCCTTTTGGATCGTGCTTTGAAATTACACCGTTGAGGCACGTGGAGGCTTCCGCCGACCCACTAATACTTAGTCATTTTCAACAATCGACTCTCTCTCTTTTTTGGACCTGGGACACGTGGAGGACTGGCGCATGTTTGAGTCCCCACCTTGGGATCCCATCTTGAAATTGCATCGAGTCGACACTTGGTAGCATCCACTAAGTTGAAGAATTTTCAATGCCCTATGCAACTTGTGGGTTTCTAGACACGTGGAAGCCTCGGTGCTCGTTTGGGACTCCAACTTGGGATTTTATCTTTAATGGAGCGCTAGTTGGAAACTTGGCAGCGTCTATTGAGTCTCTATACTTAGGCAATTTTTGGGGCTCATTCTGAATCATTTCAAAGCCCAATGAATTTGATCCTTCATTGATTCTTCTCCTTCGAGCCTCTGGTTATTTGACACTATTTTATCCTTCCTCGACCCTGGTATTCTATTTTAGAGCCTGGCTGTAACCTGTTTTCTAGATTTGAAGCATGGGTTCATTCAATGGAGCCATTTTAAAAATTTATTCTTGCACAGAGTTGTTTAATCTTTGGAATGGGCCTACCACTCCATGTAATATTTCCTCTGTTTCATGGTCACAAGATTTGAATATGATTTCTCTGGTTTCTCTTGTGCAGGTTCATGACTGACCAATTTTACTCAGGAGGTAAAATATGGGTAGCAGTACTGACTGAAAATTTGTGAAACCTAGCTTTAGAAGAGGGGAAGTTTTTGGCAACAACATAGTTGAGATTTTGTTAATGGAGGTAGATCATGATGATCTATAAGTCATTTGATACCAGAACAAGCAAGAACCACAGAAATAAATTTTTGTAAGACATATTTCAACGTTCGAGGATGATGCAATTGACACATAATTTAGCTGCATATATGTTGTTTACCAATTTTTGGAAAATTTTAAATTTGCTACAATTGTTTTTGGATTTTAAATGATTTTATAATTTTTTATTTTTTTATTTATTTTAAATTTTGTTGGTTGTTATATGATTTGTATCACCTTGTTATATTATGAGATAGCTTTGGATGATATCATACTTGTATGTTTGATAAGATACCTTTGACTAAGATGTTTATATTTTTGATATTGGTTTGGGGGGGATAGATTTATGATCATGTGCAACCCCTCTTGCCCAATTGGTGAGACTGCATTTGATGATTAGCTTTTAGTATACATGTGTGATGTAGAATAAGCATATTTTTTGATATATAATGTATAGATGTGATGTATATGTGTGATATGATGATGAAATTATAACACAATTTACAAGCATAGGTTTAAACAAATCTAATCAATGCAACAAATTTATTTACAAGTATGCAATACCAAATGGACTCAATGCAATACACTACAGACTAAAGTGATATTCAATCTAAGTAAGCAAATGAATCTAATTTAAAGCATATAGTATGAAAAATTAATGCATACCTCTGAATGGTTCCATTCTCTCATGTCATTATCAAATCCATTGTCATAATGGCTCCCTAACTGTTCATTCTCATCTTCCACTTGGATTACTTATTATTCTCCATTCTTTCTCAAGTATGAACCTTCCTTGTCTTTTTTGATCCCTATTTGGATTCCCTTTATACCTATCAATGTTGGTTCAATGTTAGGAAATAGGCTCCATGGACTTTCCTCTAATATCTGATCTTTTATGACTCTAGAAGCTTGTTGTTTGACTATAGTTCCTTCTTCTTTACCCTTGCTTACATTTAATATAGCACTATCTTCTTTATCATCTTTACCAAGACCCTCTTAATACTTTGCATTCATTTCTCTGTTCACCTAGTTAGATACTTGTTTTGTGAACTCTCCCTTGAACTCATCAAATAGTCTCTTAACCTGCCCATATTTTGATACTCTTCTTTTAAATTTTCAAGAAGTATTTTGGACTGTACTTGTCCTATGTCTCTAAATAAATACATTTTATTCGAGACTGAGTTACATTTTGTCCATTTGGTTACATACCCCATCTCAAACTCTAAACTAATTCCATGTCCTTGGTATTTCTTCATACTTCTAAACCTTATACCTGTGTATTTTATTACATAGTTTCTTTAAGGTAATTATCCTTATCAATACACCAATCCACAGATTGGAGGTTATTTTATTCTTGTCCTATCTTGACACCAAATTTTTGTTCACACCTCTTATAAATATTAAACAAGAAAATACATGAAAATTTACCTTTTAGCTAATCAATTTTCCTAGATTATTGAATGTGACACTTTTTCATACAGTTAAATTGATTAGAGTTTAAGCATTGAAAACCAAATAATAATACACCAAAATAATATATTTAGAGTTGAAAATTTTTAGGATCTCTATTCATTATAGAAGTATTACATATATAGCTTTCTTTGATCCTATAATGAAGGAGTAAACATAAATCCATATTAACTCTCCTATAACATCTTAACACACTCCTAAGATCACTCAACTATCCCATTATTCACTCAACCATTCTTTATCTCTGAGTTGTACAAGACAACTCATTATTTGCACACACTAATATAATAATGTTACACAATATTTGGATTTTGATCCTTTTCACTCTGGTTCTCTTGCTTATCCTGGCTTTTAGGCCTTCTTTGTATTCAAGGGTATAGTCCCTTTCAAAAAACTATTTGCCAATAATAATAAAAAAAATGTTACACAATATTTATTTAACATTCACTCCCCTATTGTTAACATTGTTATTTACCTACATAAACTCCCCTAATATTGACATGGTATAATATAAATCTGTCTTCTACTACAACGTGCTGCATGAGCTTCCCTCATAATTTGGATCAAAAGAAAGGCATGTAAACTTTCAACTGGCTGACTGTCTTGCTGTACATGACCAAAACTATGCGATGGAACACATCCCACATTTAATCCATGAAAATAATGCACTCAAAATTCCACTGGCAGATCATCTTCATAAATAAGGAAGGAAGTCAGAGGACCACAATACCTAGTAAAAGTTTTATCTACCTTTTTACATATGTGGTTTTTTGGATTGACCACCAAACCTTTCCAAATCTATGAGTGTTGCAATAAATTTAGAGACACTTTCTACAATATTTTCTACTAGGAGGTTACATATAGGAATTTCTCACACATTACAATTGAATAGGAATTTAATTCTATTCTTATTACAAAGCAAAAAAACAATAGAAAACACACAACAAAAAAAACATGGACACCAAATCTTCATGCGGCCTTGTCGATGGTGCCTAACGAGAGGTCCTTGGTTGTCCTCCTGCCTCCGTTTCCTCCAGCCTTTATAGTTCTACTACTTAGTTAGAAAAAAGTGTTGATGAAGTTCAATTTACAAACTCCTAGGTGTCGGTTTCAACTGATATTACACCCCCTCACTTGGATGTCAGCGTAAAAGTGAAAGTGCGCCCAAAAAAAGTGAGATAATTTTTTTTAATTCAATATATTTGGGACATCTTATTCATTGATAGAGGTTACATTTTATAATATTTTGTACTCCTTATTTCATGGTTTCAAACTTCATCTTTAATCCCTACAACATCTCAACACACTCCTAAGATCACTCAACTATCCCATTATTCACTCAACCATTCTTTATCTTTGAGTTGTACAAGACAACTCATTATTTGCACACACTAATATAATAATGTTACACAATATTTATATAACACATACTTGTCATGGAATGAAGATCAACCAAGCCTTTTTATTTTTTCAACACTGTCTCACCAAACCTCATAAGAGCTGTTAAGTATCCATTGTTCCACTCTTATTTTAATATGGACTGAGATGTTCTTCTCATTGCTTTTATCAACTCTTTATGTTTCTCCTTTACTTCTTGGTATATCTTCACACTTCCTTCAAAATGACACATGACCTTCCTATGTTGCTTAAAACTATACATGGGCTGATCTAACCCTAAAAATTTCATCTTTTCCTTATACTTCTTTCTGACTTTCCTTCCTTGTATGGCCGGTAACCACAAAGACCCGTTCATGTTCTTGACAATCACTTCTTCCATTTTCCCCTTGAATAGATCTCTTACTTCCTGTTGATCTCTACACTTGCATTATTTATTCTTCTTAATTACTTCCTGAACACTATTAAAGATGGACATATAGAACTTGATGGTCCTCTCAAATTTCCTTATTACCAATTCCTTCTCACCTTCATACCTGATTTCACTATAATCTTGTTTAATGAAATAAAATTCTTCAATGCTAAAAACTGAACTCTTTTTCACCTCTACAAGTGTGTGAAACATTTTGATTTAGACCAGTTCCTTTTTTTAAATTGTCTCCATATATGAAATTATCCAAGCTTTGTATGTCCTCTAACAGTTGCTCCATGTTTTTATACACAAGCTCAAATTTTGGTGGTTCTTCAATCTGTTGCCATAATGCTTCAAATTTCCATTTATCTCCCCTATCCTTTACTCTTTCTTTGTCATTGTTCACAAGAGAAAGAGACGACTCTTCCTTCTTCACATCACATTCATCAAGATCTACAAACATAATTTCAAAAACATAGTTATAATGAAAACTTTGAGATTTATTAGTTCTTCCTTGTGCCATGGCTGCTTCTTCTTCACACTTCATTTTCTTCTCTTCATCTTCTATCACACTTCATTTTCAATTGCATCTTCATCCTCTTTCAACATCATTGTTATCCGACTCTTTCTTATCTTCATCAATATTTAGGTTATAAAATTGTCCAATTAACTTAACTTCTACATTATCTTAAAGAGAGGCTAGGAATGCCTTTATCACCTCCTCTTCTACCAACGTTCCTTTTTCTTCATCTAAAACTATATCATTCAATGTTGTTTGTTCATTCTTAGACTGATCATCATTTTTCACTATTATACCTACATAATTGGATACAAACTCATTTTTTGGATCAAAAACCTAAGGATCAACTACCCCTATGGAATTACTTTTCTTTGTTTATCTTGTATTCTTTAATTACTCCTTCATTTCCATCATCACACTCTTGTTCCCATTTTCTTCGAGTTATCCCTTCAAGGGTATCAAGGTGTGTTGAATTCTATCTTTCACAAATACATATGTATTCTTATTCCCATTATGATTTTCTTTCCTATCATACTACCAAGGTCTTACTAACAAGACACGACATACATCCATAGGTACAAGGATACACGTTACCTGGTATTTTTAGCTTCCTATCTAAAATTCAACTTGACATTGTTCATTTACCATCAAATGATTCCCTTGTTGCACCCAACACATATTATATGGTGTGGGGTGAGGAAATTTCTTTAATTTCACCTTCTCTACCATCTTTGTAGATACCAAATTTTCAGTACTCCCATTATCAATAATCAAATCACAACATTTTCCTTGAGATTTACATCTTGTCTTAAACAAATTCCTTCTTTGAGTGATAAAATTCATTACTTTGTTTTGTTTTGGTACCATTCTCGTCATCAAAAGAGATTTACCTTCCTTTTACTCACGTCCATTAGAAATTGTTTCTCTTCCCTTTCATAGTTGGCACTCCATGATCCATTTCTAAATACACATTAGCTCTATGACCTTTTTATTTTTGACATTTATAAGATTTTTATTTAAAGTGAGTATTTTGGAAAAAATTACCTTTGTTAGGTGGTTACATGCGTTGAACTTGATGTCCTTGTAGTCCTACAGGTTTGATCATAGCTTCTTTCTTGGTCATTTGTTCTTTCAAGAAACTTATCTCCTCCATCATTATTATCTCTCCGTATTCTATATCCTCAAATTTCAAAAACAAATCTCTCACCACCTCATCTAACTTGTCTCCCAAGTACTGTCCTCCTCCTCTTAGCTACACCATTTTTTCCTTTCACCTAGAATCACAACTTATTTCAAGCCTTTAAGGGTTAGTAATTCTCTTAAGACCTTCTAGATACTTGCATCCACATGTTTCGGTTTTCTTTTGCATCATAAATTTATATCTGGATCTTAACTTGTGCACAAGTGGTATAACTCTATTACCACAAAATGATGTGCCTTCTTAGATTAGTAAATGGAGTTCTAAAAATGTAGATTTTTTGAATCCCAAACAAGATAAATTGAATAAATACCTTGATCCAAATCACTTGTTTGATATTTTTCTCTTCATGATGATAAAGAAAACATATGATCCTACTCAATTTGCCCTCCTCTTTTGTCCTCAAGTCTCAGAATGTAATAATGCAATATTTGTTCTTATGAGATAATTATTATATAATATCACTTCTTTTTTAATTATATTTGTTCTATAAAATTGATCAACTTATACTTTGTATGGAATCATCTTAAATTGGTGTATCACCTGATCTTTATCCTCTCTTACTTACTATTAATAACCTTCCTTTGATGACTATGACCTTGTTATCAAAGTTGCTTCTCCAAGGCATGGACTCATACATCACATGAATGTATATATGTTCCAAAGGACTAAACAATTCACATTTAAAACACTTATAGATCTCCATTCATAACTTTATCTAACGGTCATATGTGGTCATAACTAAAAAAGAGTTGTTTATTAGACTTATAGTCACCTCTAGGCTTGAACTTAAATCTTGTAGCCCTCAAAAGCTTGACATTTGAGGATAATTTATTTTATCCCCATAATATAGAAAAAGTAAACATAGATTTGGATATCCATTAGAGAGTTGTAAATTATATGAGTAGTGCATGCTAGGTTACCTTGTATGTAATGTCACTTTTTGCATGCTGATATAGGCCTAATTAGGCCTCCCAAATGGCCATGAACATGGTGTAGGATGTTTCCAAGGTGAATTCAACTATATAACCTATATAACAAAGTATGATGGAGTAATTCACCATTACCACAGTCATGTTTAAGCTGTTCTTACTCTAAAACTTCATAAAACCCACTTTTATAACAATTATTAAGGAGTCAAATGCCTAAATTGTAAGGTTTGACATGGGAATTACTTGCCAAGAGTTATAGTATTTACACTTTTTGGTGATGAAAGGTACCAATAAGAATTCCAAGATCCCAAAAATTTATAATTTTACACCGTACCTTTTGAAAGATCCAAAAAGCCCTAGTTCAGGGGCAACACGGACAAATTTAAGCACACAAAATACATAGAGTCACTTCAAGACCTCAAATAAATTTTTTTATTCTTGTATTAATGTTCCTTAACTTCTCCATGCATCACATTCATCCATCAAGCTCCATTTCACTAACTTTAAACCTCATGCTCTCAGTCTGCGCAAGATTATCAACTGATGTATTGAAAGAAATACACCAAAGTTACAAAAATACACCTTTATTTCATTCTAACACTTCAACATTACTCCATACATACCTATCCAGGCATCCTAATTTCCTATTACATGAAGATACACATATTTAGGCCAAAATTATACTTTTGGAACTTATCTCATATCCTTATTCTTACTCAAATACACCATAAGAAGACTCAACAACCATCTAAACATGAAATGATGATAAATTTAACACTAACCTTCCTAATATATTGTACATGGAATCCTCCTCATGATGGCATGGCTTTAAAGACCCTATTTATCCTACATTCTTCCTTTACCTAGTAGAACTTACCCTTACAAATTGCTTACAAGCACATATTCACCTTTAACACCATGTCAAGGTGATTTTAAAACTTGAAAGAACATGGATGGTTTCATGAGATCTTAAAGGGAATTACAACTTCTTGAATCCTCTCATGATGGTGTTTTATGCATTTAATAGCCCTTATATAATTCAAATTGGCATTTTGGGGGGGGGGGGGGAAATGGCAAACCCTGACATAAATTTGAATTCTTGGTCTGTAAGACCACTTAAAGCATATAACTACCCCCATTTACACATATTGAGGTCAATTTCTTGGTCTTGAGCCCATGCTGTTGCATTAGATTACAACTTCATATAGGAAGGAAATTCAATTTTACACCACACTACAAGGGTGCGAGCATATTTTTTATAGGAAGTACGGCCCACATCAAACTATGTTGGACAATAATGCTTCATGCATTGTGTTTTTGGCTGAGTTTCCAATCTTGAAGTTTGAACAATAGAGCATTAGTGTTCTCAGTGATATGAAACAAGGTTTATCTAAAATCATAAGGGAGTATGATATGTGGTTTAAGACTATGTTGTCCAAATTGTCTTATGATATCCATCCAAGTCAGCATGGACATTGGTTTGTTGGAGGTTTTATGACTCCGTTCCATAGAGATTTATCTCATAAGAAATATGTGGATCTGCACAAGGATCTAGAATAATCTCTATGTGTTGAAGTGGCTGGGAGTGCTAATACTGGAGTGAGCCCATTTTTGGAAGCATAGATATTAGTTATTTCTAAGAAACTAGAGAATTTATTTTCCAATTTAGCACATGAGAAGCGCAACGGTATATGATGCACATATTGCAAGGTTGAAGGAAACACTGAGGATAGTTTCCCACATAATTTAGTGTGTAAGTTTTCATAGTCATGTGAGATCTACTACTTTGAATCTGATGTCTGGAATTGTCCTCTCTTGAAGTGTGTGAATATGAAGATTGAATCTATGTATTTGAAGATTTGTAATGCGCACACTTATGAGGAAAAGGATTTTTGGCTGATAGATCAACTTCATGAAGCATGTAATATTTCATGCAAGCAGACCAAAGTGGAAATAATATCTCAAGTACATAATGTGCATCCTTCTTAAGAATGTAAGAATAGAGGAGGTGGATTCTATTGAGGATATAGAAGCAGAGGTTATGGAGGTAGAAGTAGTTTTTCGTGTGGGACCTATTATACTTGTGGGTCCCCAGATCATTACCAATATGATTTTCCATAGAATATAGTCTACACATGGTGTGGGAAGCATCATAAGTTAGAGGATTATTTGGACTTGTATGAGCACATGTATAAGAACAAGAAGAAGGAAAAGGGCACAAAGATGACTAAGGTGTAGCACATGAAGGGTGATCAATGGATACCAAAGAAGATAATTTATTATAAGTTACAATATTTTTTAGTCACTACTCCCATTGATGTAGTGTGCATGTATGAACCTCTCAAAGCAAGACCACTCACCACGAGAGAAGAAGTCATACATGTCAAGTATCTGGACCTTACTCATTAGAAGGAACTCTATTAAGAGACCATGGGAGTCATCAGAGAGTTTCTAGGAAAGATATAATGTTTAAAGGATAAGGCAAAAAAGAGAGAATGATAAAATAATGTTGATCTCCCACAGAAAGATGTGGATAATCTAAAGGAGGTGTGTAATATGTTGTACCAAGAGAATATAATTCCTCTCTGAGGGGAATGGTTTTGTGAAAAGGTAACACACGCTGGATTTGAGTGTGAGTGAAAAATACTACATGAAAATTTTCCAGGTCACAAAAACATGAGTACGATAAGGAGATTACATTGGATGCAATGATTAATGGGTGGTTGGTAAGAAATATTTTGATAGATACATGTACTGAGGTAAATTTTCTCACTCTAGATGCATGGAATTAGATGGGGAGACCTATATTAGAGTCATCGTAAAATGTGTTGTATATGAAAAATAATACAAGGGATATGTCTATTGGGATGTTGAAGGATGATTTTATTATAAGTCAGGGGCAAAGTTTACTTGAGACTTTGAGGTATTATAGATTTTTGAAGTAGAAAAATTTTCAGCATTACTTGTGTGACCATTGTGTTATGCAAACAATCCAGACATATGATTCAATAAGGGATACATTATTTTTTTAGAATATAAATGAGCACATTATTATACCTCTAAATGAATCATAATCTACACCATATGTTGAGCCTCTAAGTGAAGAAGATCTGAATAGGATTCATGCGCACACATTATAGGACACTGAGATTATGGAACCATCAAAGGAAGGTGTGTTGTAGTGGGGATATGCACAGTCAATTAGTAATACCACAAGTTTTTCTTATGATAATTGGTCCCATAGTACATGTGAAATGGATGGGCATGAGATAAAGGGGTGAGTGGCTAGAACGATCAGACCACGCATGGTTAGGTTCATCGAAAATGTTCAGTAACGTAGATATACTGGTGAAGAAAATATTGAGTCTTGCGCACCATGGAGGAACATTGGAAGAATGATTTTGATCGAAGGAAAATGTTGGTTTATACCTTGTGTGGAATAAAAGTGCATTACTGGGAAACACACAAAGATAACTTGTTAGGTTGGTGAGAGGTGAGAATCACCTTTTCAATAAGGATCACATGGAGTAATGTGCCTACACATATATGTGAATATCATGGAAATAATGATTCTTTGGTAAACTTATATAATTGTGAGATAATATGGGTGTAAGGATAGGATTCCTTACCACCATCTATGGGTACATAAATTCCATTCCACTTTGTGGGGCTTCCCGCATGTGTGGTATGTACATGCTTAGCTCAAACAAGTGATTATAAGTTTCAAGATATGACTAAAGGTATGGTCCATAAATTTTATTATGTTTTAAATAAACCCCCAGTACATGAATCATTATAGACTATGAAGCACATCATGTTGGGGGATGGTGCATATGAATAATATCTCATGTTGGAGTTAATGGTAGAGTTTGATTCCAAAGTGCACCTGGATGTTGAGGTAACTAAATATTTACAAATGGGTTATGCATGTATAGAGAAAGAAAAGGTGAAATGTTTTACCTCATTGATGAGAAGAAGTTGAGAATTTGGAGGTTATGCATATAGTAGGTGTGTGTGATGTAATGGACACAAAAAATGATAAGGATCGCACATACTATGTGCCCATGCAGATAAAGAAGGTAAACATTGGTACTGAAGATGTACTCTAGGAGGCCATAATTGGAGTTATTGTTCAAAAAAGGAGGTAGCAAAGATCATTGAGAAGAGTGAACCCCTCATTAGGAGAAATGAAAATTAAGATGAAAGAAGATGTGCGCCCAATTTGGAAGAGACCTAATAGGATGAATCTGAACCTCCATGTAAAAGTAAAGAAGGAAATTGCTAAAATTCTTAAGTCTTGAATCATTGCACCAATTAAGGAATCTGAGAGGGTTATCCCTATGGTTATAAACATCAACAAATATGGGTCGATTAGAATCTATGTACATTGCAGATAACTTAATGATACATGCATCATAGATCCTTTTCCCGCCTCATTCACCAAATATCCTTAAAGGATTCATAATGAGCGAGATATATTCTTTTAGAGATGGTTTTTTTCAAGTTATCATCAGGTCTGCATTGCACCAGAAGACCTAAAAAAACCACTTTCACTACTGAGTGGGGAAGCTTCGCATATAATTTTATGTCTTTTGGATTAAAAAGTTAATGTGTTGTGTTTTCAAGAATTTTTGTGTATGCATTGAATGATTTTATTCACAAGTTCTTATAGGTCTATTCAGATGATTAGACTATATATGGATTAGTTAAGGATCACTATGAGAATTTGAGGCCAATGTTTGAAAGATGCAGGCAATTGATAATTTCTCTTAATATTAATAAGTTTATTTTTGCTACACCCTTTGGAACTCTACTTGGGCACATCATATGTAAGGAAGGATTATTGGTAGACCCTGCCAAGATAGCTATGATACAGGGTTTAGAAGAGTGTACCAATAAGAGTGAATTACATGGAGTTTTGGGGCATACTGGTTATTACAGGAATTTATCAAGGGATATGAAAATATTTTCATGCCCCTGGAAGAGTTGCTAAAATAAAAAGGTAAATTTTATTGGGGTGACACACAACAATAGGATTTTGAGGCATTGAAGGAGAGACTTACCACTACACCAACCTTGCACTTTCCTTCATGGAATAACCCTTTTCATGTGCATGTTCATGCCTAAGCTTATGCTATTAGTATATTCTTAGTGTAACCTAGAGATGGAAATGTGGATCACCCCATATGCTTTACAAGTAGGAAGTTGACACCAGGGGAGTAGAATTACACTACCACGGAATGGGAGTCATTATCTATGATCTACGCATTTCATAATTTTAGTCAATACTTGTGGCTGAACCATTTATTTTTTATGTAGATCATATGGCAAATAAATACTTGGTCAACACGCCTATTTTTCAAGGGCACATCTATAGGTGGATACTTATTTTTAAGGAATTTTATTTCACAATTGTTGTAAAGACAAAAAATAGTAACTTAGGCCTGATCGCTTATCAAGATTAAATTATAGTGAGGAAACATAGAGTATTGAGGATATAATGTCTGATGCATATTTATTTAGGTTGAACCAAGCACTCAAAAATGTGGAGGACATAATAGTATTCTTGTATACTATACTAACATTAGAGTGACTTGTTGGGTTTTAAAATTGTACTTCAATAAACCACAGTCAGGGGACAACAAGTCCCTCCTCTTTATGGGAGAGGTTCCCTTATTGAATTCCAGAAAAAATTCTTATATACATATGTACAACTTTCAAAGTGGGCATTTTTGATATTTTGAAGCGTTTTATGCCCAAAATATTATCAATACAAAATAATATAAGAACTAAGGAGATGAGAGAGGAAGAACATAACAATACTTTCAGGTAATATAGATAACAGAGTATAACCTTATGCGTATTGAGAAAAGGAGATGCAAAATGGAATCATTTACATTTATAACAGATATAATTTCATAGACACAAAGTCCCCCAAAATCATATTAACAAGAACACAACGTTTCTAATCATGCAAAGATGGATGATTCACAAATTCAAACAACAAAAGAAGGAATAACAGAGGAAGAAAGGGAAAAAATTCTATATTGATTACTTTCGAATCTATTACATCTACAGAGTACAAGGATCCAACCCTGAACAATGGCATAGAGAACTCACTAAATAGCTTCCAAAAATGGTTACATTTGGTTACAAAAAATGCTGAAACTGATTCAAGAAACTGACATCTGAAATTCTCTAACACACCAGCCATTTCCATGCCTAGTAGCAAAACCAGATGCATCATATCACAGTCATTCATCCTGCTTTCACAAACTTTGAATTTCAGCCGTCCATGTGGGAGAGATTTAGCTAAAGTAGGTTGGGGGAAAATTTTTATGTTTTGTGTATTTTAGAGAAATGGCACTTCTGAACATTTTTGGCCCGCCCATCCACTTTTGATATGGGCTCTCCATGTGGCTTCTCTTGGGCGTCAGTGTGGCTGCGGGTCACTTCATAACTTTTATGCTTGTCCGCAACAAAACCAAAATTCCAAAAGTGACTCGATGATCCGCCTCTCCGCTTTGAATTTTGATGTGGGCTCGATATTGGACTTTTTCCCATCCTGGCGAAGTCACGACTAATATTGAAACTTTAATCCCTTTTGGAAATAAGACCAAATTTCCAAAAGTTCTCAAATGACTCACCTCCCTGCTTTGAATTTTGATAACAACCACGTGTCCCTTTGTGGGGCCAAAGTAAGATTTTTTTCTGTGCCACTTCATAATTTTAAAAATCCAATTAGGATCTAGCGAAGACATGTAGTGCCCACATTTTACACACCCAAATACAACAGTAAAATACCAGGATAATTTTTTTTGACTCACAATGCTCACTACACACAACACAAAAAGGGCTCCAAGTATAGAAACTCGACTTGCATATGAAAATCACATAAGTCATCGACTCACATAGACACATGAAAACAACATAGGCATGTTGATGCCAAAATTTTCCCAATGAATGAATACTAGCAATGACCCAACCACAAGAAACATGACTTCAAGAATGATGAACCCACAACACATCATTTCTTTAAATGTATTTTAGTTATGATTAAAATTCTAGGAACATTATTGTACAAGGATAAATTCCTCATTTATCCACCTACAGAAACTTTAAGTTCATTCCACATTTAATTTATAGTTCGACCATTTTGAGTTAGCTTCTTATTCTTTACAAAATTTCCATAACTAACATACTTATTTAGGCATAAATCAAATTGCATACAAAGTACTTAATTATCTTATTATTATGTTAAGAATATTCTTCTCAAACATTTATTTTATGTCTATAGTTTTAACCTTACAACTCAAATGAAAGTAACTTGATATCCAAAATGCAATAAAATGATTTAACAGAGATTTAGATACAAGGTAGTTTTTTTACCAAAAACATTCCTCGATCATGAAATAGAGATTTCCCTACCACGGTTATTCTAAATCAATTACTTGTGGAATTCCATTTTGATTTATATATGTAATTTTTTTTCTTGAAGGTTGATCACACCAAGAATAATTCATATTCTTTGAAAAAAAAAGAATATGTTTTATTGAGTTATAAGGTCTACAAGGGTGGCATTTTTCCGAACCTCAAATCTCGTCTTTACTCTTATATGCTTTATTTTCTACGTCACATTATGATCTTTTTTTTTTTTTTTTGCATTGTCTTGAAAAGGAGTTAAAAACTGTTTGTCTAACCTCTTAAAGATAAAAAAGATAAGGAGACTTGAAGCTACACACGCACCCTAAGCCAACCTCCAAATCAAATGAGGTTTAGATTAATTCCAACTTCATCTAAGGGTCTACCCCTCAACTATATGTGAGTTTTAAGCAAGAGGACAAATTAATGCTAAACCACCTTCCTGAAAGGACCAAGGTGTTATGTTGAGAGAAATCAAGGTAACACATTTAGTTAAACAGGGCTAAGGGGTTCATTAACAAGAGTATAAGGCCTAAAATCAACTAATTCACAACCTCCATCCATGTCATCTGGATCCAACCAAGTTTTCACTCGATGAAGAACTTTAAGTTTAAATCTATCTTTGAATGACAAGGTAGTCCGCTAGGCTACGAAGGAGGGGTTAGCTCTACACACTCAAAGAAAAGTTTAACTGTGTCACTCCTGTCAGATGGGTTTAAGACAATGTCACTAAACCTATTGGCTAAGACGATAAGTCCATCCTCGAGCTCTGATTTTCCTAAATTGGGACATTCCATTGAGAGCAAAGATTAAGTTCATCCTACTGTTTTCAATGTCTTCTACGGTAAGGAGTATCTCACATGAAAAACAAGTTATGTCCTGATGTTGAACAATGGTAGTGTGTTTTCGATTAAAACTCTTCATTACATTTACAAAGTATGAATGCACAAGATGAATCATTAATCATTTATTGAACACTAAACATACACTACAAGATATTACTTCAAATTCATTTAACTTATATAAATATCAACCCCTTTTAACCATGTGTTCTCTGAATCAAAATTGAACCTAAGATTAAATGCACATTTCCTAGATGTCCTAGAAACCAACATCTCATACATAGCAACAAATTATCAAATATAACCTTCTGAAACATGAGACTACAAAATATATTTATTCATTTAAAAATGAACTATATAAATTACAATGATAATTAATGCATTACACAATGCCTTTACATCATCATTATTTCATCCTGTAAAAACACGTGAGCATGATATCAACGATAATTCGCTGGCATGACATCTACCCTAACCTAACGTAAGTATCATTTTTCAGTTTCCCATTTACATATGACAATAATTAAAATTTGTAATTGAAATAAAAAGGTCTAGAAACATGTATTCATTGCATTTCATTTTTCTTCATTTTGTAACCTAGGAGAGAGAAAGAGAAGGGAAAAGAGAGAAAACACAATTTTGTCAAAAGTTCTAATGCACACAACAAGTTACACTATAGAGTTTTAAATACTTATTTGTATGTGTTAAGAGTTTACAGGGTGGTTTGGAAACCCTACGAGGGTCCACAACTTTCTATTTTTACATTTTCTTACTAGCTAGAAAAACGTACAAAATGCGCTCGGAGGATAAGAAACAACTTCCAAAAGTTATATTCCGATGAGAAGGCACACCATGATCAACTTTCTACGTGTCCCCAGATATACCAAGAGTTCATAGCAACTGACAGAAATGGGAAAGAGTGAACAGTTTGTGTTTGGTAGCTAGTTCTCTGGGGCCACTGGTCGTAGTTGACCCAGTTGCAAATGAACAAAATTTAGCTCGAGGGCCTTGAAAACTGCATCCATAACTAACGTTCGATGGATGAGCACGCAATGAGACACTTCCTACAAGTTCCCCTATATGGGGATAATTCATCAGAGTCGACGGGACTGAGAACTAGAAAACCATTTTCAAACGGCGACAAGTCAAAATTGGTCCAGTTTGACCTCGTCAAACTATGGCCAGAGGCCTACAAAATGGCTTTGCCAAACTATCCAGAAGAGTGATTTTCCCTAAGATGAATGTTCCATGCAATTTTCTAGTATAAACACTAGAGGTTTGTGAAGACAGGAAATAATTTCTCTATCCAACATTCAAATGGCGGTTCAAAATGAAAGCCAACTTTTTAGATTTGACAGCTTTCTACTGCTGTAAACCAGTGTAACAGGGCTCCTATAAGAGCATCAAAAATATCACAAATGTTCATTCGGGGTCAATCCAATGGTCCAGGTGATTCCTCACATAACAAGGTACACAAATGAAGCCTAACATCTCATTTTCAGAGTTTCGAAGGGTACTTAATGAGTCTCCAAAAAATGCAAAAATTAACTATTTAAATAGGGAGAAGGTCAACATTATTACTGGAAAGTCAATTTCATTTGGTCGATAAGACAATGTTTGTAGCGATCTAGTTGGGTAAGAAGTTTTCTACATCACCTTAGAATGAGGGTGGGAGTTCATGGTTTAATACAGAAGAGTTATTTTGATTTTGTGAGTTACAACACTACCTTTCATTGTTTTTGCAATGAGTTGATGTAAACATTTAAATGCATTAAAAACCTAATATTTTAAGATTCTATTAATCTTTAAAAGAGAACTAAAATATGAGAATTATGAGAGGTAAGGGAAGATGAACCATGCCTGGAGAATGAATTCGGTTGAAACTGCGGGATTTGGTTCAGTATCTTGCTTGGGCACATCGTCAAATAGATCACGAGCATCCACAACTCCACCATTTACATACACATCAATCATAAAATCTATAACTACATATTTGAAACCATTCTTCTACTCTGATCACATTTCTCCTACCTTCTGGATTCGACCCACCACTTGTTGAGCATGATCAAATGGCTTCTTATTGTTGTTGTTTGGATAGAATGATATCTTTCTCCTTTTGTGCATAGCCTCAAATCTTGCAACCATGAGACCATGATTTTTTGAAGGCATTTTTTCAAACACTTCACATGCCTTAAGCATGCATCCACATTTTGCAAATTCTCATGTGCTCATCAAACACCAAGAAAACATATCCACATAGCCACCACATGCCGGATTGGCATGTTGATGATACAATATAGGGTTTCCTCAAGATAACCGGCATGGCTAAGAATTTCAATCATGCAAACATAATGATTAATTATAGGCATGATTCTATAAGAGGAACTCATGCCATCAAAGTATTTACAACCCTCATGCACTGAACTTGCATAACTAAATGCTAATAAAACAAAAATGAAACTTACATGGTCAGGGTATGTTCCATAAGACCACATCTCTTTGAGGCATTTTGTCAAACGGTTGACTTTCCTTGTGTATGCTTATGAAATTTGCATACTTGTCTACTAGCGCACTTGCATCAAAAAAACCTCTACTATTATGCTTTGGCGGTTGTTCGAGGTCTTCTTTAAAGCTCCCATTTTGACAGAGGCTGGGGGGATGCTGGAGAAGGTTGTGGAGTTTGGATTTACATGTACCAATTTCATTTGCTTGAAAGTTTCCAAGGCCTTTTCAACAAACTCATTTTTGCTCATCCTGCAATCATTGTATTCCATAAAGCACATTTCTTTCAGGCATTGTCAAACAGTTCGCATGATTCCACATTTTACATATGTATCTACCAGGGCTCTTCCTACTAAAACACACAAAAATCCCTTCTCCATAATGCTTTGGTGAATGTCTACACCCCAGTTTCAAATCTCTTATTTTGGCACAGGCTGGGGAGTATGCTAGCAAATGAAAATTGATGGGGTTGGAACCATGTTTTCTACGCACATGTGAAATAGTGTGACTGTCTCTTGAGGAAACCCCCACATTTTCTTAACCCAGCTAAAACCATACTCCATGCGAAGCTATCTCATTTTCTTCATTTGGTCAAACCCTTGTAACAACGCTGTGTTCTGTGAGGTGGCCACGCGGGTTCAAAGGATTTTTCCCCATGCATTCTTCAGCCTCTGGTGGATGTGTGGAATGGATCAGGGCTCCCATCCTCCCCCTCCATGGCAGCGGTGGCTTCACTTCACTCTCTAGAAAAACCAAAAGATGGAAATAGTCCCCAATGGGGCCCGAGCCCCCTTTGCCCTAAACCGCCCCACAATAATTTTTTTTTTGGTTTTCTTTAACATTTTTAAAAAGAAGATAAAAACCCTAAAATGAAGGACAATCCATAATGAAAACATAGTTTAAGGTAATCCATCATAATATCTTATAAAATTTTGACGCCAAAACCTAACGCTCATAAATCGACTAATAAAACAAGTACGTAAGAAACCCTGGGTCGACCAAGGAGGAACTAGAGGAGGAGTTTCGAAAATGAATGCAAGAAAAGGAACAACCCCAACATCACAACAAGATACCCTCCTCTTGCGCTAATCAAGGCTCGATCCATGAAGTGACCAAACCAAACAATAAAATCACTTATCGATAATTTAACAAGGTTGATAACAAATCGATGATCAGATAACAAAGTTATCATTGATCGATAAATGAAATAATAATAATAATAATAATATTATTATTATTATTATTATTATCACTTATTAATACTTATTAATTGCATTAACATGAACCAACTTACGATCTTGATAAATTGAGCACATAGTTTTCCTTTAATAGGAGGAAAAACGTATTGGACGAGGCGAGGGCCAACCACAGAAAACATCAACACAACACGAGAAGACACGAAGACATGGGAGAAATTCCAATTGTTCTCTATGAAAAAGGTGAAGCCAACAAAAGATCAATAGGAGCACCACAGTGTTAAATGGTTAGTAACACAGTCGTCTAAGAAGAAAAAGAAGAACGATGAACGGGGCATTACAAGACATGGGGGGTAATTCAAAATTTTTTCAAATGTAAAAAAAGTCACAAGTTCACAAAAAGACCCACCACACCACATCCAATTAGAGGGTAACCACATAATTGTGGATGCTGAAAAAGAATTTGATGGGAAGATGACCGTAGAAAAATGTAGAGAAGGCGAAAAAAAACACCACCATTCGCACCCGAATCAAATATTTTTCCTACAGAAAGATAGATGCAAGGAATACAATGCTCAATGCGGTCCATAAACATAGAAAAAGATTGATAAATTCCACACATCCATGAAAGGATATAGAATTTTTTTTTAAAATGCACATAATGAGGAATTTTAAATGGAACTGGCGGGATTAAAAACCAAGTACCAACACTTGGGACCTATAAATTCATCTTTCACAAGGGGGGGAATTTTAGGGCAACAACAACTGGCTCTTTCTAGGTATGACTTGACTTGGACAAAGGAACGAGGCAAGACAAGAATCCAAGAAAAAATCTGGGAAGGTAGACCAGTGCCTTATCCATTGGGAAAAATAGATTCAAAGGAAAAAACCACTACAAAAGACAACACACACGCAACGAGAAAACAAACAAACCAAAAAGGAAAGACCAAAAACAAAACACAAAATAATGGCCAAAAACATAAACATTGTACACAATATACAGAAGGACTGCCTAATCACCTAGGACTTGAACAACTTCAAATATTTCCCACTATAAGGAAGTGGGAGATAAGATCCATCCATATAATCCAAGTAGAAATAATTTTATCCACCAAAGTGTTTGATTTTTAAAGGACCAAGACAAAGAGAATCAAACTTACCATGGCTTCACTGAGGTTCATGTCTTTTGTCCCACAAAAAAACAATGTCTCCCACTTGAAAATCTCTGGGTCTAGCTTTCTTGTCAAAGAAAGCTTTCACCTTCAATTGATGAGATGAGATTCTATCAAAAACTTACAACCTATCTTCATCTAGCTTGTGGAGGATAACATGATCCTCTTGTCTAAGGAACTGGGTGAAACTTGTATATTCAATATCCTTTATTAAGTGTAAGGCTGGAAATTCCACTGTTACTGGTAGTTGAGCTTTAACACCATACACTACCTGGAATGGAGACATCCTAATTGCTCTTTTGGGTGTAATTTTATCTTCCCAGAGAGCATCATAGAGATTTTTTTACCAATTCCTTTGAGAGTCATTGACAACATTCTGAACAACGGTTACTAGATTCTTATTTGTTGATTCTACTTATCCATTCCCTTGGGAGTAGTAGTCTAAAGAATGAGCAAGGGAGATTCCATAACCATAACAAAAATCCATAATCTCAGAAGAATAAAAATTCGAAGCAATATCTGTCACAATATTGTTTGGTACCCCAAACCTTATCAAGATGTTCTCTTTGATGAAATTACACACCACCTCAGAAGTAGTGCTTTTGATTGGAATAGCCTCTACCCACTTTGTGAAGTAAGTTGTAGCAATTAGCATGTGAGTATTCCCAGGAAATGGAAGGTGGATTAATAGTTCCAATTAAATCCAATCCCCACTATTGAAAAGGAACATCAATCACTACTGGATTTAGTGGTAAAGCAACCAACTTAGGAATCCCAAAAAAAGTATGTCAGGATTCATACTTACCTGCCCATTTTAATGCATCTCTGAACAATGTAGGCCAATAGTACCCTACACAAAGGATATTATGGGTAGTGACAGTAGAAGAGGAATTACCTCCATAAGCCTGATCATGAAAATCTGAAAATAACTTCTTCTGTTTCTCTTTGTCCACACATTTAAGGAATCTTCCATCTATGGCTCGCTTGAATAAAGCATTTTCCCATAATACATATTGTGCAGACCTTAGCTTAATAGCTCTCTTTTCCTTGGCACTCAAGTGGGATGGACACTCCCCATAAGTAAGAAAATGTGCAATACCAGCATATCATTAATTTGTTGAACTGAGGAAGAGGAAAACATGAACATCAACTGCTTCTTGGGACCATTCTACATCAGCTCCTTCAGGAATAAGCTCACATAAGCCTTTACTCAAAACTAGCTTATTTGGCTTGATATCAAGGTCATATTCTTGTACTTTTGCTACCCAATTGCCTCTCTTAGTTCCAAACTCCTATTTTGTAAGAATATAATTGATGCTTGTATCAGGTACAAGCACAACAGAGTGAGAATTAAGAATATTAAAACAAAACTACTTGACAACTTTGACCACTGCAAAAGCATGTTTCTCCATAATAGTATATTTCAATTCATGAGCTTTCAGAACATAGGTCATGAATACAATTGAAAGTTCATGATCCTCAGAATTTCTCTGAGTTAACACAATAACCAAGGTACTCTCCGTAGCATAGTAATAGATGATAAAATGCTTGCTGAAATCAAGATATGCTAAGATGTGAGTCTTAGCAACGGATTTCTTAATACCTTCAAATGCTTCTTTACCTTTAGAAGACCAACCAAAGTTTTTCTTTCCTTTCATCATGTGAGTGATGCTCATAGTCAGTTCTACAAAATTAGGAATGAATCTCCTCAGGAAGTTTATCTTACCAAAGAAAGACTGAACACCCTTTTTGCTTGTGGGAAGAGGAATCTACTGGATTTCTTGAACTATTTCTGGATCTATCTTTATTCCTTCTTTAGAGACAATATGCCCCAAAAAATTGCTTTCAATAACACAAAAGACATACTTCTTAGGATTGAGAGAAATTCCATGTTCTCTACATTTCTGGAGGACTGCTTCAAGATGCTGAAAGTGATCTGCCCTTGTTTTGGAGAAAATTGTCAAATCATCAAGGTACACAACAATACACTTTCCTTTAGACGGCCAAAATACAAGTCCATTTCCCTCTGAAAGGTGGCACCAACATTGATAAGACCAAAAGGCATTATCTTGTAGAAAAAGGTGCCCTAAGGTGTAGTAAAAATAGTTTTGTGTTGATCTGGGGTACTGACTTCCACCTGATTATACCTAGAGAACCCATCTAGCATAGACAACATCTCAGAGCTTGTGACAACTTGCAAAACTTGATCCATCATGGGGAGAGGATAGTTGTCTTTTAGAGAGGCCTGATTCAAATTCCTGAAATCTACACTGATGCAGATCTCACCATTATTTTTTATGACATGCACAATGTTGGCAATCCATGTTGAATGATGTATAGGGAAAATAATATTTTCCTTTAATAACTTCTTTATCTCTTGAAAAATAGTGCCAACAACCTTTGGATTGTATTTACTTTGTTTCAAATTGAAAGGTTTGATCCCAGGTTTTAAAGGGATAAAGTGTTGCATTACTTTGACTGGAAAGCCTTGAGATCATCATATGAATAATCAAGAACATTAGCATACCTTTTTAATAGATTAACTACTTTCTTCTTCTCTTCCTGAGTGAAGCATTTTCCAATTTTCACTATCTTGGTTCATCAAGACTCCCAATATTAATCTTTTCACATTCAGCAGACTGTAAAGCTCCGTGGGAAGCTATAGAATTAATGTACCTATCATGCTTATCAAACAGATCTTCCAAAATCACCAACCCTTTAGGGACATTGTTACCTTTCAATTTGATGTAGCCATCTTGATACATCTCTTCCTTGATATCTCCTTCATTAGAGGATACACACTCTCTAGGAAAAGTCTCACTTCCTTCAAAATATAATTGGTTGAAGTTGTTCGTAAGGTCCAAAAATGAGCACAAGTGTTGATCATCATTGAAAACCTACCAATTGCTTGCGTTATCTAGTAAAATAGGCCTATGAATCATTTAAATGGTAAATTTCTCCTGAGAGAAATATGGGTGAGGATTAAAGAAAGATCCTGAGACAACTAGAGAATCAACTCTAGTGTTCTTCTCTCTTGGCACAACTTCAATGAAGAAAGCATCAAAAAACTCAATGGAATCCCAGACAAGATTTCTATAATGCTTTAATATCCTATTCTTCACTTGAAAAATATCCCTGACTTGTTTGACAATCAGCTGTACATCTCTATGACCACAAAGATTTTTCACTCTCATTTATTTTTCCGTGTTTAATCCAAGTATGAGTGCCTCATATTCAGCTGTATTGTTTTTATTTTCAAAACAAAGCTTAATGAAAAAGGATGAATCTTCCCTTTTGGAGAGGTTAGCACCACACCAGCCCCAGAACCAACTGAAGAGCAACTTCCATCAAATTCCAAAGAAAAAATGCCATTAGGATCATGAATAACTTCATTAGGGGGTTTTGCCTCATCTTTTGACATGATCATGTAGTTACCATGCCATATATCTTCATAGAGTATCTGTGATTTTGGATCATCAGTATTTTGTAGAATGTATTCAGTTTGTTTCTTAGGTAGTAGCTTCTTCATTTTTCCATTGAGTGGGATCAAAACGTGTGACTAATCCATCTGAATTTTACCTCCTACATCCTTATAGAAATTCATACTCAGCAACTTTTCTCTGGAAAAGCAGCAAAAGCAACTTGTGCATATTTAATTCTTCCAACCAAAGGTAATTCTCTACTCTCCATGGAATAGCATGAACCAAAGGTACATGTTAGAGTTAGGCCTAAAGCATGAGCTACCCTTTGCAGGCATTACTACTAGTAAAAATCTACCTCTGAAATTTGGATTTTGGTATTTTTGAGGTGATTAATGATATCAAAAGACCTGGAGGTGGATGGGGCATCACTACTAGGAATAGGAGAAACTTTTGATTTATCAAATTTAGGAATTAAAGGAAAAGAAGTTTTGGAAATAGATGTAGAAGGAGGAGGATTAGCATTACTCACCTTTGGCATGGAGGTAGTGGGAATAAGAGCTCCTCTTCTTACAACCACTAGAATAGTTATAGGAAACTCCTTGGATTTCTTAGTAGGCTGCATCACTTTTTCATTTTTGTTCATTTTCTCTAGAGTCATAACAACATATGACTCACTATTAATCTCTATCACTCATTCATCATATTCATCTTCATCATCTATACCTTCAGTGGTAAGGAAATGAACTTGAGATCCACCAAGCTCCCCTAGTTCTTCATCAACCTCTTATTCTAGTTCTTCATAGAGTTCATTAAAATCCCCATCATTAGGTTCCTGAACTTCACAATTTTCATTGATTGGAACCTTGATGGGTGGGCATTCAATAGCCAATCTAGTCTGAGAAGAAGGCAAACGGTTCATGGGCTGAAAATTCTTCCTTGGAATATCTTGGTAAGGAGTATGTTGAGCCAATTATTTCTTGATAGAAATGAGATCATTTGCAAGCTTCTGTACTAACTGATCAAAATTGGATCCAAGGGAAGAGGAAGAAGAAGATGCTTTAGATTTAAAGGATTCTCTTTTCAGTTTACCAGACATGATTAAATCATCCTCAACATTAATAGCCAAATGTTGATCAACATTCAGAGTTGTAAGGTTAGCTATCCTTAGTGCATAGCTTACTTCAGATAATTGAGCATTGAGGAAGAAGAATTTTTGGATTTGATCTACAGGAAGAGTGTTCTGTGGAATTTTATGAATGAGCTTGTTGAATTTGGCCACAAATTCTCTCATGGGCTTGAATGGTTCCTTCTTGATATGAGATATTTGAGCTAATAGAGCATGTACATATTTAGTAGGTTTGAAATGTTTCTCAAACCAAGTTGTCATGGTGTTCCAATTAGTGATAGACCCAGTAGGAAGATGATAAAACCAATCAGCAGCATTGTCCTACAATGTCTCCACAAAAATCCTGGTAGAGACATCTTCATGTTCAACCCCAAGAATCCCACATGCAACAATGAAGGCTACAATGTGTTCATCTGGATGAGCCTTCCCAGCACCCTAGAATTTGGTAAAACTTTTCCTGTTACCCCTAGGTAACTCATGCAATGGTTGAGGAAGAGCAAGAGGCCTAACCTATTGTCCCCAAGACAAAGGGGCTGTCATCTTTGGAAAAATTGGTTGAAGGGGAACTGAAACACCAATAAGTATCAAAGCATGAAGATTAGGAATGAGTTGTTCTTGAGGAATGCTATTCTTGGAATTTCTATCTTTAACATGAGGTGTACTTGTAGAACGAGTTCTTCTGTTCCTTTTTGCTGGAAGAAGAGAGAATTTTTGTTGCTCTAGAAGTTGAAAATGGGAATCTTCTTCTCTGAGAGCCTTTTTACTACGAGTACATCTTAGAGTTGCCAGATTGAAAATGATCTTGAAGTTGTTCTTTTAGAAAGGGATACGTTTGAAACAAAATCCCCAACGAAGTCGGTAAAAACTGTTGGGTTTTAAAATTGTACTTTAACAAACCATACTTAGGGGACATCAAGTCCCTCCTCTTTATGGGAGAGGTTCCCTTACTAAAGGCAAGCAGCAAAAATTATATACAAATGTACAACTTTCAAATTGGGGATTCCTGATATTTTTAAGTGTTCTATACCCAAAAGGTTATCAATACGAAAGATTAGAAGAACTAAGGAGACGAGAGAGGAAGAACATAACAATACTTTCAAGTAATATAGATAGAAGAGTATAACCTTATGTGTATTGAGAAAAGGAGATGCAACATGGAATCATTCTCATTTATAATAGATATAATTTCATAGACACAAAGTTCCTAAAATCATATTAACAAGAACACAAAGTTTCTTATCATGCAAAGATGGACGATTCACGAATTCAAACAAGGAAAGAAGGAATAACAGAGGAAGAAAGGGAAATTTTTTTGTATTGATTACTTTCAAATGTATTACATCTACAAAGTACTAGGATCCAACCCCGAACAATGGTGTAGAGAACCTGCTTAATAGCTTCCAAAAACAGTTACATTTGGTTACAAAAAATGATGAAATTGATTCAAGAAATTGATGTCTAAACTTCTCTAACACCTTGGCTGTTTCCATGTTTGGCAGAAAAACCAGATGCATCATATCACATCGGTTCATCCTAATTTCAAAAACTTTGAATTTTAGCCATCCACATGGGAGAGATTTAGATGAAGCAGGTCTAGGGAAAACTTTTATAGTTTGTGTCTTTTAGAGAAATGACACTTCAGAACATTTCAGCCAGCCCATCCTCTTTTGATATGGGCTCTACACATGGCTTCTCATGGGTGTCGGTGTGGCCATGGGTCAATTTATAACTTTTATTCCTTTCTACAACAAAACCAAAATTCCTTAAGTGACATGATAATCTACCTTCCCACTTTGACTTTTGATGCAGGCTCGATATTTGACTTTTTCTCGTCCCGACAGATTCACGACCCATTTTACAACTTTAATCCCTTTTGGAAATAAAACCAAATTTCCAAAAGTGATCCGATGACCCGCCTCCCCACTTTGAATTTTGATAACAACCACATTTCCCTTTGCGGGGCCAAAGTAAGATTTTTTTCTCCACCACTTCATAATTTCAAAAAGCCAATCAGGATCCAGCAGAGACACGGGGGTAATTCAACATTTTTGCAAATGTAACAAAAGTCACAAGTTCATAAAAAGACCCATCACACCACATCCAATTAGAGGTGACCAGGTATTTACAGATGCTAGAAAATAATTTGATGGGAAGACGACCATAGAAAAATTCATGGAAGGGGAAAAATGCCACAATTCTTGCCTAAATCAAAGATTTTTCCTGCAGAAAGATAGATGCAAAGAATACAAGGATCCATGAAAGGAGATAGAAAAATGTTTCAAAACGCACAAACTGAGGAATTTTAAATGGAATTGGTGGGATTAAAAAATAAGTACCAACACTTGAGACCTACAAATTCGTCTTTCACAAGAGGGGAATTTTAGGGTGACAACACGACTAAAGTCCCTAGATAAAAATAAGCTTCCCATATGGGTTACACTTTATCAAATGAATGGAGGTGACTCTTATAAAATGGGTAGAGATGAGGTCTTGTACTGATGTGTACTTGAGCATGAGTGTGACACCATTTTATTAAAACTCATACAGGTACAGTAGGAGGACATTATGCAGGTGATGTGACTGCATCCAACATCTTAATTTCTAGTATTTAGTGGGAATCCTTGTATAAAGATGTTAAGAATTTAGTGAAAGCATGTGACCATTTTTAGAACATTGGAAAGCCTCAAAATCAAGATGGGATACCCCTAAGACCTTTTACAAGAACAAAATGTTTTAAGAAGTGGGATGTTGGCTTTGTAGGACCCATTGCACCACCCATACATAGGACTAAAGAACATTACATTATTACATACATATATTATTTGACTAGGTAGCTTGAGCCTACTCCTATAAAGGATTCACTGTATCCATAACATCAAGTTTCATATCGGAAACCATTATTAGTAGGTATGGCTGTCCATTAATCTTAAAAAGTGATAGAGGAAATCATTTCTTAAATGATACAATCAAAATCCTATTGGTAGAGTTTATAGTGGCACACCATAAAACCACCCCTAATAACCATGAAGATAACATTACTATAGAAGATCTTAACAAGATTTTGGGATAAACATTAACAAATATTTTTGATGTTGGAAGAAAGGATTTAGATGATAAAGTGTTAGTTGTAATTTGGGGTTACTGAACCACTTATAAAATATTTAATAAGTCCACACTATTCTATTTGGTGTTTGGCACAGAGGCAATACTACCGGTGGAATTCATGTTGTCATCCCTACGTATTGCACATGCAGGTGGATTAAATAATGAGAAATATGTAGAAGATCACATTGATAAACTAATGCAACTAGATGAGCAGTGTGCTATTGTGCGCTGCAGTTAGAAGACTGAGAAAACACAACAAAAGTTTGGGCATGATAGGTACATTAAGAACAAGGTATTTACAGTTAGCAAGATGATCCTTCTCTATGACTCCAAGTTTGTGTGCTACCTAGGGAAGTTTAAGGTGCCTTGGTTGGGACATTTTGTAGTAACTAATATACTTGAGTTGTTTGTCGTGGACCCTGATAGTGAAAGCCACATTTTATATGTATTTATGCATTTTGAAATCCAGGTCATTATGTATGAGGCTAATTGTAAGTGTGGATGCACTGTGAGAGAGTATTTTGTCAGACTAAATAATAAGGATTGGATGTTTCTGGTGGATGCAGACCATTTTTGGTTGAACCAAGTTAAATTTGTGTCTCTGTTTTATTGCATTATTTTTTGATTTACATTTTCGGCATTATTCATTACATGCTTCTTTATCTGTACCACATGTATAATCCTAACATGATCCAGGCACATGTCAGTTGCAGGTGCTGTATGTAACCATGTTTCCTGATTACTTCAATGGGATTAGAGTGAATTGCTAATATAAATAAGATTCTTGGTGTTTGCAATAAGGTAGTATTACCACTAAGATTAATTTTCCCATTCATGACTTGTGTTTGTATTTCAATTATTTATTTTTCTTGTTTTATTGTAATAAGCACGTTTATGCACAAGAAGCTGAATTTTATTTATCCTTTTTTGCCCTTATCTGAGTAATCTAACCTTCTGAATGTAGAGAATTTAACATTGAATGAACCCATCTTACGCTGGGGGAAACTTTACAATGTCACTTCTGGCATATATCACATGGAATTCTTCCCTTGTACATCCCATATAACATTGGGGGCATCCACGTTTCTTTATTTCCCTACACATTTTATTTGGAAAACTATTGAGAAAACATAAAAAAAGTTCGTATAACTTTTGAAAATTTCAAAAACATACAAATATGTCCCTTGAAAAAATTAAAACATTCAAATACATTTCTTAGAAAACTCCAAAACAATAGAAAATTGTCCTAGAAAACTCCACAAAATCATAAGTGGAGTCACGAAGTTGTAATGGCCTTTAAGGTCTCATGAAACCATCTATGTTCTTTTATGTTGTAAAATCATCTTGACATGCTATCAAAGGTGAATATGTGCTTGTAAGAAAGTTGTAAAGGTGATTTTGACTAGGTAAAGGAAGAATATAGGATAAATAGGGTCTTTAAGGCCATGTAATCATGAGGAGGAGCACATGTATGATTTTTTAGGAAGGTTAGTGTGATATTTATCATCATTTGATGTTTAGATGGTTGTTGAGTCTTTTTAGGGTGTAGTTGAGTAAGAATAGGGATATGAGATAAGTGCCAAAAGTAGAATTTTGGCCTAAATATATGTGTATATTTGAGTAATAGGAAAGTAGGATTCTTGGATAGAAATGTATGGAGTAATGTTGAAGAGTTAGAGTGAAATCAAGGTGTATTTTTGCAAGTTTGGTGTATTTCTTTATATGCATGAGTCGAAAATCCTGTACAGACCGAGAGCATGAGGTTGACTGTTAGAGAAATGGAGCATGATGGATTAATGTGATGCATGGATAAAATAAGTAACATCAATACAATCATAAAAAAGTTTATTTGAGGTCTTTAAGTGACTGTATGTGTTCTGTGTGCTTAAATTTGTCCTCATTGCCCCTGAACTAGGGCTTTTTGGATCTTTCAAAAGGTACAGTGAAAAATTATAAATGTTTGGAATCCTTGAATTCTTATTGGTATCTTTCATCACCAAAAAGTGTAGAGCCTAGATCTTGAAAATTAAGTCCTGTGTCAGACCCTGTAATTCAGGCATTTGACTCCTTGATCACTGCTATAAAAGTGGGTTTTATGAAGTTTTAGAGTAAGACAAGATTAAAAATGACTATGGTAATTTTGAATTTATCCATCACACTTTATTATATAGGTTATATCATTCAATTCACCTTGGAAACATCCTACACAATGTTCATGGCCATCTGGGAGGCCTAATTAGGCCTATATTAGCATGAAAAAAGTGACATTCCGTACAAGGTAACCTAGCCTGCACTCCTCATATAATTTTCACCTGTCTAATGGATATCCAAATCTATGTTTAGTTTTTTATAACAGTGGGATAAAATGAATTATCCTTTAATATAAGGATTTTGAGGGCTACAAGCTTTAACACCAAGCCTGGAGGTGACTATTATTCTAATAAACAACTCCTTTTTAGTTATAAACTCATATGACCATTAGAGAAAGTTATGAATGGAGATCTATATGTTTTTGAAATGTGAATTGTTTATTCCTTTGGAACATATATATATATATATATATATATATATATATATATATATATATATATATATATATATATATATATATATATATATATTCATGATGTATGAATCCATGCCTTGGAGAAGCAACTTTGAGAACAAGGTCATTGTCATCAAAGGAAGGTTATTGATAAAAGTAAGAGAGGATTAAGATCAGGTCATACTGATGAAACCCTAAACTTTTACAATGTAAATTACATGACTAAACAAGGAGAAATAACACCATTTCCATCCATCTAGCTAAGGTTCTAAGTCTAGGAATGTAACATTAAGATAGAAGCTTAAAAAAAATGCTTAACTAGTATGAAAATAGTACAAAATCTAACTAAACATGCCTACTAATATGCTTGAATTACCTAACATAGGCCTAAATAGACCTAAGAGGGAAATCAAATGGTTAGGGTTGTTACTCCAAACAATGTGAAATGGCCTCTCCTTATGCATACTTGGTAATTTTGGATATCCATCCACTAACCCCATTGAAGGCTGTAAACAAGGATTAAACCTGGCTATATATCATATTTGTTATATGATATGCAAATCAATGAATGATGTAATGTATAAGGGAATGAGGTGTACCCTTTTTATAGTTTTCCTTGTGGGAGAAACTTGTATTTTGTTGCATGTGGGACTAAATCCCCAAATTAGTTCAGAATTGATAATCATGATTAGGTGTTGCTAATCACAATTAGTGAATTACCAAGTGATTAAAAGGTGTGAAGCCCTTATCAACCGCTTAGGGTCAACTAGGAGGCTATGATAAGCTTTTAAATCTTGGTGAGACATTGTAGAGGTGAATGGGATGATTTTGAGTGGTTGGAAGATGGGTTTGAATCAATACTAGGGTATATTGACCAAAACAAGGGCAAAATAGGCTCAATTAGCTAATAAATGCTAACTGCCTATTTTGAAGAGGATTTTGACTTATGATTCACCATAAAGTGGCATCCTGAATGTGAAAGGGGTTACATAGTAAAAAAATTGGTGTTAATTTTCTAAATTGATAAGGATCGTTAGTTAATTCGTGAAACCACTAATTATAATGGATTTGGCAAGAATGAGAGTGATTTGTGTGTGTTTTGGCAATAATATTGCAAAAGCAGAATTTAGGTGTCTAGATTTTCCATTGATTGATGTGAAGTTAGTGATTTCACTTAAAATATAGTAGACAAACATAAACAGGTAAATTTTTGAAGAAAAAATAGCAGGATGAAGGATGCCCCCTCGAGTGTCGATGGGTGATAGAAGAAGTCAACCGACATTCAAAAATATGATCAAAATGGATAGAAGAAAATAGGTCAGAATGTGCGTGAAACCCTTAGGTATTTAGAAGGATTTTAGATAGGTATAAATGTGGTTATTTATTTCCCTGGGTGATTTAGAAGAAAAATTAGTAGTGATAATAAATGATAATAGAGAAGAAATGATTAATGGAGAAATATAGGATAAGTCCAAACTTTGCATCCAACCTTTCCATAAGAAACCAATTTATATCATTTTTCTCCTAGGTCTACATCATCTGCCTTTATTTAAAATAAAAAAAGTGTAAGATAACATGAAAATCTAAATTATTAACAATTGTTTATTGCTAAAAATATGCAACTCCATGTAACATACATTATGCAATGCAATATGAGAAAGTAAAATGATATTTAGCTCCATGCAAAATACATTTATGCTATGCAATATGAGAAATTAAACCAATTAACCTAATAAAGAAACTAGTACAATCACATGCATTCAAGAAAATAACGTGTTACACCATTTTTTTGTTATCTATCTGTAGTTCCTAAATGTTCATGTTGTAACAAAAATGGTTTAAAAAAATTCCTCAAGAAATAACACATGTGAGGGAAAAATAGAGGACACAAGTAGTCTTATGGAAAAGCTTTCTTGCACTATGACACAGTCTGTGACAACTCACTGTAGATCACAATGATTTGCAAGTCATTTGAGACCAGAACAAGCAAGAATTGTCTAAAGAAGCTTTTGTAAGACATATTTCAAATTCGAGGATGATGAAATTGACACATAATTTAGCTACATATATGTTGTTTACCAATTTTTGTAGAATTTTAAATTTTACAATTTGAATTTGGATTTTTAACGATTTTATCAAATTTTTTATTTTAAATTTATTTTAAACAATTTTGATTGTTATATGCTTTATATCACCTTGTTAGATTATGAGATAGATTTAGCTGATATCATACTTGTATGTTTGATGAGATACCTTTGAGAAACATGTTTATATTTTTGATATTGGTTTGGGGGGGATATATTTGTGATCATGTGCAACCCCTCTTGCCCTATTGGTGATACTGTATTTGATGATTAGCTTTTAATATACATGCGTTATGTAGACTTAGCATATTTTTTGATATATGATGTATAGATGTGATGGATATGTGTGATATGATGATGAAATTATAACCCAATGTACAAGCACAAGTTTAAATAAATCTAATCAATGCAAAAAATTTATTTACAAGTATGCAATACCAAATGGACTCAATGTAATACACTACAAACTAAAGTGATATTAAATCTAAGTAAGCAAGTGAATCTAATTTTAAGCATATAGAATAAAAAATTAATGCAACCAAAACAATGCAAACTAGTCAGCTAAAACATGTTGGGATGTTTTTGTTGTTTTTGATTTTATTTCTAAGAAACGTATTTGAATTTTTTGATTTTTCCAAGGGACAGATCTATATTTTTTTGGGATTTTCAAAAGTTATATGACTGGTTTTGATGTTTTCTCAATAGGTTTCCAAAACAAACGTGCAGGGAAATAAAGAAACATGGATGCCCCCAACATTATCTGGGATGTACAAGGGCAAAATGCCACATGATATATGCCAGAAGTGAAACTGTAAAGTTTCCCCCAGTGTAAGATGTGTTCATTCAATTTTAATATCTCCTCACTTAGAAGGTTAGATTAACTAGATTAGGGAAAAGAAGGATAGGCTTAGAAGGGGCTCAAACAAAGTTAAAGACTAAATTAGGTACCGAAAGCCAATTTTCTCCAAAGGACTTGTCCAAAGTGCCACCATTGCGTGGTTTTCACTATTGGACACACCTGTTTATTTATCCTTATCTTTTTCTATTTTTATAGTTTTTTGTTTTACTTTTCTTGGTATTCAGTGGAGACCCCATACTTAAGCATAGAAGCACTTAAGATGCATTAGATTCATGGCTTCTTGAAGCTCTTGGCCATCTGAAAAGGCCAACTTATATGCACATGAACCAAACTTGGTAACCATAATGTATGGTCCTAGCTAGTTGGGCTCAAATTTCCCTTTCTTTTATCGATCTTTATTGGTGTTCTTCTAATTCTCTTTCAACACCATGTCCCCTACTCCAAACTGACTAGGTATGAACTTCGTGTTTTAGCTCCTCCACACTTGATCATGATACACTTTTAGGTGATTTAGGGTGCGAAGGCATTTCTCATCCAATAGATCTAACTCTACTAGTTGGGATACTCTATAGTCCTCCTTGTCATTCAGGTAATCCGTTAGCTTGATACGAAAAGAAGGGATCTCGATCTCTAAAGGAAAGATGGCTTTAGAACTGAATAGTAAAGAATACGAAGTTGCACCTATATGGGTGTGGATAGAAATTATGAATTCCTAGAGGGAAGGTTGAATTTCAAGATGCCAGTTATGGCCTGTGGTATTCACCGTTTTCTCCATAATGTGAATTATGGTTTTGTTGGAAGCTTCGGCCTGCCCATTACCTTAAGGGTAATAAGGGGTTGAAAAATTAAAGGAAATTTGAAAAAAATTGCATAATTATTTCACATTTTTATATTTGAATGACTTACCATTATCTGTGATAATAGAAGAAGGGATACCATATCTGCAGTTGATATGATTCTATATAAAATTTGAAAATTGGGGACCTTCTATATAAGTAAGAGGAAATACCTCTACCAAATTTGCAAAGTACTCAATGGCCGTTATAATGAACTTGTGGCTATCCGAGGAGACATGAGTAAGTTTCCCTATTAGATATAGACCCCACTTTGAGAATAGCCAGGGTGTCATGATTTGTTACAATGATTGTGCCGGTGCATGTCTCAAACTGCCATATTTTTTAAAATCCACACACTTCTTTACATGTTTACAACAGTCATGCTCCATTGTAGGCCAATAGTAACCTAATATGAGTATCTTCTTTGCAAGGACAATCCCATTAGTATGATATCCAAAAATTCCCTCATGTACCTCCTTAATTACTTGGCTAGATTCGTTAGGATTTAAATAGCGTAACATATTCCTGTCATAGCCTCGGTGGAAGAGGGTGCCCCCAAGTAGGGTATAATGGGCTAAACACTGGACGAGGTTACGCTTTTCAAAATGGAAAAATTTTATAGGGAAGGTTCCATCATGGAGATAAATAAATATTTCAGTGTACCATGATGAAAAGGGACGAACAAATTCAGACACTAAACAAGAGTCTGGTATGTCATATGCCACTATTATTATATTTTCAAAAAAGGATGACATATCATTTCTCTTTGGTATAATTCTCAACATAGATCCTACCGTAGCCATGGCATCTTCCACTCTGTTTTGAGCTCTTGGTATTTTCTCAAATGTTATCTTATCAAAGAATTATTTCAAGAATCAACCATTCTTTTATATGGAAGTAAATTTTCATCTTTAGCTTTATATTCATTTGTGACTTGTTTGAAAATAAGCATTGAAACACAAATGCATTTTACTTGTTTGATATCCCATTTGACGGTTAGCTTCATTCCTGCAATGAGAGCTTCATATTCCTCTATATTGTTCATGCAAGGGAATCCAATTTGAAATGCCTGTGGAATCAGGTCTCCCGTGGGAGTGATTAGCACAACTTCGACACTTGAACCATGAAAGGTAAAAGAGCCATCAAAGTACATTTACAAAACTATAGATTATTCAAGGTACATAATGGATGTATCTGGTAGTTCTAGACTCAAGGGTTTAGTACCTGGCAGCAGATATTCTACCATTTTATCTTCTAACCTTGTCTTTTTACTAAATTTTGATGAATGTATTCAATGTCAAACTAGCTTAATAAGATGATCCAATTAGCCATATTTCTGGTTAGTTCTGGTTTGGACAATAAATATTTCAAAGGGTCAAACTTTGAAATTAGCTTGATTTTATTGCTAAGCATATAATGACATAGCTTCTTGATTTGTGGATAATTTAGCTCATATGCTACTAATGTCCTGCTAAAATAGTATACAACCTTCTCTCTCTATTCTTTGTCATACTAGGTCAACAGTGCTCCAATTGCAAAATGTGTGGTAGAGATATAAAGTAACGGGGGTTCTCTTTCTATTGGTGGCTTGAGAATAGGGGGGTTGGCCAAGTATTCTTTTAGCAAAGAAAATGCTTTTTGTTGCTCTGGTCCCAACTTGAAATTAACATCCTTCTTAAGAAGATGTGTAAACTTATGACACTTGTCTACTAGATATGAAATAAACCTTCTGATGGCCTGAATTTTTCCTTGTAGGCTACACAAATTTATGATATTCTTAGGGGGAGGAGTTTCTATGATAGCCATGACCTTTGCAGGGTCCACTTCTATTCCTCTCTATGACACAATGAATCCTAGTAATTTCCTAGATAGCACACCGAAGACACACTTCTTTGGGTTAAGTCAGACTTTGTAATCCCTTAGGTATTGAAATATACGCTATAAAATTTCTAGGTTTTCCTCACGGGTTCTATATTTAGCCAATATATCATTTACATAATATTCCATGATGTCACTTATCATATCATGAAAGATTACAGTCATCACCCTTTGATATGTAGCACCTACTTTTTAAGGTTGAAAGGCATGACTTGGTAACAAAACATCCCCCATGGGGTTGTAAAAACTATCTTGTGTTGATCTTCTTCCACAATATTTATCTGATTGAAAAATGAGAAGCCATCCATGAGTGAAAGCATCTCATAGCCTACTGTAGAATTGACAATCATGTTGATGTTTGGAAGAGGAAATCATCTTTAGGAAAAGCTTTGTTTATATCCCTAAAATCCGTACACACTCTAATACTAACTGGATTCTTTGGAACTGGGACCACATTGGAGATCCACTGTGAGTAGTCGATAGGCTTGATAAATCCTATTTCTAGTAACCTTTCTAGCTCTTCCTTTACCAATAAGGTGACATGAGGATGCATCTTTCAGAGCTTTTGTTTAATGGGCTTGACATCTGGGTGTACCACAAGATTTTACACCACTAGTGTAGGATCAAGTCCTGACATGTTAGCATAATACCAAGTGAATATGTACACATAATATCTTAAGAGTCCTGTGAATATTTTTTGCTTTTTGGCTGAGAGGGAAACTCCTAACTTAACTATCTGTGGCAGTTCTTTCGTGTTGATATTAACATCTATCGTATCTTCCACTAATAACTTTGATTCATCCCCCATGTGTGTAGGATCAGGAGGGAGATTGAGATCTTCTTCTATCACAGGTGGCTCAGGGATATCTTCATCATGAAGTGAGTACATTATCTTTTCCATAGGTTGTTCTGCTTGTTTTTCCATAAGCGCCTTAAAGAGGTTTTCACTATAGGACTTCCTCCTTTTATTTCCACAAGAATTTTATTTGGAAATTTTTCCCTTGATCATTTTTTTTACTTAAATACCCCCACTACTCTACTTCCTCTCCAAATTATGCATATGCGTTAAGATGAAAGGAGAACCCATTCTTATTATCATTTCTTGGAATGTTGTCTCTGATTCCCAAGAACTCACCAATGGCCTCATCATTTTGAAACATGTCAATAGGTACGTGTTTTTATTGATTGAAATTCATGAGAAATGGGTAGGTGAGGGTTAATGGTTGATTTATAGGGGATATGGTGGGTATAACATGTGTTATAGTAAGGATAGCCATATTGGTGAATAGGTTCATAGAGGAAATGTCTTTGTAAAGACTACATAGAGAAATTGTTTCACTTTCATTTCCAGACAAACTATCCTCACTCTAAGAAGATGCATACTCATCATCTAAAGAGTGAGACTGATATAAATGGATTCCTATACTTGATTTACCTACTATATGCCAAGGTACGACAAGAGATTCTAATGGGACTTGTTTTTGGCGGCCACAACCGCATCCTTTATACCCCATAGAAAGCATTATCCGATTAGGAATGTGATAATTAGGTGGTTTATAGCATGAAGCCATGTCATCATCATCAGGACAAAATAAAATGTCCATAGAAAACCATTTGTCTTCTAGCAAGCCACCGGGCGTAAAATTATTAAAAGGGAAAGCCTCTCTTGATCGCTGAACTTTGAAACATGGACTACCATGCGATTGGGCTGATAGTGGACTGTTGTGAACCATTAGGGATTTTTTTAGATCATACTATCCACAAATTATTAGTTTTATCTTCATCTCCCATGCATACAAAGGGGTTTCGGAGGTGGAAACACTATTTTCATTAATAGACAGGGTATTCGGATCCACTCATGAAGCAAGGGCCTCTGACTAGATAGGAGTATCAATCTCCGTAGATGGACACTAATAGATTGTAGGGAAAATCCTGACAACAGTCTACAATGAGAAAAAGGTTGAGGGTCCCCATTTATGGTGAGTGTTTTTCCCTCATATTGTAACTTCAAACACCGATGATTTGTTGATGGCATGAATCCATGGGCAGCTAGGAAAGATATTGTACGGGATTTCCAGGTCCAAGATGTGGAAATTTGTATCATGTGTTATGAGACCCACTTCTAATAAGAAAGTTATAATTCCAGTTGATTTTCATTCTTCATTTTCATATGACTTAATGGTGACAACATTTTTTTCCATATCAACTTTTTTGTAGCCTAGTTGGAAAACTAGTTTGAGAGTACATATGTTAAGACCTGATTCATTATCCATAAGCACTCTCTTAACCTTCTTATGTTTGATGATAATCTCAATATGCAATGGTAGGTTATGTGAAGGATCTTCAACTAAGGGTCCTGTAGTGCTGAAGGTTATGTGGTACAAAGGAACAAGTTGTGCTACCATGGATTGCAAATTTGTTGGGTCAACATCAATGGATAGTCCTGATCCCTGTAAGGTTTTGTAAAGCATATCCTTATGGATGATAGAGATATTTAGAAGGTCTAGGATGGAAATCTTAGCTGTGGTTTTCTGTAGTTGATCTAACAAATCATAGTGACTCTCTTGAGGAGGAGGGGGAGTAGGTTTAAAATTTATAACAAGGTGATCCCGCCATGCTACCATAACACACTCTCTTGTCTTAATTCTAACTGTATTGATTTTCTCAATGAGTGGGTCAACACAACCTATCAAGGCATCAAAATGGTCTTTGTTTGACACATAGTTAACATTTTTATTTTGAGATGATTATCCTTGATCTATATTTTTCCTTTCTTTTTATTGGATGAAGGCTCTTTAAAGATCCCTAGGTTTGCATTTGGAGACTTAGCAACGACAACGAAGTCTACTGCAATATCACCACTGTCGACTAGGTCTTGAATATAGTGTTTTAATCTTAAACACTTGTCAATTTTGTGACCCTTTACGCAGTGGAACGTGCATAATTCATTATCCCTAAACCATGATGGTTTGGGTGTATCGTCCCTGTAGGGTTGTGTTTTAGGGTATTTTACCATGTTTACAGCATCTAATTTTTTTAGTATAGATGATATGGATTCAGATAGAGGATCAAAAGTGTGGCGTTTACACTTGGTATGTGGATTACCCTTTGCAATTTTCAATGGTGTATGGTTATGTACGGATTGCACCCATTTAGAGTATACTATCCCATCACTAATGAATTTTTTATTTCTATTAGGAACAATTTTTTTTTTATATTTCAATTTAGAATGGTTGTGTTCATGGGGGAAATATTTTAGAGTCCCCCTAGCTAATAATGCCTTTTCAATTTGACGTGATTTTTCTATTATCTCTTCGAACGTGTTACCACAATGCATTTGCGAGTGGAATGTAATGTTTGGATGGAGGTTGGGAACAAATATGAATCTCAACTACTTTTCAGGTAGGGAGAAAGGAAATCAAATAGCTAACCCTCTCCATCTTTGTAAAAATGCAATGAAGTTTTTGTTGTTTTGTTGCTTGGCATTGCATAGATATAACATATTAACATCATTTTATATATTAAAAGAGAAGTGTTGTATGAAACTATCTACTAGTTCTAGCCACGTTCATATGGATCCTTTAGGGATATGCACAAACCAATCTAGCGTCATTGTACCTGAACTGCATGGAAAAAGTGCATAAGATAATTGTCATTGAATGCCACCTTGTGACATGCCATATAAAATCCATTTATATGATCACGAGGGTCACCTTTTCCCTTATATTTATCAAATTTTGGAAACTCAAAATGTCTTAGGAAAGGTACCTGCAACTTGTATTTGTCAAATGGGTAAGGACATAACTCATCAAACCAATACTTCTTGTTATTGCTACCGGTTTGGCCCTCTTGTAATGATTGAAGGGTGTTCTTCATTATTGACCACTCTTGATTAAAAAGTGGATCTTACATGGGTGGTGGTGTAGGTCTATATAAAGGGTTAGGCCTAGGTGTATGCCCACTCTGATTTGTTATGAGAATCTCTTCATATGGATCTCTTTGTGCCTCTTATCTAGGAGTGTTTATTAGGAATTTGAAAAACAAAGCTTTAGGTTTTTCCTTTCGTATAGTTTGTTTCATAACTTTTGGTTTTTCCTTTTGTATATGCGAAGACAAACTTGCCATTTGAAAAGTGAGGGCTTAAACCTATTATTCTAATGTAACCTCTTAATAGGTATTTCATGGTGATATTCATTGGGAGGAGGTTGTGCATGATGAACATGTTATTCATGGTCTTCACAGTGAATTTTAATAGGAGGAAAATGATAGTCTCCGTTGTTTTCAAATGGTATCTCCTCATTATTTTGCTGTTCAGAAGTAGAGGCATGAATTGGATTTAAAATTTCATTAAGAGTGCGATGAGGGAGGTCTACTTCTTTATCTCCCCAAACCATGTCGGTGATAAGAAAAGGGTCTACTGTGGAAGATAATTTGGATCCTAGTTCCACAACACACATAAGAACTTCATGTTTGTTATGAAAAATGTAGTCATCAAAATTGGTGGAATTAAGCTCTAAATCTGCACAAGGAGACTCTTCCTCTCCACCACTATGGTCAACCATGATATTATCCTCCAATAGAGGGTTCTAACCTCCAAATACATTGGCTGCCAACTTTTGTGACCCCATTCTCGTAGTAGGAATTTCCTAGGATATAAGGTACAATGTGAAATATTTCTACTAAGCTTTATTAACAAGGGACCCTAGTCAAATTTGTGTAGCGTAATCACCCTAAGTTTTTAAAACAAGGTGAATATAGAATAGCCAAAAAATTGATAGGTTAAAAAAGAACATACTGATTAAAGAATAATGAACAAGCTACCTTAGCAAGGTAATATATGAATCAAGTTTTTCTTAGAATAATACAATGATGTACAACGCTCAAAATTTAGTTGCACCAAATAGTTTATTCTCTAAGATTCATTCTAGATAGGTTTGCAATAAAATATTGTCAACACAACATCACCAATTAGGTCGAGTTTGCAACAAATAAGGCCTAAATGATAAAATAATATTGACGTGATCTTCTAACAAGATATAATAAAAACCAGTTTCTAAACACTAACAAATTCCAAGTCTCGTAAAATGGATAGTAACAATGTGAGCAGCGTAACGACACTATTTGGAAACGTGAACCAAGCTTTCAGGAAAATACGATTTCTAGTGTCAAAATGATGTTATCGTGATGCTAACAATGTATCCTTAACACTCACAAAAACTCAAGAAAAAGTTAGTATGTGAAAACTATGTTTAAGTATAACAAGAAATTCCTATGCGTGTGAACAACGTAACTCTATAATATATATATTTAGGCCTAATTTCACAATGGAAACAAGACGTAAATATCTCAATTTTATGGCTACAATGTGGGAAACGAAACAACTCAAAAGAAGACAAGGATGAAATCGCCTAACTATGATGATAATAAGTCTCAAATATGGGTTTTTGAGATAAGGGGGCCCACTAGATTGTGAGTACATACCATGCACACTTTCAACACTTGTGCTCCGACATTACAACCTAGTCATGTAATTAGAATACAAAAGTGGTGGACACACGATATCTAGTGGTATCTGTATATTTTGTTTCCCTTTGTCCAAAAATGGGAAACAAGAAAACAAGGGTGTAGACAAAGTAGTGTTGAAATAAACTTGGTGTTAACTTGGCAGAGTTTTGCCTTGTTTGAAGATAAGTGAAAAACTACGACAAAATGACACTAAGTAGATTTCATGATGAAATGTCACATAGTTTCAACTTTAAGAGATTCTTTCCCTTGTTCAAAAACCAAGAGTTTGAATCTAACAAAGTTGTTACTTTATGAGAGATATCAAGTATAGTATCTAAGACAAAAACAATTGCTCCAAGCCGACAATCTTCCTAGGTGGTTCTCTCTCTAGGTGTCACAAGATATCTATGAGCGAGATCGATTTACCCAAAAATTCACACTAACTAATTTGGGATTATCTTGGCTTTACTTTACCCCCTTCAGTATAATGAGTACTTAAGTGCATTTAGTTATAATTTCACAGGGGTCGCGATACATATATCTTTGACGTTAATCTCACTAAGGTATACTAGACAAGTCGGTAGTGTGGAGCACTTTCCTGTTTTGTTCACAAGGTTCCCTCTTGTGTGAACTACTTTAGGGTTCCTAGGACCACCCCCATTGTTGTAGCTTAAGGATTATGCCAAATGGGTTATATCCTAGTTAAGCGCACAAGCCGTAGCTCTTAACCGAAATTTGAAAATACAATGTGATGATTGTGGTGTATTTTTTTTATCTTTTAGACTTAATTTGGTTTTTTTCGTACTCCTTTTGGCAACCTACAATCACACGTGTAGTTAGAATTTTTTTTTTAGGTCTTCCTTTCTTTGACTATCGTTAGGTACTTCACAAAATGATTAGTAGTTTCAAAATAAATTCACAATATCGTAAGAAAATAACCATGAAAAATGCTTGTACATTAACTTACTATCAAATTTTACAAAAACAAGGTTTATTCCCAATTCATCCAAGTGGTTTTTAATTAAAAGAATAAAATTGCTTTTGGTTCCCAAGATCACACTAGGTGCAAGGGAAGAGCATACACAAATTCTAGCCTTGGTTGTTTAGTTAGTGAAAAATAATTTAAACTAAAAGATGATTAACAAAGTTTCTTAATTACTCTAATGATAGAAAAATAAGGTCTAAGAGTGCTTTTGATTCTCTCGATCACAGGAAGTGGAAGAGAAGAGCATACACACCTTAACCTAAACTCATACAAAACATGGAAACAAGATTATTCCTTCAAAACCCTAAGTGATTTTATAACAAAAATTACTTTAAATCTATGAAATGGACAAAAATGGCATATAAAAACCTTTGAAAAGTAACAAAAATCCTAAAAATAAAAAATGGAAACTTTGAATTTGCTCGAAAAATTTATACGGACAGACTTGTGCACCCACGTCAATATGTGCGTGCTTGTTTTAATGCATGTGCACCTTTGCCAATGTGTGCACTTCCAGAGAATCGGGTGCACTCCTATTTTTATGCCTATACTCCCCTACTGACATGTGAGCCCCCCTTGTAAAAATGATTGACAGTTCAAAAGTATGAGCCAATGTGTGTGCTTCCAGAGAAGTGGGTGCACTCCTGTTTTGACTCATGTGCTCCCCTACCAACGTGTATGACCCCCCTTGTAAAAATGACTGACAGTTGAAAATGACAAGCCATGTTTGCACTTCCAAAGAAGTGGGTGTGCTCTTATTTTGACTCCTGTTCTCCCCTACCGATGTGTGTATTCCCCCTTGTAAAAACAAATGACATTTTAAAAAGATGAGCCAAGGTGTGCACTTCTAGAGAAGCGGGTACACTCCTGTTTTGACGCCTGGGCTCTTTTGTAGACGTGTGAATGCCTCTATCAATGCATGCACACCCTTTTGCTGGAAGTGCCAAAATTCAAGTTTTGACAAGAATTTCTTCAAAAGGGTCGAATAGTTGGTATTTTTTTGAAAATTTTGACAGAGTTGTACCTCCTCGAATCTTGCAAATACTAAGAAAACACAAATTCTACGACTAATCTAGTTGAAACAACTTTCAAAAATGAAATTTAATCTATAAAAATTTGAATTTGAAATTAATCTAAAAAGCTCAAAATTACTATAGAAAGCTTGAAAGTAAACTATACAACTTTAAATTAATCTAGGAAACTTGAAACTAATATATGGAAATTAATCTATAAAACTTTGAAAATTACTCTAAGACTTTGAAATTAATCTAAAAATCTTGAGAAACTAATCTAAAAATATTGGAAGTACTTTAGAAATCTTGAAAGTAAACTAGAAAACTTGAAATTAATCTAGGAAACTTGAAACTAATCTATAAAATTGAAATGAAAAACTTTGAAACTAAGTTAAAAAGCTTTAAAAATTGAATACAATAGGGTATTGTCCCAGCAAGCGTGCCAAATGATGACACCCTAAAATTTTACAAATCAAATTACATGAATAAACAAGGAGATCTAACACCATTTCCATCCATCTAGCTAAGGTTCTAATTCTAGGAATGTAACATTAAGATAGAAGCTTAGAAGAATTCTTAACTAGTATGAAAAAAATACAAAATCTAATTAAACATGCCTAATAATATGTCTGAATTACCTAACATGGGCCTAAATAGGCATAAAAGGGCAATCAAATGGTTAGGGTTGCTACTCCAAACAAGGTGAAATGGCCTCTCCCAATGACTACTTGGTCATTTTGGATATCCATCTACTAACCCTATTTAAGGCTTTAAGCAAGGATTGAACTTGGCTACATATCATATTTGTTATATGAGATGCAAATCAAAGCATGGTGTAAAGTATACAGGAATGAGGTGTACCCTTTTTATAGTTTTCCTTTTGGGAGAAACTTGTATTTTGGTACATGTGGGACTAAAATCCCCAAATTAGATAATAATTGCTAATCATGATCAAGCCTTGTTAATCACAATTAGTGAATTAGTAAGTGATTAAGAGGTGTGAAGCCCTAATCAACAACTTAGGGTAAACTAGAAGGCTAGGATACAATTTCAAAGCTTGTTGAGATGTTGTAGAGGTGAATGTGGTGATTTTGAGTAGTTGGAAGAGGGGTTTGAGTCAATAATAGGGTATATTGATGAAAACAAGGGGAAAATAGGCTCAATTAGTTAATAAACACTAATTATCAGTTTTGAAAATGATTTTGACTTACGATTCACCATAAAGTGGAATCCTAAATGCGAAAGGGGTTACACAATCAATAATGTGGTGTTAATTGGATAAATTGATAAGGAAGATTGGTTAATTATCAAAAACCACTAATTATAATGGATTTGGCAAGAATGAGAGTTATGTGTGTGTGTTTTGGTGATAAGATTGCAAAATCAAATTTAGGTGTTTACACGTACACAAATCTAAGATGATTCCATACAATGTAAGTATAAGTTGATAAATTTTATAGAGCAAATCCAATCAAAGAGAGGTGTTATTCTATAATAATTCTCTCATAAGACTAGATTTTGCATTCTTGCATTCTGAGACTAGAGGAAAAGAGTAGGATCATATGTTTTCTTGATCATCATGAAGAGACAAAGGTTAGACAATTGATTTGGATCAAGGTATTTATTTATTTTATCTTGTTTGGATTTCAAAAAATCTACATTTATAGAAATTCATTAGCTGAGCTAAGAAGGCACATCATAATCCCCTTCACACGCCATACTAATTCACACTCATACATATGATATGTTACCTCCTCTATACCTATATACTCTGGAAAGTAGATTGACATATTGAAATAATCCTAGGTTGGTTTCTATTGAGGCTGATTTGGTGGTGGTTTTTGTGGTGGTGTACCTTACCCAGGGGTAAGACATGATCCAAAACTAAAACCTCCTTCTAGATTCCCTTCGTGTGGTGGATAACCTGATCATCCTAAGCCTCTCATGCCCCTACAACAAGCTTTGGCCTAGTTAGTGAACTTCTTTGTGTCTGAGTTATGGTGCTAAACTAGATACTCATTTTGTACACTATCGTAACACCTACATAAGTGCTCCAAATGATATGCACACTAATACTCTTCCCTGTTGATGCTCCTAAAAATAAACTTGCAAGATTTCTCCCAAAAAATAATACCTATTGTGTTTCCATGTGCACATTATTAGTTTGATGCACTTCTTGATTCAACACAAACTAATATCTACATATATCTAACTAATTACTATCACTGTTATGTCCTTCAAATATCTGTGGATCCAGAACACCTTACACAAGGGTTGGTTACCTAGGTTAAGTCAAATGCGCACTGATGGTTCTCATCCTCTCCTTTGACATGATCATATCTGAAGCCAATGGGGACTCTCTACTGTACTTTCCCGAATATGGGAGGACCTTATGCTTCTATTTACCCACCTTATACAAGAGATTCAAAATGTTTGCAAGCTATTATTCTCCTCAACTTCATTAATGATTCAATTTACCTCTCTCATGCTTCATTAAACTGAGTCATCTTTCCTCTCTTTGTCTATCTTCTACCCAAGCCACCATCATCCTTCTCTACACCTGCTCTTATCCCTGTCCATGGTGGGTTTTTAGCTAGCCATTGGTAATCTCTCCAAATCTAATTCTACCATCAAGATCTTGATTGCTAAGGGTATAATGCACATATAGGATCCCTTGGGCTCACACAAGATCCTGAAATCATCCTCCTCTAGACAAAAATACATGGTAATCACGTAATCCATCATATAATTATGTAACCCACTAGCCCACTGACGATCTACAAATCTAGTACATTCCTCATCTACATAAAAAATAATCTGATAATATTCTTGTGTCCAAATCCAAGACCTAGGATACAAATATTTGTTCAATGCATGCACTGCCAACCTTTGATACAATTCTATTGGAAAGAAACTGAAGAACATCTCATATAACTCATGATCGAGATTATCTTCTATCCACTTATGCATGTTAAAGCCATGTCCAATGTTATAACTCTATGTAAATTTATCCTATCTATCTTTCACCCATATTTCAATACTCTCCAAAGATATTCGGTATGCCATCTGCAAGAAACACCCTGACAGAAAAATTGAAAAGAGGTTTCAACAATGGAAACAAAATATAGTATTTTATTTTTACGATAAGCATTATGCGTGTTGACACCTCATTCAGAGAGATCTAAATTCTCACTTGAAGTGTGTGGAACTACCAGGTCCCTCGTTTGTGGTTTCTGGTCAATATGTTAACATGCATAATTGTTATGATATTCAACCAAGTATTCATCATACAAACTTAATCAACTCATTTAGATTATTATAGAAACACACGTAATAAGGAAACATAATAGCTTAAAAAATAATCAAGATCCATTGGAATGTTAGATCACCATAATGAGACATTAACAATTAGTATCCAACCATATCATCCATTACAAAAACAAATTAATTACATAACAAGGAAACTAAATACAAAACTAGTCACTATTGTGCTACACAGAACTAGGTGTGTAAACATCAAACCCTATTCAGTAGTACAACCTTGCCAAAACATCATAGATATGAAAGAACTACTAAAAAAATGACATACAATAGGTATATATAAGGGTGGGGAATTTTCCTTCACCACCTATGCACTCTCCTAATAATAGGAGTGCCCAGAAGTATACTATATGCACTACAATCCTAAAAAATATCCATAAGGTGTGCATGCTTTTACAACAATCCTAATAATAGATTCTCCTAAATATAATTATTTCTTTTAATAATATTATTAGATCAGATTGTTCATGTTCATTCTCAAAAATAACCTTTTCTTGGTCAGCACTCCATAGATTTGCTTATATATTTTTAGCTCGTGCTCAACAAAATGACCAAGTCTTGAATTTTGTCTATCTCAGTACGGACCTATGCGCGATGATTCAACCCTCCCTGCATGTGCCTATGCACCTCCATTATGCACCCAGGAACCTCCATTGTGTGCCCCAAACCTCTGTACGATCCTCATACTTAGGAAGTTTTCCCACTCAACAGTAACAAGAAAAGTATAAAACAACCATGGTGGAAAATAGTTCCTGCAAGGAAAATCCTGTACATGAAGCACCCATTAGCATGTTAGAAGGATATAAAGTATGTAAAATCATGTCTATATCCATGAGATAATTAGCGTGATAGTAAGAATAAGAAGCATAGTAAAATGGAATAGTAACACTTGTAGTGTGTAAGAAATTATATGCCTCTAGGAGCCTTGGTGGGACTGGTAAAAGGTAAAATTCCTAACATCAATGATGCATGTGATGATCTGTAAAAAGTATAATTTCACAACTAGATAAAAAAAAATGCGCATATAGATACATACATACATACATACATACATACATACATACATACATACATACATACATACATACATACATACATACATACATACATATATATATATATATATATATATATATATAATGACATACAAATTATATGTCTAGCACGTAAAACAAAGTGTACATTAGAGCATGAGTGAGTAAGTATAAGTGCAACAAAGATATGCAAAATGTTGTGAATGAGTGAAATGGCATGGTATGCAATGTAAATGTGATAGGAGCAGTATGCCCTTTGAGAGGATGTGAATGAGCATGAGTGAAATGAGGTTCATTTATAAAAGACCCCGTGGCCATCAAGAATGAATCATAAAAAAGAGTGTGTCATTGTGAAATGGTTTGAAAGATGTGTATGCTAGAAAGAAGTGATCATGGAGTGTAGAGCATGAAATGTAGAATAGTTTGAGGTTAATTTTAGATGTATACCCTCAATAGTTGAGTATAAACCATATAACTAGAGTGCATCATAGGGTAATGAGTTGAAAGGTGTTAATGCTAGAAATATGTGATCATGAAGCACTAAGTGTGAAGTGTAGAATGGTGTGAGGTTCAATTCAGATTTAGACCCTTAGTAGTCAAGTATGAACCATGGAACTAGAGTGTGTCATAGGGTAATGATTTGAAAGGTGTGAAATTCTAGAAATATTTGATAATGAAGAGTTAAACATAAAGTTTAGAAAGGTGTGAAGTTCAATTCATATTTATACCCTTAGAAGTTGAGTATGAACCATAGAACTAGAGTGCGTCATAGGGTAATGAAAATACAAGTGGTGTATCAAGCTACATAAGATTGATGGTTAGAAATATTAAATTTGGAGTATAACATGTAATAGTATAAATGAAAGACACCTAATAATGCTAGGAGGGGGGAGAATAAGCGTGATGCCCCATAAGTGTATAATGGTGAGAAGGATAAAGTAATATCATATAAGAGATCATCATTTTCATGGTCTAATCAAATGGAGAAATGACATAGACTTGATAAGTAATAGTATGTGGTTGATCACATAAAGATCCATTGCAGCGTAAATTGTACATGCCCCTTTCATATTCTTCATCAGTGAAAGGTGGAAGTGTACAACCATGTCTATACCAATGAGTAAGATTGTGTGAATAGCCAAAAAATGAATCATTGTAAATAGAAACACATCCAAAAGGCATGGGAAATTTTATATCGATATGATCAAAATCTAAAGTGCTCTGAATTTATTCAAGCCAAGAGTTCCAAAATGTGAGGGGAGAATCCTGAGAAGTACGTGTAAGAAATATTGATAGCTGGAGGACGTGAATTCCATATGTAGTGGTGATAAGAACATATCCATGATAAAGATGAGGAGAATGAGGTAGAGGGATGTGATTAGTGAGTGTGAAACCAAGCCGAGTCAAACCATCGTGTGTAAAAATAATATTGGAAAAAGCAGGATCAAATGGAATATGTTTAAAATAAGAGTTATTCATGAAAAGGGTGCATGTGAAAGGATAAAGCATCGATGTCGGTTACTCATGAGGAGGTGATGAAGGTGGAATGATGTCCAATGTATAGACAGACCCCCCCAAAATTACCATAGCATTAGTAGTAGGAGGAGGTGATGATGATGCAGGTGGGAGAGTGTCTAATGCACAAATAGTTATTTCGAGTGGAGTAAAGTTGACAGGAGAGTCCATGAGTTGTTGATCATAAATGGGATGCAAAGAGGTAGTAGGAGTAGGTAATGCATTATTTAGGTCTTGGCACAAATAATTGAATGGGTCAGGATCAACGATGATTATATATTCAAATCCCTCACATAAGAATTTAATAGAACGATGAACTATAGAAGGAACTGCTTGTATGGTATGAATCCATTTCCTACTAAGTAAACAATTGTACTGACCTGGGATAATCGACAAAAAAAAACACTGTAGGTATAGACAGATCCCTAAAATAGTACTGTAACATTAGTAGAAGGAGGTGGTGATCATGATGTAGGTGGGACAGTGTCCAATGCACAAATAGTTCCTTCAAGTGGAGTAAATTTGACAAGAGATTCCATGGTTTGTTGATCATCAACAAGATGTAAAGAGGTAACAGGAGTAGGTAATGCAATGTTTAGGTCTAGGCAGAAATAATTGAACGACTCGCAATCAACGACGATTATATATTCAAATCCCTTCACATAAGAATTTAATGCAACGATGAACTATAGAAGGAACTGCTTGTATGGTATGAATCCATTTCCTACTAAGTAAACAATTGTACTGACCTAGGATATCGACAACACAAAAACCACCGTAGGAATTATTGTTTGCTCTGATCATGATAGGTAAAGTAATAATGCCTATACATGGACCTGTAGAATAATCATATGCATGGAGAGAAATGGATGTTGGGATAACATAAGATGAGGAAAGGTGATATAGAGGAGTTTTGGCTGTTAGAAGTTTCCTAAACCTCCCTAAACCATAACCACATTGTAGAACATTCTGAGACCTTTTCTGATGGTATGTAAAAATCTAGGAATCTGGATGCATAAGTTATCATAGGTCAAAGATTTGGTTTTGAAAACGGTCTAAGATGGTCAACTGGCGAGTTACACATTGACACGTGGAAGATTAGAAAAACGTAAAAAAGGGGGTTAAAATTTTGTGTTTAGAGCACCTCCGGTCTTTGACGCATGAAAATTTCTGTGGGCCCCACTATTTGCTGGTCAGGGACCCTCAACTAGGTTCAACAAAATATTTTGTAGGAAGGGTTCCTTTTCCACCTTTACTTCGTATTGCCATTATCAAAATTTAGTCGATATATGCTATATAATACCTCTATATTTCCCATGTGGCATTATTGTATTGAAGAGTTATTTTTTTGCATTGTAGGGTGATAATGGCTCGAGCAAGCTATTATTTAGCTTGGTGGGGTGATAAAATCACCACCAAGTTAATCACACTTTGTTACCATATTATTTGAGCTTATCGATTATATTGAATTCTATAGTGATCAGATTATCACCAATGCCTCGGCATATAACTCGTAGAATCCCCACATTATCCAACTGTATAGTGGAAAGCCTTATAAAAAATAACTGATGGTTTGACAAAAAACCCATAAATTAGGATTAACTCAGAGGCATAAAACTCAACGGGTCCACATGGCTTTTCCCACACAATGGGTGAGTCAAACATATCAACCACCACATACGTGGCTAACACAAGACAACCGCAACCTACGTGGGAATCCCACAAGGTGGAAAAAGCAACCACCTATATGTGATGGTGAATAAAACAATGGGTAGGTGTGGCTGAGGCCACGAAAACATAGGTTTACACACCTATACTTAAACCCACACCAAATCTTCCCCCATGTATACGTGGGATTATCCCACCGCTAATGTAAAAGGATAACCGATGCAAAATGAGTAGGAGGTGGGATTTGAACCCCCAATCTCATGAAAACCATGAAAATTCTCTAAAAAAATCACCTAGGTGGCTCAACAAGCTACATAATGAGCTCATAGGATTTTGTAAAAGAATAGTGCAAAAATTTTGTAAAGGCAAAATAGAGCAAGTTACAGAAAAGGACATTTTGAAGTACTTATGCTTCAAATTTGAACTTGGTGTAAAAAACAAAAATTGTTCAAAATTTTGATACAAAGACATTGAAAGTCTTTAATTTCGATGAAGTGTTGTAGATTTTATGGTGTAGATGTTTTTCGGTCACATTTGCATAGTGTAGTCACAAAATGATGCATTTCAGGCATTATGTAGCCTGGTCTCATACTACTATTTAGAAGGTCCTCAAGTTAAGAAAGTAGTAATTAATCCCACCTTTTGGCCATGTTATTTTTAACTTTTATTTCATCATTCATGCATATTTTCATATAAATTATGAACTATTTCATCACTCTCCTATCATTTTATCCTAAAGCAGGGCACCTAGGCCTGTACTGGGGCACCCCGATCCATTTTCTACTTTCCTAGCTCTTGTTGGGCTCTTTCTAGCTATTTTTCATACTTATATTTTTCCTAGTTTTCCATGTGGGGATTAATTATGAAATTAGATCAAGATAACCCTATAAATATAAAGTTATCAGACCATAGCAAAGGCCTTAACGTCACTTACTACTATTACTCCATCTAGAGTTGCATCCATTACATCACTTGCATCCATATAGTTCCATGTATCAAGGCTAGGAGATTTGCATCAAAACACAAAACATAGGAAAATGGATTCTATTCTATTCCATACAAAACATGCTAGTACATTTTCTATAGTTATTATTTCTCGCTACTTCACAAAGTGTGACTGTCATAAGAGCACTTAGGCACAACATGCACACACACCAGAAACTACATTTTGGTCTGAAATGTAGTGTAATGTTAAGATTAGTAAGTCCATTGTTGTGGTAGCTATGGTCAATCTGACCCATTCATTTTACATTTTTTATTTTAGGGTTTTGATACTTCTTTGTCTTTTACAGGTCATTCCTTCATCCTACATTATTTGAGACATTTAACACAGCTCAGTAGATCTAGTGCGAAAGACAAATAATATTCCAGAGTATCTTGTGACACCGAAAGAACCAGATTCTGAGATTTTACAGAGACTAGGAAACCTATTCTGTAGATCAGGGCGCCCCCGTACTCTCCTAGGTTCTCGAGTTCATTTAGATCCTTTAGATCCAATATTTATGTGACTTCTATACAGTCATTTTTGATTATGGAATCCATATTCATACCTATGACACCTTGCGAAAGTCTTCGACAATCAAATAAGTCCTTTCCATTTACATCTTTACATATTTAGGGTTTTATTTCATTTGATATAATTATTTAAAATCATTCCATACTATTTTAGTGTAGTTTATAGTGTTTTAGTCCCCCTATATTAGATTAACTATTGTTATACTTTCACATAGTTTATTTTAATTTTAGTTAATCATTTTTGTGAGCCCAACCATCTACGCTTCTAGACTCCTCTTTGTTATTTCACTAGTGTTTTTTTTCTCCTTTAAATTTATGCTAGTTAGCTATTTTGGATCTCTTTAGTATTGTGATCTCTCTTTAGTTTCCCATCCTACTTCTAGGTCAATGGATGATACCACCACCTCTATGGCTGAAAACCATTTAGTTAAATCCAACCATGTTCCTCCCCATGACATCGAAACCTACGATAGTAAAAAATATTATGATGAAGACACTAATGTTGACTAAGAACAACTTAATATTATCACTTATTTTCATCAAGATTTACGAGAAAACCCCTCTTATCTTCCACATGTCTTACACACTCTAATTTCCACTCAACAAGGTCATGATGCTTTTGCTTCTGTAGAGGTTTCTTTAGCTCCCTTGGTTTCTACCCTATCCATTTATGTTTTTACTCCTATTCTTACAACTACAACCCCATAAATCACCTTGGTACTCTTCATATATAGCTGGGATTCTACTCCAACACTCCTGATTTATCATCTTTATATCAGGATTTACAAAGCAGAATTTGCTAGCTCTAGTTTGCTACTTCTCAAGGATCACCGTCGCTAGATTCTATTGTCATTATTGTATACTCCCTTCACACCAGATATTTCGATATATACATTTCCACCCAACTTTATCTCTCCTAAATTCCCATCTTTAAAGGCCATAGTGGCCCATAAGAGCATCTTCGCACTTTTCATGTAGCATGTCTCGATTATGCAGATGATCATATCATTCATGCTACACTTTTTCCTCATGGTTTACAAGACTATGCAATGTGCTGGTTCTATGACCTTCCCATCCATTCAGTAGTCTCTTTCATGCATCTAGATGATGCCTTCCTCACACATTTTTCTATAAATATTGGCTCTAATATTTCTTATGGTCAACTAACACAACTTCAGCAAGGGCCCAATGAACACTTATCTGATTATTTCTTGCATTATAAACATAAATTAGCTAAGATGACTAATATCCTTGCGGATTCCTAGATTAAAGATGTATTTATTCAAAGTTTGTTACCACCACTTGAAGAGAGTTTAATCTTTGAGACTTCTTCCGCATTCAACTAAATTTTTCACACTCTCAAGCTTTATGAGACTAAGCTTCTTACATAGGGAAATTGAAATATCAAGAACAAGCTTCATCCTCCACTCATGCTCCAAGTAAGCCACCATACAAAAATCATTTATGCCAAAAATTATGGATAAACACATATTCTTAATGTCATCTCTACTCTTGTGGAGTTTTGACCTCAACCATACAAATGCACTCTTGCCAAGATTAGTACACCACCAAGCATTTTTCTACCACAACTTATCGACAGTAATATTATTACCTTACCATCACCTCTATACTTGATCGATCTTGACCCAAAGGGTGTAACTTCGATGAAATTTCTTATTGTGAATATCACCAATGTGTAGGATATTCCAATGATCAATGTTTTTGGTTATGACACCTTATTCAGGATTTTCTTAACAATGGCCAAATTGAACTTCCAAAATATTCAACATCAACACCTACTAATGACAATCATAAACTTAATCTTTTTAACAACCCATTACCTAAACATGATGCAAATTTGACCAATTCCTACGATAATTATGCCACACCTTCTCCATTAGGAGATCTTGATTTATTAGTTGCTAACATAGATGTTACATCACATGTAATTTCATTTTCTAATACCGATTATCATGCTACATTTATATATAATCATTTACACATACATACATCTATCAACTCAACCACTATAAACGGTACTAAAGTTGATCCATCATATCCCATTAGTGCCTATTCTATGACACTCCTTTAGGATATTGGTTACCATCTATGAAAAATCGACTATCCATTTCACAAACCCTTTAGTGTTGTTAAGCTACATTTTGTAGTCGACCCTCTTACCATGCTTGTCCTTTTCCTTTTTGGAAACATAGTTGAGGGATGTTACTTGCTTTTAGGCCCTAATTGGATATGCCACTCTCAATCTATCATATCTATGAATCACTTGTGACTTAAAATTCATTCACGATTCCTAATTTATTTCTATTTGGTGTCCCTCCATCTCCTCCATTGTCAAAATATCCTCGTACAAATGTGTCATCCACCTCTTATAACATGTCTCATTCTATGGTATTAAAAGTAAAAGCTACACCTAGTTCATTTACTCAAGTGTTGTCTACGAGACACTCATTCCACTAGTCTTACACATCGGTATAGGCCTTTTCTTAGGAAAGTTACCACTTCTCGATGTCAATCACCAACTTGCTTTATTCTATGCAGATATTCATCAGCTTTGTGTATAACATCACCGAGATCTCCATTGTTGAAACATTTTACTACACCACAATATTCATCTTATATTCGTCCCTCACATGCATTTAGAATTCATTCACAATTCTTATCTTATATTCCACCATTTTTAGATCATGATCCTACATTTTTATCCTTGCATCTCTTGGCTAAAGGACGTTCATACTTAACTCTCATTAGTTAGTTTGTACATTTATATGCACTTGGGGGGAATATCATCTCACCCCCCATCTTAGCATATACATATCATTACCTATCACTTATCTCATCATAACGTATTCATCACGTATTTTCACACCATCATTACTTGATGAGGCACTCTTGTGCTCTGGTTCACACTTGACTGTTGAGGGATTACCATTACACTGAACCCCACACACTACATTGTGTTCCATGATACACTGCACATCATACACCATTCATTCTACATTATACTAGTCCTCATATACACATTACATTCATTACGGTATCTACACTCTTAGTCACATTATACACTACTCATTTTCATATCATACATTTTCTATATATTATACTAGCCGTCATCACCTACGAGTCTAGTTTTACATTTCATGCCTTAATTCTACATTATACTAGTCCTTATCCTACACACTACATACATTATTATGCTATCTATTGAATACCTTATACATAGTTTCCTCATATACTATGCATTTATCCATCACAGTTATTCTATATACTACACTAGGTTACATTACATATGAGTCTAGATTTACATTCCATCGTATCTATGCCTATTTTCACATTTTACACATTACATAAGTATACATTCTACACACCCTACATTGCATTATTTACACCGCACATTTATACATTCAACTCATCATATAGACATTTTCTCATTACTACATACACTACATCATTCTACACACTGCGCTCACTACCCTATGACATACTTTAGTTCCTCAGTCCATACTTTGACTGTCAATTGTTTACAAAAAAATGGACCTTTACACTCACTATGTGAAATTTCATCATGCAACATTATTGGGACTAGTGACATATACTTTTTGCTAAATCATCACATATTCAATCATATTATAGTGTTATACACCTTAGGTTACATCACCACTCCCTGACTTCTATCTCATAAGCACATATGCTTTAGGGTAAATTGTCACCTCTTTCTATCATCATATAATGGTATACACTTTAGGCTAAATCACCACCCTCCATTAATTCATCTTATATTCATATACGTTTATGGCTAAATCATCACTTATCCTTTCATCTCACAGTGATATACTAGTGATAAATCATCACACACTCTTCCATCTTATCATGATATACGCTTAGGGATAAATCATCACTCACCCATTCAAAAAGTTGTGATATACACTTCGGCTATAGGGTTCACTCACATCCCTCCACATGTCATATCTCATAATCACTACATACACTCATCGCAACGTGCTAGACACGCCAAACACTACTCAATCATTTCCCGATGATGTAATCTCATTTATAGTTCATTCTTGATTGCTAAGGGGAAAAAATGAACCTCATTATATACACTTCCATACACCCAGGAGGCATGTTTCTCCTACCATTCCATATTTTATTCCATTCCATCCATCCACAATATATTTCATTTTCTTGGGGGCATTTAATTTTTCTTGCTAGTGTTTTACATGATTACTTTACTACACATGTTAGGATGATTTAGTATATGTCATTATATATATCATACAAACATGTGCATTCATACCTTTGTTTGGTGTGTTCACAAATATGAGAATTTTACATGTGACATGGATACTCACCTTTTACCCTTCCTATATTGGTTACTGGGGGCATCCACATTCATCTTATCCAGGTGTTATTGTTTCATTTTGTACTTAGCATCTTATATTTGATTGATCATTCACACTTTAACATATTGGTTATTTCTCTAACATGCTAATGGGTGTCCCATGTGCAACACTTGTTTTACAGGATTACATGTTTCCATAACTACTTGTTTATATTTAATACTTGTCTTTCATTGTTTTCCATTGTATGATGGATTTGCCCTATGTTTGTGTGCACTTTCTTGTTATTTGTGACCATGATGGAATTTCATGTCTTGTGACATTTTGAGTGATGTTCAATGTTTGTAACCTACTTTTTTGGTCTAATTATTTTCTTACATGTTTACACTACTTTGTTTGGTAGTTACTACATTATCTTTGTATTTTACACCTGTCTTATTACATGCATGTGTTTTTATACTAACACTTGTTTTGGCTACCCATCACCTTTTGTGTGTACCTTGGTTTCTAACAAGAGCTTTCCCTTACCCACTGTAGGGAAGATTTATATAGGCTAGATTTGGTAGGTCCTCTTTTGGGGCCACATTATCCTTTTAACGATGTCGCATGAGCCGTTAAAGGGGGGATCATTGAGTATCTTACATACTAGCACAATATAGTTACCTTGGTTTAGTACAGTGCACTTTTTTACCTTAGCATTGTGGGTTTATATAAAATGAGTGAGTTCAGACTAGTATACAAAATCTATACACAATGGATTTTATAGGACATGGTGTCCTTCGCATTTTTGGGAAGAAGTTACATGCTTGGGGGTTACAATGGGTGTGCCTCTATATTACTTTGGCTATTTATTTTCAGATTGTCTACAAAACCAAGATAGTATAGATATCTCTTCACACACATTTCAACAGAAGTAGTCAAAGGTTATAGGACACCAAGTATTTCCTCCCTACACTTCTTTAGAAAGAGTGGTGTGAGATCATGTAAAAAATTTACATCAGTAAAGGATATCCTTCTACACCCTTTGTCTTGACATGGATCAGGTGCACATGTTCAATTTACACTTTTCTTTTAGTGTATTTTACATTTGCATATTTTACACATTTCTATATACATGCGTATTTTATACAACGTTTTTACATACATACATATTTGACTACTTGATTTTCTTTTCCTTGTAGGTCGGGCCATATGAGAAACAAGCAGTCAAATTAGGGGTAATAACAATGATGATGATAATGATAAAAAAACAATGATGACAGTGCAACGACAACACACCGCGATGACACTTACCTTTACTAACCATGCATGTAAATTACACACTACAAAATCTATACATGCGTTCCACCATAGGGTTAATGTCATCACTTTTTATGTGCATTTCTAATCTTTAGAATCCTCCTTCCTCCACTTTTTCTTTTTTCCATTCCACACTTAAGTCTAATCCATCGACATATCTCTACTACACTCTACATGGATACTAGGTACACATGTCTATCTACTTTATATTACTGAGCGTTCCTCTCATCAACATAAAATGGGGGGAAAATGTAGTCATAAAATCATGCACTTTAGGAATTATTTATCCCATTCTCATACTAGAAGGTTCTCAAGTGAATAAAGTACTAATTAATCCAACCTTTTGGCCATCTTATGTTTACATTTTATTTCATCATTCTCACATATTTTCATATACATTATCACTTTCCTGTCATTTTATCATAAAATAGGGAATCCAAACTTGTACTAGGGTTCCCCGAGGTGCCCTGGTCCAACCTAGGGTGGCCCAATCCATTTTCTACTTTCCTGCCTCTTTTTGGGCTCTTTCTAGCCATTTTAGGATTAATTACATAATTAGATCAAGAGAACCATATAAATATAAAGTTATGAGACCATAATGAGGGTTATAACGTCACTTACTACTATCACTCCATCTAGAGTTAAATCCATTGCATCACTTACATTCACATAGTTCCATACATAAAGGCTAGGATATTTGTATCAACACACACAACATAGGGGAGAGATTATATTCTATTTGATGCACACATGATAGTACATTTTCTATAGTTATTATTTATCATTACTTCAAAAAGTGTGACTTACACAAGACCACCTAGGGCATGTCATGTACACACACACACCAGAACTACATTTGGGTCTAAAATGTAGTGCAATGCTCAGATTAGTAAGCCCACTGTTGTGGTAGCTTAGGTCAGTCTGACCCATTCATTTTTCATCTTTTATTTTAGGGTTTTTGGTACTTCTTTTTCTTTTGTAGGTAATTCCTTCATGTTACATTATTTGATACATTCAACATAACTTAGTAGATACAATGCCATAGATAGGGAATATTCGAGAGTATCTTGCAACACTGAAATAACAATATTATGAGCTTTTAGATATACTAGGGTGCCTATTCTCTAGACTAGGGCACCCTAGGGTGCCTCAGTACCCTCCTGATCACTCCAGTCCATTCAGATCCTCCAAATTTGGCCTTTATGGGACTTTTGTATAGTTGTTCCTGCTTATGGAATCTAATGTCATATCTATGACACCTTGTGACAGTCTTTGGGAATCTACTAAGTCCTTTCCTGTTACATATTTATAAACTTATGGTTTTATTTCATTTGATATAATTATTTATAATCATTCCATATTATTTTAGTGTAGTTTACAATGTTTTAGTCCTCCTATATTAGACTAACTATTGTTAAACTTTCTCATAGTTTAGTTTCAATTTTAGTTAATCACACAGGAAGAGCACAGTGTAGAGCCTTTGAAGCCACAGGTGAATGTTTATATAATATCTGATAAGAAATCAGAGTCTGTAAACCTATTTCTAAGATTGATTTTAGGTATAAAGGTTTATTATCATTTTGGAAGGGTAATTGTACTTTCTTTGGATTATTAATAGACGAATACACTTTTAGTGAATCCAGAGACGAAGGATATATGTGAAATTCATTATCAATTTCATTTTGTGGATGTTTTATTTCTATTTTAATGAAGCTTTTAATCAAATAAAAATTAGTTATATGGTTTTTGTATTAATTTGATTAAGAAAATATCGTAGAAAGGGAAATTGGAACTAAGATTTGATTTCAGTATCCATAATCCACAAATTATAGATGAATGCACATTTCAGTGTTATGATTAAAAATAATATTGAGGTGCATCTATGAACCATAAATTAATCATTTTTGGAAAATTGAATCCTTAATATTGAGTTTAATTTCAAATTCCTTGGAAACGTTTAAAAGTGAAAAAAATAAACACATGTTTTCAGATCAAGTTTTGGTATCAAAGTTGGTTTATCTCTTTATTTGCTTCAGTATATTTGATTTCAGTGGTTTTTCATTTTTGGGCTTGATATTTTAATTTAAGTGTGTAGAATTTGGGAAATGAAAAGTGTGTATGAAACCATCGGGAAGATTTCAAATAAGGAGAAGTTTGACAAGCTTGAATCTTATAATCACCAGATCTAGGAAGAGAACTCTCTTCTGAGATCAATGTACTACTCCTTAGAAGAGAATAATACTTGAGTGAAATCTGAATTATAATCCAAGGATGATATTTTACAAAGATTGCAAAATGGTGAGCACAAAGGGGAGAAACCCTTAACTACAGATGCAGAAACAATGATAGATGCATGTACTGTAAGTATGTCACCATCAGATTCCTCTTCCCATTTAGATTTAGATAAAATTTCTTTTAGTGGGTTTAAAAGATAAACTAGAGGCATTAGATCTAATTTGTTAGATAAAATGGGTTTTAACAGAATCAACCTTGGTAAGAACAACCAAGGTATCACTAATTCGATACATGTCAAGGATCATCCTTGTTATGAAGGTTTGGGTTACTCTAGTGCAAGAAAGGATGTTGGATAGAGATCCAAGAATGAAGAAGGAAGAAGAGATTCTAACAACAAATTGAAAACCCCACTAGCACAAAAATAACTTAGGAATGGTAAGAAGGTTCATAGAAGAGGTAACAAAATTCCACCACCTATTTCTTATCAGAATCATAATTGTGGGAAATAAGGTAAATCTATTAAGGATCCAATCTTTCTTTTAAAATAATAGGGGTTTGATATACATAATATGATGAATGATTTTCCATGCATGTTTTGTGAATGTAATAATCATTATGTGGCATTTATTGGAAGAGGAAAACCTTTTTGTAGAAGCATTTTCTTGATAAGCTTAAAAACCAATATCGTGGAAAACATGTGAGAAATGGTTCATCACCTCAGAAGCAACAAACAAAGAGGAATTATTTTACACATTGTCAGATGAGTGGACACAAGGTTGTAAACTGTTGGAAACTTCATCCATCCAACCCTCAAGAGCATGATAAGAAAAAGTTGGAATTTAAAATTAAAGACATTTTTAAACCATTAGTTAAAATTGTATCAACCTTGGATCTATTCATTAGAGAACCACTAATGAGTCCATTCTATTTTTAACGTGGAAAATGAAAACTCATGTGAATTTGGTCATATTTACATTTGTATAGCTATAAGTGTTGAGTAACATGTAAAAAATTTAGAGCAATTTGTGGATTTCTGGTGTATGTTGAAAGGAAATATTCACATATTTTTTATTTTCTTTGAAATTGAAAAAATGGTGTCCCTATAAAGAAGATTTGAGGGATGGGTTTAAAATACTAATATTTTAACTTCTTACTTGTTAAGGATGAAAAAATACCATTTTATATTTTTAGGAACATTATATGCAGATTCAGTGGCATGTGGTAAATGTCAAAATTTGGAATGCATTGTTAATTTACTATTGTTAAATATCATTTTGCAAGTTTGTGAGACATGTTTTATATTGTAGGTAATATACAAACTTATTGTGTCTATATAGGGTAATTACACATAAATGATGACCCTTATTTTTAGGGAATTTATTTGTGACTACTCTATCTAGTTACAGTTAGTGTGTACATTATTTACACTAATAAGCTGGTGTGCAGGTATGCCTGGTGATCATTTGCAGCAGATGGTCGTTCACCGTTTTGGGTAAGTGCAATTGTACTTTGATCTATCCTTTTACAATTTAGTATGGATAGAATTGGTAGATTCATGGGGATTTAGTATTGACTATAGCTATTTTTGGCATTTATGGTCTAATTATATTGGATAGTAAATATTTGTAGTGTTACAATTTCAGATAGACAATGGGCACTAACCCAATTATGGGCCGTTTAGTTTTCTGGTACTAATCTATGTTTATGGAATTGTAATTTTAGAAATTACCTTATCATAGAGTATCAATTTAACACTAATTATTTATTGTAGAATGGGTTTTATTATTTAATCTATTTTTTGTGATGGCATTACAGTCGGATTTGACAGTTCACATTTGTTTGCAAAAGTTGATAGGGTTGCAGAGTATCAGTTTGACACTAAATATATATTATAGGATGGGTTTTATTATTTTATCAATCATTTATGACTAGATAATCAAATTTTTTCATTTGATTAACCTATGATTCTCTTTCGGGTGATTGTATGTGTTTGTGTAATTACAGGAAAAGATAACATGTTTTAGTGGGTTAATAAAAAACTTTTTGTGAACAAAAAGCATTCCTAGTTGGGAGTAGTTATGTAGCAGATTTACAAGTTTTGGAAGTTTCCTAAAATTTCCTAAACCATTACCACGTTGTAGAGAATTCAGAGACCTTTCCGACAGTATGTATAATTCCAGGAACGGATTCTAGATGCAAACATTATTATAGGTCAAAGATTTGGTTTGAAAATAGTTTAAGATGGTCAACTGGCAAGTTACGTGTTGACACATGGAAGATTGGAAAAAGGTTGAAAAATGGTTAAAATTTTGTGTTTAGAGCACCTCTAGTTTTCGACGCATGAAAAGTTTTTGTGGGCCCCACTATTATTGGTTGGGGACCCTCAACTAGGTTCAACACAATATTTTGTGGGAAGGGTGCCTTTGCCACCTTTACTTCGTATTGCCATTATCACAATTTAGTCTATATATGCTATATAATGGCTCTATATTTCCCATGTGGCATTATTGTATTGGAGAGTTATATTTTTTGCATTGCAGGGTGATATTGGCTCGGGTGAGCTCTTATTTATCTTGGTAGGGTGATCAACTCCCCATCTAGTTGATCACACTTTTTTACCATATTATTTGAGCTTATCGATTATATTGAATTCTATAATGATCGGATTATCACCAATACCTTGGTGTATAACTCATAGAATCCCCACATCATCCAATTGTGTGGCAGAGAGCCTTATCCACAATATCCAGATGATTCAACAAATAACCCCACCAACCAAGATCAACTCAGAGGCATACAACTTAGGGGATCCAAATGGCTTGGCCCACACAATGGGCAAGTAAAAACATATCAACCACTACATACGTGGAAAACACATCACAACCATAACTTACCTGACACTCCCACATAGTGGACAGATTAACCACCTATATGCGGAAGCCAACAAAAACAATGACAGGTATGGCCAAGGCCATGGAAACATAGGATTACACACCTATATTTAAACCCACACAAAATATGCCCCCAAGGTAAGTGCACAAAGATGGGGGTAAAAAAGGGACACCTTTTTCCTGAAATTAGATAAACCTGAATTTCATTAAATAATTTGGCATGCCTATGCTCAAAATTTGACAAAGTGATAAGAATAAGTACCTTAGATATCATAATCTAGTTTATAAACTACTAACATTTTTTGAAAATGGTTGAGATTAAGAGGGTAAAATGTGGGTGTGCACAAAAAGTATATCTATTTTTGTGTCAAAAAGATAAGAACCTATGTGCGTGTGCCCCCCAAATTTTTTCATTTCTATAATTTTATTTTCAATTCCCTATGATAGAAAGTTAGCTAAGACCATGTACGAGGTCCCATTAATTTTTTATAATGTTTGGATGAATGTATAATTTTTATTAATTTTCAAAGTGCACATATACCGAAAATGAAATATTTGTGTGTGCACCCCCATAACTTTAAGAAAAAAATAGTTTTTTTTAGTGCGTGTAGAATGGAGTTTAGAAAAAACCACTTTTTTTTTAATTTGGATGAAAAAATCATAAATTGTGCACCTAAATGTATGCATAGGTTTTTGCAAGAAAACAAGGCACTAGCAAAATAAAATATGGAGGAAAGCCTTAAAGTAATCATATTTTATAAAGACTTATATCGTCATCAAGGTAAAATTGAGCTTGACATTGTAGTGTAATTTATTTTAAATATTATGTTTTAATGCATGAGATATTGGGGTGCACACGTTATATTTATAAGTGTTTTAATTAAACATTGTTTTCATCATGCAGAACACAGTCCAAAACCTATGGTTTGGAAATCCAAGGCAAATCCAAGCCTTTGGATTGGGTGTTCTAAACCCCAACAAGATGAAGTGAGAGCATGTTATAATGCACTTGTGTTATAACATGAGCACATTATAACATGCTCACGTTATGGATTGCTTAAAATAGAAAGTCAACCTTGACAAGATAAAAAGAATATTTGATATTGGTCCCACTGGTCAAGGGTTTTTTTGCAAATTCCTGCACATTTTGATTCTTGTTAACAATTTTGTATAGTTTATATGATATAGAGATTGTTTGTTGAAATATTTAAGCATTATTTGATATATTTAATTGTGTTTCGACTATTTAATATATTCATAACAGTTACTAACATTTTATTTGAATTATTTTTTAGTGGTGAGGTATTTTTGAGAATGGAAACCAAAAAATAAATCACTCGAGAAATTGCAAAAACAAAGGGACCAGATGAAAAAAAGGGCATGAAAAAAAAAATTGAACGTGTCTTTAAGAGAGATTGACGATATTTCCAAAAATCGTATATCATCCAACAAATCCAAGAAAGAAGAAAAAAAAAAGAAAAAAAAGGAGTGAATGTAAGAAATACATGAAAAAAATAAATCAATGCATGAAGATGAAGGTATATCATTTCTTCCAAATGAAATTGATGATGAAGATGAAGGTATATCATATCTTCTAAATTAAATTGATGGTGAAAAATATCTTCAAACATCAATTGAGTCAACGAATGATTATGCAATTCCAAGTTTAAACATAGATGTTACACCACTTGACCAACCTATTGAAAACACACGCTCTTTACCAAATTATGAAGATGAATGAGAAATAGAAAATGGAAAATCTTTAAATGATATTCAAAAATAAATTCCATTGAAATCACTGATTACAATTTTGTGGAAAACACCCAAAAGATTACTTGAGATTGATGAAAATATTTTAAATCTAATGCCTTATAAGATTTGTCAACGCACTTGTAGAAGAAAAGCTAATCAGATATGTAAAACATATTTTAATGACTTAAATGAAACATGTAGATGTCAATTATTTGTTGAAATGATGAAAAATATTAATTATAGACCTACACTGAAAACTATTGGTCTAATAACATCTAAGACCAATAGTGAAAATCTATTGTAAAAAATCTAATGAATGCATACCAATAAGTAGGTTCAACCTCATGTACCAAAGGTAATAATGTTACTCGACGTGTTATTACATCGACTGTAGTAAGTAAAGTAACAAAAAAATATTATTTAATTAGAAAAAAAAGTAGTGGAACTAAAAATAAAGAAGAAAGCACTATACAAAGCTCTTGAGCATTGTGAAAGAATTGAATATATAAATAAAAATGAATTATGGTAATTCTCTGGTAGACTGCCACGAAAAGACAAAGACATAGTTAATGAGTTAATTTTTTTTTTTACAATTTTGGAAAATAAATACAAGGGTTTCACCTAATCAAAAAGATGTTTTAAAAATAAGAATTGGTTCTAGAAACCGTGAAGCACATCCTAAACATTTTTTGGATATGACACAAACACAATTTTTTTAATAATTTTAAAGAAGCTCATCCAAAAATACAAATTAGTCAAAGGTATTTTGAAATGTTTAAGCCTTTTTATGTTAAAATAAATCACTCACGGACTACTTGTTGTTGTAGGATCCATATTGAATTTGCTATGTATTATGATATTTTCTGGCATATGTGTGTTAATTTGCATACCGAGAATATTTTGTAGGAGTGTATGATAAATGTTCCACCTAAATTAGAAAGATAATTCATCTCAAGTGGTTTTTGTACAAGATAATAAGGACAATCTTTTTATAACAAGTCATGTTTAGAAAGAACTTGTGATAGATAGTTTTAAAGGTTTGCAACATTTGCAAATATGTATACACAAAAAGGATACACATGTAATAGGAAGTGAACTAGTTAGTTTTGGAAAATACAAGTCATTGACATACACTTCAAAAGATGGTAATGAATCCAATAGGTGTGAATTAGTGAGTAATGAAATAAGTGCATCAAAGTTTATCACTATATTTTGAGAGAATCTAGTGTATGAATATGCACGACATACACATAGAGATCGATGGTTAGATGAGCAATTCAGGTTATGCAAGGACACATTTCCTCTTGATACCATTGTTTCAGTTGTTGATTTTGTGGAGAACTATACTCTACAACCACAAAGTGAAGTGTAATCACAATACTACTACTCTATTGAGGTTTTCATATTTGTACATATAGTATTCACTCATGCTCTCGATAGTACAGAGGAAGAGAGAAATATATTGAGGGAATACCATTTCTATATTAGTGATGATCGTGGACATTCATTAGAGTAAGTAGAAGGTTGTTTCGAGATCGTTTATGGCAATTTGAATAACAGAAACATCATATTTGATAAACACATCACATGGTCAGATAATTGTGCTCCACAATTCGAGAATGTGTGAATGTTCTATTAGTTGAGTAGGATGTATAGGAATAGTGGTGTTCAACATTTTTGGAATTTCACTGAGGGTAGACATGGAAAAGGAGAACATGATGGTATAGAAGCATGTGTTAAAAGAGCCTTAGCAAGAGAAGAATTGAAGCTCAAAGATGGTGCCAAGTTGATTGATGAAAAATCCATCAGGGAATGGTGTAACTCAATAATGATTCTAGGTAATGAGGGTAATTCTAAAGTTTGTAGGTTTTTTTGGTTAGTAGAAGAAGTTAATTTTGTAAAATTTGAAGATTACAGTACACTAACTAGATCTAGTGAGTTGCACTCTTTTAGAAGTTCAAATGTAGGTTCATGGACTATTTATACAAGGAAAATGAGATGATTTTTCTCTTCATGTATGTATTCATTTTGGGATGAATTTGAGTCAAAATAGTGAGTTGATGAATAATGTTGTAGACAATTATATCCACTCGACACCTATCAACCTCCGCTAGCTCTACAACTCACAGTGAGAGAAGTAGCAATTGAATTTGACCATAAATCAGATTTAGTGTAGCTAGGTATTATATGTTTGCACTATTTTTTTTAAAATTATAGTTTTTCTCATGTTAGGGAACTTATAAATGAATCAATTATTTAAACTAATGATTTTGTGTACAATGTGATGTAGGTCAGGTTTTTGTGGTTACAAAAAAATATAATAAAGATGGAACAACTTATTATTTGTGTTGTTGTGTTGAGGCAAAAAAGAAATTTATATCCTTATTCATAGATGGAGAAGGCCTAGAATATCCTACGGGGTATGTGGTTATTACCAAAACATGGATAAGAAGATACTCAATAAAGAATTCAAGGTGTGGTTGTTTGAGGAATTTGAAACTCATAGAAAGATTCTTCGTTATTCTCGCCTAGTTGTTGCATCTAATGTTCAATTAAATAAATATGGAGGTAGACCACGCAATAAGGTCTTGTGGAAAGTTCATGAGTCTGACCATGAAGCAATATTTGACACCCTAAAAATTATATCGGACCTAGATGGCTCACTGGATTGAATTTGTAAAAATGAAGATACACAAAACTGCCCTTGAGCTTGCCAAGTGGCATAATTTTTCAAGTCAAAGGTATGTTCACTTAAGATTCAAGATATGTACATCTACATGAATTTAATTTGAATATTTACTTTAATTATTTTGTTTTTAAAATTCTGCAGGTTTTAAAATTCTATTTAATTGTTTACCAACATGTTTATGTAGGTTGGTGGTGCTAAAAAAGCTTCCACCTTCACGTGGTTGGCACTGTTAGAGAATTTTTTATTCTCAAAGCTAAAAGAAGATAAGGAATGAAAAATATTGGCTAGTCCTAATATTTCTTTTCCAAAATATGAACTCACTTATGAGACATGCCAAATATATATGAGGTTTTCCAATCCTTGTAATGCAGAAGATGGTGGTATGAAGAATAAAGATGATTTGTTGATGGCAACTGATGTGGGAGGAAGCAACAAGTTTTCCCAGAATGCTTACAAGTTGTACCATGCCCTTGAGGGATTGTCACCCATGATAACTTTCATCAAGGGATCAATCTAAACTATCTTTAGGAATCATTAAATGGTATGCCATCTTACAGGTAACCTCCTCCTCTAATTCTTCTCTCATTAAGAATACATTTCAAGTTGTTTGGAAACCAACAAGAGCAATTTGGTTCATATATCTTATTAGTATTGAAAGAGAGTATTCAACTAAAAATGTCTCATCCACTTCGTAGGAAAAAAATTCAAAGAGATTCATCATAATTTCCATGTCTCCTGTTGCTATGATTGTGATTTCCATGTCACCCAAGGACTTGGAATATTTTGGTGGGAATGGCCCTCCTATTTCATTTCGTCAACTTTTTCTCTCTCTCAAAAAGGAAAATGACTGTGAAGAATTACCAACAAAAAATTTTGTAATGGTATTATGGTGGAATGAGGAATGAATCTCGAGGAATATTTAAATTCGGTGTATCACCGTTGAAGAGATCAACTCCCCTATCAAATCATTTATCAATATGATGTGGAAGATGAGAAAAGAAAATGAAATCTGGAGAACTTGATTTCATGGGTAATGAGTACTATCAACAAGACTAATATGGCTTCCCACTTCCCTACCAATGCATTCATTGTACCTTGAAAATTAAAACTTTGGTAGTGCTACTTAGTAATAACTAACAAGAACATGGTGAGCTCAATACATTATGGAGGTTAGGAACATGTGACACAAGGTGTCAAACATGGAAATATGACAAATTTGAAGTTTTTTTCAAAAAGGAAAAGAGAGTGAGAGTGATATTGAGATTGTGTGTGAGAGAGAAAGAATACATGAGAGGAAGAAAGAGTGAGAGGTTGCCCAATCCATTATTTTCCAGACACTATCTCTTGGCACCAAACAGATTGCGTCAGCACATCTGGGTGGCCTGGTAAATGCTTATAGAGGTTATGTTTTGGTGCAATATGGTGTCATTGCTTCTGAGCTACTTCAACTAGGTGTAGTCCCTTGAGAGTCCTGAGAACAAAAAAGGCTCTAACTTTGATAGGTGATTTCTCGGTCTCTATGGAACAAGGAGATGTCTCTTCTGATCCTACAACTTTGTGTCACAACACTCTACAAATTCCCATCTCAGTTTTATCCATCTCCTTTTGGTTGTCTCAGTGATCTATTATTTGCAAATGTGTAAAATCGTTTAGTTTAAGTCAGTGTAAGTTTGTCAAATGTAATATTTTTCAAACCTTATCTCTTCACACCAAATGGACTATGCCAAAACATCTAGGTGGCCTGGTAAATGATTATAGAGGCTCAATTTTGGTGGAGGATGGTTTCTTTTCTTTTGGCTACTTCATCCGAGCAAAGTCCCTTAAGAGCCCTGGGACCAAAAAAGGTTCTAACTTCGATGGGTGATTTCTTGGTCTCTGTGGAACCAGGTGATCTGTAAACATTTTAATTTAGAATTTTTCACACAATCACAATTAAATGATGTTGTTTTACTTTAAATTAGAAAATGATAGAGATAGCTAGTGAATGAATTTTGGTTATGCTTTGAATTAAGAATTGTAGGAAAGGAAAGAATATAAACTCATAAACACCAATAATTTTTATCCTGTAAGCCTCCATAGGAGGAAAGCCAGTCACGAAGGGAAAATTATCTTTCTTCCCACTTTTTGTTGGCCAATTCAATTGAAGAAGTAAAAAATTTACAACTAGTATGAAAGAGAAGTATATAATATCTCACACTTCCTCCCAATTACTTGTTTTATCTGCCTCAACAATCTTTTCTTCTACAAACAAAATTCCAACACTAATAATTTCTTGCTCACATCCTTTCATGCTCCAATAATTAGATACTCTCATACCTACATGTATTTATATCCATTCTCATGTCTTCTAGTGCACTGGAGGATGGGAAAGGTCATGGAGGAGAAGAGACACATATAACCTTTCCAATTTTGGGACTGTTCTTTTCAAATTTTATTTTTTTGTCTGAAAGAGCCAGGACCACCGCCCAATGCAGACAGGCGGTCACAGGACCGCCACCCTAGTTGGGAGGTGGTTATAGAACCACCGCTCAGTGATGGGTGTCGTTATTCCCTTCATTTGATCAACTTATGGTTGATGTCATATTAAACCAAGGGTGTGTCTGAAGCTATATGCAACAAGTGAAGTCTTAGGTGAACTAGTAATTGATTGTAGTTACTATTATTTTTATTTTTCTTTTAGGAGGTTTTATAGTATCTTAAGATATTCTTGGCCAAATCCTTATTAATGTTAAACTACAAGAAACTTACTGAAATAAACAAAAATTTCTGAAATATTCAAACTTTGCAGAATTAAATGCACTGCTTGAAATAAACAAACTTTGCATAATTGAACACGCTGCTTGAAATAAACATGCTTTACAGAATTGGACACACCATGTAAATGTTGTTTAATTTTTTTTCAAAGAGATAAGAATGTAAATTATAACACTTGCAGGGACAATAGATAACTCCACATAATAAATTTTAATTGTTGAATCAAAAGTGCCACAAAATTACAAAATAACAGAATTATACAAATTACTTGAAAATATAAATACCAATGAAAGAGAAGATCCTTTCTATTGGAGGAGTGGGCCATTAATCCACCTTGAATAAGGAGTTAACACAATATGTTACTCTCAAAATTAAATGTATATTCTTATTATTGAATTATTCAGTCTTACAAAACTAATTGGTGGATCCTCCACATCTATCTTCAGTTATATATATATATATATATATATATATATATATATATATATATATATATTTGTTTTCCATCTGAAGATTCCTTTTCAATCATGAGTGTTCAATAGCTATCCTTCCACCTAAAGATTCTATTTAAATTGAATAGTTCCTAGAGTAGATATGAAATTTAGAAAAATAGTTGGATATACAGTTGTTTGTCTTACATATGTATATTTGGAGTGTGAAGAACTGGAAATTTGTTGGTCTATTTTTTATTGGAAGGCTGATGCTTTTCTCCATAAACAAATTTTAATAGAGTAAGAAGATCCCCAGTGATTCCAGAACTTTGGAGAAGTTCCAAAACCAAAGGGAAACCTTCCGGAACTAACTACTAAAGTTCCAAAGCTAAGTGTTGGAGTTCTAGAGCTAAGCTGTATTTTAGCCAACTTCCTCAAAAAGATGTTGGTTACTTCACAATTCACTTATCCTGACCAAATATGACATGTTTATTCCAAAAATTGAATTTCCACACAATTTGTTAGGAATTATAGAGTTTTTAGATATTTGAACTAAATCAAACAAAAGATGGAAAATTACATCCTAAACTTATATTTAGATCAAACGAAAGTTATGAAATGCAGAAAACTTGATTAAAAGGGTAGTAAAATGAGACTATTCATTGGACATTGATGAGGCATATTTTAGCCTTGTAGTGCTCACTTCCCTTTGACACCTTTTGGATACCTATTTTGATACTATGATTACATTATGGGCATTATAATGATTTGATTTAGTATGATGTTAGACATTTGATCACAAATTATTGTTGATCTTGATTAGGATATGATACATGATGATTATTAGAGACACTCATATGTGGATGATGATATACTAGTTAACATAAATGTTTTATGGATGTTGTTCAGACATATGATTTTTGATATTACGAGTAGATCTAGAAATGGATATTTTATGATGATGATATAGCTGTTGATTAAAAATGCAAATGATGTAGTTGTTACTTCGATGTTGTTGTGATTCATTTATTCATTTATATCATGTTGGATGTTCTGATATGGCCACGAGGCCAAAGGAGGTATTTACATTTTGTAGGTTAAAAATATCACAACAAAACATCGAGGGATCGGAGACCAACCACAATGGAATTCTAGGTGAATTTGACAAGGTCACCATGGCAACTTGTTTTGTGTGTGTGTGTGTGTGTTGTATTTTTTTAGGGATTCCCATGGGGGATTTCCTTTATATGTGACCATGGGTTTGTGTATTTTATTAATGTGCTTAGATTTTATTTATTGTTGTATGTATTTTATTAGTGATTTGTTCCTTTATTTAATTATGTTGTGGAGAATTAATGTGAGAATCATATGATTTAAAATTTAAATAAATTAAATTGGGATATGGGAAAGTAATTATAAGAAGTTGTTGGTTGTTTGTATTAAATATGTAAGGGATGTGTAAGTTGTGTAAGAGTTTTTGTAAGTCAGTTTTGGAGTATGAAATACTTCACCTCCATGAAAAATTCGAATTTGTCCTTGGGGGCTATTTTTGGAGGCTTGTGGGATAAGTAAAACTTGTCCTATGCCTCTAAATTTATTTTACCAACCATACTTATGGTTGGATAAGTTATTTTTGAATTTTATAATGAATTTTATTAATCATGTTGCATGTTTTTAATTGCACTCTCTTACATTTTATTTAATTGTGTTGTCCCTTGAGGTGTGGGCTTTTTGGAGTGTGTAAGTAACTTGTCATATTTTCACCCACCTCTTTATTGTGCTTGGGAGAATGGATTTTGTCTTTTGTGTTTTAATTTGAGGATGTGTGATGTGGCATCCTACATGGATCCACATCATCCTCTTCTCTTCCCTCTTCTATATAATTCAAACTCTCTTCTTGTTTTGGGGTTGTTGAATCATTTTACAACTTCTTTAGGGTGCATTTTCTTGTTTTGGAGGAAGTTTGGAGAAAGCCTTGCATGCTTGGGAGATTGTTGTTTTGGAATATGTTTTTGGCATTTGAAGCTTGCTATTAGGAAACAAAAATTACCATGGAGAGGTAGAAATTTAACTCTCTTTTCATGTTGTTATTTTCTTGTTGTGTTGTATGAATGGAGAATGTTTTGTTTTATTTATTGGCTGGTTGGGTAGACTTCCATAGGGATGGTGTAGGATAAGGATATGGGGAATCCATGTGGGGTGGGGGGGGGCATAAGGGAATGCCAATGGAGGGATTTTGGGTTTGGGATCCACCATGGAAAAGAAATAGCTTGCATTTCTTACTTTGGGGTGGGCATAAAGAAATATGTGGGAGGCATATGGAGAGATTTGTGGGGGGGGGCATAAGGATGTGTGTGGGATGAATTATTTTGGTGGGTTGTTTTGGTGGATGCCCAATTCCCAATTGGGAGGCATAAGTAGCTTCCCCCATAGACCTTGCTCCTTTGGCTTGCATTATCAAGCCTAAGTTTTGATTTGAATGTTTTCAATTGCAGTTGTAAACTATTTTTTTATGTTGAAATATGTTTTATATTGAAATGTGCATGTTTGAAAGAATGTTGTGTGTTGTGGAAGCCAGTTGTTGCCATGGGTTGAATCACACCTCTTATTGTGTATTGGTTGGGTCTCGGGGGCGAATGATGAAGTAAGGCTTCTCCTTTCATTGGATGTCTTGGTTGGGTGGAGATCGTTGCCTTTCCCCCACTTTTGTTGTGATATACTTGGAGAAAGAAAAAACTTGCATGTTGCTGTTTTGGAGCAAAGGAAAAATGCAGTTTGATAGTCCCTTGTGAAAACATATTCATTTGTAATCCTTTCCCACTTGTTGTGGATGAAATTGTAATATGTATTTTGTGAAGAAAGATGTATGTAATTTGATTATGAAGTTATATATATTTGAATTGTGAAAGATATTTATATCTTGTTTTATTTATTGGAAAGAAACAAAACTCTATTATTACATTCAACATGGAAAGATGTAAAGATTTATAATTGAAGTCAATAAAGAGTTGATTTTTTTTTTCATATGAATTGTTGGATTGAAGTTAATGTTTCATTGTATAACAAAAGAGATAGTTATATCTCTATTTGGAAAGAGAAAATGTACGTGAAACAATGTTGTATTTTTGTATTTCAGGAATGTGTATGATTGAAATTTAGTATTTACTTTGGATTCAGAATGGTGGTTTATAAACAACTGAATGTATTATATTAGTTTAGAAATGAAATGTCCCATTTAAAGGATAAAATTTGATATACAGATTTATAAGAAATAGATCTCTGTTATAAACTTGAAAACTGGAAAATGAATTTAAATAAAAATGCATAGTTTGGACCTACACTTAATAATAAACTTGAAAATGATATAGTTTACTATGCTGATACATCAAAGAACTCAAATTGACAATGAAAACTTAATAAAACAATTTAAATATTGCAAAATCGAACCCAATCCCCTTAACAATCATTTTTCTATCAATTGTTGGAAAAATACAAATTAAAATCAATTGAACAAATTTACCTTCCCTAAACACTTTAAACCCTCCCTAAAGAAATCCTCCATGTCTGTTTGGCATGTTAAGTGAAGGAGGAGATCCATTTTAATCAAAATTGAAAGTTGAAAATTACCAGTTGGCTTTTTAAAAGCCCGTGGATCATTTTTGTAAAATTAACCCCTTAAAATTTATCAAAATGTAAATTTTATATTTTTTTGTGCAAAGAGGGCATCGCGAGCTTTCCAGAAAGTCATCCTTTTCCCAAAACTGGGCTTCCTAGCAAAAGTTATGGCACTTTGAAGTTTTTCTACCTTGGCGGGAAAATTTGGGAAAAATTTCCCTGGCGGGTCCGCGGCCCAAAAAATTCCCGTTAAAATCCTTAAGAATTTTTTATAAAAAATTTTGGCTCAAGAAAATTTTGAATTTTCCTCTGCCAGCCTGCAGCCAATCAGAGGCTGCCACGTGTCCTCATGAGGTAGTGGCAGAGGTGCGGCATCTGTTTTCCCTTGGACCTTTTTAAAAAATTTTGGAATTTTTTTCCATTTCTCCCCGCCGGCCTGTGGCCTATCATAGGCTGCCACGTGGCAGCTTTGGGTGCTTGCGGAGGGGGTGGAACCCTTGTGACCCCTTTTACCTTTTGGAATTTTGATCTGAAAAATTTTAGTGTTTCCACCCGCGGCCCTATACTCTTGCCCTCACCTTGGGGAATACCTTCCGCGGGTGCGCAGACCCGCGCATCCAATTCTTCCCTTATCTCCCCTTCGGTGAAATTCTCCAGCTTCTCTTGCCACTCTGCCCTTCCCTGTTTACCTCATCGTGTTTCCAGTTGTGCACCACGTGTCCTTGGTGGTCCCACAGGACTGTGGGTGCTATATTGATTTTCCTTTTTCCTTCGGCAAAAATCTTCAATTCTCTCCGCTGCCACGTGTTTCCCTCATCCCCTCCCCGCCTTGTCTTGAGTCGACACGTGTCCTTGAAGGTCCTGCAGAGGCATGGGAAAATTGTGGACTTTGTACCAACACAGGGAAAAATTTCAAATACCGCCCCGTGACCCACCAACCCGAGAAATGGACCCTCCTTCCCTGCTTGACACATGTCCCTTTGGGGAAGATTTGACCTCTAAAGTCCGTTTGACCATATCTTGAGTTTCTGAAGAAGTTAGGAGGACTTCTTTATATCATCAAAAATGTGAGAAAATTTCCTATCTAATGGGATTGATTTATGGAAATTTTGGAATATTTTAGTGTGAGAAAAATCAAGTTAAAACTCTGAGCCTATTAGAGAGTGGGTATGGGGTAAATTACTCCCTGAACCTAACTGAAACTTATAAACCTAAAAATTGAACCATGTGAACTAGATATTTGTTAATGAAAGAAAAGTATGTTCTAGTATTTTTTTAGACTTGTTTTAGAACCTGATAGTCTCAACTGTCATCTTCCAACTTGGTTGTGGATACTTCTAATAAAAAAAATTATTCTATAATTTTCTAAACAACCCTAGGTTGTTTCTTGGGTCTCAAGTGGGTTGTTTTAACGGGCATCACACGCCTCATCATTTCCCCCACACTTACTTGTTTGTAATTCCTCTTACAAATTCTATTTTCCAAAACTGGGATCATAAAATCTACATTCCAATTGACTACTAAGGTTAAATGGTTGAAAATGAATGTCCCATTACTTCTAATCAGAATTGTTGTATCTTGATCCTCCCTCTAGTTTTTTCTTCCAATTCTCAAAATGAGTGGGATCCTGAGGTTATCTATTCTAAGTGCCATGGAGATATGGGTGTAAGAAGGAGAGGAGGCCTTATTCTCATACCTATCCACATACCTCTTTGTTTTTTACAAATTTGAGGAATGAGTGTATAGAAAGTTCTGACCCTTTCCAGACTCCATATTAGATTTGTGGGAGAAATAACTTCTCTTCTTCTTAATGCTACAATAAGGAATTCCAATATCTTTAGGCATCCATCATAAAGTTCCTCAAATTTTTCCTCTTCATATGAGGTGAATGCATCAATACTCCTCTACAAGCTAGAAACGTAATGTTCCTTAAATCAGATATCAAAGGCACGAGCCCTGAAATGTATAACAAATGCATATGGTTTTCCGTACTGAGCTCTCATGCATAGGCCAGATGAACTAGCCTTTATCAAGTGTTCAATATTCCTTTCTCTCTAGGTTATCTTATTCTGGAGCATTGAAACAAATGCCTGAAGTTGGATTTCCCCCACATATAGATTAATCATAAAGCATGTGTTATTTTCTAACATAAATTTGCAAAGATAAAATTCACAAAGAATATTCTTTTTCTCTAGATTGGCTAAATAATATACTGCCATGAATTAGGCTTCATCCTTCAATTCATGTGGAAGGCCACACGAAATCCTGAATACTTACCAACAAATAAATTGTTCTTCTAGGAAGACATTGTATGTAGGAGAAGGTCTTCTCCATGTTAGTAATTATCACTCATCATACATACCATCTATATTTTTCCAAACACTTAAATTTTTCTTCCTTGCTTTTATAGAATTTTTCTTTCCATTCTTCCCTTGCCCTTTCCTCTTTTTCCATTTGACTTTTTAGTTCCTGATTTGATACTTTTAACTCATTCAGCTTCCTATAGGTATCATCCCATAATTGTTTGAGTGGAAAGTAAAACAACTATGTTTATACAATTTGATCCACTGAATATACTTTTGTCATAGTACTTTGCTCAGCAGCTGATTGCAATTCTTTTTCTTTTTCATCTATTTTCTGTTTTACTAATGCCATTTCTTCATTCTTATCTGTTAGATGAGTTTTCAATTTTTTAATAAGCATTTCTCTATGCTCTAATTTGTGTTTGAGGAAGTTCAATACCTCATCTTTATCCCTAATTATAAGTTCTACTTTAGACAAGAACATAACCTGCTTCAATTATTTTTTTCTTCTTTTACTGTGTGTTCCTCTACCAAAGGGAATTTTCCTTTTAATCTCCAAGATGTCAATTGTTACTCTTCATGTGATGGTATTTCCAACTCATCCATTTCCTAAAAATATTTCTTTTCCAATATTTCAGCTTCTCTCTCCAAATCCCTAGTTTGACTTGGTAGAGAAGGAGACATTTCCATGTTGACACAAGAATATCAGCAAATTTTTTCTCTAAACCCTCTTGTACTTCAATATTCCCTAGCTGATTTTCCCTAGACTTCTTATAAATTCATTTTTCTTTTAGGAGCTTCAAAAATTTTATGACAGCGAGCTTCCTTCCTTGAACTTCTTCTAATTTTTGTTCCAAATGTCCATAGCTTGGGTGAACTATCACTGTCAGCAGACATGTATTAGTTCTTATGGTATTGTTATAGGGAAATGATTTTATTTTAAAGAAATAAAAAAATTTACAAATTCAATCATACTCTCAGATCTTCATCCTTTTTGGTATTTATAAAAAATTTTACAACTTCAATCAGACTCTCAGATCTTCTCCTTTTTGGTATTTTAACCCCACTTATTTCCTCCTTTTTCTCATTAGGGGGATTAATTTCTAAGTTACTTTTAGGAGAGAAAGGGGTTAGTATTACCCATTCTGATAATATCATGAGTTTGTCTAAAATTATGTGGAGGAATTTTTTCCCATGCTTCTTCTCCATTTTTTCTTAGAGAGAAAATGATGCCAACTGACCAGATGGACTAATCCATGGTGCCTAATCATCCCTACACTCCAATAATATCTTTGAGGCATTGTTTGGATGGAATAAAAGAGGAAACCAAGAAGATTTATCTATATACTCCTATCTTTATTGCCCCATACCTAAGATATATCAGCATTTTAAGGACCTCCCTTCTAATAGTCTCATATTGGCCATCACATGTTAGGTACTTTACTACCTAGAATTATTACTCTGTCGAAGGGTTTGGGTAGGATAGCTCTTCTGACCCCCTTTATGAATCTTCTTAGTATTATAAATGTATTGGAGGTTCAGATTCACCCTCTTGTCCTTAAGGTTTCTACTAATTCTTTTAGAGGTTCCCTTTACAGAGTTTGGTACATATGTACAATTGGTACCCTAGATACACTACACATTGTATTAATATTAAAGGGAATTACAATGCCTTTAAACTTAGTTCTAAGACTATCTCTAAATTTACAACAAATAATCTCTTACTAGTTCATCATTGTATTTTGAGAATTTATTCAGAAACTGTAGCCAACCTACCTATTCAAAAATGGCTGCTACTTCTCCATCTGTAAGGAATTTGTGTATTGTCCTCTGGCTCTAAATTCTTTTTGATACCCATGGAAAAGAGGATGAATTTGAATTCTTTATTCTTTCAAATCCATTTCTCTTCCAAGAGATAACTATAGAACTAGTGGATTTGGCTGTGGAACTACTAGATTTAGTTGTAGAACTCCAAATATGACTTCATTATTTCCTCCTTGAGCTTCTCTACAATTATTGTTCCCTATTTCATTTTATTCCACCTAAATGACCAGTTCATTATTAATATCCCATCCACTTCCATTTCTTTATTTAGACATCACCTTCATGATTATTCCCCTTTAATTATGATGTGTAATAAATGACTCATTATACCATTGCCAACTTAAATCAAGTCTAATCACACATGTAAACTTTTAATTTAACCCTTAATAAGATCAAGACATAATTACCATCCTTTCTGATGTAATCCAACCGCCTTGTTAACTCATCATTCCTAAACAAGTGAAAAAATGGCTAGAAAAGATAGTTGGAATTCCAAAGAAGTTCTTTTTATTTGAATTAGCTAATTATTAATAAGGCCAATTGCCATTTTTGGTTATCAATTGTCCTTTTTATAGAATTATTTTGGGGGAAGAGAACGCCATTTACTAGTTTTCATTCCCTTCCCCCTTTTGGGGGGGGGGGGGGGAAGAGAACACCATTTTCTAGTTTTTATTCCCTTCCCTTTATTTAGATCCTTCATCTAATTACTTGATCATCTTTGAAGAACTAGGGTTTTCCATATGATCAAATTCCTTCTCTGCTTCAATTTTCTTAAAGAATTCATCCCTGGTAGGAGGCTTTCTATATATTTTTAGCCTATGTCCATTGACCAAAAGTTTCCTTCTACTACCATTAATGGGAAGTACCTAAGTAGAGCCATTATCATATATCTACTAAATTTGATAAGGTCCTAGCCACCTAGTCCTCAACTTGCCTTTGAATTGCTAGCACTTGGAATCAAATAGTAATGCCCAATCTCCAATCTTGAATTTCCTTTCTATAATATGTGTATCATGCCATTGCATCCTTTGGTCTTGGATTATATCTGGTTTTTGAAGTGCTTCTAGTCTCACCTCATCTGATTCATTGAGTTGTAGAATTTTATCATTTTGTGATGTATCCAATTCAATACCCAATTTAGCTATTGTCCTCAATGTTTGTAGTTCAAATTCAATGGGTAATAGGGGATTCTTCCCATAGAATAACTCATATGGTGAGAATCTTGTTGTAGTCTTCCAAGTTGTATTATAAGCCTAGACAGCCTCAGGTATCCTTTTCACCCAATCTCTTCTACTTACTTCAACTATTTTAGTGAGAATGTTTTCCAATTCCCTGTTTGTCACTTCTGATTGTCCATTGGATTATGGGTGATAGGGAGATGGTTTCCTAGATTGGTTTGATAGTACATTGTAAAGGCCTGGATCATATTAGACATGAACTATGGGCCTTGCTATGAAACTATACTTCTTGGTAAACCAAACTTCATCATAATTTTGTGCCAAAGGAAATCAACAATTGTGTCTTCATTAGGATTTGTTAAAGCCTAAACTTCTGCCCACTTTGTTACATAATCAGTACATACAAGAATGTTCTCCTTTCCCTATAAAGGAGGAATAAAAGGACCAAAAAACTCCAGCCCCCACTTTTCAAATAGTTCAATCACCACTTGAGGTTGTAGAGGAATTTCACTAGTAAAATTTGGTTGTCCCATCCTTTGACAGGGATCACACTGCTTGATATATTTCTTCACATATTTATACAAAGATGGCCAATAATAGCCAATGCCAAGTATTTTTTGGTTTGTTCTTTTTACTGCAAAGTGCCCTGCACTTGGTTCATCATGACATGCCCTAAGTATGTCAAAAATTTCATCCTCTCTCACACACATGCATAAAACCAAATCAAGACCACATTTAAATAGCATTCCATTCAACCATTTAAATTTTTCACTTGTTTTGATTAATCTTTTCATTTGTTTCTTAGTAAAAGAAGGAGGAAACTTCTTTGTTGCAAGATAATTAGCTTTGTGATCATTTTCACACCGGCTGTTAATGTTCAAAATCCTTCTTGGTTGAATCTCAATTTGTTTGGTTTTAGAGTGTACTAAACTAATTTGTTGAAAAGGATCCATTAGAGTGTTTAGTGGACATGAAAGAGGTAACAACATATGATATGCAGTAATGTCTCTAAAGTTCCCCTTGAAAAAGAATACCAGATAAAGGACAATAAGAAGAGTTATGATACTTATCTTGATATTGATCAAGCTCCTCATCATTGATGTTTTCCCAAGATTCCTTACTGTTCCCTGATAACTCCAAGACTAATGTTACTGATTCTGTAGCTATTGTTTCCCCTCCCGAAGAGAATTCACATTCCTCTAGAGTGAAATTATTTACATCTGCATTTGATTGTGATGGTTTTGGAGATAAATCTAAATGTTTCAGAACTAAGTCTGAAGACTCTAGAACTAAGTTTGAAGGTTGTGGAACTATATCTGATTGTTCCAAAGACAATTGGTGATCGTTCAATGGGTGATTAATAATACTATCCACCTCCCGTACATGATCCTGCAATTTTATCATAGCCAAAGAAGACAATTTGTTTATTAGTATCGGGATAATCAACCCATAATTATTCCTAATTATCAATAGAAGGTCTTGCTGAAGGATATAGGGAATTTTTTTTAGAAATCTTACCATTAGAGATTGTCATATTACCTTATCTACAATTAATTAAGGAAAAACCTATAGCTAACCATGGTCTTTCAAAAATGATGGGATAACCAAGTGATATACCTTTTATCTGTAAGATCAGGAAGTCCACTAGATACTCCCATGACTCCACCATAACTGCTACATGTTCAATGATCCCTTTTGGTTTAGCTATTAACTTATATGCCATCTACAATATGGTGCTAGTAGGTTGTATACTTGTCAATGGTAATATTTTTAAAGTATCTATTGTCATAACATTTATATCTACTCCCAAATCAACTGAAATGTTATGTATATATTTATTCTATATAGTGATAGAAATAAAAAGACTTCCAGGGTCCCCATATTTGGGAAGTGAGAGTTTTCCTGCTAATAAATCAACAATTTTCCCATCTATCTTAATAGTCCTCAGGTACTGCTTCTTCCTTCTAGGTATTTTCAAGCATAACATTTTGATTAATTTGTTTGATTCATGAATGTCCTTGATTGCTTGCAACAATCATATTTCAATATTTAATTTCCTCAAATCCTGCACCAGTTCAAATTATTTGGTCTCACTAACTTCCTTAAGTCTTTTTGGAAAAGGGGTTTCTGTAGAATTGTTATTTAGTTGTTTCTTTTTTCTTCTTCATAAACCTTAGGGATAACTGAACTAGGGGTTTCAGTTTCATATGATATCTTGGTAGTTATAATAGGTGGATTATTAATTATTTTTCCAGATCTAGTTTGAATATATTTATAGTCCATGGTGTTAAGATGAACTGGTTATAGACAAGGGTTGTTTGTTTGTTTTCAGGATTATCCACTAGTTGTGTTGGTATTTGTGTTTGAACCACATTTTCATTTTGTGAGCCTCATGCTGGGAAAACCATTATGGATTGTTGTTTCTTGTTGGGATATGTATTCCCTTAAGCATAGTTATTAGGGTTCCATCTAGGTTATGAACAAGCATAAGGGTTACCTTGACTAGACCAGGGTTGTTTGTGTCCATAAGCATACCAAGCTTGTCCTACCCAATCCTGGGGATTCCATGTTGGTTGAGGGCCCCAAGTGGGTTGTACCTAATTTTGTGGTACTGTCTAAGTTGACCATGGCATCATCCAAGGATTAGGAACCGCCCTTGGCTATCTTGACTCTGGATAGATTAATTCTTCTATAGTGGATGAAGTGTTGGTTTATGTAAGATGATTTTTTATGAATGAAAGAAGAGAACAAGAATTTATTTTAGGTTCCCTAGATTCACAAATGAGACATATATCTATTTTATCTAGAGGACAATCCCTTATTACATGCTTCTTCCTGAATCTAGGACAGTACATAGCTAATGGTTCTATACTGGCATTTACTTTGGCTTGCAATCCATTCATGGTAGAATTTAATTGAAGTAGGATATCTGTTTTGAAGTTTTCTAGTTCATCCATAAGTTTTTTCATGTCTGGGTTCATATTTTTCACAATTTTTCCTTTCCTGGGTCAATCCCTCATTCTTGAATAATTTATACAGAGGTCTTTAATATCATTCATTCTCAATTGATTGATGTTTCCACCTCCCATTAAATTAAGGGCTTCCCTAGATTTGTCATCTAGACCTTTAAGAAAAATGAATTTGCTTAGATCTTCTTGAAGTAAAAATCCACACCTTTTTCCTATGAAGAGGAATATGTGTAAATAATCTTCCAATTTTTCATCTTATTCCTAATCGATTTGAATAAATTCTTCCTTCATGTTTCTCCCTCTACAATAGTCTTGATACTTGTCTAAGAAAGCAGTTTCCATTTTCTCCCAAGTGATGTTAATCCCATAAACCACCTCATTGCTGCATCTTTTAGAGTAGATGGGAATAACTTGAGTTTTTGATTATCTATTTTGTAGTCATAGGTTTGACACAATACTTTAAATTTAAACAAGAATTGGTCAGATTCCTCAATCGACATCCCTCTAAATGTGGGAAAGTGTGCAGGTTAAATATTCTTCATAGGTGTATCATCATCCCCCAATTGAATTGGATAACTGAAAATCCTATTAAGTTCTCTTTCAGCTTCTCTATCCATATTTGTAATATATTCTGAATATTTTTCCCAATCAATGTGGTATGTGACCTGTTTTGGCAAAGGTGAGAAGTCAGGGGTAGGAGGTTGACTACTCAACTGAGAATCAAAACTTGTTCTTAACGGGTCTTGGGATATAACCCGTCTTTTAAAAGTTCCACTCCTTTCTGGTGATTGATCTATAAATTCCAAACGTGAAAGTTCTACTTCTTTTCTAATAGGGGACAATGATTCTTCTATTTCTTGCCCAACTTACCTAGTTGAAATAGAGGATGCTGATAATTATTGTTGAGATATTTTTTGGAGAAATATACCCTTTGCGTCTCTTGGTCTACTAATAAATTTTATAATAATGTAGGGGAGATTTTTTAATTACTAGATGTGTGATTATTTTTCTTGTTGTCACCTAATTAGAAAATTCAAACTAGTGAGTCCCAGAAATGGCTCTAAAAATGATGGGTGTTGTTATTCCCTTCATTTGATCAACTTATGGTTGATGTCATATTAAACCAGGAGTATGTCAGAAGTTATATTCAACAAGTGAAGTCTCAGGTGAACTAGTAATTGATTGTAGTTACTATTATTTTTCTTTTTCTTTCGGGGTTTGTAGTATCTTAAAATCTTCTTGGCCAAATCTTTATTGAGGTTAAACTACAAGAACTTACAAAAATAAACACACATTGCTGAAATAAACAAACTTTGCAAAATTAAACACACTTCTTGAAATAAACAAACTTTGTAGAATTGAACACACTGATTGAAATAAACACACTTTAAAGAATTGAACACACCTTGTAAATGTTGTTTAATTTTTTTTTCAAAGAGATAAGAATGTAAAATATAACACCTGCAGGGACAATAGATAACTCCACATAACAAATTTTAATTATTGAATCAAAAGTGCCATAGAATTGTCAAATAATAGAATTATACAAATTACTTGAAAATATAAATAGCAATGAAAGAGAAGATCCTTATTCTTAGAGGAGTGGCCCATTATTTTCTTAATAATCGAATTTTGATAGAGTAAGAAGATACCCATTGATTCCAGAACTTTGGAGAAGTTTCGGAACCAAAGGGAAACCTTTTGGAACGAATTGCTAAAGTTCTAGAGCGAAGTGTTGGAGTTCCAGAGCTAAGACGCATTTTAGCCAACTTCCTCAAAGAGATGTTGGTTACTTCACAATTCACTTATCTTGACCAAATATGACCTGTTTATTCCAAAAAACTAAATTTCCACACAATTTTTTATAAATTATAGTGTTTTTAGACATTGAACTAAATCAAACAAAATATGGACAATTACATGCTAAACTTATAGTTAGATAAAAAAAGTTATGAAATGTAGACTGATGAGGGTCCTCAATCCTCACCATTAATAATGTCAATCTGAGTTGGTGTCTGAAGGCTATATGCATTAAGATAAGAAGATATTGGAAAGCAACTCCCTTAAACACAATCCAAACTTGTATAAATTGAAAGTACACATGCAAAAATTTAAATTCAAACTTGCAAAAATGTAAACACACTTGCATAAAGGAAATCACACTTGTAGGAATAAAACACACTTGCATAAATTGAAATTAGTTGAATTGGAAATAAGTAAAATTAAATGAAACATCTGCAGGTTTATAACAGACTGAATGTTACAATACAAAGAGAAGAACAACAAAACAAGATGATGATTATAGAAAAAGAAATAAATACAAATTATTACAAAATAAAATCACAAATATACAAATCCATCTTCCTTAGAATGAGTGGCCAGCTCATTCCTTGGAAGAGGATTTAAACCATGCTTCGAGATCTTAACTCAAAACTGCAGAATATTAGAGAGAAAAGAACAGATTCATTTCTTGGTGGTAAAAACATTACATATCTAAGTGTGTAAGGTTGCATTTATAATTTATGCGTCCAACCAACTCCTTATTTTGGGAGATATAATATGATCTTATCTTTATTCTAATCCTAACAACTAAGATCTCCATGCTCCACAAAATATGGAGAGAGATATAATTTTGGAGTAAAAGCCTTATCTCACTTATTTTAGGAAGATTTGCTCCCAAATTTTCTCCTTGATTTTCGGTAACAAGAATCATAATGATTTTATTCTCCTAAATTATTGGAAGGAGGTTTTGTCCTCAAAAGACAATTTTGACCAAATACCTTTCCCGGGTTTTCTATTTGACTTTGTTGTTTTTCATTGTGGAACTTTTGATGCTTGTCTGATATGACTTTTTCCTCAGGTTGCAGTTCACTAAAAGTTGGATTTATCTTTGTTGGTAAAACTTGTTGTAAATATGAATAAGGCTTTTTTTTAAACACATTGCTATGAACATAAAACCTCTCTCATATTTTCCATTTGAATTTTCTATTTCTGTTTATGGAACTTTTAGCGCTCGTCTGATACACTTTTCCTTGAACTGCATACTCACTAAATGTTCAGATCTCTCTTCATCGATAAAACCTGTAGCAAATTTGAATGAGTTTTTTGGTAAAAACATTTCTATGAACAAAAACCTCTCTCATATTTTCCATTTTGACTTTTTCTATTTCTGTTTAATGGAACTCTTAGTGCTCATTTGATACACTTTTTCCTCGGACTACAACTCACTAAAATTTAGATTTATCTACATTGGTAAAACCTGTAGCAAATCTAAATGAGCTTTATGTTAAACACATTTCTATGAACAAAAACCTCTCTCAAATTTTCCATTTGAATTTTTTTTCTGTTTCAATTTATGGAAACTTTTAATGTTTTTCTAGATACACTTTTTCCTCGGACTACAACTCACTAAACGTTAGATTTCACTTCACTGGTAAAACCTATAGAACATCTGAATGAGGTTTATGTTAAACACATTTCTATGAACTAAAAGCCTCTCTCATATTTTCCATTTGAATCTCTTATTATTCACAGTCCCTATTTGATGCAAGTTTCTAGAACTAAATCTGCGAGTTTCGGAACTAACTCTGCGAGTTTTGGAACTAAACTTGCAAGTTCTGGAACTAACTCTGTGAGTTCTAGAACTAAATCTTGTGAGTTCCAAAACTAAATCTGCAAGTTCCAGAGCTAACTTAAAACAACTATAATGTTTTGCATACGATCTCGGATTGAGATGATTGTTTTTTTGAACTTGCATAATTTTTCGAGAGGAATCTGAATATGAAATCAAGTTTGGAGTTTAGATATACCATCCATGATCAATTAAAATTTCTCCCAATACTAGCATTATCTTTCCTTTATGGCCTACATACACAAGACTTTGCATCTTTTCCCAAATAAGTCAATAGGATTAGTCAACAAAAAAGATAACAAAATATTTCTAAAGAATGAACAAGATATATATTCTATATTCTATCTTAAGCAAACTATAAGTTCCTAGATTACATTTAAATCCAATTTCAAAGGTAACTTATAAGGAAAAAATAATGGTAATTTATGGCTAATTTATGGCCTCATAAGTGGTATCAAAATATTTGATCTAAAAGGGTAGTAAATATGATGAGCTATATCGTTGCACATTGATGACTGGCGATTTTTTAGCTGTAATTTTTTTAATTTAGTGGAGAAATCAGTCAAGTAAGTCTCTTTCAAAATTTCAACATTTGTGGAATCTATTTTTCACAAAGTTATAACCTCCATTTTAATGGTTTTTCATAAATTCACTCCATAGGCTGATAATTTTTAAATTTTACTAAGTTTCCTATATATTCAAAGGCTATTGGTCCCATAAAATATTAATGCTAGGAGTAGATTAAGCTAATAATCTACTTTACTTGAGCCTAATCTAGTACGCAATATTGTAATAAATGAATAAGAAATTAAGTACATAAATTAACCAAAGTAAACTAAGTAATAAATTATGAAACCCTAGTTGTAAGGAGGAGAAGATGGTACCTCTCCTAGTCTAATTTGACGATAAATTCTAAATTGTACCACTACAGTGCTATCTAGATGAACTCATGAGTGGCAAGATCATCACACAAATACCTCAATAAAAGGTAGCAATATCTAGACAGATCAGGCTAGATCTGGGATGCCTGGAGAGGGTCATATAGGGGTGCAAGCGAGAACCCTAGACCTATTTCTGAGCGCTTGGGTACATCCTCAGAAATGCTCAAGAAACCTCCTCTACGGTGTTGTAAGGTGTCTTCTCCAATTTTATCTCCTTTAATCACTGGTGAAGGTTCGCATATCATAGATCGCTTGAGGTCATCAGAAACCTGTCAATGAAAGTATGAACCTTGCAAAACCCTACAACCAAGACATCAAATCTCTAAAAAAGAAAGATGAAAAATGTCTCTTGTGTTAGATCATGTCCTCAACCTTGTCACAATGGCTTGAGACTTACGACTAAGCGTTCTTTGCACTACATCTAAGACCCTGGATATAGTTCTATGTGATGCGTGTGTATGAATTTTTTTTCTCTAGTCACCTTTCTCTCTCGTGTCTCCTCCTCACCCTGGATAGCCCAAGCAAGTATGTCTAGATGTAGAATGTTAGGTAAATGTCCCAAGCATGGAATAGAATGGTGACTTCCCTCCTATGAAGTGTATGTACAATAACCAACCGGTTGTAGTCCCTGTGTGATGATGTTGGATATGGATGTAATCCCAAGTCTCTTGGATGCCTTTTTGCTATGTATACCCTCTAGGTGAATTGATACCATAATGATTAGTGTTTAGGGAAAATTACTATGATCACATAACTTTATATCGTATATGACTTCCCTATCTTAGGGATTTTAGTAATTAACCCCAAAAAGGCCAACTACCAAAAAGATAATATGCTCAAATGGCTAGAAAGGACCCAAAAAGTCCACTGAGTAAAGTAATTTATAGGGGTCAAGGGTGCCCAGGAGGGATGAGGGCACCTGGTAACTGGCGTCGTGGCATGGGCGCTGGTGTCCAAGATTTATAATCATTCAGACCTCATAAAAAGACAATTATTTCCTGAGCAAGTAAGGGTGTAAGACTGAGAGGAGAAATAGAAGATTCACCATAAAGGTGGCTAAGGATATGGGTTAATTGGAGTACTTTTCTTACCCATTAGAAACTCATATGAATCAGTAGGGGGGGTATGTAATCACGAAACATAGGACTCACATTCACCACCTATGTATGTCCATGATTTCTGTGTCTATATTTTCATGCTCCACTTTATGTTGGTGAGTGGAAATCTTCGGTAACATAGAAGTCCAGATAGATATGTGTACTTGATAAGCATGTAGATGGATGATAGAAAGCAATAGACTGAGGGACAAGACCAAAGTACACCCAGTAGATTAGAAAAATGTAAAGCGTGGATGCCTAATGAGCTTTTACTATCTGTAAAAATGTGATGAAGAATGACACATCTAAGGCGGAAACACATCAATATCAGATGTCAGAGATAGTACCTATAGTCATGTTTTGACATAGGTCATTGTCCTACAAAATCCATGTGAATGTTGTCCCATTGTTGAGTAGTTGACTACCACTTCCATATACAGACCCTGAACTTGTCAAAAGAGAATCTGAACAAGTAGTCAAATACACATGTATATGATCAAAATATGTAAAATTGATAGTTCTTCTTGCATATTGGGTCAAGACATGTAAAAATGTTGAAAGTGTGCTAGGGTCTTACCAACACCAACATATGCACCTGATCCGTGATGAGGAAAGGGCTGCAGAAAGGGATCATGTAGATGTCTTTCTTATTCAGTGTAAATTTTTTGGGAGATCTCACACCAATGAGTATGAGTAACCCATCTGAGAGATAACAATAGTCTAGTGTCCATCCTTTCAACCCCTTGGGACTGTAACTACTGAAATGTCACCACCAAATTCTTTATCCTGGGCATATACCACTACATATGATTCCTGTATAAACGCATGTGATCTAAGAGACTATATGGCCATGTAGGAGAGTGTATCCTTTGTGTGTGGAGTTCTATAGAACTATGTCTGAACTATCAATGTTGTGTAATTTCCCCCTAGTTTCATTTGATCATCCAGATGAAAGTCTGATGTGTTAAGGATCCCCAGTCTGATTCTGTAGTGCCATGTCCTGAAACTGATTTAGACTGTGCTTGCATATACTAGAGTACTGTGTTGTGTTATAGTATGCACATTGTATGGGGTGACTAATTCACCTAACATATGATGCCCCCATCATTTGGGGTGCATGCGATGTCATTGAAGGAGTACATGGCATAAAAGAGGACTGATCGTTGTGTTGAAACTGTGCCTTTAACTCATGGGGAAGGGAATGTTCTTGGTAAAAACCATAGACACACGAGTAAAAAGTGGCTAGGAGCATAAATTGTTACCCATAATGAAAACATTGGCATCTACCTCTAGATTCAAAGGGATGCTGATGATTAGGAAGACAAAATATTGTAGCATAAGACGTAAGATTGATAATGTCAATAACATGTAAGAAAACAAAGTAGATCCATGACAAGCGGGTTTCAAACATGGGACATCACTCACTATGTCGTCACTGAAAATCAGAGGCCTTACATATCTGCAAAGTATCCTGGAATGAAGTGTGCACACAAGATAAAGGGACTGCTCCCACAAACATCCTAGTCTCTATGGCTCCTAGTGGTGTTGTCCAAAAATGTTCATTTGGATTCCATCTTAGTTGGATACCCCTTGTATCAATCCTCCTCCAATGACGTGCTTAAGATAGACTTAGTGACTGATTTGCTCAGGATTCACATTTCTTCAGATTAGAAAGTAGGTTGCTTGGTCCAAAGAAGGTGTAATAATAGACTGTTATGAAAATAAGAAAAATACTGTTCCACCAATGTGGCACTAGAACTCAAGAAAATATGCACTTTTAGATAAAAAATGACACCTAAATCTACGAAATCCCATAATACATCGTTCATCAATCTCATAAATGTAGTAGGTGCATTGCATAAACCAAATGAAAGCACTAACCATTCATACAAACCATTTTTGTCTTATAGGAAGTCTTCCATATATTCTCCTCATTCATTCTGACTTAGTGATAACCTGAATTGAGATCCAACTTTGTGAATAATTTGGCATGCTGAAGCTAGTAAAAGAGATCATCTATGTGGGGAAGTGGATACCTATTATTTATGGTGATCTTGTTCAAAGTGTGGTAGTTGGTGCACATTCTCGAAGAACCATCCTTCTTCGGCACCATTTCAATAGGTGAACCACATGGTGAGGTGCTTGGCCATATCACCTCTTGGTCTAGCTGTTCCTAGAGTTGTTTTTTATACTTCAATACTCTCTAACAAGGATTTACTATGCAAACCGATGTTTGGTAGAGGGGACTATGGTAACAACTGAATCTCATGATCTACTTCTTGTTTTAATGGTAACCCACTGGGAGCCTGAAAAAAATCCTGAAAAGATTGAATAATACTATCCAAATCCTGTTTTCCTTGGTTAGAAATATCTGAAAGATTTACCCCATCTTGTTTATCCTTTAACAAAAGTAAACAAAACTTATTATGATTTTCCTAAATAAGTTGTTTTTCTTAGTTAGCACTCACCATAGTAACCTGTGTCTTGTGCTGGTGTGCCCAAATGTTGTAGCTGATCCCATACTTGACCCATATTTATTAATTTTCCCTTCTCATAAATATAACATCCCTGATATACAAGTAAGGACTTCCTAAAACAACATCAAAAGCATCAAGTGGAATAACATCAGATTCCAATACATCAATATACCAGGAATTTATCCCAAACTTGACCTTACATATTTTTTTACATGAATTTCAACACCATTCTTCACCCAACCCAAAGGATAAGGGTGTAGATGCTTGAAAGTATCAAGACCAAGCTTCTTTACAACTGCTTAAAAAATCAGATTAGACTGAGAATCGGTATCAACCAAAGCATTTACCTTAGTTCTCTTGATCTAGGTTTTAATCTGGAATAGTCTACTCATCTCCTCTTCTTGGATTTCCATGTTGGTGGTTATGCATCTAAGCCTTTCATCTACATCCGAGTCATATTTTATTTCCACCCCCCCTTCTGTCTTTACAACTGTCATGGACTTCTTGTAGTCCGTGGTTTGGTTCTTCGGATGTAACTTAGGATACACCTTCCAACATGTAGCATCAGTATGACCATTGATAGTACAGTTCTTGCAAAACTTCTTGGGATCTTTACAAGTATTTGAAGTAGTGGTAGCTTGTTTACCTTTCCCTTTCCACTTACCCTTGTTACTTGTTTGTCCATGTTATTTCTTCTACTGATTTGTCAACTACTTTTTCCTTGGCTCTGTTTCTCCTTCCTTCTTTTCATCATCTATGTAGTATGCCTACACACATGCCTTGTTAAGATATTTGGGCTTTGTGGAGATGACTTTCCTTCGAAGGTGAGTGTAAAGTCCTCTCAAGTACTGAGTCAAAATATCCTCATCCTCGAGGTCCATGTTTAGCATCATGGCCTGCCTCCGAAACTATGTAGTATAGTACTACACACTTTGACCACTAACTTTTCTAAAATACTACCATTTAATCATTTGGTCAGTCTTGTGGAAAATAGGATATAAGTTAGCTCTAAGTAATTATTTAAATTCTTTCCAATATTTCACAATAGGACATTTATTCTTTTCACATGTGGCTAGATGGGTTTCCCACCAAACCAAAGCGTGTCCCTCCATTTTGAGACATGTAAACATGATCATCTATGCCTTAGTGACATTATGGACACTAAAGTAGACTTCTAGTTGTTTTAACCATTTATCAAGAAACTCTGCATCTACTTGTCCTTCTAATATTTTAATTTCAAATTTCATCTCAACTTTAAAAGGAGCATGATCAGATTTTACATTTTCTCTTGCATTCGAATTCTCTTCTTCATCCACTTCCCCATTATCCTTCTCATGGTGGCTCCTCCCTATGCCAAAAATTTCAGCTAAGCCTTGAACCATTGAGTCCATGGAGTCTTGCTTAATAGAATTCATCTTTTACAAATCTGAAAGTTCTTCTTGTCTTCTAAACATCCTATCCATCACGGTCTCTAGCATCTCATTTCTACAGACCAATTTCTCTTCCTCCATTTGTCCCTGAATTCTCTGTTTCCACTTCCTTGTAGAAATATCTGGATTGTAAGGTAAAGCCTCTTCTTTTTTAGATCTCGTCACTGTCATACAAATCCAAGAATGAATACCAAAGTCTAGGATACTTATTAGATCTGATACTAAAATGATATGTAAACTTTCTATTTTGAAATTGTTCACAAAATCACAATTAAAAGCTCTTGTTCTAATTTTGATTTGAAAATGATAGAGATAGCTAGTGAATGAATTTTTCTTATGCCAAGAATCAACAATTATAGGAAAAGAAAGAATATAAAATCACGAATGCCAACACATTTTATCTTAGAAACCTCTAAAGGAGGAAAACCAGTTGAGAAGGGAAGATGATCTTTCTTCCCACTTTTTATTGGACAATTCAATTGAAGAAGTACGCAATTTACAATAAGTATGAAAGAGAAGTAGATAATATCTCACACTTCCTCCCAATTACTTGCTTTCTCTGCCTCAACACACCTTTCTCCTACAAACACAATTCTAGAAATAAGAATTTCTTGCTCACTTGTTTTCATGCTTTGATAATTAGATACTCTCCTACCTATAGATATTTATATCCCTTCTTATGTCATTCTATTCATTGTAGGATGGAAAAGGTCATATAGGAGAAGAGACACAAACATCCTTTCCAATTTTGTGAGTGTTCATTTCAAATTGTATTTTTCTATCTAAAAGATCCATGACCACCACCCTGGTTAGGAAGCGGTTACAAGACCACCTCATAGGTTGGGCGGTAGTTCTATAACCACTACTCTGCACAAACGAGAAGTTTTGTTAACATAACGACAAAACATTCGATTCTTCATTTTCCTTCTTTGGTGATGGTTGATCTTATGAGGTAGAGTCATTTTGGATCCCTATGGATCATCAAGAAACATCTCGTCTGATCCTACACCTCTATTTTGTGACACTATATAAAATCCTATCTCACTTTTATCCATCTCCTTTCAGTACTCTCGGTGATCTATTGTTTGCAAATGGGAAAAATAGTGTAGTTTAATTCAGTATAAGACTGTCAAATGAAATATTTTTCAAAATTTAGCTCTTGGCACCAAATGGACTCTGCCAAAACATTTGGGTGGTCTGGTAAATGGTTATGGAGGATCCATTTCGGTGCATGATGGTGTTTTTTCTTGCGGGCTACTTCGTCCAGGCATAGTCCCTTAAGAGCCCAAAGACCAAAAACATTTGTAACTTTGATGGGTGATATATCGGTCTTTGAGGCACCTAGAGACATCTCATCTAATCCTACACCTCTATGTGGGGACCCTCTACAAAATCATATCTTGGTTTTCTCCATCTCCTTACGGTTATCTCAGTGTTATATTGTTTGCAAATGCGCAAAATAATGTAGTTTTAGTCAGAGTAAGACTGTTAAATGCAATATTTCTCAAACTGTAGCTATTCACACCAAACGGACTACGCCAAAAATTATGGGTGGCCTATTAAATGCTTATGGAGGATCCATTTTTGTGTAGGATGGTGTCATTTCTTCTAGGCTACTTTGTTCGAGTGTAGTCCATTATGAGCCTGAAGACCAAAAATTATTGTAACTTCGATGGGTGATATCTCGGTCTCTGTGGCACCTAGAGACATCTCGTCTGATCCTACACCTCCATGTTGGCACCCTATGCAAAATTTTATCTCATTTTTCTCCATATCCTTATGGTTCTCTCGGTGTTTTATTATTTGCAAATGCGCAAAATAGCGAAGTTTTAATTAGTGTAAGACTTTCAAATGTAATATCTTGCAAACTGTAGCTCTTGGCACCAAACTGACTATGCAAACATGTTTGAGTGGCTCTGTAAACCTTATGGAGGCTCCATTTCAATGCAGGATGGTTTCCTTGCTTCTGGGCTACTTTGTCTAGGAGTAGTCCCTTAAGAGCTCGGAGACCAAAAAATGTTATAACTTCGAGGGGTGATATCTCAGTCTGCATGGTACCTAGAGATGTCTCATCTAATCCTAAACCTCCATGTGGGGACCATATAGAAAATTATATCTTGGTTTTTTCCATCTTCTTACGGTTATCTCGGTGTTCTATTGTTTACAAATGCGCAAAATAGTGTAGTTTTAGTTAGTGTAAGACTGTCAAATGCAATATTTTGCAAACCACAGCTCTTGGCACCAAATGGACCATGCCAAAATGTCTGGGTGGCCTAGTAAACACTTATTGAGGCTCCATTTTGGTGTAGAATGATGTCATTTCTTCTAGGAGTAGTCCCTTAAGAGCCTAGAGACCAAAAAATGTTGTAACTTCGAAAGGTGATATCTCGGTCTCCATTGCACCTAGAGACATCTCATTTGATCCTACACCTCCATGTGGGGACCCTCTAAAAAATTATATCTCAGTTTTCTCCATCTCCTTCAGGTTCTCTCGGTGCTCTATTTTTTGCAAATGTGTAAAATAGTGTAGTTTTAGTTAGTGTAAGACTGTCAAATGCAATATTTTACAAACCGTAGCTCTTGGCACCAAAACGACTGCACCAACACATCTGGGTCACCTATTAAATGCTTATGGAGGCTCCATTTTGCTGTAGGATGGTTCCGTTTCTTCCGGGCTACTTTGCCTGGGCATAGTCCCTTAAGAGTTCGGAGACCAAAAAATGTTGTAACTACATCAGGTGATATCTCGGTCTCTGTGGCACCTAGAGACGTCTCTCTTGATCCTAAACCTCCATGTGGGGACCCTATAAAAAATCATATCTCAGCTTCTCCATCTCCTTACGATTCTCTTAGTGTTTTATTGTTTACAAATGTGTAAAATAGTGTAGTTTAAGTCAGTATAAGATTGTCAAATGTAATATTCTGCAAATGGTGACACTTGGCTTCTAACAGATTACGCCAACATGTTCAGGTGGCTTGGTAAATTCTTTTGGAGTCTCTATTTTGATGCATGACAGAGCCATTTCTTATTGGATACTTCATCTAGTCGTAGTCCCTTAAGATCCCAGATACCAAAAAGTGATGTAACTTTGACGGGTGATATATCAGTCTCCGTGGCACCTAAAGATGTCTAGTTTGATCCTACACCTCCATGTGGGGGCCCTCTAATTTTTTTTCCTCATTTTTCTCCATCTCCTTACGGTTCACTCTCTATTCTATTATTTGTAAATGCATAAAATAAAGTAGTTTAAGTCAGTGTAAGATTTTCAAATGCAATATTTTACAAACGGTGGCACTTGGCACCAAATGGACTGTGTCAGCATGTCTAGGTGGCCTAGTAAATTCTTTTGGAGGCTCCATTTCTATGTGGGACAAATTCATTTCTTTTGCGCTACTTCATCTGGGTGTAGTCCCTTAAGAGCCCAAAGACCAAAAATGATGTAACTTTGATGAGTGATATCTCGGTCTCCGTGACACCTAGAGATGTCTTGTTTGATCCTACACCTCCATGTGGGGACCCTCTACAAAATTATATTTCAGTTTTCTCCCTCTCCTTATGGTTCTCTTAGTGTTCTATTGTTTGCAAATGCACAAAATAGTGTAGTTTAAGTCAGTGTAAGATTGTCGAATGCAATATTTTGCAAATGGTAGCACTTGACACCGAATAGACTGTGCAAACATGTCTAGGTGGCCTTATAAATTATTGTGGAGGATATATTTTGGTGCAGGAAGGAGCCATTGATTTCGGGCTATTTCGTTCAGGTGTAGTTCGTTAAGAGCCTGGAGACCAAAAAATGTTATAACTTCGACGGGTGATATCTCGGTCTCCGTGGCACCTATGGACATATTGTTTGATATTAAACCTCCATGTTAGGACCCTCTATAAACTATTTTCTTAGTTTTCTTCATATCCTTTCGGTTCTCTCGGTGTTCTATTGTTTACAAATGAACAAAATAGTGTAGTTTAAGTTAGTGTAATCTTGTGGAGGCTCTGTTTTGTTACAAGACAGAGCCATTTCTTTCGAGATACTTCATTTGGACGTAGTCCCTTAAGATCCCAGAGACAAAAAAGATAATTTTGTCTCAAAAACTAATAAGAAGCAACATTGACTCCTTCCTACATCATTAAGGATGATTAGAAGGTGATTTTCGATAATATGAATGCAAGAACTAACAAATGGACTAACCTTTTTAGTTATCACACTCTCTCTTTCCTTTTATTATTCTATCACACTCTTTCTCGCTCTCACTCTCACTCTCGCACTCAATATATATATATATCTCTTTTGGTGTGTAAATGTGTACCTTCATGATTCAGTTTTAAAGGTGGGATGAGAACACAACAATCTTTGTGTAAGCAATTTTGTTCTAATACATGTTGATATTCAAGGTAACCTCTTCTTCCATGTCAAAGTGCCTATTTTTCTCACTAACTTGGTAACGATTACGTGTACTCCAGAAACTTCACATTTTTCATGACAGATATGGTCGTTGCCACATAGTTGTTTAACATTGGAGTCTAAACTTGTTATCCTGCAAAATTGACAAGGGCAATTTTGAGGTAACCATACCAAAAATTCTGTTTTGGTCCCCTGAAGAATTCTGTTAACGTTTAAAATGGCCTAAAACTCCCTTTTGAAAATAAAGTTTTTTAGAACTTAGCCATTTTTCAGCTTCTTCCCTGGGTGCAAGAATTCTTGTGTCAACATCAAGGAATTTGCGCCCACTCATACAACATAAGGCATAGAAAGTGTTATGTCGACATGTAAAAATGTGCATCCCTTAGAAGGTCCTTAAGTGCAGGAAATGTTGTGTTGACATCCTTAAAAATGTGCCCACTCCTAAGTCCTTTGGCATGAGAAATGGTGTGTTGACACCATGAAATGTGCACTTAAGGAACTGGAAGTATTATGTCAACGTTAATAAAATTGTGCCAAGGTGCATTTTAACCCATGTTGACACTCTGAAAAGTGTGCCAAAGAAAGTTGGTGAAATAATAAATGCTAGTTTTTCTATAAATAGGCACCCAACACCTGTCATTTTCATGAATTGAAAATTGTAAAAAGTGTTTTCTCTGCACCTGTCAGCTATCCTTGTCACCCCTGCGTGCCATTTTTTGAGCTTGTGGACCCCAACATCATCCTTCATCCTTTATAAATCCAGGTAAGTGGCTTCTACCATCCTTGTTGTTGTTGTGGTTTTTTTTTTTGGTTTTGTTAGGTGTTAAGGTTGTTAATAAGATTAAATCTAAAAAGAGAAACATGCCTAACATAATCTGTAAACTAGCTAAATCCATTTTCCCTCTCCCTCCAGATCTATAAATCTGGAAAGCCCCTACCTCTGAAGAAACAAAAAATCATCTTTTCCTACCTATTGCCTTATAAAAATGAATCCTCTCTCTACCATCTAAGGTATCCAAAAGAGAGAAAGAGAAAGAAAGAAAATAAGCTCATGATCTTGACTTAGTGATTTAACAGACCCGAAGAGCTATAGAGCTCAGGATGGCTTCTACACCCCTTCAGTCATATTAGAACCAAAGCATGCAATAGAAATAATAGAACTAAGAAGTTGTAAATCTACAAATAGACTTAACCATTCAAATAAGGTTCACAATTATATAAGAACAAAAGTAAAATAGAAATATGCAAGATAATACAGAGAGAAGATTATTAACACAATCGTCATGGTAACCTTATCATATTCATTCATAGCATTACTTATAGAATATCACAAAAGGGTAGACCATGGTCATGTGCCATATCTAGATCCATACATGAAGGCTTTCATAAGATGAAAATTTACATTCCCCATTTCCCTCATTACATCCTTACATATGAATCATTGTACCCATTTTTATCCCATAGTTCTCACAGTAATTCTACAGAGCTTCTCTTCCCTCATTGATCCTCCAATCTATTTTTTATTTGCTAAGGGCGTGTGTATAAATAGGCCTCTGAGCTCCAACAAACTCCTCTGCAACCTCATATCTAGCCCCAAGTGTCAAGGTGTGGATGGCCTCAGGCGCATGCCTCTCCATGTCACGATTATACTTTTTGGATCTTTCTTCTCGCAAGGTATATTCCTTCTAGGACACCCTATTGCTAGCATGGAACCTTATCCAAACAGAACACTTTCTACATGTGTTATGTCCCAAACGGCCATGAAAATGGCTAAGTCTCGAATTATTCTTTGCATGGCACGCACATCCTTGGTTCTTCAAGAACCCCTTTTTGAACTTCTGATTTACATGATTACACTTAACTTGCACACTTCCTTTGGCCGTGCGCGACTACGCGCCCTAAATATTTTAAAGTTACAATTAGGGTACTAACATTACCCCATACTTCACCTGTTCTCTGCCCTTGGGAACCTTCTTCAAATAATGCAGTACAAAAAGAATGCAAGGCCCTACCTTGGAAAAGAATGGAGGTGAAAGAATAAAGAAGGGGGGAGAGAAAGAATATAAGGGAGATTTACCTAAAGAAGAAGGAGGGGGAAGTTCTTGTTGGAGGTCAGTCTCCAGTGTATTCCAAGTGCACTGACTTCCTTTTGCGCTCTTAGTGTAGAGGTCACCAACCAATGCGCTTACCTCGTCGTAAAGTTAGCCCCTCCCATTTTGTAGTTTATGGTTTCTACCACCAGTCTCCAATTCTTTTGCTTAATATTCTAAGGCATCCATATTCCTTGTAATGAACCTTGTAGAGATATTTTAGCTGGGTTTTGATTGAGACCCTCCGGATCTCAATGGCTTTAGACTTGTTTTCCACTTCAGCCAGGATCCTTTTCATGCTCGGCTCTATTTTCCTTATTCTTTTCTCTGAAGTCCTTTAACTCGGCCTCTTCGCTGGCAAGAAGTATGCTTGTGACCTTGTCCTAATCTACGTAATGGTTGTATGAAACCCCAGCATGGTTTGTGTAGCTGTTCTTTACATCAGTGAGAACCTTGTTGTATTCAACTATGAGCACGACGACTTTTAATTTTTCCTCTTTCTTCAAGCGCGCACTGCTACCCTCTTCTGCCGACACTAATGCCAAGGGTTTCCTCTCCATGGTGAGGATCTGAGTCGAGTCCTCTAGGACACTCCAGGGAGGAACCATATTTTTTACGTGGGAGGGTTAAGGTCTGGGTGCTTCATGATGATTGAGCCTAGGAGATGAGCTCCACCTTCTTGGAAATTTTGCGTACGCACTTTAGATTTTTCCTCCTGTAATTCTCACTCTGCAGCTCAAGCACTGATCAGCTTTCTCCATACTAAGTTCCTTTGTTCAGCTTCAACTATTTCTTCCTTCCTCTTTTCCATCAGGTCCTCCAGGACTCTAACCTTGTCATTTCTACCGAAGAGCCTAGCCTCGATTTCCACAGATACTTTGTTCAACGCGTTGCACACTTTCTCATCTGAGGTGGGAGCCTGATGCCTCAACTTCCATAAAATACTGGGGTTGAGTGTGTTATGTCGACACTAAAATTTTCCTCCATAATTTCTATTTCATTAATGTATGTATTAGGAATAGGATGTTGTTAAGTATAATTAGTAGTAGCGTCTGATAGAAGATAACGGCGCCGTCAGTACGGTGCTGCCAATAATGTGGAGTACGGTAACAGTCAAAGTATAATAGGAATGTTATAAAAAGTAAATATTTGTCGTAAGTGGTTCAGTAATATTAAAATGTCAAAGTTTGGGTAATTAGAGAAGTAGGGTCTACGTGATTAGGAATTAGAAATATTATATTGGTAATAAAGACAAGGAGTGAGGTCATAAATATTTTGTGTATTTTATTTGTAAAAAGTCTAAAAATGTGGAACCCATGTAAAATGATAAGGTTTATCTTATCTTAACAGATAAGCTTACATGTACAGATAAGAGTTAAGGTATGGAATATGATTCGTCAGAGTGGATTTCTTATCCTATCTTAGAGATAAGATGGATAAGCCTAGAAGTTCTATAAATAGAGAGGCCACCCCCCTCATTTAGCATAGAAGGAAGTAGTGAGAAATATTGTAGGAAGTGTGCAAAGGAAGCCATCAGTTTAAAGGTGTGTTGAAGAAGCCATTAAGAGGTGTAATTGTAAAGTTTCTCCCATAGTCTTGGTGAAAGGCAAGTGAAGTCAATAACACTTGAAGTACATCATGGGTGAGATTGTAACAATTTCATGTTAATATTATAATTTACTTTGATATTTCAGATTTGTCATCATTCCGTCTTATCATAGTCGATGGTATTCTTGTGTTATGTTGTTGTTTTGTTTCCAGATTACATCCACCAAACTAAAGGTTGTGCATTAGTAAATAATCATAGCACGAGGAGTTCCCGGTGAAGAATTATCATAGTGCCGGATTGGTGATGACATTTTGGTTCCGTTGCCGGGACCATTCCTCGTTGGTGGATTTTCTGGAGAGATATTCCCACTTAGTCAAAAATCAATTAGAGGGTAACCTTGTTTTTACTGTGCATAGTAGTTACCATGGTAAAGTCATTTTTGCCATGAATAGTAGTTACCATGGTAAAGTCATTTTTGCTGGAATAGTATTTACCGCAGTAAAGTCACTTTTTACCGTGAATAGTATTTACCGCAGTAACTTCACTTTTTACCGTGAATAGTGTTTACCACAGTAAAGTCAGTTTTTACCGCAGTAAGTCAAGTTTTACCATAGTTTACCGTGGTCATTTCTATTTTACTGTAGAAAGGTGTAAAGTCACTTTCTAGTATAGTGATTCCAATTATTTGTACACATAAGTCTTGTTGATTGTACTTGTGAGTTGGTATTTCACAGTGGTTACTTTTGAAAATGGGAAAGATTCCTGTTTTTTCAGCTCAATCTAATGAAGATGCTTCTTCTTTCATTCAAGAGTTTAAGCGATCTTGTATTTGTAATGGCCTTATAAGAAGGGAACAATGGACTGAATTTTTTCCTACCTTTTTGGATGGTTCAGCACTTAGGTGGTTTGAAACACTAGGTGATAATGTGAAAAATTCATGGGATTTATTAACTGAAAGTTTTCTTGAAGAATTTGGTGAACAACAGAAATATGCAGATCTCATGATCGAGATCACAAAGCTATCCCAAGGAGAGAAGGAGAAGATAAGGGATTATCATGCTCGTGTTCTAGAGCTAAGGAGGAAGCTCGATGCCCAGATCTGGAAGGAAGGACTAGCGGATGGGTTGATGAATGGCGTGGATAATCTCCTCTGTAAGCACTTCATTCTTGGGATGAAGCCAGAGATCAGACAACGAGTGAAGTATGACCACCCAGCTACCATTGAACAAGCAAAGGAGATTGCAAGAAGGCAAGAAGAAAGCATGGAAGAGGAGCCCAAAGAAATTGTTGCTAAAGTAGAGCCTACACCAGCACCTTTGGTCCAGAATCTACAACCACTCCCGGTGAGCACAAATATTTCTCCTAGTACATCTACTGAGTATGAAGATCTGCTCAAAAAGATGGGTCAGTTAACTATTAATCTTCTTCAAGGAAAAGAATTTAGTTCTCAAGGAGGAGATAGAGGTCCAAAAAGAAATATTTCTGAAGTTGTATGTTATGGTTGTTATAAAAAGGGTCATTATAAGTATAATTGTCCAGATAGAGCTTCTACATCTGGTAAAGGAGATAATGATAAAGGAAAAGCACCTGTGAATTCTTTTGATGTAGTAGATAAGAGCAGAAATAATGAAGTAGATGTGTTTGTAACAAAAAGAAAGAAAGAAAAAGATAATCAAGATGGAAATGATCCTAAGAAGATGAAAGGAGAAACTAATAAGAAACATAGGAGAAGAAAGCTGGGTGTGCAGGATTTTCTGATTTCACAGGGGCAAGGACCATACTCCATCCTGGAAGATCTATCCAAAAGGCCTGCAAATATTACATATGGTCAACTCTTGGCTATGTCTTCTGAGAAGAGGTGGGAGTTGCGAAGTGGACTCAATGCTCGACGAAGGAAGGAGGTTGAGGTCCCTGTTTTGGAGGCAGAGGCGGATCCCTATGCTCCACAAGCTGAGGTATTATGTAATGGTATTTCAATTCATGATGTCTTAGTTGATGGAGGTGCTGCAGTTAATGTAATGACCGAGTCTGTAATGAATATGTTGGGTTTAAAAATTGATCACCCTTCAACACTTATGTTAAGGTCATTAAATAAGGGAAAAACTAAACCAGAAGGTGTAGTTTCAAATGTGGGAATATCTGTTATGGGTGTTGTATGTGTGGTAGAATTTCAGGTGATGAAAAATGGTACTGTTGCGTACCCAATGCTGCTGGGAAGACCATGGCTAAGGAGAGTTCATGCAAGAAACTACTGGAATGAAGGTTTCATGACACTTGGATGTGGTAGAGAGAGGGTGAAGATAAATGTGATCCCTCGACATCATAAGGCAGAACCTGTGGATTCAAGTGATGAAACTGATGATTGGACATCCTCTGATTACTCTAGTACCAGTGAAGTGGACACTGAAGATGAAGAAAGTGAGGTGGATGTTTCAGTCATGGATATCCTTCCAGTCACACCAACTCATGACCCCATAAAATTATCTGAAGAAGAAGTTGATGATCGTCTCCAACAAATAAAGATTGGTGATGTTGTGATGGAGAGTGAGAAGGAATCCTACCTCCAGCTCTTTCGAAGGTACATACACCTATTCACTTTTGATTACAAGGAACTCCGTCAAGTAAGTTGGGTAGAACATTATATTGAGCTGGTAGATGGTGCTAAGCCCATAAAGCAAATGCCATATAGAATGAATCCTAATTTTTCCAAGACTGTAAAAGAAGAAATAGATAAGTTGCTTGATGCAGGATTCATATTTGCTGTGGAGAATTCAGAATGGGTTTCTCCCATTGTGATCTCAATAAAAAATAATGGGAAGCTACGCATTTGTGTTGATTACAGGAAGCTCAATAAGGCAACAAAGAAGGATCATTACCCTCTTCCATTTTCAGATCAGATCTTGGACGAAGTAGCTGGCCAGGAGTGCTATAGTTTTGCTGATGGATATAGTGGCTACAACCAAGTTTGTATAGCAGAGAAAGATCAGCTGAAGACCACGTTCACCACTCCTTGGGGAACGTTTACTTATAGAGTTATGCCTTTTGGGTTGTGTAATGCTCCAGCAACATTCCAGCGTTTGATGAATAGGGTGTTCGAACCCTACATTGGGACCTTCATCAGAGTATTTCTGGATGATTTTTACATCTATGGGAGCAAGTTGGACCACCTGCACCAAATGGAGACATCATTTCAAAGGTTAGATGAAGCACAAGCCTCACTAAACCCTACAAAGTGTGTCTTTGGATGTTCTAAAGGTGTTTTGTTAGGGCATGTTGTATCCAGAGATGGTATTGGTACTGATCCTGATAAAGTTTCAAAAATCAAAGATTTACCATTTCCTCTTAATAGAAGTAAGTTGAGATCATTTTTAGGCCATGTGGGTTACTATAGAAGGTTCATCAAGAATTTCTCAAAGATTGCACAGCCACTAACCCAGTTCTTGAAGAAGGATGTTACTTATGAACCAGGAAATAAGGCGCATGAAGATTTTGGACAACTGAAGGAAGCCCTGGTGTCTTCACCTGTTTTGAAGAATCCAGATTGGAGCAAGCCATTCATTGTGTACACTGATGCCTCAGATGCAGCACTAGGAAGTACTTTGAGCCAAAAGGATGAAAATGGGAATGAACATCCAATTTACTTTGGGAGCAGACAAATGAGCAGTGCTGAGGTAAATTATACTGTAACTGAAAAAGAGGCTCTGGCTATCATTTTTGCTATAAAGAAGTTTAGAAATTACTTGCTAGGGCAAAAATTTCTAGTTGTAACAGATCATCAGGCTCTAAAATATATTGTAAATAAGCCTAACCCATCAGGGAGGATAGCAAGATGGATAATTTTGCTACAAGAATTTGAATTTGATATTATAGATAGGCCAGGAAAGAAGCATGTCAATGCAGATGCACTCTCTCGAGCCTATGATGGTTTAGGATCATCTTGTGATGATGATGATTTCCCCGATGTAGCATTGTTATCCCTTGACACAATCCCTATTGAATACATAGATATTTGGAATTATCTGAATGAATTCAAGTTTCTTGATGGTGCCAATGCAAAGACTAAGAGAAAGATTACTCAAGCCAGTCGTCCATATTCTATTCTGCATGGAGTATTATTTCGAATAGGACCTGATGGACAGTACAAGAGGGCAGTTGGACGTGATCAAGGGAAGGAACTGCTAGAAGAATTCCACAATGGTACATGTGGAGGGCACTTCTCTGGACAACTTACAGCAAGAAGGATCTTGGATGCAGGTTATCACTGGCCCACTCTTTTTAAATATTGTTATAATTATTGTAAGACATGTGATATTTGTCAAACACATGGTAACCGTAAGACTTCATCAGCTCCATTATGTCCTATTCTTCCCCTTGGTCCCTTTGAAAAGTGGGGAATAGACATTGTAGGTCCACTTCCAACTACATCATGCCAAAATAAGTATATTGTAGTTGCCACAGATTATTTAACCAAGTGGGTTGAAGCTAGGCCATTGAAAACAGCTTCCATGGATGAAGTGGCAAGGTTCATATATGAACGCATTGTCACCAGATTTGGTTGTCCATTAGAAATTGTAACAGATCAAGGAAGCCACTTCATTAATGAGGTGGTAGAAGCCCTAGTCAATAAGTTTTCTATTAAGCACAGGAAGGCAACAACATACAAGCCAAGCACAAATGGACAGGTGGAACGAACAAATTTTGTGTTGTGTCAAATTCTAGCAAAAGATGCAGCCTTGCAGGTACATAAATGGGATAAAAGGATTCATGCAGCATTGTGGGCATATAGGGCAACATCAAAGTCAGCAACATGATACTCCCCATTTTAGTTGTCCTATGGCATTGATCCATTTCTTCCTATTGAGTTTGATATTTCCATTATGAGAGTTATGAAAAATGAAAGGATGGATGGAAGTGATTCAGGTAAAAGAAAGGTTGGTACATCTTCATTTGCTGGAGGAAATGAGAGGAGATAGCAAAGGATACAAGCCATAAGAAGAAAATGAAGCAGAAGGAATATTTTGATCAAAAGATCCATTGGTCTCCATTTCATGTGAATGACTAGATTCTAGTATATGATTCCAGATACAAAAAAAGAAGACAGAGAGAAAATTTCTTCCAAAATGGATGGGGCCTTACAAAATAGCAGCTTTGCATGAAAATGGTACGTACCGACTGGAGGAATTTGTTGGCACTCCCCATTATGAAATGGGTCAACCATGACAAGTTGAAGATTTTCCAAGCACTAGAATAGTATACTCCGAGGATGGAGTAGAAGCTAGGAAGGGGGAAGATGTCAACACTAATATTTTCTTCCGTAATTTCTATTTCATTAATGTATGTATTAGGAATATGATGTTGTTCAGTAGAATTAGTAGTAGCATTTGATAGAAGATAACGGCACCGTCAGTACAGTGCCGCCAATAATGTGGAGTACGGTAACGGTCAAAGTACAATAGGAATGTTGTAAAAAGTAAATATTTGTCGTAAGTGGTCCAGTAATGTTAAAATGTCAAAGTTTGGGTAATTAGAGAAGTAGGGTCTACGTGATTAGGAATTAGAAATATTATATTGGTAATAAGGACAAGGAGTGAGGTCATAAATATTCTGTGTATTTTATTTGTAAAAAGTCTAAAAATGTGGAACCCATGTAAAATGATAAGATTTATCTTATCTTAACAGATAAGCTTACATGTATAGATAAGAGTTAAGGTATGGAATATGATTCGTCAGAGTGGATTTCTTATCCTATCTTAGAGATAATATGGATAATCCTGGAAGTTCTATAAATAAAGAAGCCACCCCCCTTCATTTAGCATAGAAGGAAGTAGTGATAAATATTGTAGGAAGTGTGCAAAGGAAGCCATCAGTTTAAAGGTGTGTTGAAGAAGCCATTAAGAGGTGTAATTGTAAAGTTTCTCCCATAGTCCTGGTGAAAGTCAATTGAAGTCAATAACACTTGAAGTACATCATGGGTGAGATTGTAACAATTTCATGTTAATATTATAATTTACTTTGATATTTCAGATTTGTCATCATTCCGTCTTATCACAATCGATGGTATTCTTGTGTTATGTTTGTTGTTTTGTTTCCAGATTACATCCACCAAACTAAAGGCTGTGCATTAGTAAATAATCATAGCACGAAGATTCCCCGATGAAGAATTATCATAGTGCCGGATTGGTGATGACAGTTACACACTTTCTCATCTGATACTCGTTGTGCTGTCTAATACCGCTCCATGGGGTTGTCCTCAAATTTAGGCTCCTCGAGGTTGGAGTCGAATGCCCAAGATAGTATCAATCCTTGGTTAACCTCAAAGTCGGGCTCCCTCAAGGTGGGAGTCAAAAGACTTCCATGATATCATGAGATCCTTATGTGTGGCATAGTCCACCCTCTGGAAACACGCGTGTAAAGGACTCCATGGTGGTTAGGTCCTTTGGGCATGGTACTCTAGAAGTGCACATGCAAAAATTTTCTATATTCATTAACATACCCCATCATTTATCTTCCTTTCTCTGCGTGTTTACTTCCCATGCGCACATGCCCTTGGGAATAGTTACAGAAATATTTAGGTCCTTTTGTGCTGCTCACACTCTTCTCCCTTTACTCCTTCCTTGAATTCACTGAGCATGAAGCTCCAAGCATTGCACTCCAATTCCTCATCAACCAAGCCATTAATCATCTTCTTTGCATTCCTTGTTGCACTTTCTCATCCACCTCCTCTTGAGTGAGCTTGGGCATATTTAGCTCCTTGGTACTTGACCCCTTCGCTCCCCTCTTCACTGCACGTGTGCCTTCCTCCCTTTAGATTCTTTTCCTCCTTGCAAATATGAAGGCATCATTTGCATTCTCTAGCCTCCTCTCCCTCCGAGTCATCGATATCAATTGGATTCCTGATTTTCCTCCATCTGTTGCTCTTCATCGTCATCCCTTTCACCTATATAGGTGTTCATGTCGTTTATATCCTCGGACTCTAGTTCTTTCATTCTTTTTTATTCTTCTTTTCCTAGAAAACTTCTAGAGTCAGAGATGTGGTCCTTTTCTTCATCTGAGGGTTCTTCAGGGGATGGTGGCTTCACAAGTTCTTGGGGTCTTTTCCTTGACAATCGATCCTCTTCTTCTTCTAGACATAGGTACTCAGTCCCCATGGTGCCTACATCCTGCCTTCTCCACCACCCCTTGTTCTTCCTCTTCTTCTTATTTCTCCTTTCGCTTTGGCGATGGCTTCTTTCTTCCAATAGGTTCGTCTATGATGGATATCTCATTTTCCACATACATGTTCCCTTTTTAAATTTTGGCCTTATACATAGGTAAATCCGGGAAGCAGCATTTCTCCCAGCAATAGGTAAGTTTAAATGGCCTTATAATATGCACATCTTGCGACATGTATCTTTCAATGTACATGTGCACTTCTTTGGGTAGACCAAATTCTTCCTCATTTCCCTGTGCTCTTTTTTGAGGGTGTACAACTCAAGGTTTAACTTCTCTTCGACTCTTTATATTTGTTTACTCCCTGCTTGGAATAATTGGGCAATAAATGAAAATGGGAGTTTGCACTATGGACTCCACCTTCCATCAACCAACATAAACCTACCGATACAGAAGTGCTGGTAGACCCGTGCAAACTCTACTTCTTCTTCATTTGCCATGGGGAGTTGTTCATGGGATCTATCATTCTTCCCTGAATGTGTTCTTAAGGCACTTATACCATTTGTCTAAGTGCACGCCTTGTGTACCCCTGTCATTGATTCACATGTGTATTTTTGAAATCTCTGTCTATAGACGAAGGGATCTTTAGCAGGGTACTCCTACATGAACTTGTCAAATGCATCTGGCACCTTGAATTTGTGATAACACAATGGTTCAAAAGAATTTTTCTACACAGGATATTTCCTCCCTCCTCCAGTGTTGCTTATGATCTCCATCTACAATATATTGAGGAGAGGTTGTACATGGTGCCTTTTGTGCAACTTTCCTGCAGACATTCAGCTAGGGCTTTCTCACCTGGCTCCACCTTTCTTATCCATTTCAGCTTAGAGACTAGGTGTGCAGCAGTCATCTTCATCATCAGAATCACTAATATCTGAGATGTCATAGTACCTCAATCCCTTTTTATAATCCTTAGGATTCTATGGTTTCCTTGATTGCATCCTCATCCTCGGAGGTCGTCTTTAAGAGCGAGTCCCCTTCACAGTTTAGGCCTATGAAGCATGTGAGATTAGTTATGGGAAGTTATGTGCATTTTGCGCCCTACGAAGGAGAAGAAGTCTTTATGTGCACACGCATAATCAACCACTGGTACAAGCGCTCAGGCTTCCCGAATTAGGGTAACTCGTAAAGTTGGAGAAGCCTTGCCTTCTTCATTTTCACCTTGACTACATGTCGTTGTAAATCAACAGCCCGTCAGGTGTTCATTTATTTGAGGGGTGCACCAGCTCCAATGCACCATTTCCTTCACAATTTTACTCAATCAGTGATTATAGTCGATTATGGTCTTTTTTCTTATGTGGGACTCCCACTCTTTGCCCTAGAAAAACCCCATCTAGCTATTGCATCTGTGAGTGCCATTTCTCATTTGTATCCAAGGGTATTTCATATTTTTTCTTCTTTCCTTTTCCTTTCCCCTTTCCCTTCTTTGGATTGTTCTGTAGGTTTATCAACTGGTTTCATGTTGTCGTCATTTCACCCTTTTCTTTCATTCCCATGTTAACCTGTCAAGTTGTTTGAAATTTTTCCTTCGCACACTCCGTGTCCTAAAACAGAAACCCTAATTTCAGACTTTTCTCCCTTGATCATGGTGCTTCTTCCCAACATTCCTCACACCCATGAATCACTTCTAGCTCTATTTTTTAGATCCAACCGGACTGATTGCACACAAATTTCTTGGGATTCTCCTTCGCACGAGTTAGTTCTCAAAACCCTAGCTCTTGAAATAAAATTTTTCTCCTTGTGTTCGCAAGGTAAAATAATGAAATTCCCATCTCTTGTATTTATATATTTTCCCACATTTACGCATTAAAGGATAGGCAACCTACCACTGTATGAAAATATTTAATGCACTGGCATTTTCAAACAAAACCCAACTTCAGCGATTTTCCTCGTGCGCCCAATCCTTGGGTGAAATGTTTTTCACCCACGCCCAACCCTTACGCGAAATTTTTTCCAACCTTCTGGCATGCAAAGACAATCCATCTTGAGAAAAGACTCTTGCACATGTGTGTCACTGGCACCAAAGGAACTTATTCCATCCTCATGATTCTTACTTTCACCTACCTCATGTATTTTTGCACTTTTTCTCCTTTGTATGTGGATTTCTAATGGAACCTCTATTTTGGCATCCACCGACCTTCCTAATGCATCTTTTCAACAGGGCCAGTTCGAATGGTCTACCAACTCAATCTTCCTGTAGAATAATTTCATGCCTCTCTTAATCATCTCACCCCACACTAAATCGATGTGCAGTCCTCTATGCACATTCATAAGTTTAAAAAGTAAAAAGGTTACCGATGCCCAAAGTGAAAAACAAAACAACAACGTGAAAGGGAAATACACGAAAGGAAAAGTAAAAAAGGAAACTCTAAACTAACTGGCAAAACTTCCTTATTTACAAACATGAAGAAGCATTATTTATATTAGGGCTTCAACCTACTCCCATTGAACTGTCCATGTAATTTTGTTCCATCTAATGCTCGTAGCTGGCACGTGCACCTGAATCAAGGATGTATGAGATTAAATAAGGACCCAACCAATGCACCTTCAACTTTCCAGGATGGTGTAGAAATTTTGAGTCATATAACAATACCATCTAGCCAACCTCAAACTATTTACTCTTAATGTGGTGGTCATGTGCCATGCCTTTTTCTTTGTTTTCTCAGTTTTTTGGCTCCATCTTGCTAGTGAGCACATTTCATCCAACTTTATTAATTCATTTATTCTTTCTTCCAGCACTTGTTTATTGTCTAATCCTCTTGTGCGCACTATACACAGAAATGGTAGCATGAATTCGACTGGAAAAACTGCCTTCTGTGCCGAACACCAATTGAAATGGTGTTTCCTTGTTCAATCTTTTATACATTGTTTTGTATGCCCAAAGAAATGCTAACACCTTTTCATCACAATCCTACCTACCCACGTCACATATCTTAGTCAATGTGTGACTAAGGATTTTGTTGAATGCCTCTGTAGTCCCATTTTCCTGAGGGTGATAAGGGGTAGTCTTATGATGGGCTACCATGAATTCTGCCAATAGAATCCTAATCATTTAATTTAATAAGTGAGTGCCCCTATAACTTGTTAAAGTTAATGGGCACCCATACCTACTGATAATGTTCTCCCACAAAAATCTAGCAGTCATGGCTGCGGTGCAATCCTTAGTGGGCGCAACCTCTGCCCACCTTGTTAGATAATCAATATAGGTAATGATATACCATGAGTTATTCCTTCAAGGAACTGGTGAGATTGGTATGACAAAATCTATTAACCATTTCTCAAAAGGTTCCGCACTGGTGATGGGATGCAAAGGCATCTCATCCCTTCTCCCCAATTTTCCAAGGCACTGGTAGTGGTCACAGGCCTTGCAAAGTCAATGCAATCCTAGTGAATCATCTCCCACCATATTCCGGTGACTAGGATCTTATGCGTGGTTGCATTTCCTGTATAGTTTCCTCCGAAAATCCCACCATGGGCTTCTTATATTATAGCTATGCACTCATGTTATAATACACACCAATGTAAAACCTCATCACAACCCATTTTATACAAATCCCCATTGATAAACATGAAGGGCATGGCGCGTATGGCTAACCTTTTTCTTTCTAGAGCATTCTAAGGGCGCACACCGTAACATGAATAGTTACACATCTGACATGGTTTCCTCAATACTCTGTGTGTCCTCTCCTGAATTAATCTTGGACAAATGATCTGGCTCACATTTGTTCTTTCCTAGTTTTACCACCACTTTGAACTCAAATTCCTGAAATAAAAGTACCCAACGGCATATGCACCCTTGCAACACTACTTTGTTTACTAGATACTTCAAGGCCATATGGTCAGTGTAGAATATGAAGGACTTACCAACAGATATTGTCTGAATTTGTGGAGAGTGTAGATCATTGACAATGCCTCGCACTCGGTAGTTGTATAATTCTGTTCTGCTTGTGTTAACTTCCTACTTGCAAAACACAAGGGATGATAAAAAATCCCCTCTCCTGGCTGAGCAAGAATGGATCCCATTGTTGTACCAGAGGCATCCACGTGGACATGGAAAGGTTTATCCTAGGATGGGAATCATAGAATAGGTGTGGTGATAAGACTTTCTTTTAGAGTGTCAAATTCCCTCTGTTACGCCTCTCCGCACTGAAAGGCACTCTTATGTTTGAGCAATATTTCCAAAGGCGCAACGATCTTGGCATATCCCTTAATGAAATTTCTGTAGTAACCAGTGTGTCTAAGAAATCCATGCACAAAGCTTTGGCTGGTAGGCTCCCCTAACCCCACAATAACTATAACTTTCGTGGGATCGACCAGTAAGCCCTCTTTGCATATGATATGCCCCAACAATGTTCCAAAAGGAGTTGCAAAGATACATTTCTTGATGTTGAGGGAGATCCTTAACTACTGACATCTTTCAAACATTAACCTCAAGTTATCACAATGGTCCCTTACTAATCCATACACTGTCCAATCATCCAAATATACTTGAAGGAACTTGTGGATGAAGTCCTTAAATGCTTGTACCACTATACGTGAAAATACAGCGGGTGCATTCTTCAACCCAAAGGGCATGACCGTGTATGCAAAGCTTCCCCACTAAGTGGAAAAAGTTTTCTTTTCTTGGTCTTCCTTGGCAATCCTTACTTGGTGATATCCCGAGAATCCATCCGTAAAGGAATAGACCTCGCGCCCAACAACTCCTTCCAAAATTTCTTCAGTAAAGGGGGTGGGAAAAGGATCAATGATACAAACAACGTTCAACTCCCTGTAATCCACACATATCCTAATCCACCCATCCTTCCTTATGTTAATAACCATTGGAATTATCCATTTTGATTCCTCCACAACCTCAATGATACCGGATGCTATCATTTTGTCTAGTTCTTCTTTAACCCTTATGCACATATTGGGATTCATCCTGTAAGGCCTCTTCCTGACAGGGTGTGCACCATCTTTCAATTTTATCCTCATTTCCCCCAATGAATGGTGGATGCCTTTCAACTCATGGTATCCATGTCAGAATAAATCCTCAAATTCACACAAGAGATCGATGATCTTTGATACTTCTTTGTCTAACTAGTAGTCCCCAAAGATAGCTTCCTTGGGCTCCTTCTCTGAGCTGATGTTAACTTTATTGGTTTTGACTGGTTTATGATACGTGCACGCACATACATCTACACTCTCAACTACTTCACGCATCCCAACCGAATGGTTGACATTCAGGATTTCCATCTCCTCTCCATCAACAACGTATACCATCTTTCCTTTCTCCTTTTCAGCACACACACACACACTCGAATTGTATGTGTTCTGGTTCCTCCTATTCGAACCATGCTTCTAAGCTAGGTCCACCAAGTAAGTTTAATAATCTATCTTTTTCCATGGTGTAATCCCCCAGAATGAGGTGCTTGATAGTCTACAATGCCTCATCAATTGGTTGCTTGGTACTTCGGTACTCGAATGTGTGAACCAAGTCAGCCACTAATTCCTACCAACTTCCCGTTTGGCGGCATGTTTTAGAATGGATATACTAAGTGCGCGCACAACCTTGTAGTGTCAAATATATCTTGTGCACCTAAAGGGAGGGTGGTAAAGCTTTCGTACCTTCTCCCTAGACCCTCTCACATGCCTGGATGTGGGAGGAGGTAGGTCCATTGCCATTGTAATCCTTGATAGTGGTGGGTATGTTACATTTCGAGAATTAGACAATGAGCACAATTCTAACTTCACACCATTCCAACAAGGTTTCACTATGCATGGCCCACCACCTCACTAATATGCCTATCAAAACATAACCTAGCATACCTCGTTGCTCATCCTCCCACCATTGAGCTTCCATTTCTCTTCAAAAGACCTCAGGGTGGGCATCCCCAGAATACTTGGTTATTGCCTTCCCTCCCAGGTGTCAAATTGTATGCACCGTGGTTACGTTGGTCACCAATCCTTTCAGATGTTTCCCAATCAATTCATAAGTCCCATGTACCCAATTATTGCATGTTATACTGGTAGTATCACTGATAGATTGAGCATCATCAAATTGGATGACTCCTTCTGTTGGGTGGACAGTCTCTAGATCTCTTATGGAGTGCACATATATTTTGTCGAGGATCTCCTCTCCAAGGGGTTCAGTATAGGGTGTGGAATTTCCATCAGCAAGTGGTATAATCACCTTTTCTTCCTTGTTTTCAAAGCTTATGTACCCCTTGTTAAACCAAAGACCTGCATTATTCTTAAATCACCACGGGCACCCAAGTAATGCTAGGAAATTATCTACCTTGGCAAGTGCCAAAACCTCAAAATCCCCAGTGAACTTAGTCCCCTGAATGGTAATGGTCGTATCCTTCAATACACCTATGGGCATTGCCTTTGTCTTATTGGCCATATACAACACATTTGAAGATGGCTATAATGCATGTCTTCCCATTTGATACTAGGCATCCAGAGTGAGAACATTAACCTCTGCACCTGTGTCAATGAGGATTTTGATAAGCAACCATCCATCCACTACTACATTCAAGGTGATCTCTTTGTCATAATCAAGGCTATGAGGTGGGAGGTTTACATGCAGGATCTGCCTTTCGTGTTCTTCCCCGGTGCATGGTACCTTTTCCCTCAACCATGCTCCTAGAAGGGGAATAATATTCTCCTACCTCAGTATTTTACACACCTCCTTAACCTCTTCCAACTCACCCTTTAGTGCTTCTACGGTTCTTCTTTGCTCATCCTTTCTAGTCTGCTCTTTTAAGCATTGGATCTCCCCTTGTAAACTTCAAATTACGTCCATGGTTTCCTGATAGATTTCTTTCTGGTGAGCTAGGTTTGGATACTTCCCATGTACTACTTCTTCCCTTGAAACCAGAGGTCTCTGCCTAGGTTCTTCCTTTGCACATGTAGACTCTGCCCTTGTTGTTACCATAACAAGCTCCAGTTCTGATTCATGTATTACTCGCGGAAGCCATTGTGCATCAGCCTTCTTAATACTCACCATGGCAGTGCCCTTATCCTTCCGGTACTGCTGGCTCATATGTTTGTATAACTCTGGGCACTCTTCATACTTATGTTTTTTTCCACACCATGTGCATTGTAGAAGATCTAGACATTCACGCTTATAACGGTCCATGGCTCCATAATTAAAACACATTTCTCATAGGAACTCACTTCTTCCTCCGCAGTTACCACAACCATGAAATCCTCTGCCAAACCCTCTTCCACACGTACCTCTAGTTCCATGCTCTACATACCCATGGTCATCTCCTTTGGAATTGTTGGCAATGCCAATCTGATGCACACCAAGATCAATTGCCTTATGAATCTAGTCAATCAATCTACAATCCTTGGTGTTATGTGTGGTTGAGGTACATATCTTATAATAACAAGATACATTTTTACAGATCATGTGCTACAGCAAGGGGCACCTACTTGCATCATGGTCCTCGTGACATATTTCACAATTCACTGTTATGGCGCGCACCACCTTCTGAGTACATATCCCACCATTATCCTTTGTGTTCCCTTCTACGTTACAATTTGTGCACCACATCCCTCCGAAAATCTTTGGAATGGTGTTGGAAGATAATTTCTCCAATTTCTTAGCCATGATAGTGATCTGAGCCTCCAAAAATGGGCTAACACCAGTGTCAACACCAGAAACTACCTCAACGTGCAAAGTATCTTCCAACGCTTCACGCGGGTCTGTGAATGTTTTAGGAGATAAAGCTCTTCTAAAGGGTGTGATCAACCCTCTGAAAAACCATTGGGCATGTTGTGAAGGATGGATGTCATAAGATAGTTTAGACAAAAGAGTTTTAAAGTGCGCATCATATTCCTGCACATTCTCTACCATGCCATGCTAGATTTCTTTGAGAGAGAAAATGATCTTCTGTTCAAACTTAGGTATGTGGAATTCTGTCAAGAATGCATTTCTCATCACAGTGTAATCCAAAACATTTTGATGAGGGTTATACTTTCTATACCAACTATGCATGCATCCTTGCAAGGTCATCACAAATTGACTGGCCTTTCAATCCTAGGTTGTGATCCCCTTCGCATGCCATAGCAACTCACACTTATGCACATGCTCCATGGAATCTTATATCTCGCTGTAATATGGTAAGTGTAGAGACATCTCAAAAAAGACTTAAGGAGGTGGCTAAGGCCCTTGTCCTCTCAATCCGGTCCCTTGGTTTCCTCCAGTGTTTCCTCCTCCACCGAACCCACTAGATCTTGAGCCACCAACTCCACCACTTCCACCTCTAGATCCTCCTATGTTAGGTACAAGGCCTGTGTTTGTCATGCCAAATGCTCCCATCATCCCATTGAATTACACACTGATAGTTTATGAACTAGTACCACTCCCAGTCGTATTCCCTCCACCACTTCCTAGTGCATTTCCAAAACCAGCTGTATACGTGCCTTATCCAAACATTCCACAAAATACCAGAATAGTGTGTGAAGCCATAAAAGTCCTAATTGAGAAGTTGTATCTTCTAGGTGCCGATCGGTTGCTTCTACTGATATCAAATGGATCAACTGTACTTTTCCCTTGCTCAAATAAACCAAGCACCAAGGTTCAGTTGCTAGGTGGGGTCAGATGTGCACCAATGACACATCTTTCTATACGCGATGGACTCTCATTAGAAGCTACAAGGTCTTCTCTCCTACACTTACCAAGATGGGGTACCACAGAATATTTGGGTTCCACATCCTCCGCATGAACCTCAACTCCTTTCCACCAAGTATGGCTCCATAACCCACTTGTAATCCCATACTGTCTATCGATCTCCTTTTCACGTGCTTCGTTATACTTGAGCCATCTCTTCTCCCTTTCTTGTTTATTCGTCAGATCAGCCATCCTTCCCCAACCTAGCTTCCTCACAAAATGCTCAGGGTGGTTTATCTGGCCATAGGAAATGCCTCTAAACCCATGGTTACCATCAAGATTTTGATCGCAAGGGGGATAACATGCAGAAATGATCCCCTTGGCTCTCGCAAGAACTCAAACTCAGCAACTTCTGGATGGGAGTACGTGGAAATGGCATATTTCTGAGTGTAGCTAGTCAATACTCCCTTCCACCTATGATCTATTGCATGGGTCCACGTTATATTAGCATCTTACAAGTTCTGATATGTTTCTTGGGTCCAAGGGTGTGACTTATAACACCACCCTAATCTAGATTTATAAGCTGAGAGCCATTCAAATAATTCTACTAGAAAACAATAGAAGAAAGTTTTTTACAACTCATGATAAAGAGTGTCTTCCACCCATCTTCGCATGTCAAACCTAGATCTGGTATTGAATCTCTGAGAAAATTCATCCTTCGTGCTTTTAAACCAATCTTCAACACCTTCAAGTGTTAAGTGCTCCACTGTCACTTTTTGCACAGATCATGATGTATGCCATGTTCTACTACAAATTTGAAAAGATGTCCCGGCAATGGAACCAAAATGTAGTCAATTTTCCACTTGAGGCGCACGAGAGGGAGCCGAGTCTCTCTTTTAGGTGATTTCAGTGGAAGGCATGCTCATGATCTTGACTTAGTGATTTAAAAGACATGAAAAGGCTATAGAGCTCAGAATGGCTTCTATACCCTTTCAGTCATAATAAAAGAAAAGTGCGCAACAGAAGTAATAGAACTAGGAAGTTGTAAGTCCACCATTATACATAGCATTCAAGTAAGATTCATGATTATACAAAAATAGAAGTACAATAGAAATATGCAAGTAATATAGAGAAAGAGTCTTAATACATTTGTCATGGCAACCTTATCACATTCATTCATAGTATTACTTATAAAAGTGTACAGAAGGCAGACCATAGTCATGCACCATGTGTGGATCCATATATGTACTCTCACAAAACAAAATTTGCATTCCCCATTACCCCATTACATCCTTACTAGAATCCTTTACCCATTTTCATCCCATAGTTCTTGCAGTAATTCTATAGAGCTCCGCTACCTCACTTTTGTCTCTTCTTCTTTACCAAGGGTGCACGTATAAATAGGCATCTGAGCTCTAACAAACTCCTCTCTAGCCTAAGATCTGGCCCCAAGTGTCAAGCTGTGGGTCACCCTAGGCACATGCCTCTCCATGTCATGATTAACTTTTTGGATCTTTCTATCACAAGGTATATTCCCTCTAGGACACCATGTTGCTAGGATGGAACCTTATCCAAATGGAACACGTTCTTCATGTGTTTTGTCCCAAAAGGCCAAAAGCTGCTAAGTCCCGAATTATTCTTCGCGCAGCACACACACCCTAGGTTCTCCAAGAAGCCTTTTCAATACTACCTTGCACACCTTATCTTGTGCACTTCCTCCGGCCATGTGCTCTTATACACCTTTAAGATTTGGGAGCTATATTAGGGGCCCAACAGTGCCTTGGGTGCACTTAAAACCCATGCAACACAATATTTTTTAGCACCCAGTCAAAGCAGTTTTTCCCTAAGGCGCAGGAATATTTCCCTTAACATCAACATGACATGTTACATGTTGTGAACCCACACCCTATGCTTTACCCTTTGATGCCCAAAATTGCATGTCAACACCCAGAAAACCTTGCCCCTTCTACTGAGCGTAAGTTTTCTCCTATGAACATTGGCGCATATTTTTACATGTTAACATCTTCAAAAATGTGCCCAGTAATATAAAGCCTCTGCAACATGCTATGAATCTTTTCCTTGTGCCCTAAGCCTTATAATTTCTCATTCTTGATTATGCAAGCTTTCATTATGAATAACATGACTGTTGACATGGCTCTTCTGTGTTGGACCTCCTTGATTCTTCTCGCAGAAAAATAAAATCTATCCTCGAGCTCACACATGTCTTCATCAAGCAAGAAACCAACAAAGTCTAAAGGTAAAGAAAAGCAGTCAGAAAAAGAGATGAAGTACAGATATCAAAAATTCAGGATGCTTGACTCATATGCAGAGAGTGACCTTGACATCAGAGACTCTAAGCTGGGGCATATCGAATGGATGACTTTTGGGCAAGGACTAACAGGAAACTAGAGGGCCATAGATGAACAAACTAGTGGGAAGTGGCTTGCACTTCACAGCTGGGCTACCAGTAAGTGCTCTAAAAAATGAATTTATTATGTTGGTTGCTTGGTGTTACAATAAGGACACTAGATGTGTCAAGGATAAGGAAGTAAAGATGATGATCGACCTCATAGCTTGTCACTTTGAACTGACCATGGGAATTCCTCATCACAGGAAATATGTCGCTATAAGTCTAGAAGACTACAAGAAAGCATGGGATGACAATGAAGAGAAATACATGTAAATGATGAATGAAATTTATCTGAAAAATAAGAAGCCAGTGAGCAGATGGCCATAGACCATCCACCGTAGTGACTTCAATGAGGAATTGAGTGATATAATCACCTTTCTGAAAAGAGTATTTGGGCTTCCTGATGCCCATTATTTCCACAAATGGATGCTTAGGTACCTAGACACCATGAGAAAGAATACACCTGATCAACATTTTGGCTGGGGTGAAATCATTAGCTACACCATCTCCTAGCGGTTTTAATAAGTCCTAATAACTGGGAAGTTCTACATGAATTCCTACATTGAATACGTTGCAGCATCAAAAAGAGATTTGGCAGGCTTAGCTTGAAATGGGGTGTGGACCCAAGTCAAAATATATGAATTCTATCCAGAGCTAAAGCTCAAGGCTAGCATCTCCCAGTTCTCCACGATTAATGATGCCTTTTTCTATGAGGTAATCTACTTACTAAGGCCAAATATGAGACACGGTCGGACCGACTCGAGCGTGATTGCTACCATGAAGAAATGGGGAACATTTTTCACACAATTCCTCACATTCACATACCTCAGAGCTATGAATTTCAAGGGAAAAACAAAAAAGTTGCCAAGGTATGCAGGTCCCAAGCTGATCCTCTTGGATTTTTCAAGGCAAGTGATCACTTACCATGAGAATTGTATGAAGAGAAAGAAAGGAGGAACTCCATTCCCCCTTACAATTGGCCGATACACCTGCACCACACTGGCCAAAGAATGAGAGATGTATGCTAAGCTGGAATTGCTAAATTTGAAGCACAACTTCCTAGCAAGGCCCACCTTCAATTGCTGAAGTTACCTCCCAAGGGAAAAAATTGATCCCATCCATGTTCCTGAGATCAAGGACATCTGGATTGAAATGAAACATGGAATAGACATCAAGCAAAAGGATCACTCCCGGCTGGCTCTAGAAGAGATCATCCATTATGGCATAGCCATCATTCCAAAGGGATTCCAAGAGACTGATCAAGAAATTGATCAGGTTTACCTTGACATAGATGGGGATGATTGGCTGTTCGCAGAGGTCGACAGAGCCAAAGTGCCTAAGACCATTCAAGAAAGGGTTAAGCCCACGTTGCAGCGCACAGAGCATTGGTGCAAACAAAATGGTATGACCTACCTCAGAGTAGATTTCACTACATCCCCTTTAGGTAGAGCACCTCCAAAATCAGCCCGAATAACAAAAGGAAAAGGAAAGGACAAGGAGGGAGAACCAAGCAAACAGGAAGAAACTCCTGAAAGCCCTCCTACTACTTCTGAGAAGCAAGTTCTCAACCTGGTGTCTCAAGGTAAAGAAGAGGAAACCAAAGAAGTTTCAATGGATACATCCACTCAAGATGTTATCACAACTACAACCACTGAGGTACCCAAAATCCCTTCTTCCACTCCTTCCCCTCCTCCTGTCATTGAAGCATATGGATGTGTCTTCTTCTCTCCCTTCCTCCATTCCATCTCCCACCTCTTCCATCTTATCCTCTCTCGGGGATCTTTCACCTAGTGTTCCCTCCATCCGATTGCATATGCCTTCCATTTCCATGACCTTTTCTTCTATTGTAGTAACTCAAGGCCCCACAAGTAGTAGCACGTTGGACTCCTTTTTGATGCCACCACCAAGTGTTTCAACGTTCTTCTGTGGGGCCTCTTTAGTTGCTTCCCCTTTCACTCCCGTTTTTTCTTCAATTCCCTCTACTCCCACTCCGATAAGTCCCAATTGGATTTTTGACCATCTGACCCAACATAGGAGAAAGGTTCCCATCGTACCCATGGAATTCTCCATTATTCCAAAGAAGGGACCCAAAAAGTAGAAAGTGATAACTCACTTTTCAAAAAGCACTTTGGGGGAAAGAGTCATGGAGATTGCATACCCAGATTCCACCAAAGAAAAGAAGGATCTGTCTCCCATAGACTTCATAGTGACTCAAGTCACAATGGGAACCTCGTCTGAAAGCCTATAAGGAGAGGCCTTGTCTACAGTAGATGCTCTTTGCAAGAAACTTCAAGAAGCAAAAGAGGAGAAGAGAATACTCAAGGAACAGAACAAACATCTTCTCCAAGCATTGCAGAGAATGGGAAATGATCCTCTTGTGACTACCGCCAAACCTACTGAAGTTCTCAGTTAGGAGAAAATAAATGAATATGCTAATATTGGTGAACAAGGTGCAGTTGTATCTTCCTGGATTGAGTGAATCCTCAGAGATAGTGAGGAAAAGATTAAGAAATTGAGAGTGGTCTACCAGGATATAGATCAGGTATGTAATGAGCTACGAGAAGTAGTGGGATCCCTCTCCGAGGAGTTGGAAAATTCTAGATTGCAACATGAAACGTTCCAAGTAATGGCTAACTGCTCAGCCGATGACTTATTAAAGGTCGGCATCATCGATCACCTGTGGGTACATAATAAAGCTCTCATTGCATTAGATTACCGGCTCGATCAAATGGAATATATCCTAGAGAGGATAGATAAAATACAGGATGAAGCCCTGGAAACACGATAAAACATGGAGAAGACAATTACAAAGATGTCTCTAGGGATGCTCAGTGAATAGTTCACCTTGAGGGAAGCAAATGATACATTCCAATGCTTTAAGGCTATCGTCACTCAAGGTTTGGCACCAAAGGTCACTTTCAACTGAGAGTCAATCAATAACCTCTTGGCTTGCTACCATTTCATTCACTTCTTGATCAATGCATGTGAGGAATACATCAGGTTACCTGACAAGCTCAAGACTAAAAAAGAAACTTGCAAAGTCATTGGCAACCATTTTAAAGGTCCTGATCATAATCAACTGCAGTTAATGATCAACAAGTTTATAGAATACCGAGCTCAGTGTCACATTGCCTCTCCTGATCAGAAGCAAGACACTCCATTTAAGCAAAGGGATGATGAGGAGTAGTTTCTCCTCTTGTGTATGTTTTGATCATTTTTGTAAAAATATTTTAAAAATATGTTGGCATTGACGATGACATCATCCATGTTGCACCATGGGATGTTGCCATCCAAAAACTTGCCTAAAGTCAACTTTTGAGTTTTTAGATATTTTGTAAATAGTGGTTGGTTTTTTTTTTCTTCTTTACTCTTCTCCTTCTATAAATATTGGAATACTTGTATTCTAGGTGGACATTTTTGTATGAAAAAGAAGTGAGGAGAGAAAGAATTTGTGCTTTCTTGTAACATAAGGAATATTAATACATATATTCAGACTTTGTGCTACATATGTGTCTTATTTGCATCAGGTATTTCTTAAGTTAGATCTATGTTTTTATTCTGTTGGATTCATTCGTACTATTGTCATTTGTTCATCAGTATTGCTTTATTTGTTTATGCAAGTAAGTTTGGCTCTATTTACTACCAACCTAAAGCATAAGCCTTCTGACCTTTCTATCTTGGAATTCATTTATTTTCTTCCTTCAGATCTATCCTTCCTCTATTCCTTCTCTCCTAATTTTCTATTTTTTATTGGAGCTACCTCTATTGGGATGAGATCCCAAACCCCCTGAAGTTAGAATAGTGTAGAGTTACACAGATTCGTGCTTGATAGATTAACAATAAACTAGTTTCACTTTGCTGTCTCAAAGAGGGGCTATGCCCTGCACACTATTGGCTTGTTTCCCCATAACCAGCCTAACCAACATATTTTCAAACCAACAGTTTTTGGTGACTCCACTAGGGATCGAACTAAGGAAATAACCAAAAAAATTGTAAAAATCACTACCTGTTTGCAAATTTTAACTCTTTGTTAAAAATTAATTTTTTTGCAGAAGTGATCAAAACTGAAAATTTCCTTATACAAATCTATAGATCTGAACTAGATAGGATCTTTTAGTTTGCTGAGTTTTTACAAAAACCTGTATATTTAAGTAGATCTATGATTCTGACATTTTATGAAATTTTCAAAACCTTGCAAAATTCAGGTCAAAGATCCGAAAATCAGCTTTCTAAATTGACCCACTTTTTATCCTTGTTAATCTTTGTCAAAAAACCACAATTGGTTCTTTTTAAGAAAAGATAAAATTAAATATTAAAAAATAACATGTTGCTTATTTTTGATATAAAAATCAGAAAATCATCAAGTACAAACAAAAACATTGTTGTAAATCTGCTCTTAAGTGTTGCAGTCTTGATGGGCTACACTGGCGGGTGAACAATTTACTCGTAGCAGAAGAGCTCGTGGAGAAGTTGATCCAATCTTTGATCTACTTCAAAGGCACAATTTCAATATCATTCCAACATGATTTGCATCACTAAGCTCAATGAATCAATCAACAAGAAGTGCTTCACCTCCATGAAAGAGTTAGATTTCACAGGGTGCCTCGACATTAGCTTGCAATGCTTTTTTGCTAAGTGGAACCACACTCCCTACTCGTGTTCTTTTTCCTGATTTTCAAATGGCAATAAATATGCCTGTGCCATGGGGAAACACCATTTTTCCTCTAGCACTACCACATCTAGTACACCCCCTCCCCAGCAGGAATCACAAGAATTTCCTGAAATTTTATGGGAGCGGAAATCAAAGCATAGACGTGCATATAGCTACACTTATTATGTCATGCAGTATTCTAGATGTGACTCATGAAGATGTGTCGTTATGTCTTTTTCTTGAGACCTTGTAGGGGCCTGCATTAGAATGGTTTCAGCATTTACTAGCCGGATCCATCACCAGTTGGGCCACATTACGGACTGCATTTGAAGATAGGTATAAGCCTTTAGAAGATGCATTCACGTTATTATTGCAAATCACTCACATGAAGAAGGAGGCCAATGAAACCATGCGTAATTTTATCACATGTTTCAATTCACTGATTAACTGTGTACCGCTTGCCATGATGCCAACATTAGAGAATCAAAAGTGTTTCTTCTTGAACGCCATGAGTTTGAAAGTAAGTTTCTTAATTTTATGGGAACATATACCCACCTTGGTCCTTGCCCAGGCTATGGCCATTTGGATAGAAGATAACCTTCTTATATCTGGTGAGCTAAGATGTGGGCCATCAAAATCAAAGGCTTTAACTTCTTCTCAGGCTACCTCATCACATCCAACATTCCAGAAGATGGCAAATGATTTCTCTCATTAAAGAAGCAATTGGCTCAAACATCATCTACTACTCCATACCGGGATATCCCACGAAGGAACTTCACTCCCAACAATGTCCCCCAAAGGCCGCATTTGCCTGCTGCTTCTCCAAGGTTAGAAATTGAAGCCCCTCTGGTTAATGCTTTGGTTGAAATCTAAGAAGATGTTACAAATTACGAAGAACCTTTGTCGCAAGACGAAGATGATTAAGATGTCAGTGAACCAATTGGTGACTCTATTATCAGGTATATGGAATTTGAAGATGAGGAATATGATGAGGAAGAGATTAGCCAAGGGTATGTGAGTAGACAATCACATGCAGTTTTCATTCACTTACAAGCAAAAGAAGAAAATATTTCTGCTAAAAAATAAAAGGAAAAGGCTGTGGTAACTCCTCTAAGAATCACTAAAAGAGGTAATCCTCTTCTTACTCAACCTCCTATTAAAATTTTTGTCAAGAAATCTTTTCCTCCTGTTTCTCCCCTAATTCAGTCTTCCTCCAATCACATAATGACCAATAATCCTTCTCCACAAATGTGAAATGAAGGACTCATTCCTTTCTTAGAAGAACCCTTAGTAGCATTCGATATAATCGATCACACCAAAAAGACCAAGATCCAGATGTCTGAAGTTGAATACCTTCCGTCTAACCTAGAGCAGCTTGTAAGATTAACTAAGTATATCCAAATCTAGGCTTCCTTCCTTCCTCCCATTCCCCCAAAAGGAATTCTTCCCACTCCCCCTATGTCTCACGTAAACGTTGCCTCTACTTCCGCGTCAAGGAAAATTGAACCTTTCTACCTATCACTCCTGATCAATGGTCATAAACTAAGTAAGTGTATAATTGATTCTAGAGCTTCTAACAATGTTATGCTAGCAAAGGTCACCCATGCTTTGGGCCTCATGCTTACTAAACCTTATGGCAGATGCTACTCCATGGAAACCAAGCAGGTACCATTAATTGGTTAGATCAAGGATGCGTAGTTCGCATTTGTAGTATTTCCTGAGAAAAGGGTAAAAATGACTATTCTCGTAGCTGATATTTCAGTAGCCTACGGGATACTGCTAGGGAGGAGCTTCTGTAAAGAAGTTGGTGGGGAAATTCACATGGACTGGTCCAAGGCCAGGATTCCTATCAAAAGAGTGATGCAAACGTTGGAACCAAAATCACAAAAGAAATATCTAGTCACCAATTTTGATGACCCCAAGACTCATATTCTTTTCGAATCGTTAGGGATGGAAAATTATTTCTTGTCCACCGACTCAGATAGGATGGATGTTCTTGTCCAAAAAGAAGATCTCAACAAAGTATGGACATTGTAGTTTGATGGCAGTTGTGCAATGAGTGGATGCGGTGCTGGGGATGTTCTAATATCTCCTAAGGAGGAGATTTTCCCTTTTTCTTTCAAGTTGTAGTTCTTCAACACAAATAACACTGTCGAGTATGAATCTTTGTTACTTGGCATGCAAGCTGTAAAAGAGAAAGGAATCAAGAATATAAAAGTATAAGGTGATGCTGAGCTAATTTTCAATCAGGTAAAATGGATATATCAAGTAAAGAATGACTAGCTTAGTCACTGCCGCAATGCGGTATGGGATAGCATTGAGGAGTTTGATGCTTTCTCAATCAAAGTAGTTCCATGAGCTCAAAATGATATGACCGATTCATTGGCCATCTCAGCCTCTCTCATGCTTCCTCATCCAGGGTTAAAAATAGATACATATACCATTGAAGTGGTTTTTCACCCAAGTGTGCCAGATAATTCACAACACTGGAAAGTGTTCAATGATGACAACCAACTTATCAATTTTTTGGAGAAAGCTGACAATTTCAAAGAACTTCATTTTGATGGATCAACTTCTACATGTCATGAGTCTCTCACAAGTCAAGCACATGAATCTGAAAAAGAAACAATGATACAGATCAAAGGAAACAAGATTCCGAAAGGTTTAGTTTCCTTAGAATGATTATTTGATAATCATGACCATTTCATCAATAAAAAGTGACAGGATTATCCTTCCTCTTCTCTGGAAATTGAATCCATCAAGATGGGTACTGTGGAACATCCTCGTTCCATGAACATCGGGAAGTGTTGTATGCCCGAAGAAAAGTGAAAATTCATTAAGTTGTTGAAAAAGTATATGTATGTGTTAGCATGGTCTTATGCTGATCTAAAGTCTTTCAAGCCAAAGGACATTCAGAACGACATTCTACTCAAGGATGATGTCAAGCCTTTTCATTAAAAGCAAAGGCACTACAATCCCAAAATCTCAGGTACCATCCAGGCTGAAATTCAGAAGATGCTAGATGCAAGAATTATTTTTCCAATTCACCACAGTACCTGGGTCGTAAATATTGTAACTGTGCGGAAGAAGAATGGTGAGATACGCATATGCGTGGAATTTCACAACTTAAACCAGTCATCCTTAAAGGATAAATATCCACTGCCAATAATGGATCAAGTGCTACAGGTAGTAACCGGTTCAAAAATGTTGTGTATGCTGGATGGTTTTTCAGGTTACAATCAAATTCAAGTCACGCCTGAAGATCAGTTCAAAACAACATTCACCACTCCCTGGGATACCTTCACCTACAACAGGATGCCATTTTGTTTGATTAACGTCAGTGCCACCTTCTAACGAGCAATAGACTTTGCATTCAAAGGTATGATGGGACCGTGTTCTCCATGAAACAAAGTGATCACTGTAATCATTTGGAACAAGTCTTGATCAGATGCTGAGAGCACAGAATTTCGCTAAATCCCAAGAAGTCAGTCTTTGGGGTCACCAAAGGAAAGATGATTGTACATGTCATCAGTAGAGAGGGAACTAAGATAGATGTCGAAAGATTCAAGGCTATTCAGAGCCTTACTTTGCCTAGAAGCAAGACTAGTGTTCACTCTTTCTTCAGAAAGGTAAATTTTCTCAGATGCTTTGTTCCTGGTTTTGCTGAGAAGACTCATCATATATCTAATATTATGAAATGATCCTAAACATTCCGATGGAGTAAGGAAGGCAAGACATCATTCAAAGACATAAAAACTTCCATCACTGACGCACCTGTTTTGGTGTGCCCTGACTTCTACAAAGATTTCATCATGTAGAGTTATGTGTTTGCGCATACTGTATCAGCTATATTGATGTAAAAGAACTTTGAGGACATAGAATCCCTGATTATTTTATTGATTTCTCCTCTTAAGCCACATGAACTGATGATGTCACATTTAGAAAAGCATGCCTTTTCCATGGTAAAAGTAGTCAAAAATTTCTGCTACTACATTCTGACTTCTCATACAGTAGTGCTTGTTCTAGACATGGCTGTTAAGTATATCCTAATTCAACATGAGTTAGGAAGCTTACGACGGAATTAGATCGCAAAGGTCCAAGAATATGACCTAGACATCAGACCAAGAAAATTGGTAAGAGGTAAGGGCCTGTGTCAGCTAATAGCTGAAAATAAAGACTCAGAGGTACTTGAAGAGAAAGCTGATGACATTGATGGAGAACAAGATGAACTAGAGAAAGTGGATTCTTTGCCCATGGTTCTATTTTTCATGACCAACGACGAATGGTATTCTGACATCACATTATTTCTCACCTATGGTGAGTTCCCAACTCACCTAACCACAAAGGAAAAGTGGACGGTGAAGCTCAGAGCTGCAAGATATGTCATTTGGGATGATGGATTGTACAAACGCGGAATTGACAATGTTTTTCTATGATGTGTTAACAAGACGCAATAGGTAAAATTGTTAAAAAAATTTCATGAGTCAGCTTGTAGTGGTCACTTCTCCTCATCTGTGATAGAACATAAAATCATTCGGGCTAGGTACTATTGGCCGACACTATTTCAGGGTGCAGCCACCTAGGTAGCAAAGTGTGAACTTTGCCAACAGTCCGTTGGCAAACAAAAGCTAGCTACGTTTCCCCTCAGGCCCATCATTTTTGACGAACCATTCAGGTAATGGGAAATTGATTTCATTGGAGCACTCAATCCTCAATCGAGTGTTGAACATAGTTACATCCTAACAGCAATGGATTACTTCACAAAATGGGTGGAAGCCATACCTGTCAAGCATGCCACTTCTGAAGTTGTTTGTAATTTCATCAAGGAGAATATTATTGTGAGATTTTCCATTCCCCACAAAATCATTACTGACAACGTTTCAAACTTCTCTTCATGGGAAGTTATTAGTTTTTGTTATGGATATGGAATAACCTTGGCTCATGCTTATGATTATTACCCTCAAGGAAATGGTCAGGAAAACTCCAACAACAAGAACCTGGTAACCATCATATGGAAGCTAGTTGATGAAAATCAGCGGTCCTGGCACAATTCATTGTACGATGCTTTATGGGTAGATCGTATCACTCCAAAGAGGTCTCTTAGCATGTCACCTTTCCAAGTGTTGTATGGGATTGATGCTGAAATCCCTATCTCTGTAGAACTTCCTACTCTACGCTTGGCTCGAGCAATTGAAGATGAGACTTTTCAGAATTCTCTTGAAAAGAGGATTATGTACCTGATGGAACTAGAAGAAAAGCAAGTGAAAGTGGTCGATAAGATCACTAAACATCAGAACCAAGTTAAGATGCTATTTGAAAAGAAAGCTAAGTAGAGAGATTTCTAAGTGGGAGATCTCGTTCTTCTATGGGACAAACGAAGAGAACCGAAAGGTATGCACGAGAAATTTGACTCTCTTTGGAGAGGGCCCTACAAGATCAAGTAGCTCAATGGAGAGAATAGTTTCTATCTCTCATATCTAGATGGGACTGAGCTCTCGCTTCCCTATAGCGGGAAACACCTGAAGATTTTTAGGAAGTAGAGCTTGCTCTCTTCTTTGTAAAATTTGCTTTTATTGTGTGTTTTCTTCCTATTTGTTGTGTGTTTCCTTCCTTCCCTTTTTGGTCGCCCTTGTTTTTGACTCTCTGTAACCCAATGGATAGGCACGTGGAAATCTGGGATTCTCTACCCTTGAGTTTCACTTAAAGATAGTCCTCAGAAAGAGCCAGCTGTTATCCTACAAAATTGACAAGGGCAATTTTGAGGTAACCATACTAAAAATTCCATTTTGGTCCCCTGAAGAAATCCATTAACGTTTGAAATGGCCAAAAACTCCCTTTCAAAAATCAATTTTTTTAGAACTTAGCCATTTTCAGCTTCTTCCCTGGGTGCAAGAATTCTTGTGTCAACAACAAGGAATTTGCACCCACTGATAAAACCTAAGGCGCATACAGTGTTATGTCGACATGCCAAAATGTGCACCTCTTAGAAGGTCCTTAGGCACAGGAAATGTTGTGTTGACATCCTTAAAAATGCACCCACTCCTAAGTCCTTTGGTGTGGGAAATGGTGTGTTGACACCATGAAATGTGCGCTTAAGGCACTGGAAGTATTATGTCAACGTTAATAAAATTGTGCCAAGGAACATTTTAACCTATGTCGAAACTCTAAAAAGTGTGCCAAAGAAAGTTGGTGAAATAATAAATGCTATTTTTTTTATAAATAGGCACCCGACACCTGTCATTTTCACGAATTGAAAATTGTAAAAAGTGTTTTCTCAGCACCTGTCAGCTATCCTTGTCACCCCGCGTGTCATTTTTCGAGCTTATGGACCCCAACATTATCCTTCATCCTTTATAAATCCAGGTAAGTGGCTTCTACCATCCTTGTTGTTGTTGTGGTTTTTGTTTTTGGTTGTGTTAGGTATTAGGGTTGTTAATACGATTAAATCTAAAAAGAGAAACATGTCTAACGCAATCTGCAAACCAGCTAAAGCCATTTTCCCTCTCCTTCTAGATCTGCAAATCTGGAAAGCACCTGCCTCTGAAGAAACCAAAATTTATCTTTTCCTACCTGTTGCCTTACCAAAACGAATCCTCTCTTTACCATCTGAGGTATCCAAAAGAGAGAAAGAGAAAGAAAGAAAATAAGCTAAGTTGCTAAAGCTGAATTTGAAGCATGGCACACTATCCTTCCTTGCAACATATTTTGAAATTCCACCTTGGCGCATTGTCCTTTCTTACAACATGACCCTAACCTGTGCCTAGTTTAAAAATACTTAGCAGCTTTTATAGGGCACAGGAGCAGCCTTCACAACATCAACATAGGATGTTGTGTGCTTCAAATCCATGTCAGCTGCTTTTTCCCTTAGCGCATTGGTTTCCTTTGCAACATATTTTAAAATTGCACCTTGGGTGCACTTAAAATCCATGCAACACAATCTTTTTTAGCACCTAGTCAAAGAAGTTTTTCCCTAAGGCGCAGGCGCATTTCCCTTAACATCAACATGACATGTTACATGTTGTGAACCCACGCCCTGCACTTTACCCTTTGGCACCCAAAATTATATGTCAACATCCAGAAAACCGTGCCCCTTCTACTAAGCAAAAATTCTCTCCTATGAACACTGGCACACCATTTTACATGTTAACATCTTCAAAAGTGTGCCCAGTAATATAAAGCCTTTGCAACATGCTATGAACCTATGCCTTGTGCCCTAAGCCTTATAATTTCTCATTATTTATTATGCAAGCTTTCATTATGAACAACGTGACAGTTGACATGGCTCTTCTATGTTGGACCTCCTTGATTCTTCTCACAGAATAACAACATCTATCCTCGAGCTCACACATGTCTTCATCAAGAAAGAAACCAACAAAGTCTAAAGGTAAAGAAAAGTAGTTAGAACAAGAGATGAAGTACAAATATCAGAAAGTTAGGATGTCTGACTCATATGTAGAGAGTGACCTCGACATCAGAGACTCTGAGCTGGGGCATAACGATATGGATGACTTTTGGGTAAGGACCAACTAGGAAACTAGTGGCCCATGGATGAACAAACTAATGGGTAGTGGATTGCACTTTGTAGTAGGGCTACCATTAAGTGTTGTAAAAAATGAATTTATTATGTTGGTTGCTTGGTGTTATAACAAGGACACTAGATGTGTCGAGGATAAGGAAGGAAAGATGATCATCGATCTCACAGCTCGTCACTTTGAACTGACCCTGGGCATTCCTCATCACAGGAAATATGTCACCATAAGTCTAGAAGACTACAAGAAAGCATGGGACTATAATGAAGATAAATGCATGTAATGATGAACGAACTTTATCTAAAAAACAAGAAGCCGGTGAGCAGATGGCCACAGACCATCCACCGTAGCAACTTTAATGAGGAATTGAGTGATACAATCACCTTCCTAAATAGAGTATTTGGGCTTCCTGATGCCCATTATTTCAACAAATGGATGCTGAGGTACCTAGAGACCATGAGAAAGAATACGCCTGATCAACATTTTGGTTGGGGTGAAATCATTAACAACACCATCTCCTAGCAGCTTCAACAAGTCCTAACAACTGGGAAGTTCTAAATGAATTCCTACGTTGTATACGCTGAATCATTAGCAAGAGATTTCACAGGCTTAGCTCGAAATGGGGTATGGCCCTAGGTCAAAATATATTAATTTTATCTAGAGCTAAAGCTTGAGGCTAGCATCTCCCAGTTCTCCAAGATTAATGATGTCTTTTTCTATGAGGTAATTTTCTTACTAAGGCTGAATATGAGACACGGTCGGACTGACCCGAGTGTGATTTCTGCCATAAAGAAATGGGGAGAATTGTTCACACAATTCCCCACATTCACATACCTCAGAGCTGTGAATTTTGAGGGTGAACCAATAAGGCTGCCAAGGTATGCAGGGCCTGTCCGACACTATGATAATTCACCACCGAGAACTCCTCGTGCTATGATTATTTACTAATGCATAGTCTTTAGTTTGGTGGATGTAATATGGAAACACAAAAACAAACATAACACAATAATACTATAGACTATGATACAAAGGAATGATTAAAAATCTGAAAATATAAGTGTAAATTGTAATATCAACATGAAATTTTTACATTCTCACCCATGAGGTACTTCAAGTGTTACTGACTTCACTTGCCTTCCAACAATAACTATGGTAGAAACTTCACAATGGATTCTTTAACACACCTTCTAAATGATGGCTTCCTTTACACACTTACTCATACAATATTTCTCACTACTTCTCTCTATGCTAAATGTGGGGGTGGCCTATTTATTTATGAGAATTCAGGCTTATCCACCGTATCTCTAAGATAGAATAGGAAATATATTTCGGCCAATCATATTCCATGCCTAAACTCTTACCTTTACATGTAGGCTTATCTTTTAAGATAAGATAAACCTTATCATCTCACATGGTTTCCACCTTTTTAGACTTTTCCACAAATAAAATACACAAAATATTTATGACATCACTCTTTGTCCTTATTACAAATATAATATTTCTAATTCCTAATCATGTAGACCCTACTTCTCTACTTATCCCAAATTTGACATTTTAACATTACCGGACCACTTACGACAAATATTTACTTTTCACAACATTCCTATTGTACTTTGACTGTTATCATACTCTACATTATTGGTGGCAGTGTACTGATGGTGCCGTTATCTTCTATTGGATGCCACTACTAATTATACTTAACAACATCATATTCTTAATACATACATTAATAAAATAGAAATTACGGAGGAAAATTTTAATGTCGACTGGCCCAAGTTGATCCTCTTGGAGTTGTCAAGGCAACTGATTACTTACCATGAGAAGTGCATGAAGAGAAAGAAAGGAGGAACTCCATTCCCCCTTACAATTGGCAGATATGCCTGCACCACATTGGCCAAAGCATGAGAGATGTACGCTAAGATGGAATTGTTAAATTTGAAGCACAACTTCCCAGCAAGGCCCACCTTTGATTGCCGGAGTTGCCTCCCAAGGGAAAAAATTGATCCCATCCATGTTCCTGAGATCGAGGACATTTGGATCAAAATGACACATGAAATAGACATCAGGTGAAAGGATCACTCCCGGATGGCTCTGGAAGAGATCATCCATTATGGCGTAGGCATCCTTCTTAAGGGATTCTAAGAGACTGATCAAGAAATTGATCAAGTTTACCTTGACACAGATGGGGATGATTGGCCATTCATGGAGGTCAACAGAGCCAAAGCACCTAAGACCATTCAGGAAAGGGTTAAGCCCACATTGAAGCGCACCGAGCATTGGTGCAAACTGAATGGTCTCACCTACCTCGGAGTAGATTTCACTACTTCCCCTTTAGGTAGAGCACCTCCAAAACTATCCCAAGTGCTGGAAGGAAAAGGAAAGGACAAGGAGGGAGAACCAAAGAAAAATAGGAAGAAACTCCTAAAAGCCCTCCTATTACTTCTGAGAAGCAAGTGGTCAACCTGGTGTCTCCAGGTAAAGAAGATGAAACCACATAAGTTTCAATGGATACATCCACTTAGGAAGTTGTCACAACTACAACTGTCGAGATACCCAACGTCCCTTCTTCTGCTCCTTCTCCTCCTCCTATCATTGAAGCATCTATTCTTATGGATGTTTCTTCTTCTCTCCCTTCCTCCCTTCCATCTTCTCCTCTCTTGTGGATCTTTTGCCCAGTGTTCCCTCCATCTAATTGCAGACCCCTTCCATTTCCATGACCTTTTCTTCTCCTGTAGTAACTCTAGGCCCCACAAGTAGCACCGCATTGGAATCCTTGTCAATGATACCACCAAGTGGTTTAAGTTTTTTCCCTGGGTCCTCTTCAGTTGCTTCCCCTTTCACTCTCGTTTCTTCTTCTATTCCCTCTACTCCCACTCCCATAAGTCCCAACTAGATTTTTGACCATCTGAGCCAGCATAAGAGAAAGGTTCCCAGCGCACCCATGGACTTATCCGTTATTCTGAAGAAGGGACCCAAAAAGCACTCTAGGGGAAAGAGTCATGGAGATTGCATACCCAGATCCCACCAAAGAAAAGAATGATTTGTCTCCCACAGAATTCACAGTGACTCAAGTCAGAATGGGAACCTCGTCTAAAAGCCTACAAGGAGAGGCCTTGTCTATAGTAGATGCTCTTTGCAAGAAACTTCAAGAAGAAAAAGAGGAGAAGAGAATACTAAAGGAATAGAACAAACATCTTCTCCAAGCATTGCAAAGAATGGTAAACGCTCCTCCTGTGATTACCACCAAACCTATTGAAGTTCTTAGTCAGGAAAAAATAAATGAATATGCTAACATTGGTGAAAAAGGTACAACTATATCTTCCTGGATTGAGTGAATCCTTAGAGATAGTGAGGAAATGATTAAGAATTTCATAGTGCTCTACTAAGATATTGATCAGGAAAATAAGGAGCTACAAGCAGTAGCGGGATCCCTCACCGAGGAGTTGGACAATGCCAGGTTACAACATGAAACATTCCAAGTAATGGCTAACTACTCAGCTGACGACCTATTGAAGGTCGACATCATCGATCACCCACGGACACATAATAAAAAGGAAGGTATCACTATTGATCCCAATAGATATCAAGTTGTTTAGAAATTCCTTACTAAATAGAAAACAAGAGTCTAAAACTCATTCTTTGTTAAAATCAATTGTTGTTAGAAAATTAATTTCTAGTCTTGCGGATGATTTTAAGCCATTGAATGCCATGATAAAATAGGATGTAAAAGTAGAATGGAGATCCTCAAGTTGAATCTAATTTCTAAGATGATCAAGAATTACAATTATGCAATCCCTAGTTTTGACTTAGTCTTGATTTTAATCAGAGGGGCTATGCCCTACAAACTATTGGCCTGTTTGCATCATGACCATAATGCCTAACCGACAGATTTTTATGCAAAGAAGAGACTATCAACTAAGAACCCCCATTGTATTTTATTGAAAAGCAAATACTCAAAGGATATGAAGAGATGCTTGAAATAAATTACAATAGGATCATCGAATATTTATGGCCTTTCAAAGCAATCAATAAATTTATACATTACTTAATGAGGAACAAAGTACATGCCATAGTACCTAATCCTAGGTAGTCAAGAAAATTATTTGTCAGATAATGAGTCTCAGGTTATCTTCAATAATAAGAGGAAATATGGATGTAACTAGTTGTAAGAGTATGTATCTAGTGAAATTGCGACAACAAATCATCCTAGTCCTAAAGGTCAAGGATTAAGTGCACAACATTATTTCCTTCACATAGATCCAAGGATAACTAATTTTCAAGTAGAATAATCCATAATATGAATTTAAGAACCACCTAGTATGATCATGTTATTTTTTTTTATGTATAAATCATTTTCTTGTTAGAACTAAGCATAATATAAATAAGATATTTGAAGAGCTCCCTATCATACACAATACATGCCCAAGATCAGCGAGTAGTCTATAAATTAATCTAAAATGCCATGGAAGATATACCTTATGCGTGTTTCTAGAATATGAGATGAATCAGTATCATAGTCCATTTTAATGAGAAATCTTGGGTAGTATTCAATGTCTTCAACATTGATTGTCCTACTAAATCTTATGTATACTTAGAGGTATATATTATGGGCGCTACTATATTTAAATATGCCCATGTATCATGTAACATACATAGCCACCAATGTCTCAAATATTTTCTAACAAATAAAATAATCTCAATAATGTCTCTCTCACTCTCACTAATCGCTATTGAGGGAAAACCTTTTTCTCAATGGGGATTGGATTCTCACTAGGTCACTCATGAATCTCGCAATCTCGCTCTAAGATCTCTCTAAATCTCTATATTTATAACACACTAACTCATTGCAGAATGTGGGAAAAAGTCTGTAGCTAAAAAGAAGAGTACAACTAAAGAATTCGTCAATCTCTTTCTCTAAGACTAATTATCTATGACAAGGTTTGGTTTACCCCTCTTACATTCATTCTATGTATGTGATCCATAGACATTACAATTTCCAATCTAATAGAGTTTATGCAAAATGGTGCTTATGATCGTCACATCACACTTCAAGTTGTCTTCATTGACTATTACTCCCAGGTAATGTATTGGATAGACATCCACATTGACATTATATTATCTATAATTGATAGTTATTGAATGATTAGATTACAACCCTAGATAAATTGTAAGATCATTTACATATGGACTATCAAATATGCACACTGGGTAGAACATAGAACAAGAGTAACACTAATAAGCCGTATTAAAGACTTCACCACATTTATTGTTATCATGGACATGAATCCACTTACATAAATTTTCCAATTACTTTCCATCTCCCATACATTATCATTGTTTCAAAATTTTGTGACTACTTGGATGGAGGGGATAAGATTTGATCAAAATCAAAATGTCTTAACAAAGCTATGTAGCCATATATAATTGATGAGATACATATAGGAAATACACTTAAGTCCATATACATCTAAGCCAATATTCAATGAAGGCAGACATCAAATTTTATTTTATAAAAAGATATAAAGTACGAAATCCTATTGGATCATGGTGATTTAATTTTAATTTAGGTCACCTAGAAGATGACATGAGACAGATAAGTGCGAATGCCCCCTTTTAGTTCACTTATACATCCTCCACTCATAGGATGCTTGTAGATTAATCTATTAATATAAATAAAAAACATACCCATTAGTATACAATTAATGACATATATAAAATGACACTACTTGAAAATAAATACTTGTTGTTATCTGATGATAATGGTCAATCATCATTTGCTTCTCATTATCATCAACATTAATACCAAATGCATGAAATGGAGTAGAAAAATCCTCCTGTGGCAACCATGATGATGAAAATTAGAATACACGTATGAATTTAATTAAATAATAATAAATGATGTTATTTAATATAATCAATTCATTATATAAAAAAATTTACTAGCACATATACTTGTGTAAGAGGGACGACATAAGCTACGGCCATATCAACTCCAATACCTAATGATCAATGAATCTCAACAGGATATTGTAATGATGTTATCAAATGAAATAATAATAAAACTCGCATTAGTAAATTCATATGTTAACTATAGTTCATGTTCTCTTCATGTATATGATTAATAATAAAAAAATTACATTAGTAAATTCATCAGCATGCAAACCCATACTGACATTCACCTGTGAATAAGGGGAATGTGACACTAGATGCATACTTTGACCCTGTAATTTTATAAAAATCATTAGGTCTCTCCTTACTTTTAATTCACAATTGAAAAGTTAACTTGAGTTCACGTTCCCATTTACAAAATTTGTACAATAATGAAATATTCAACCAAAAGAAAGTGTCACATAAAATTACCTGAATAGATGTAAAAATTTACCAAGGATGTGTGTTTTCTTGAATTTTGAAATAACTAGAAGAATTGGTTTTATAATTGCAGATTCATAGGTATTAATAAAATTTCTAATCCAGATTGGGAACCTTGTTCATACCCAAAGAGATTGCCTCGTGAGGATGTGACATCTGTTTGGACAAGACTTTAAAACTGTCTACACTATGCTGTGCATCTGTCAGAGTTATCTTACATGTTTCTTTTCTATGTATCCCACAAGCATTAAACTCTATAGTATATAAATGTCTTCTCACAACCCTATAAGATGTTCAAAATCATTAAAAAAAAGGGGGAAAAAAGTGAATGCTTATCTTGAAAAAGCAAAAAATCCATTGAAATAACCCAATGGATTCGAAGGGTTTGAACCTCAAGCCATCTCCATCAGAGATATGAACACTTGGACTGGTACATGATGAGAAAGTATTTGAGTGGAGACAATGAGCCTATATAGATGGTTCTAGGAAATGATAAACACCTGCCCTATCCTATGAAAATCCTAATGGCCTTTTCCCTAAAACTATTGATAACGTCAGTTACATGGTTTGATTAGTTCATTGAGGATGAACTCGCAATTTAAAGCTTCCTGAAGAAGGATTGGGTTGCATCTCAAAGGATTATTACAAGGTGTTTGGTCAAAGATTTTCCATAAAACTCACCTAAACCATGACAAGTATGTAGATCATTCCAAGACCTTTCTAATGATATAAAGAACTATTAGAATACGGAATCTGGATGCAGATCCATATCGCACATAGTTGCATTAGAATTGGGATCTGAAAATAATGCACACAAGTGGGTCAACTTTGCGAATCATGGGTTGACACGTGGCAGAACTAAAAATGGGTACAACTTATCTAAATGAAAATTATGGTGTTTAGCCTCTGGTAACTATCAACATACGTGTTGAAAAAATTTTGGGTCCCACCATATTTACAATGGTTGGGGCCCCTAACAATGATCCTAATGTTGCGGCTCACACTCTTTTAACGATGAGGGTGCCTTGGCCTTCGGACTCATTATATCAGTTGTCTATTAATACCCTGATTATATATGCCACATTTGTGGTCTATATACTATGCATGTGGGAATTTGTTTTATGGGTCTTAGCAGGATGCTTGGTATTAGTCAGGGTAGTAGATCGACCAATGCTATTTTTCTTCAACTCAACAAGTTCAACCTTGGGATCTCTCCACATTGATTTAGGTGGGGAAGATCAACATCCTTACCGAATGGCTTATTATAACAAATAAACTATCATTCCTTATATAGTGGGAATCAATTGATATACATGGTGGATCGGAGCATAATCAACATTGATCTGACCTAAACCGCTAATAACCGACCATCATCGACTTAAGGTGATCCCAGAGTGTCGAGGATGTCAACTCAGGATTATCTACCAGCGATCCCTATGAGCGTGTTCTTAAACCGCATTCACCCTCTTATGGCAAACAATGGATCAAATGGTTTTGTTTTTACAAGATAGTATATAGCTCTGGTGGCCATCAAGGTGGCTAGGTCTTTATTACAGCTTAGCCCAATGCGTGTGGACATTATAAACTGTCCATCCTCCAACACTATAACATGGCAAGCCAAGTTATAGTGTACTTGCACCACAATGTCAGAGCACATTTAGGTTGGCCAATCCAACTCTAAATAAGCTTGGCCATTCCATAATGCTAACCCCAAATATTCAATGTGGGGGGTAAAACATGCCCATGCCATAATGCATGTGTGTAATTATGGAACCACATAGCACATAGAGCGGGTGTTCTTATGCTTTTAAACCTTCCAAATATTTGTGCAGTGATCCCCTACATCATATGTGGGATTATACCATTACTTAGGGAAGAATCATAGCCGACACAAAAGGAGGAGGATGGAAGGGGTCAAACCTGGGACCTTTAGGATTGAAAAAAATAAAGTGCTCTAACCAACCCGCTATCAGGTAGCTCATCAAGATATGGAAGGAACATGGATGAGCATTGTAAAACAAATATTTTTAGCAGAACTATGCAAAGACTAGTGAACAGGGAAGTTTGTAGTCAACTGCATTTTTGAGGTACTTCTGGCCGAACCAAGAGCTTGGTGTAAAAGGACCAAAATTGCTCAAAATTTCAAGACGGAGACAGTGATAGTCTTTGTTTTCCATGAACTATTACGTATATTTTCCGATGTGTAGGAATTTTTTGGTCAGCATTTGCACATGAAGAGCATTATGGAGAGCACTGTCGGAGCCACATGATTGTTTTTGTGGATAAGTGTCTAATAGGAAATCAGATTCTACAAACCTATGTTTCTAAGCTCCAATTACAAGTAGTAAAATATTTATATTGTCATTGTTGTAAGGTGGTTAAGTTTATACTTCATTGGGATATTAATAGATTGTTTCACAATTACTGTGAATCTACAGACGCAGCCTATGGGTGAAATTTGTTATCAAGTTCATTCTATGTGGATGTTTTTATTTTTAGTTTTGATGAAGCTTTTGATCAAATAAAAATTAGTTATATGAATTTTATATTAATTTGATCAAGCAAGCAATTAACTTGTTAAAATGGAATTGGACTTGAAATTTGATGGCAGTATCCATCATCCAAAACATTTATAAAATGAATGCACATTTCAAAATTATGGGTTAAAAATCATATTGAGGTGCATATATGAACCAAAAATTAATCATTTTTGGAAATTGAATCCTTAAAATTGAGTTTAATTTTGAGATCCTTGGAAACATTTATAAGTGAACCACATTACAAATTAAACACCTATTTTTGGATCTAAAGGCTAATGATTTGATGAAGTGATAAAGTAAAAATAATGAACTCAGATCCATTATTGATTATAATCTGATTAATACCCATGTAAAATATGCGAGCCAGTATATATAGGGGAGGATCATTGTCATAAATAGAAATATCATATACTATATCAGATGGAAGAGTAAGCTATTGAGAAAAATCATCTACAAATATTTGATATACTATGTTTTAGATGATTATTGGAAGGAATGTGAGTATTAGCCAAGAGATAAATTATTTTAGCTCTAGAATCAAGATTGGTTGGCAAGAAATTATGGAAAGAGATATCCATGATGAGAGGATGATAGGAAAATGAAAAAGTGATGAAATGAATACCCAAGAGTGTTTGAATGATACATGTTCACAAAATGTTATAAAAAATACAAGAACTTGTAAAAAATTAGATATTTCAGAGTCACATATTATAAATGACCAATAAAGTACAAATTTGACACAATGATAAGCTAATAAAAATTGAAACCCTAAGTGCAAGAGAGGGAATAGTAGACTTAGCTAAATTCACAATGAATCCAAAAGTGTTCTAGATTGGAAAACTACTGAATAGTAAAGTAAGAATGTCACAACCAAGAACAAAAAATATTGAAATTTCTAGATGATCTGGGACTAATATGCCTAGGAAATAACTGGGGCACCTAGGTGTCAGATACCTCTGGTAGGAACTTGTGACTATGAAAAATCTCAAAATAAAATTTTTCCGGAGTCGCAAGGTGATTGTTAATCTTCATTATTAGTCTCTCGTATGTCACACTATGTCCATAATATTATCCTCTAACCCGTAAAACAAATGATTTCCTCCAAAACCCCAAAACACATTAAATCATAAAAGGAAAAGATGAAAATTAGGAGTCAGATTGACCCCAGTGGTCGCTTGACAGAGTGAACTTATGATCAAGCACTGCACTACATGTCAGACTCCATGTAGTTTTTATTTAGGTGTGCAAGAACCGTGTCATAGGAGGCCCTTGTGTAAGTGCACGTGATAGTGGGAAATAACATTGTAGATGGTAAAAATGACTTCCCTTCCTATGCATGTATGAAAAAAAATGTAGTCCAATGTCCCTTAAAAGAGTGCTAGATGGATGCCTTTGATGCTCTTAGATGCCTTTGGATGCAAAATCTTAGGTGAATGATAGTAGATTCTTAGAGCTTGGTCCCTTTATTTTGGGTCACATAGCTTTGTATTTATATGATTATCTTGGTTGAATTTCATAATTGACAACTGGAAGGTCGACCCATAAGAAAATAAGATTCCTAAAAGATAAAAGAAGCCCAAAAATAGGTGAGTAAAGATAGAAAGAGATCAGGGGGTGCCCAGAGGGGACAGAGGGTGTTGGCATCCTGGCTAGGTGCATTGGTGTCCAAGAGTCATGAAAGTATAAAGCAATAAAGTTCATTGACTGGGTTGTAGGGTTGTGTAAGACCATGAAGAAAAAATAGAGAAAGATAGAAAAGAGGCCAAAGACAGCGGTCAATTATTATTTTTCTCACTTACGAAGTCATATAAATAGCAAGTATGTTGATTAAGACCTAGAAATGTACCCAAGTGCATGATTTTGTGTCTACAGAAATACAAATAGTCATAGGTTAAAGTAAAGACATTGAAAAATCATGTCTAGGGGTAGACAAAGAGTTAGCAATGTAAACCTATAAATGAGAAAACCTCCTCATCTACTTGAATGATAAGTCAATCTTGTTCCTATCTAGCTCTCATATTCTACCTAGGGTTTTAGTGATCATACAGTTCTTCTATTTCTCTCTATAGGTTTTCCTCTTTCCCTTAACACTTGTACATAAGTATTTATGAGTAATGTACTTTGAAATAAGATTTAATAAAGGAGTTTAAATTAAATCTTTTCTTGATGAGGGAACCCTTACACACCCAGTATTAGATGTTTCATGGCTTCCATCATTGTCTATTGATGTTCAACTTCAGGAAGGTTCTTGTTAAGAAAGTCATAGTTGATTCTAATTTTGTGTGTTAATATTTGCAATCTGATTAATATTCTGCATCAAATATGAGCTTTATTCTACTCCTGTCAATCCATCTAATCTTAGTATCTCCCAATTTGATCACTCTCACTTCCCCACGTATCTAGGCACAATTTCACTTCCCCTTGCAATGGGATCTTACAAGCTTAATGTTATCTGTCACGGTTGCATACTGGAGTGATGCTTCCTTGGATCCCCCATCCTTCTAGGCCAAAAATGGTTACATACCATGATTATAATCATTTGTACCCATGCCATAACACAATAATGGAGCTGCCTACACCTTCTTATATGCATACCATTATAGTAGATCCCGCCGCATCATGTTGTTGGTCCTTGTGAAATTCCACCTACCCATGATGCTCCTGGAATCAAATACATCTCAAATCCTTCTCACTAATGGGATCTCCACACTAGTGCAATTGATTTAGACATTCAATTCTACAATGGTACCCTTTCTAACTTCTTCCCATTATGGTTTCACTAGTCAATACAGGTGTTCTTCACCATCTGCATCCAATTCACCCAAGGAGTCCATCTATGTAGATATCATTCCTCATCTAGAAGATCACAACATCCCTGTATGTTGGTTCCTCTACATCAACTCCTAACCACTTGCAATAAACATGACTCCAATGCATCATCTTATTGTCATTATAGTCATACACCATTGATCTTATTACATTCATTCCAGTACATATGTTCCGCTCTTTCTATATATCTTTATCATGATCTATAGTCTCCTAGTCTTCATCCTAAACTTTCCTCATCCCCCTCCTCCCCTATGTTAGTTATTACTCCTCATTTTATCATTGATGAGCATTCTCAACATTGATATCAGTTATCACATATTATCATATCCAACATCATCAATCCCCTCCCATGTTTACACTAAAATTTATTCCACTATTTCATGAACATCCTCCCCTGATGACATCATCTTCCATGTAATCCTTATCATATCTTGTAATGTTCCATCATCTCCTAAACATATTTTCCTCATACATCATCTTATTCCATGATCATTGTAACAATGTTGGTTTCTCCTTCCCCCCCATTTTTCCTTACACTTTCCAGGATCCTCCATGCATCCAATTAATGGTCCCTCATTATCACTACACCTTATCTTATTATGATTCATGGGATGTTATATGTTCCACTCTTTCTATATCCCCTCCTAAATGATCCTAGTATATACGTTAGATGGAACTACTTATTTTCCATTCTAATGCATCCTCGCCTTGCATTGACATGTATTACTTGTTTAGTTCATCTTAATGAACATTTCCACATCTATCCAAGCTACATGCATGATTTCAACCACCCAACACCTATCACTACCTAACACAAGGTCTCTACACTTACCTTCCTTCCCCTCTTTCCTACACATACTATAGCTTCACACTCATCCTATTTTATCCTACATGGGGTACTTCCTCACATGGTTACCACAACTTCCTTGTTGATCATACTTTAGATCTTAGATGTGCTCTTAGGTTTCCACACCTTGTCCATCCTGAACATTGTTCTTACACGGTAGGCAATGTTGCAATCTCCTACCTATCATGGTTCTATCACGCATGTTATGGTCATCTCTCTTAGCACAAACATAGCTCTTCATTAATTGTCCTACGTTGGGGGCATTTTTACTCATAAGCTTCCTACAAATATAGACATCGTTCCCCACTTGAATTTTTGTTTATTCATATTGCTTCACTTACGCACCTATACATTAATGTGTCTAACAGATTCTATGTAAGATACTGACTAGATATCACTATACAATATCTAAATTGACATGGGAACACGTTCCTATAGTCTCTTTACGATCTAAATTTTTCATCACCTAGAGGATTTAATATACTAATCTTAATCATGAGAGATCCATGCTATTAATGCTTCACATATTAATACTTGTCTTAGAGATACTAAATCCTTTAGCATGAACTCTGAAATCACTTTGTCAACATCTGTTCCGACATATGTATCAAATCTACCTTCTACCTAGCTAATTGTGGTGCTTACACCCCTAAAAAACCCCAGAAAATATCTTCCAAAATTTTAAAAATCACCCAAAAAATGAAAATCTAGCATTCAAAATATTACGTAATTAAAGCCTCAAATATTCATGTATAGGGTGTCTCAAGTCATCATCTACTACTCCTTAATAGAAAACTAGTTAGTACCAGTCAGAGATCTAATGACTTCACAATAACACCAACTGTTCATATTAAAATCATCATGGGGCTATAATCTGTAATTTCTAGCATTGAAGAAATGCATGGATTCCCTTTTCACTCCACAATGCATCCAAGATATTGTATACTACCAATTACCTGTACGCACTACTTCTTATCCACGTTCACTCATCGTTTCTATTTATGTACTTCATGACAAGAGGTCCCTTAACAATTAAAATTACACACATATCCCTCCTCAATAATACAAAGGGATAGTATGTTACTTGGCATCATGTAATACCCTTAATTAATCATCTCTAATCATCTTTAATTATCATTATAAAATCCTCATTTATTAATTTATCTAGATCCCTAAATCCTCCATTTTCTCCACAATTCCTAGGCCCTACATTCAATAAATTCACCTCCCCTTTGCCATTATTTAATATTTTTCACCCTCCATCTACCCATTCATGTGTATTCTAAGTAACCCTAATCTCATCCTCACCCTTCGAAACCCTAATGATGCCTCATATGGGATCTTTATCCTCGAACTCTATCAATCTTTCCACCACCCAAATGGACATATCCAACTAATGAGATCGTTATGGCAACCAATCGAGCGTGCGTTGTCGCACACTTACACACAGTCATCACCGACCCATGCACTTTTCTCACACATGCAATTTTGGACCGATTTAGGAGCTTTCTTGTACATCTTGCTTTCATTTTGGTTGATCTAGTCTTGTAGAATGTCATCATCATCTTGGAGATCTTGTGCTTCACTCTTGGAGATTTGGATCCTTTTTCTCTCTTGCATGCTTGGATCTATCATTGCAATTTTCATCATCATATTCTTCATCAGATATTTTGGTAGGTTCAGCAGGTCATCCAGGAGCCCTGATCTCTGCCTTTTCAAGATCTTCATTTTCCATCTGTAGATCCTTTGTTCTTGTCTCATCCTTTTCCATCAAACCCTAGCTCATCCCCAGTCATCATCGACCCTACCTTGTCGATCGTTTCCTGAACCCGGACCCCTATTTTGTTTGAATTTCTTTGTCATTCAGATCCAGTCATCCCTTCTCTAATTTCACAATCACTCAGGTTTTAGATCTTGTTGTTCTACCCTTTCTATCACTTCAGATTCGAGAAAATTTTGTTCAATAGAGCTCTAGTCATCACCGACTCAGAAGCCAGGTCGTCGTCAACCAAATCAATCTTCATTGCATTTACCTTCAGATTTCAAAATTTTCTTACATCCTTTCTGTCAAATCCAGTTCTTGGATCTCTTATAGGTTCCTATGTTCCTTCATCTCAGTTCATCACCAGCTCCAGATCTACCTCTAAGGTCTTCATATCTGCATTTTTCTGTCAGGCTTGTTTCAGTTGATCAGCTCCAATGTCACCATCGACTGAGCCTTGCAGTCTCGATCATCATCGTCGACCTGCACAAGTTTGGTTTAATTTATTAGATAAGATATGCATTTTATCACCTTTATTGCATTTCAGATTTTTTACAGTTCAGATTCTGACTACATCCAATTTATCAATATTTTATCTTATCTTTATCAAAACATGGGCTTGACATCCATCCTAGAAACCCTTTTCATTGCTTCTCGAGACTGACATTTTCAGGCAACCCACCCATCTATCTACTAATCCATTTTTTTGTGTTGAGTTCTCTTGATTTGCAGGTCATCTAGCTCGTTGCGAGGAAGGGATCTCTCATTTGCGCCTGATATCCATCATCATCCCATTCAGAGGTACCATAAACCCTCTCATACTTGGTGTTACTTGTTTCTTTCTATTACTATTTCACTAATCTTGAATCAAGAACGAGGAAATCTGTTCAACATTCTATGGCACGCCTGGTGGGATCACACCCTTACAGTTTGGTGAATCTTTTAATTTTTGTCTTTCATTTCCATTTTCTTATCCATCTTCTACTAATCGTCAGCAGGTAGGAGTGTTGCTTTGCTTGCTTGCGTTTGGAGTGCATTACTTGGATTGACACTAAATCACTCTTTGGGTAGTTACTTGAATTTAGATAAAAAGGATCACATTATTTAGTCTTTAGTCTCATATTATGCTATTTAGATAAGTTAATCTTTGAGTCATAAATCTACTAATTAACCCCATTTTTGGCCATTTTACTGCTTATTTTCAGTTTTCATTCTTGGCCTCTTACACACCACCATGCCCAGTCATATTTTGGTCATTTCCATTCATTTTAGCTCTAAGCCTGGGGCACCCAAGCTAATACTAGGAGTTACCCATGAGTGCACCCATGGTCCCACAGGGGCACCCTGAATCCTTTTTTATTAAATTTGTTCACCACTCTTTTGGGCTCTTTCTAGCCATTTTAGCTTCTTATATTTTTGGTAGTCGGCCATTTCAGGGTTAGTTATGAAATTAGATCAAGAGAACCATATAAATATAAAGTTATGATGACCATAATGAGGGACCAAGCACTAGTCACTACTATCATCCACCTAGGGTTGCATCCAAGAGCATTCTAAGAGCATTTAAGCATCCATCTAGCTCCATCAAACAAGACAAGGTTGGTTCATCTACATCACACTACATAGGATGGGATTCTATTCTTTTCCATCCACACATTTATGTTAGATTTTTACATCTAGTTATTGCTTGCTACTTCAAGAAGTTGACTGGCACAAGAGCACCTAGGGCACATGATTCACACACACACACACACACACAACTACATTTGGGTCTGAGAATTTTGTGCAACGCTCAGTTAGTAAGTTCACTTGTTTGATGGCAGCTGAGGTCAGTCTGACCTATTCATTTACATTATTCTTCTTTTAGGGTTTTGATACTTTAGCTGTGGTATTACATGTCCATTAGATCATCTTAGGTTAATAGGTTAACATCTATGAACTTCAATGGTGACATACTAATAGGTAGTGAAAACAATCAAATATCTTGCGACCACCTTCGAAGGTAACCTGTTTATGAGTTCTGAGCAGTCATTTTACCCCCATAACAGGTTTGTAGCGCCATGTTACAGATCGCCTCCTAGGCCTTGCATTCTAGAGAATTCCCTAGTCCAGGCAGATCTTGCGATTGGTAATTTTTTGACAGTCGGTGTGACACTTCTCTTTTTTCCAGTCAGTTCTGCGACATACTTCAACACATTCTTAAATTGTGAATGAAGCTAATCCTTTTCCACACTTCTATAGGTTTCATACTTTTTAGGGTTTTGTTTGGATCAATATTTTCGATTAATTGTCTTACATTACTTGGGTACATTTTAGATTAGACATCTATTTTTCTTAATCACTTGGATTGGCTTTTGTTTTGCACGCTTGTATTTAAATAAATAAAATTTAGATAAAATGAAAAAGCATTATCCAGGTATTCCTTGTTTTTATTCCCCATCTCTTTTTCATTTCATTGTATATCTTGTTTGTTGCTTTCATTGAATCTACACATTTCATTTTATATCTAAAAAATAACCCCTCATACTTGCTTAGAAATCTAGTTTAATTAAGGGGTTTAACTCATTGCATACACTTTATCACACACATCCCAAAACACGCGCATTAAAATACACATCTCAAACATCTACTCCCAAGTGGAACTATTGGGATTTCATCACCCAATAGGAAATTCATCACGCGTGTTCTGGCCGTGCATACAAATTTTTTGACTACGAAGTATATTGGCTAAGCACGCGACTCCCTTATCGTTGCTAGGACCGTGAAGTGAGGGGGTAGGCCCCAATACACAAACCCCGTACCGGTAGTCATCACAGATTCATGGGCCTCACGTACCTTTAGAGTATATCGAGGACTCCATCCAAAACTACCTGAAACCATCCATAGATTTCCATTTCCTAGGTTCCCTTCAAGCCCATTTTTCATTTCTTTTTCACATCCTTAATAATCAAGATAATCAAAAATTCTGTTGCGTGACTTATTGCTTGTAATAATAAAAATTAGCATAGTATTTTGTATTATTCCTTTGTTTCATGCCCATCATTACACGTTCCCAAGCAAAGAAAATGGAACAAAACATGTCTTCTAACACTATTCCTACATCTACCATGGTTTCCTAACAAACCTCTACCCTTTATATCATTACCTCCACCCATTTTAGTCACCTCTTCTACAATTACTCAACCAATGGTTCCCATTTCCTCTCTTCAAGAGTCCCACACCATCCAACCTGTACACCCATGTTGAAACTAATCCCTTCTCTTCATCATCATTGCTGATCCCATCTAGACCAGCTATACACCCCCATCTGACTACTTCTATCGAAGCTTTGGGGCCTCCTATCATCCCTCGTGGGTGTGCGGAATTCCAAGAGATTTCTAGATGCTAATCTGGTTACTCTTCATGACTATCTCCTTCATAAGAACTACCAACCTCCCCGTTGATGGACCTCCTTTGCAACAAATCTATGCCTACCATTCGAATCTCTGAATTTACGCAAGTCCTTACTTCACAACTTATGTCATGTTCTTCCCTAAAGCTATGAATGAACTTGTTATGGCACAACACTGAGCTTGATCCTCACCCATCTCCTTCCACAATCCCCCATGCCCACTAAACCACTTAATTGGTGACGCTCATTCCCGGTAATTTGCCTATGTATTAACACCACTATCACCTCTTCTATCCCCATTACCTCATCATCCACTACAGTCACTTGTGCCCCTATCCAATCATCACAATATTCTCACTTGTTTCCTCTTACATCTGAACAACATAATTCAAACTTTGCCTCTTATCTCCACTTCCCATGTTCATGCCAATGTAATCACTTCACAACTTCATCCATCTAAATCAACTCAAACCCATATAACCTCCTCCTCAAGGTGCCTTTCGCTATATACTTCCCAACCAATCCACTCAAGTATCTCAACCACCTATTACCTTATGTCCCAACTCATCATATGTCACATCAATCAAATGTCCCCATCTCTCAACATCCAACTCAATCTCACCAATCTTATCACATCCCCATTTCCCAACAACAACCTTTGTCTCAACCCATTCAATTGTAACCCCTCAATTATGATTCCCCCTTATCAACCACTTCCTCTAACACCTACACATCCTCAAGCATATCAACCTTATCAACAACCTAATCCATCTACTTCATATGCATCACAATCTCATCCTCCAACTTCTCAAGCCCATCCATCTAATGATCCCATGCAAGCATTATTGAGTAGAATGGCTAATCTTGAAGCCACTACATTGGGATCCAAAACCACATTCTCATATGATCAAATTTGCAATGAACCCATCAACCCCTCAGATTCCATTATTAAGCCTTATCCTCCACATTGAGAGCTACCAAAGTTCTCTAAATTCAATAGTAAGGAGGATCCCTTAACAACATCTTTGTGCCTTTAGGCACACATGCTACGTAATTGCCCATGATTAGGACCTTATGCTTTGCACCTTCCCCATGTCATTAGTCAGTCCCGCCTTGGATTGGTATAATGGAATTCCCCAACATTCATTATTCTCCTTCACCCAACTTGCACAATTGTTCCTAGAACACTTCTCAATTAATATTACGTGTAAGATCACTATCATAGACTGTCTATGCCATTCGACAGTATGATGACGAGTCTATCGCAAACTTCATCACATGATGGCATGGCATCATCAACCAACTATCATTCTCCCTTCCAAAAACTGAGCTTATTGAACTCTTCTCACGTTCTTGGTGCGAAGCATATATCCTCTACTCTTCAAATCCAATCATTGTCAAACCTTTGAACAAGATATTTACCATGGCTCGCAAACTTGAACTTCACGCCCTTGAGTAAGGCCATCTCAAACTTCGATCAAATAAACCTGAAGTCTGAATTCACTAAATCCTCCACGCATGGTGAAAAATCTAAGAATGTCCGCTAATGCCATCGTGGTTAAATCCTCATCTGCATCCACTTCTCACATGGAGCCTCCACAAAGAGCTCCTAAACTGCCTCCTAACTATACCCCTCTTGGAGAATCTTATAGTTCAATATTCGATAAGTTAATGGTAGTCAATCTCATTCGACTTACTCCCATCTGAACCCTTTGATGAATCACGACCCAAACTAGCATGGTATCGTGAGGAACATTATTGTAAGTATCATCAAGGTCCATGGCCATGACATTGAGAAGTGTCACACTTTTAAAGACCTCATCCAAAAACTCATAGATAGTGGTGACCTTCAAGTAGATAATCCTAATGCACCACCTAATCATCCCCTTAACGTCTTTAAACAACCATTCCCCAATCATCCACCAACAAATCAAACTCCACCCCCCACATCTCAAGCACCTAATGCTCACACGATCAACACCATAAACCAAGAACCCACATCATTACATATATCCACCACCTCATTATCTACTACATCTACCTCTATTTTAGATGTTTCTCCCACATCTACAACTTCATCAATATCCACACCCACATCTACACCTATCATATCTACACCAATAATATCTATGCAACATAATTTATCACACCCGCATTAATCTCCACTACATTTATTCCCTTCGTCTATATCTACCACATCTAACCCTATTACATCTAGTCGTTCACCAACACCCACTCTAACACATATTCCTACATCTATACCCATCATCCACATCAATCTACATCCATGGTCATACCCACATCATTATCTGAATCTATATCCATATCCATACCACCTCTTAAATCATCTACTACGCAGACATTAAGACATAACTACAAGTGATATTCATACCCCATTTATAAAACCAATCACCCCCACATCAAAAATCTAAAGCCCATACAATATATAATTCCTCTTTATCTCATCAAACGCATCATTCAAAAACCAATTCTAGCTACCATATTATTATCTATGACACAATCCATATCAACTGGTTCTACTTCCATAGGACTTCCGGTTGAAATCGTCGTCATTCTTTCCAAAGGTCAAACCTATCAATAAAATAATAATAATCTTGGCGCGCCCATTGAAAAATCCCTCGTGCATCTAAACAAAGGTAACTCCAATGAGAGTGGGAGTTTTGCCTCTCTTCCATATACAAGAACGAAAGGAGAATTTCCGATGGCCCTTTTAGGTGTGATCCGATCTGCCCATAAGGCAGTCTTAAGCTGTGTATGCCAAGTCCTCTTGTTAGTCTCCATTGTGCGCTTAATAATCCTTATGAGGTTTTTGTTGCTAGACTCAGCCAATCCGTTTCCTTGAGGATAGTAATTGGACGAATTTTTGAGGTATACCCCATTTTTAATAGCCCATTCACTCAATTTCATACCAAGAAAAGCTAGCGCATTGTCTGAAATGACTGTAAATGGAACACCGAATCTCATCATTATACCCTCCAAAAAATTGAGAACTACCTTTTCATTGCTCTCTTTTAATGCTACCACCTCTATCCATCGATTAAAATAGTATGTTGCGGTAAGGACCCACTTATGTCCGTCACTGAATGGAGGATTAATCATTCCGATGAAGTCCAACCCCCATTGAACAAAGGGTTGATCCACTTGAATTGGATGCAATGGAAGGGCTGCCAGCTTCTGCTTACCTGTGAAAAAGGCACATTCCTTACATTTCCTTACCCAGAGATGGGCATCCTTGAATAAATCTGGCTAATAGTAGCCAGCTCGCATGACCTTGGTAGCTGTCGTTCGTGCGGAATATGTCCTCCAGATAGGCCATTATGAAATTCGTCTAATATCTTACTGGCCTATTCTGGTCCTATGCACCGAAGGAGGACGCCGTTCAAATATTTTCGAAAGAGAACGCTATCTACCAAAACATATGGGATAGATTGAAGACGGAAAGTTCGTCTTTGGTTTTTATCCATGTTTGCCGAGTATGCTCCTGAGAAGATGAAATTCTTCATTTTGGATAACCAGTCAGCTTGATCAACATCCTCATCAGTATTTAGGAGTGTCACGTCCTCATTACTTTTTGATTCCATGTCTGTTGCAAGTTACTAACATAAACCCTTACCTTTGACAAGTTTAGTGACTTTGATGTGCACGTCATACTCCATTACCTTCGTGATCCATCTAACACGCTTTTCGTTCATTTCTTTGTTCATAAAAACTCCTTATCACCTGGATGAGACACCATCGGATGAATCTTGTTGTTGGACAACATGTGCTTGAATTTCTTTAAAGCTCGAATAACCACAAAGACTTACTTTTCAATGAATGAGTATTTGAACTCGTAGTCTTTGAGGGATTGACTGAATAAAGCGATTGGTTTCTCCATCAGGTTGTTGTTTTGTTGGGTGAGGATCCTTGAAATGCTCTTTTGACCTGCAAAAGCATAAAGGATAAAATATTTGTCAAACCTGGGGTTCAAAAGTGTGGGAGCTTGAGAAATGGCTCTGTTGATAGCTTCAAAGCTTTCTCGTCCTTCCTTTGTCCATGAGAATGGCATGTTTTTCTTTAACATGGCTATCAGTGGTTTAGCCAATGTCATGAATTGAGGGATGAATCTCCGCACGAAATTTATGGTTCCTAGAAAACTCTGGAGGCCCTTCTTGTGACTTAGGAGAGATAAGGACATAATTGAATGAATCCTAGCTGGATTGATTGATAATCCTTCTGCTGAAACCACATGCCCCAACAATTTTCCCTCGTGCACTGCAAAAATACATTTCTTGGGGTTAAGTGAAACCCCAAATTCCCTACACCTTTGGAAAACTTTCCTTAGATGCGTGATGTGATCTTCTGCATGCTTAGAGTATACAATTATATCATCAAGGTAAACTAAAATAATATCATTGATTAGTCCCTTAAATGCCATGTCCATGGCTCTTTGGAAAGTAGCCCCGGCATTGGACAATCCGAGTGGCATTTTATTGTAGGCATACGTGCCCCACTTGGTAGTGAAAGCCGTTTTGAATTGGTGGGATTCTTGGACTAGGATTTGATTGTAACCTGAATATCCATTGAGAAAAGAAAATCTTTGAGCTCCTGCCACCGTTTGAAAGATCTGCTCCATCGATGGAAGAGGATAATGGTATTTTAATGATGCACAATTCAAATCCCTGAAATCTACGCATAACCGGATCTCTCCGTTCTTCTTCCTCACGGGCACCAAATTGGCTACCCTTGAGGAATGCTTGATGGCAAAAATTATACAGGCCTCGATGAGCTTGGTTAGCTCCTTTCTCATTAGTGGCTCAATTTTGGGATTAATTGGTCTTTGTTTCTGACGAACTGGCTTAGCATTAGGATCCAGTTCGATGGTATGTTGTGCTAGACCTGGATCAAAACCACGCAAATATTTATAGCTCCATGCAAATATGTCATGATACTCTTGAAAAAGTTTGATGAAAGCTTCTTTCTCTTCAGAAGTACACACTTTTCCGATCTTAAGAAATTTTTCATTTGATACTTCAACTTCCTTAAAATATTCTTCTCTAACCACCATGTTAGGGCTTTGTCTTTTGGCTTGGTTATCTGAATTGAAAATGGATTCCAAAGTGACTAAAGCTTTTGGTAACTTTTTTCTTTTCAATTGAATAATTTGATCACCATATGACTCCTGCAACTTATCTTGATTCTTTGTAGCAAACTCTGCCTCTTCTTGTAGGAAGAGGACAATCTATTTGTCACTATCAAACACTTGCCAACTACTCACATTATCAGGGACTTCACTGGTCGAACCACCATTTTAACAAATTTCTGCCATTCTTTCATGATATCAACTGGTATGTTGTATTGTGAACCAATTGTAGCAAGCCCATCTGCATCTTGATTTTGATTTCTAGGGATTGACATGGATTCCAAAAGCTTCGAAATATTCAATCAGGTCCCAGACTCGGTTCTTGTATGATCTTAAAAGATCATTTTTGGATGCACTACATGCCGAAACTTGATGAACAGCTAACTCACTATCTCCAAAAATAGTCAGGGCCTTGATTCCCTTCCTTTGGGCTAGCTGAATTCCTTGCACAAGAGCCTCGTATTCAGCAACATTGTTAGTGCAACTGAACTGCAACCGGAAAGATGAGAAGTACTTATCTCCCTCTGGAGAAATTAACATAACACCAAGCACTGGATCCATTCTTACTTCTTGAGCCATCGAAGAATAATTGCCACAATCCTTTAGAATCACTTGGTGTTTTGACAAGTTGTGGTATGATCGTATCTTCTTCATGGATACAGTAAGTACCTAATCTTGTTTCTTCCAAGACCAGCAAACCAGCTTCTTCTTATGCCAATACATCAGCGTAGGGATCATACTGATGATCTCTACTTACTTCATCTAGCAAAGTATCAGGGACTTCTTCAACAAGGGTGGTTGGTTCATGATCAGCATCTTCCTCTTCGGGATCATCGATGGTGTAATTTCCATTTATGGGACTAGCAGTGTAGGGTTCTACATGATTATGGTAGATTGGTTCTGCCCTTATAGTTACTTTGGTTTCATATCGAGTCCTGAGAATCATATGTGACCAATCGGCTGATAGGTAACCGCCCATCTTGGCAGTGAAATCCCGTGATAGGCAGATGGCAAAGAGGGGAGGGAGATCAATGACTAAACGATATGTCTTGGGTGAATGAAAAACTTGGGCATGCATGAATGGTAAGTTGAAGTCCTTTGATAACCCCAACAGTCTTAATAGTTGTGCCATCCAGCTGAACAACCCCTCTTGTAACTGGCGCATATTGTATGCCTAGTACATCTGTAATTTGTTTCGGCATGACAGAGCTACTGGCACCAGAATCGATCATGCAATTATGTACCAGGTGGTCGCCAATGATCAGGGAAATGTAGAATGGCGGTGGTTTGTTTGCCATAGGAATGATTTTCCCTTCCGGTTGACACAAATTTGTAGCATTTGTCACTCCATGGCTTGGTGATCCACTGGTTGTACTAAAACTGTTCAGAGCTTCTCGCAACAGGTTTCTTTGGGAAGGGATTGAGAGTGCGTCCCACATGGTAACGCTCAGATTGGTTTTCTTCATTTGTTCTACTATGCTGAAGGGAATTGCTCCAACTTTGATGACACTTTTTTGGGCATTGGGGTCCTCCTTTGGAAAATTTTTTTTGGGTACCGTGATGCCTGGAGAACCATCTTTCCCTGCGGTGTGGCTAACCGGTGTTTCTAGTGATTTCTTTCCCACATTTTTATCAACTTCCATTTGTAACCCAGGTTGAGAAGTGGACGCTAGATCAGCTTCGAGAGGTTGAGGCTCCATTTGGCTCTTTTACTTGGAACGAGTGTTTGCTGCCACTGATGAAGAATCTATATTTAATCCGTAAAAATCTTCTTCTTGCCAGTTTAGCAAAGCGGATTCTTCAGGTGCCTGCGGTTGATCTACTGCTTCTTGTGTAGATGAATTGTTTGTTAACTTTGAAGGGGAAGATACACTTTGAACCATAAGGGCCTGGCTAAGAACCCCATTGGGACAAATATTTTGATTGTGAGGTTGAGAGCAAGGATAACACCATTCATAGTCTTGAACTAGATTATTTTGAACAGGTACTATAGCTCTAGATGAGCTAGCTGCAAGAGGGTTCTGAAAGTTCAAGGGCCTGACATTTGCAACTTGACTTGTAGTTTGATTTCGAGGCTGATTGTTCCCTTGAAAAGGAGAACGGTTAGCTTGATACTACTGATTTTGTGGCTGATACGGACGATTGTATTGAAATTGTTGCCTTTTGAGTGCAACGAGCTCATTTCCAAAATTTTGCAGTAGTGACTTGACTTCAAATAGGTCATTTGAAGAGGCAGGGGAAGATTGATATGGTTGTTTGGAGTCTACTGGAATAGGAGCAATGATAGGCTGATGATTCGTAAGATCTGGAGAAAAGGGCATTGGTGGTCGTGGAGCTATCTTTCTAGCCTGAATCAAAGAATTCTCTGCACTTATGGCAACTTCGTAAGCATCAGGAAGTGTAGTCCCTCCCATGGACTGGATCATAACTGCTACATCACTATTCAAGGCTCGCAAATAGTACAAGAATGCATTATGTGCAGAAGGCTTTACGAGCACTGGAATCCTATTCCAAGTCCTATGGAATCGGAAGTTGAAATCACTCATGTATTCTTGGGAAGCTCTCTTTATGGTAGTAAGTTGTTCCAAAAGTGATAGGTGATCACTTTTGTCTTCAAATTGTTTACATAGCTTTTCTCCCAACTCGTCCCAAGTGGTTATAGTGCCAACACCTAACCCGCGAAACCATTGAAGTGCTTTTCCCTTGAAAGAGGTAGCAAGAAGTCTAACTGCAACGTTGTCTTCGGTGATATTATGTACTGCACAGATGCTGGCTACATCAAAGATATGCTCCACTGGAGTAATGTGAGTTTCCCCCATGTAGAAGGGTAAACTTTTGAGTGCCGCAACAGGTATCGGGTCACGTTGAGCCAACATAAGAGGACTACTTGCATTGAAAGGGGGAAAAACTTGGTTCCTCGCCATAGCAACGAAAGGTTGATTGTTCCTGGGTGGAGGAAATCTTCCGTAAGGAGGAGTTGAATGACCCCTACTAGGTAAATCTGTAACTGGGGATGTGGAAATGCCTCTTCTGCTTCTCTTTGGAGGAGACAAGGAAAGTTCGATATGCTGATACTTTCCTTTCTTTGAAGAAGCTCTTGTATGAATTCTTCGCATAAGTTACTGCACTGAGATTTGGAATCCAGAGATATAGAGTCGCCAGGTACTTTGACTTGTGTAAGTGAGAAGAGAAGTACCAACTCTGTCCCACCGGGCAATGCCAAAAACTGTTGTGTGTGGTCGCCACACGGTGGCTTAAGACTATTGTGGAAGGTCCTGATTTGATAATGAGACACCTCTGAAAGATGGAACTCTAACTTCTGTGATGTCCCACCGGGCGTGCCAAAAACTGTTGTCGCCAAATCACTGCACCCTCCGAATGGCCAGGATGTGAATAGGACGTTCGGTGTGATTGGGACACATGGGATCACCTCTCAAGCTGTGGGACTTGGGCTCGAGGTGAACCTCCAGAGAAGGCCGGCTTCCTCTTCCTAAACTAAGTGTTGTACTACTCCTAGTGTAACAAAAATGATTATCTAGTCCTATGCTAACATTTTCATGGGGTTTTAGGGAAAGAGATTTACAGAAATGAAACTATACTAGGGATGGTGATGCACCAAATAAAGGGTGTCTTCAGATTCAGGAAGGGTTAATTTGAAGAGGGTGTGTGCACCACAGGTCAACTTCACCTACTGCAACTTAGAGAGGGTACAGGATACCACAAACTAAGAGACACGCGTTCCCTTTGTTAAACTTTATCAGACCGAGAAATATACCAGTTTCCCAGTGAAGAAGGATGAACTCAAGAAGGGTGAACAGACACCACAACTCAACTGCATGCAATACTTCACCACTCGATAAGCACAGAACTCCAAGAACCTGCAATAGAAATTTAAACTTGCACAGTGTACCTGCAAGTATGAGAAAGGCACAAAGAAGCACAAAAGGATGAAAGGACCGAGATTAGTCACAAAACACACACTTTTATTGCTTCAATAACATGCACAATGCATCATACATTCAGAAGAGGCAATAGTTTCCATTACAGTCTTGAAGAGGAGGCTTGAAAGTTCTCTCAACACACAAGAACAACTTGCAGAAGAGAGAGGATTCTTGAAAAGTATACACTCGCCTGAGATATCTAACTGTCCAACTTGTCTGAACTGTTGGAACCCTTTGAAATGAGCTTCCAACTTACATTTATAGAAGAATATGTGAGAAAGAAGAGGAAAGGTCATAATTACATTCCTAAATTGAAGGCCCATGATGTATTTATTGCAGTTAGTTGAACCACCTGAGAAGGTTCCATCATGGGTCATTAATTGCCTGATGACCTAGTCTTCTCAATTAATTAAAAGAATATTTAAATAAAATATTTAAATAATAATAATAAATATTATTATTAAAATATTTAAATAAAAATATTAATTTAATTAACATAATGTTGGGACCCCCCCGTTGACCCGTTTGACTTGAAGAGGAGGGGGGTCCATGTGGATAGAGTCTGCACAAATCTCAACTCGGTGAGCTTCGAATCCTCTAACTCGGTGTTGCAATCGATTTTGAACCCCACACTAACTCTTTCCTTGCTTGGTAATCGGGCTCTTTTGCATTGAGTCCTTCGAATGGTGAGCTATCAAACTCGATTCTTATCATTTTCCTCTGTTAACTCGAGGCCATTTATGCATTCCACGTTCAAACTTCATGAAACATCACCACGAGCTCCCTGCGAAGTCACCGAGCTCTTCATCCAGCAAACGATCTTACCTTTCCTGGGCTCAAACTCACTTGAATACCGAGCTTAACCCAATATTTCTAAAAAGAATGGTTTTACCACAATGCTCACGATTCTTCCTTATCATATAACACTTGTAGTAAGAATGTTTTGGATTTTCCATAATAAGCACAATTTGTACCTTCCAAACGATGAGAAAATGCCATTATCAATAAAGACCTAATGCTGCCATGATGATGACCCAGGCTCATGCCCATAACATGTCGATAGACACCCTTAAGACTGATTTTTGGTCAAAGAACCCTTCGGTATTTTGGCAGTGCACTCGGCAATCTCAGGCTCCAACCAACAATTATGCCACTATTGGGATCTTAGTATGGAATGGGTAGCTGTGAGCTACACAATATACTCATTTTTCCAGAAACTAAAAAGATCCTTTATGTTACAATCTGCAACACATAAAATAAGCCCTTCAAAAAAAATACGTTGAACAACTGGGGCAACCAAAAGGACCTTGGAAAAATGTACAGGTAACAACCATATGAATTCTTCCTTAGTCGTGGATAAAAGCTAATAGAAATAAGCTAGATAAAATCAGCTTGAAACTACAGTATAATCGTCCATTGTTTAAAAACAAGTTTCTCTGAACCTGGTAAAAGAATATTTTTATTGTCTGATTGGACGTACATAATGGAAGGGTATAAATATTGCTTACTGCCCTCAGAGTTTCTCAAAGAGACCATTTACAAGTAACAAGGATGTAGCATGCAAAACGGCCGACCAGGTATTTCAGAGTTGACCTTCACATTCAATTCGTTTCTAGGAGAAAAATGCTGAGCAATATGAATCATTTCATTCTGCACCATTTTAAACTTCCATCTCCTGATTCAGGAAAATTTTATGAAGCCTTGAATAGTGTGACTCCAATCCATCGTATACGGCAGTGAATATTTGTTTCCTAGCTGTCTGCTTGAAGCGCTAAAAAATGGCTTCTACTATACTGCAACATGCATGTGCCTGTGCGTGGGATTTTGCTGCGACCACCGAATGCTCAGAACTGTACAGAGGATGAGGAGAAGGTCGTGGAGCTATCTTAGCCAATTCAAAGTCTGAAAGTTCAGTGGAATCCTAACAAGGGCAGATTTGTATGAAAGGAGACACTTTCTCGTATGATCTATGAAACCCAATCCACAGTCCATGCAACACGCATCCTTTGATCTCCATGCACTCGCCGCTCCACTCGGCGTTTGACTCGTTCCTCCAACCTGGCGTCATTTTTGACTTGCACAACGTGCTCTGATCCTATTTACACGGCCCGTGCAAAGTCTGATGTTGGATTGCCATCATCAAATCTCCACTTGGCAGTTTGATCGGATTTCTCCCCTACGCGGAGTGAACAACTTCTCCCATGTCTGATCCCACGTTTTCTTACGTGAGTGAACAACATGGACCCATTCTAAATTTCCACGTGCTTGGCGGTTGCTTGCACATAGAAATTCCACGCGCGGACATGGCACATCCTCACCTTATTTTCCATCCCCCCCCCTCGCATGGCAGCTTGACCGATTTCTCCCCTACGAGCTTGGTTTGCCATCCACTGAAAACTCCACTTGGCATTGCTCCAGCTCCATTTCCCCCGCGTGGAATTTCTCATGGACCAAGCAAAAACCCACTTGGAAGTCTGCCCTCGACTAAACTCAGTCACTTTGTTCATGCAGCTGGTTAGGCCCCAAAGTGCTCTATGAGCTTTTAATGTCACATTTGTGGCACAGATAAAACCAACCGCCGATTTGCATGCGCGGACATACCATGATTCCGCTCCTGATCGTGAAAGGCATCTACCGATTGATATATAAACCTTTTCCTTCATCAGATTTGAGGATAACATCAAACTCTCGGTGCAAACATTTCAGCTGTAGCTTGTAAGGTGTGATAATTTCAACAGAAACCTTTATGCTTGCCAACTTAGTGACTCGTTGAAGATGCTCATATAATTGCAAAGCAAATTATGCCTCATGAATATTCTGATATGAAACAGTTCCACCTCTATGAGATCCGCTTCCATGAGTTGCATCGTAAAACAAGTAAGGTCTCGATAGAGAATCTTTGTAATAAATTTCCTCAAGTCTCCCGGTAACACTCTTACTATCACTTAATCGATTTTCATAAAAATATCTTGAAGGAAAATCTTGAATTTGAGGATGCATTCGATGCTGATCAGATAACAACATAGTTGGACGACTTACTTGCTCAAAAAGGCTTCTACTATACTGCAACATGCCTGTGCATCGAATGCTCGGCCGCTTTGAGCGTAGAACTGAAATTCTCCTAGGAAAGTGCCGTGAGGAAGTAATTGGCTATACGCAGCAGCTACAGGGTAGAGAAGTAAACTTATCTCAGAAAATGAGTGGCCTCTAGAGAGAGTTGATTGCGACAGCTGCCGCAGGGTGATCCCAAGGAACCGTTGGTGTTGATCCTGATGTTCTGGTTGCATGCGACCACAGTCGTGATCAGTTGTTGTAAAATCTTGCCGCTGTAGTAGAAGAACGAGATAAAGTTTTAGTTGAGTTGTCTCGCCTTTTCATTTTGGAAATTCTCTTCCATGGAAGAAGCTCGACCAAATCTTGAGGCAGTTATTGTCTCCGTCGAGTCATTAAAACTGAATTCATATTCCAACAAGGAAGCATCAATCTCTCCATGTTGAATTAAACCAGGTCGAACTCATCATTTCTCTGCCTCAATGAGCCAACCATCGAAACATCCTCCGCTCCTATCGAGACTCTTTTATGACAAGCCAAACTCGGTTACTGAACTTACATTTCCTACTCATGAACTCATCTAAGGCTTGTGATCTGAGTTATGACCGAGTTAGGACAAGGCACGAACTCCTCTGATGACTCATCTCTTTATTCCTGATTTGACACTGTTTTAGCTCGACCGAGTGAGATAAGCTTATTGAACTCCTCGATGGCTCGCATACCAAAAAAAAATGAGCGATCTCACCTGATGACCAGAAGTGGGTCCCTGGGACCAATGTCGTGATTTGATAGTAATAAGGCCCTGTTTTCCAATTTTTCCATGTGCGTAAAATTGGATAAACTACTCCTTCCCTTCTTTCTGTTAATTGTGAGTTAATTGCCACTTCTTTGAAAGAGGTGGCATTTATTGGCTTCCAAATGGATTTGACCATTTCCCTATGAGATCCAAGCTTCTACTTGGAGCATTACTTGGAGATTATTGTTTTGAATTTCACTATTATGATGTTTGTAATCCTTCCAAGAAATACACAAGCAAGCTCAATTCTCTTTCTTTCATTGCTACTAGATTGCTTGTAAGCCATTCCAGCTTGAGTGTTTATTCATAATTTCTTCCACACAAGACAACACAACTCCCTAGAATCATTTGAACACCAAATTATAAAATAAAATGAGGGGAAAAAAAAGAAAAAAAAACTAGAAATGTCATAGTTATACACTTCTAGGTTGGGGATGCATTTGGATTCTTAAAGCTTCTTTGTTTGAGTAGATATTATTCAATAATCTATTGGTGATAAAATATTTTGGAGACAAATTGGTGGTTATCTTTCTAATGCTCTGGGATTATAATTCCCTCTACTTAATCAATGTAGCTACTGTATGTGCATGCACGAGTAAAATTGAGTTTTCTTATGGTGGCGTTATGGCTGGGGATCCAACAGGGAAACTCTAATGAATTTACAGAAAAATCTTGTAGATATTTGTAAGGGAAGAATTTTCTAGGAGATTGGGAAAGGGAGTGAGAAAATTAGAAAAGATAAAGTAATTTTGCAAGTATAAAATCAGAGACTTGCATACACTAGTTAGAAACTTCATTACATGCACTTGAATTTAGAAGAAAACAAATCTGAGTAACAACAACAAGACCAAATATATTTTGATGAACACAAAGTACCACTAAACCCCTTGGTCAAAAAATGCTAAAATTCCTTCTTCCTTTATTGATGCTCAAGAAAAAATTATACATATCATAGAAATGGAAGACATTTTGAGTAAGGAAAAATAGAAAAAATTTGCTATCTCTTTTATCTATTCATAAAGATATCTCTCTCACGAATTCAAAAAAAAGCTCCAATATCTAAGAAGTTTAAGAATATTTTATAAGTTTTCTAAGAAGAAGCTCAAATGAGGAGCTAGTTACAATTTATAGAAGAGGATGCAACTCTTCATCTTCCCTATGACTTTTCAAATACTTTAATTTGACTTTAGACTATTCATATTCCACTTAAATATTTAAGTCCCCTTTTATAAAATCAAGGCAACTTAAAGTTTACATTATGTTTCTAAAGTCACTTAAAGTAATATTAAAAAGTGCAAACCTCAATGCAAAAATATAACATTGATGAGAGAGATCGTTAAGTAAGAAGAGAATAAGAATAAGAAAGAAGAATAATTATGTGGAAGAATGAGCTACTCTAGTGGACTTGGCTCCATTCTTTGACTACTCTCCACTTCACGTTCCTGAGAAGACTTATGTCTTTCCAAGCTCCTTTTTGAAAGGAGCCGCTGCAATTTCTACTTTGTCGGTATGAGGGATGCAAAATCAAATCAAGGTTTCGGTTCATCCATTAGCCACACTGTTGATGTCTTTGCACTTCTCCAACCATGATGAATGTTTCTTTGCAATAAGTGCAATGGAGGCCCAAATATCTGAGAGGAAGTCAAGGGTATCCTTAGTGAAGGATGATGGGTTTCCTGCCTCTTTATTGACGTATTCTTCAAATGGACCAATCAACTCATTGATAGTTGTATCTTCACCCATTGAAGGTACTCTAAGCTTCTAAGTTTTCCGATTTATACTATCCTGCAATCTGCATACTTATTCCTCTTTCTCCTCCAGTTTTGTGATGGCCCCATTGATTTCCTCAAATCTGATTGCCAAGGCCCTCACCCACATATGTGACAAGTCTTTTGAGGGATTTTCAAAAATCTTCCTGTCGATCAACTCCTAGCGATGAGTGTTGCTCATTTCATCTACCACTGGGCCTAAAGGTTCCCAATAGTCCCTTTCTTTCTCCAAGTCTTCCTTCAAGTGCTTGAATGTCCTATTTGCTATCGTGACACATGTAAGCAAAGATTTTGACTACTTCTTGGAGCACTGCAAGCTTCCTTTTTTCATAGATGGAGTTGTTCCATTCGTTATTCGCTCACACCCTGTATTGTGAACTCGTGTGTCTTTCGTATTTATTATGGATTCTAAAGTTATAGATGGGCATCACTTTCTCAATAAGAAGTGTTGTGGTGCAAAGGATCAACTAGATGTTGCACATAAGAATGAAAAAGTTTCACACCTGCTCTTTCAATTCACTCAATCTTCTATCTTATATTCCTTATTCCTTGCCACTATGCGAGCAGAAGATTGCTGATACCTGTGTAAATATCCTTAATGAGTAGTTCTGGTCCCAGTTGAATTGTGATCATTTCATAGTCAGCCTGGTGTCATCTCATCCATTGGTTTGATTAACATTTGGGCTGAACCACTTCAGATGTACTTGATTACCCCACTGTCCCCACTATTGTAGACTCGTGAGGTTGTATGTGCGAGCTTCCTTTATCTTTTTTCTTTGGTCAATAAGAGAATCGTTAATAGATTAGGGGATACCACTTGCTGCATAGTGTGGGTGTTTAGGGATAATTGTTTCCCACATCCAAGGAAACATCTCATTGGATTTGGGCTTAATGATAGGTGCACCAAAAGCATCCCTTGTTTTGGATAAAGAGGAAAATATTGAATGAGAGAGTGCATGTAGTGTTAACAAGAGGTGAAGACCTCTTATGTCGTGGCTCGAAGACTGAATCTGTGAACCATGTGTTCTTCATCCACTTATTGCCTTTGTACTATGGGGTGTTCTATCCTGCATTTTTGCGATCAAATCTTCCTCTCGCAGTGATGCAAACGAGCCTCTCTTCTAGCTGTGATTTTCTTTGGCATCTTCTTGCATGAGGAGAAGCTTCCAATTATGTAGCCTTCCTTTTAGAAATTGACTCCGGAGTGTTTAGAATTAGAATGTCACCTATATGAATTTTGAAGATGACTGATGTGAGGCTTGCTTCTGACCCAGAGGAATTCCTCGTGACACAAAGGAATTCCTCATGACCATGATGGTCATTGTTCTCTTCTTCTGAAAACCAATATCTTCCTTCTCCTCACCACCTTCTTAAATCCCCTCTAATATATCCCTTGATTCACGAACATACTAGTTGATTAGAGGTAAAGGGGACATACTTGACTACCGCGTACTCAAGGATCATGCATCTTATGTCCCATCATCATGCAAAATATCTTCATACCAGGAGAACTTGAATTTCCTCATCTCACTAACTAGTCATACTCGTAATGGTCCTTTTGACATGTACTTCAAATTCATCAATACAGTTATTGGCCCAATAGTCCTCGACTCATGTAGCTCGTGTTGGTAATTCTGGGACATAGAAATGAGTCGGGATCTATCTTGGATGTCAAAATTAGGTCCTGATGACAATGTAGGAATACAAAGTCAAATGAGTGAAAGAAGCCTCTAGATGAGATGCATCTTTTGAGATTCTTACACGTTAATACCCCTAAGAGAGATAGGAAATGGAATCAAATTCTTCCTCCTACTTCTAAGCTTGTTATTCACTTGAGATGATTTGTCCTGCAGAGCTCGAACAATACAATTTTGTCACTAAGGTACTTAGGCAGCCTTAGTAGAAGCTTGGTCAAAGCCAGTCAACTCACAGGTAGGAGAATGCTTGAGAATTGTGTGAAAGTAAGAGCCATACTATCTTGATCAAGGAAGCTCGCTTGTACTGAAGACATCCTAGCTTCTAGATATCCTTCCAAGCTTCAGACTATGTACATTGTGAACACATCATTCACGTGAGTCCAAATTCCTGTGTATCTCTCCTCCATCGCCAATTGTGGAAGTTTCTCGAATGTAGGCACCTTGGCAGAAATGTTCTGGTGTGAGAGCCAATCCTTTCCAATGATCTTGAAGCTAACGAAGGAGATAGACCAAGTAAGAAGTCATGTGGAACTTCCTTCATCATAGGTACCTAAAGTAGTTGCAAATGGAGATTTTCACTGATGATCTTCCCCCAATCAATCCTCTTCTTTCCTTTTGTCAATATCAGGATGAAAAGGCCCATCTTGTCCTGGAAGTCTCTCATGCTTGCTTTGCCTATAAGTCTACTGAGGAGAGTGATGAAATCAGAATACCCTTCTCAAAAATTACACCTTGGAAGATTCTTGGGCATCCTGGAAGGATTTCTTCTTGTTTTCCACCCTGAGTCGAGCACTACTCCTTGGACATATGAATCCATTGTTTCCCAATCATGTGAGGCTCTATCATTTGAGATGATGACCATGCTGGGGGATGTCTATATCTACAAAGAGATCAAAATGGTCCTAGGGCTGATGACCACCATTGTTGTACCATTTTTAGCTTGAATGGTTTGTGTCTCAGGCTAGTATTGGAATGAGTAGGCTAGGACTAACTCAATACTCTGCACAAACACTGGGTGCCCTATAGTAGTGAACAAGCCACTCGTGAATATTTTCTCTTCAATCCTCTTTTGGTCTTTAGAGGCCATGACAGTCTTAAGGTTGTTTATGTCCATATACAAGACATGATTGTCTTCCACATCATACTCAGAGGTGAAGGGTTGTGTCAAGTTCTTACCTATCCACTTCAACTTCATGTTTATTTCAAAAATAAAAACTTACTTTTTTAGTAAGTGTGAAAAATCAAGCCCCTAATCTTCAACTGGATGTTGTGGCTCTGTTTTCCTCTTTCTCCCTATATTCCTCGTTCCTTCTGGATCAAATTTCTATTTTTAGCAAGTGTATGTGGGACCACTTACTATTTTTTGTAAGTTTCAAAAGTTTCTATTCTGGTGAGTTCTCAATTGTAGTGCATCTTCAACATCACCATTTATTTTACAGGTTCTTCTATTGATGACTTTCTCGAAATAGTAGTCACTATGCAGTAGACCTACTATTATCAGAAAGTGGGCTTCTGGAGGTCGGATTAATGTGAAACAAAGTTTTTTGATATGGAAATTTCCCAATATCACCCCTCTGAAATTTTAGGCCCACTTGCTTAATAGTCCAGGAGATTTTACTGTTTCAAATTTTATGCCTAACAGTGCTTCTGGATGCGGTAGCTATTAATGGACTTCAAAATTACAGGTATGGTTTTCTCCTCTGTTTGTTTCTAAAAATATATTTTTTATGTGGGTTTTTTTCTTTTGATGCTTGATGTTAGACCCCTATAATATTAACCAAGTGATGAAGGTGTGTGGGTGCGCAGGGTCCCAATTATGAAAAGGTGCGCAAGGCAAAAGCACGTGATAGAAAGAGTTAAGGAAGCACATAGCTCACGTGACAAACGAAAGGAGGCTCAGGACTTAGTCAATTTGGGTACCCAAGGTAGAACACGTGAAAAGTGTGTTCAGTTACGCACAGATAAGATGCCAGCTTGGTGATAGGTTGGCAACGGAAAGAGCATGCCTCGGATGGAATCTTCTAAAATATCATCATGAGATGGAGTGGAAAGCTCAGGCCTAAAGAGAATTCTTGCATAAAGGACCACATTTGACACTTGGCACCAGATCTGAGGGCACTGGAAGGTGATTTGGTAGCGTAGGAGAATTATAAATATAAGTTCATGTGGAGTAAAGAAGGGGGGAGAAAATATCTAGAAGTACGAGGTACAGTGGGTTAGAGAGTGAGTGGAGCTCTGCAAAATTACCTGCAAGGGGATATTTATATTCAGGAAAGAATTCACTAAGCATGAAGTTGTAATTTTTCTTTTTCTGTTAGCTTAGTTACATACGTCCAGTGATATGCATGACTACTGTCTGCTCTCTGTGACTCTCTATAGTGAATCAATGCATATAATGAGGTTACCTATTATATATGTACATGGATATCAATGGTTTTAATGAACATCTCTGTCATACAAGTTCTCTATCCTTTCATGCTATGTATGAATGCTTATATAATTTTTTTCTTTCATAATGCGTGTTCTAGATTCTGTTAAAGTACTCGGTCTGAAGTGACTGCAAGGATCTAGAGGTCATTCTAAGCCTTATGGTTCTTGTTTGTCTTAACTTCCCTCCTAAAAAATCTTACACTAATCATAGATGATGCTTCCCACTAAACTCACATAAAAGAGAGACTCGGTACCCACGCGTGCCTCAGGTGAGTGCTCAGCTTCTGCTGGGTGCTAGGCTAGCACACATGAGGTTCCTTCCTTTTATAATGGGGGTAAAACTGACTACATCTTCGTTTCGTTACTAGGACCTCTTTTTGAAGTTGTAGTGGGATATAATATACATCATGGTCTGTGTAATGTGTAATGATAGGGTGGTTGACATTGGAAAATGTTGAATCATGGTTCAAAAGCATGGAGGATGAATTTTCTTGGAGATACAACACTGGACCTGAGTTTAATACACATAGATGGGTAAAAGAGAACCTCTACCATGATCTATACGAGACCTTCTTCTACTGCTTCCTAGTAAAACTATATGAATGGTTTTCAGCCTATACATCCAAACTAAGTTGGCGTTATGGATTGTATGTATGGACCGAAGAAGACTACCAAAGGTTATAGGATGTAGATCTAATGTGGACCCCGTGTTGTAGATCATTGGTGGAGAAGATTACTAACTAGTTACACTCAAGAATATGTCATTTCCATGTATTCTTATCCGGAGGTTGCTAAGTTTGAATTTCTGTGAGAGCTAGGAGGAACGTTTCTACGTGCTATTTCCCTAGCTACGAAGATATTGATGGTTACAATGAGTTTAGAGGCTTTCCCAATGGCCAGCTAAACCATTCTGAGCACTGGGTAAGGGAGCTTGGGTGGAGGAAGATGGAAGATATCATGACAGAAAAGGAGAGGGAAGAAAGATGACTCAAGTATAGTGAAGCAAGTGAAAGGGGAGATTGCAAGATGATGTGAAGCTGCTAGTGTGATCGATCTTTGGAGACAGACATTGGAGGAAGGATTTGAGGTTCACACAGAGGATGTGGTATCTGAGCAGTCTATACTACCCCATATTGGAAAGCATGTGAGGGAGACCCCTTCAGCTTCTGGTGATAGTTCGTCACATGGAGAAAGGAGAGTCGTTGGCACATATCTGAACCCACCCAGTGACCGAGCCCTGGCACTTGGTTTTCTTGATCGACAGAAGAAGTGTTATTGACCTAGTTTATATTAGTGGAAGAGACAGATCCACGCCTAGGAGGTATACTTTTTTAGTTCCTTCTTCTGTGGCTACACATATTCTAGTATTTAGAGGAGTCTTTAGACCAAGGGGTAAGTATACACGCTTTCAGTCTCACATTAGGGAGTGGGCTCGGGATAATGTAGTGGTAGTGGGGTGGTATCATAGACCATCGGTGCACAATTTAGTGGGAATGTGGGGGCACTTGGCACAACTCCTACAGGCCCTATTGGAGCCAGTGGTTCTGGTGGATCTGGTGGCTCTAGAGGCATAAAACCTGGTGGATCAGGTGGCGGAGGAAACACTGGTGGGAACCAAGGACCAGGCTTGGGAGGACAGGGACCCCAGCCACCACCTCAAGTATTCTTTGAAATGTCTATAAATTTTCCAAATTATAGATGCATTGAGGATGCAATCGGAACATGTTCACAAATGCGAGCAGAAATGGTGTGCGAAGGGTATCACAACACTAGAATGAAAGGCTAGTCAGTTTGTGACCACATTACAAGGGTGCGTGCATAACTAGTATAGAAATTATGACCCTCATCAAACAGTGGTGGACTATACTACCTTAAAGAATGCATTTTTAGCAGAGTTCCACATTCCTAAGTTCGAGAAGAGAAATCATTAGTGATTTGAAGGTGATTTAGCAAGGAATGGTAGAGAGTGTTCGGGAGTACGATTCGTACTTTACAACTCTCTTGTCTAAATTATCATATGATATACATCCTTCTCAGCATGTATAGTGGTTTTTTGGAGGATTAATCACCCCTTTTAGAAGGGCCTTGTCTCATAAGACTTTTATAGACCCACATGAAGCATTGGAAGCTACCTTGCGTGTCGAGGCTGTTGGTAGTATTGATACTAGCGTTAGCCCGTTCTTAGAGGCTCAGATTGTTGCTATGTCCAAATAGTTGGAAAAATTGTCTGCAAACTAAGTCCATGAGACTCGCAGTGGTTTGTGGTGCACATATTGTGAAATAGAGGGGCACGTTAAGGATAATTTCCCCCAGAGGATGGTACACATTGTGACAATAGATTGTGAGATCTGTCATGGGGACCATGATGCAAGTAGATGTCCATTGCTGTAGTGCATGATCAGGAAGAATGTATCTTGTTATTGCAAAATTTACACCTCCACAACCCATGATACTAAGGACTGTAGGCTCATTGATCAGATCCATAAGGCCATTGATCATGGGGTGTGCCAGACCAACATTGCTAGTGGTTCTAAAAATGATGATTTCCGTTATGAGGAGCACGTAGACGGAGGCACGCATGGAAGAGGTTTTTGAGGAGGATTCCATGGTCAAGCTAACCATGGAGGAGGAAGCAGTGAGTTCCCATGTGGAACATGTTTCAACTGTGGATCTATATAACATTACAAGCGTGAGTGCCTGAACCTGTTGCAGTGCTCATGGTGCAAAAAGAAGCATAAGTATGAGGAGTGCCCAGAATTATTTGAGCATATGAATCAGTAGCACTGGAAAGAAAAGGATGCTGCGATGGTCAGTATTAAGAATTCAGACATACAGTGGATGCCCCGAGTAACACAAGATGAAGGTTTGGATCCTATTTTGGTAACAAGGGAAAAATCAACACATGCAAGAGAGGTATCAAGACAAAAAATGTTGGCTTTAAGGAAGGATGTCATTCATGGAAAGTATCCAGACCCCACGCATCAGAAGGAGATATATCAGGACACCATGGAAGTTGTTCAAAGCTTACAAGGGGAGATCCAACGTCTAAAGGAGCAATCCAGGAAGGAGAGTTGAGATGAAAAAGGATGACCTAGATGACGTCAAAGAGGTGTGTAAAATGCTAAGGCATGAGAAAATCATTCCTTTGCTAGGATCCTGGTTGAGAGAGAAGGTAGAACATGCTAGAGAAGAGTGTGATAGATAGGTCTTGCACGTAAACCTTCCCCCTCATAGCCTCAATTACAACAAGGAAATTACGTTGAATGCAGTTATGGATGGATGGCTCCTCAACAATATCCTCATTGACATAGGTGTGGAGGTTAATGTTAAGATTTTCAGATGGATGGCATCATATGGGGAGACCTACATTATATCCATATTCAAATGTGATGTATATGGAAAAAAAAGGCAATGCCCGTCGGTGTCTTGAATGATGCACCTATCACTATCCAGGGAGCCAAGTTTATTGGGGATTTGTTATCCTATAAAATTGACAAGGGAAATTTTGTAGGTAACCTGTCCAAATTTTGTTTTGGTTCCTCATCAAGGTCCCTCAGTGTTCGGAATGGCGTAAAGTTCCTTTCCAGAAAAACTGGTTTTTTCGAACTTAGTCATTTTGGCTCTTTTTTAAACGGGTGCAGATTTTGTTCATGCAACACAAGATGAATTTGTGCCCCCTTCTATTCCTTTGTTACACCCTTTGGAGTGTTAACACAACAATTTTTGCGCCTCCCCATGATGTGCCTTTCTTGCCTGTGCCAAGGTGCATGTGTCAACCTGTTGACACTAAAAATGTTGCACCCCTGAACAGTGTGCCAAGGTGCTAAAAAGATCGTGTTGACAGTCATGAATTTGTGCTAAGGGCATAGGTAATTTCTTGTTGACAGATGTATAACCGCGCCAAAGGGCACAAATATTTTCCTGTCGACATGTGTTTTAGTGCGCCCTTTGAAAAGTTGGTGGCACATTTATTGTGCCTTTTGCTATATATAGGCACAACCGACCTGTCATTTTCACGATTGAAAAACATGTGAAAGTTTATTCCTCTACACCTGTCAGCACCTCCATCATCCTCGTGTCATTTCAGGTTGCATTCGTGGGCCCTGCGTTGTTTCTTCTAGTCTATATATTCCGGGTAGGTGGTCCTCTCTTTTCTTATGGTTTTTGTTTTGGTTTGGTTGTTGGTGTGATAATAATAAAATGAACCTGAAGAAACCTGAACCCCTCCAGCCGATTTTGTAAGCTTCTCTCTTCCCCAGACCATTTCACACTCCTCCCAGATCTACTGGCCTGGAGGGCTTTGTCCCAAAAGTGATCTAAGAGCCTTTTTTCCTGTCCCTCCTCACTGTCAAAATCATGTTGATGAGGCCTAAAACCCACAAACCTGTCCAAGAAGAGAGAAAATGTAAAGTTGTCACATTTCCAACCCACGGTTCTCATTTGGCACAAACACCATCACTGTTACATAAAACAGAATCACACCAAGGGCGTACTGTCTCTGCCTGCAGCATGCATTTTCCCTGTGCCCTTTGAGAATCTTATAATCCTAACACCATGGCGCAAGCACAATCCCACCTACATCAACACTAAATGTCTTGCAAGCTCTATCTGTGCCATGCCAAAAGCCCCTTGGTGCACTTTGAATTAATGATGCATCCTTTAATACTGTGCCCCTCGGCACACCAAAATGTTCTACAACACTTTCCATGTCTGTGCCATTGGCGCATTGCGCTTCCATGTAACACAAAAATTATTTGTTCCTAGTTTAAACTTTACACCATGGTGTAGGCACAAATCCTTCTACAACAACAATGATGTTATGTGTAATTTTCCTGCGCCCTATGCCCTTTGGCACTATTTTCTTCTTTGGAACACTCTGTATCAGTGCGCCATACTTTATTGACCTTGCAGCCTGCTGTATAGCTGCGCATGTGCCTAGAAGCATCTAAATTGCTAACTCCTCATTCTGTAAAGCCTTGATGGAGAATCTAATAGCTAACATGGCTCTTCTGCGTTGTACTTTTCTCCTTCTTCTTACAGATCAGCAAATGAACTTAGATTCACATATGTCTACATCAAGCAAACGGCCAATCAAGTCAAAGGGTAAGGGCAAACTCACAGAGGAAGAAATGAAATACAAGTATCAAAGGGCAAGGATGCCAGAATCCCATGCGGAATGTGACTTAGATATCAGAGATTTTGAGCTTGGCCATATAGACATGGAAGATTTTTGGGCTAGAACCAGAAGGGTCACAGGTAGTCCATGGATGGACAAACTAGTGGGTAGTGGTCTACACTTCACGGGAGGGATCCCCGTTAGCACGGTGAATAATGAGTTCATGATGGTGGTGGCCCGCCGCTATAACAAAGACACAAGGTGTGTCAAGAACAAGAAGGTTGAGGTTATAATCAACCTCACTACCTGGAACTTCGATATCATGCTGGGTATCCCCCACCACTAGAATTTTGTGGCCATAAGTTAGGAAGATTGCATTAAGGCATGGGAGGAAAATGAAGACAAATGCATGCAGTTAATGAATGAGGTTTATCTGAAAAATAAGAAGGTAATAACCAGGTGGCTCCAGGTTATTCATCGTAGCAACTTTTCAGAGGAGCTGAGCGACACCATTATCTTCCTGAGTAGGGTTTTTGGGCTTCACAATGCCCACTACTTTCACAAATGGATGCTCAGATACCTAGAAACAATGAACAAAAATGCGCCTGATCAGCATTTCAAGTGGCCAGAAATCATCAACAACACCATCTCTGAGCATCTCTAACAACTCACAACAACAAGGAGGTTCTACATGAACTCCTACGTGGTCTACGCTACTGCTTCTGAGAGAGATTATCCAGCGCTGAGCCAAAGCGGGGTATGGCCCCAGGTAAAAATATTTGAATATTATTCATAATTAAGACTAGAAAACAACATTCCAAAGTTCACCAAGATCAATGATGCCTTCTTCTATGGCATCGTCTGCCTTTTTAGGCCCAATATGACTCACGGTTGGACAACCAAGAGAATAGTAAACTACAGCAGAGAAGTGGGGGGCATTGTTTACACAATTCCCCACTTTTACCCATCTCAGAGAAACCAAATTCTTGGGGGAGCCCACAAAGTTACCAAGGTATGCAGGTCCTAAGTTGATCTTGTTGGAGCTATCTAGACAGCTCATAACATATCACAAGAAGTGCCTGAAAAGAAAGAAGGGTGGAACTCCATTCCCCTTCACAATGGGCAGGGACACATGCACTTCTCACACCAAGGCCCGGGAAATGTTTGTAGAACTCTAGCTGGTCAACCTAAAGCACAATTTCCTGGTAAGGCCAACCTTCAATCCATGAAATTGCCTCCCAAAGTCAAAACTCGATCCAATCCACATTCCATAGATCGAGGACATCTACATCGACCTGTATCACGAGGTAGAACTCAGAAGTAAGGATCACTCTCGTCTGGCCCAGGTAGAAATTATTCAATATGGTGTGGCCATTGTTCCAAAAGGTTTCCAAATGACTGATCAAGAAGTTGATCAGGTATATTTAGACATGGATGGGGATAATTGTCCATTCACTGAAATAGACAGAACAAGGGCACTTCATACCATTGAGGAGAGGGTTAAGGGCACATTGCAGCACACAGAGCATTGGTGCAGGTATAATGGGCTCATCTACCTTGGGCTAGACTTCACCATGTCTCCTTTGGGCAATGCACCTACTAGGCTGAAGCATTTTCCAAAGGGCAAAGGAAAAGAAAAAGAGGGAGAATCAAGCACTGCTCAAGAAGAAGCTCCTGGGAACCCTCGCTATGCCGCACATGAACAGTTTGTAACCCTGGTATCTCTAGAGGAAGAAGTAGCAGAAAGTGTTCTAATGGGCATATCCACTCAGGATGTTTCCACTGCTACAACCACTGAGGTACCCGTCATCCCTTTTCCCACTCCTCCTTCCCCTCCTCATGTATCTCAAGCAACCATTCCTTTACTTGTGTCTTCTCCCCCATCTTCTACTATCCCCCTTTCCTCTTCTTCTAATTTCTCTTCCCTCGCAGATCTGTCCCCCAGTATTTCTTCCCTCATCTCTCAGCTCCCTTACACCCCCACAGTTTCCTCTCCTACAATAACTCCTACCCCTATGAGCATTGGAGGTTCGGCTTCTTTATCAATTCCGCCACCAAGCATCTCATCCCATTTCCTTGAGTACACTGTAGTTGATCCTTCTTCTTCTTTCATTCCTTCTTCTCCCTTAAGTCCAGCATGGATCTCCCAGCACCTGAGTCAACATAAGAAGAAAGTCCCTATTACACCTATGGACTTCTCTGTCATCCCAATAAATGGGGCTAGGAAGCAGAAGACAATAACCCACTTCTCTCAGAGTGCCTCAGGTTAAAGAGTAATGGAGATCGTATATTCTGATCCCACAAAGGATAAAAAGGATATGTCCCCTACAAATTATACAGTGAGGCAGGTCACAATGGGAATGTCATCTGAGAGCCTTCAAGGAGAGGCCCTATCCATAGTGGATGCCCTTTACAAGAAGCTTTAAGAAGTAAAGGAAGAGAAGAGGCTACAAAAAAGAGTAGAATAAACATCTTCTCCATGCCTTGTAGAAAATGGGCAGTGCACCTCCTACAACTGCCACTGAGACTCCTGAGGACCTTAGTCAGGATAAGATAAATGAATACGCCAAGATTGGCAAACAAGGCATGGCAGTATCCACCTGGAGAGACCAAATCCTCAAAGATAGTGAGGAAGTAATTTTCAAGTTCACCAAGTTATATTAGAACATTAGTCGGGGTGAACAAGGAACTACAGGTGATTGCAAGACCTATCTTCAAAGAGTTGGACCATGCTAGGTTACAACATGAGACATTCCAGAAGATGGTCGATTGCTTAGTCGATGATTTAGTTAAATTCGGCATCTTCGATCACCCCAGAGCACCCAACAAAGTCCTTGCTGCTTTGGACTACCGGGTCGATCAAATGGGATTTGTGTTGGAGAAGATAGATAAGGTCAAAGAGGAAGCCCTAGATGCAATGCATCAAATGGAGAAAATTGTCCTAAGGATGTCTCCGGGATTGCTCACTCCGTCATTCACCTTGAGGAAGGTAGATGAAACTATTCGAATCTTCAAAGAGATCATCTCGTAAGGGTTAGGTCCAGAAGCTACTTTTGACATTGAATCCATCAACAACCTTTTGGCTAGCCGCTACTTTGTGGGATACCTGATGGAGGTAGGTAATGAGTACTTCAAGCTCCCTAAAAAACTTAGAGATGAATGGGATACTTGTAAAGTCATTGGTGATCACACCAAGGGTCCTGTCCAGGATCAACTCTAGCCGATGATCAGCAAATTCATGGAGTACTAGGCACAATTCCATATTGCCTCTCCTGAGATGAAGCAGGGTACTCATTTTCAACTATGAGACGATGACGAATAGCCTTCCTCTTCTTGGCTTTCTTTTTGTAATATTTAAAAGTATGTTGGCACAAATGATGACATCATCCATGTTGCACCATGAGATGTTGTTATCCGCCAAGTTGCCCAAAGTCAACAATTGACTTTTAGATATTTTATAAATATTTTGTAATTAGTTGTTGGTTTCATTTTGCCCTCTCTCTCATTCTCCTTCTATAAATACTTGAATATTTATTGTATTCAAGGTGTGGACACTTTTTAGATGAGAAATAGAAGTGAGAAGAAAAGGCTTTGTACTTTTTGTAACATAAGAAAGCATTAATACAAATATTAAGACTTTGTGCTCAATATGTGTGTTATGGGCATCTAATATTCCTTATGTCAGATCTGTGTGTTTATTCTGTTGGATCTATCTCTACTTTTTTGTCATTTGTTCATTAGTATTGCTTTGTTTGTTTATGCAAGTAGGTTTGGATCTATTTATTACCAATCCCAAAACATAAACCCTCTGACCTTTCTGCTTTGGAATTCATGTCTTTTCTCCTTTCGGACCCATCCTTTCTTCATATTTCCCTCCATTCCTTTTTTTTCACAGTTGGAAACACCTCTATTGGGATGAGATCCCAAACCCCCGAAGGCAGAATATTATGAGACTTGCATAGATTTCTGCTGGTGGAATAGCAATAAACCAGTTTCTCTTTACTGTCTCAAAGAGGGGCTATGCCCTACACACTATTGGCTTGTCTATCCATAGATCTACTCTCATGACATATTTTTGGACCAACAGTTTTTGGTGACTCAACTGGGGATCGAAATAGATCTACGGTTGTGGTAACTAAGAAAATTGATAAAACCACAAGAAATCACTACCTGTTTCCAAATCATAACGTTTTGCTTAAAATCCATTTTTTTTGCAAAAGTGCTCCAAACTGAAAATTTTCTTCAGAGATCCATAGATCTGGGCTAGTTAGATATCTTTAGTTTGCTGAGTTTTTACAAAAACCCGTTTTTTTGCTGTAGATCTAAGAATCTGACAGTTTACAAAAATTTTAAAACTCTCACTAAAAGTCAACTCTAAGATCCAAAAATCAGCTTGCTAAGTTGACCATTATTTTATCCTCACTGATCTTTGTCGTTAAACTGAAATCAGTTTTCAAAAAAGGGGATAAAATTAAATATTTAGAAAAGTACATGTTGCTGATTTATGCTCGAAAAATCAGAAAATCAGCAAATACAACCAAATATTTTAAAATATGCTCCCGAAATATTACAGATCTGAAAGATACACTGGCGGGTGAACCATGTACTCGTAGCAGGAGAGCCCATGGAGAATTTGATCCTACTTTCAATCTACTTCAAAGGCACAACTTCAGTATTACACCAACATGCTTCTCGTTGCTAAGTTCAGCTGATTGGTTAGCAATAAGTGTCTCCCCCCCACGAAGGAATCATTTTTCATAGGGAGCATCCTCATCTCTTTGTAGTTATTTTTTGCTCAGTGGAACGAAACTTCCAGCTCATGTCCTTTTTCCAGATTTTCAAATGGCATTAAAATGGGGAAATGCTATGAGCCCTCTTGCTTTGCTGCATCCTGTTCACGCACTCCCTCATGGAAACTGAAAGAATTTCCCAAAATTTGATGGGAGCGGAAACCAAAGTATGGATTCACATACATCCACTTTCATCATGTCATGCAGTATCCTAGATGTGACCCACGAAAATGTGTCAGTTCACCTCTTTCTAGAGACCTTGCAAGGACCCACGGTAGAGTGGTTCCAACATTTACCGGTCGGATCTATCACTAGTTGGGCCACATTACGGACTGCATTCGAAGAAAGGTATAAGCCTTCATTGGACGCGTTCACGTTACTGTCAAAGATCACTCACCTGAAGAAGGAATTTAATGAAACCATGCATGATTTCATCATTTGTTTCAATTCACTAATCAACCGTGTTCCGCCTACCATGTTGCCAACGCCAAAAAATTAAAAGTGTTTCTTCGTGAATGCCATGAGTTCGTAAGTAAGTTTCTTACTCTTACAAGAACAAGTCACTAGTCTGGTTCTTGCTCAAGCCATTGCCATTTGAATAGAAAATAACTTGCTCATATCTGGTGAATTAAAATGAGAACCATCCAAGCCGAAAGTTTCAACTCCTCCTCAAGCCACTTCATTAGATCTGACATTCCAGAAGATGGCGAATGACTTGCTTGCGTTAAAGAAGCAGTTAGCTCAAGCTTCTCCTAATACTTCATACCGGGATGTCCCGCGGAGAAATTTCACTTCCAACAACACCCCCCAAAGGCTATGTTTACCCATAATTTCTCCGCATTTGGCACTCGAGGCTCCTCTGATCAATTCCCTAGTTGAGATTGAAGAAGAGAAAAATTATGAAGAACCTTCACCCCAAGATGAAGATGATCAAGATGTCGGTGAACCAGCCGGTGAATCTATGATTGGGTATATGGAATTTGATGAGGAGGAATCTGATGAAGAACAGGGTACCCAAGGATATGCAAGCGGGAAGTCATATGCTGTTTTAACCTGCTCTTAAGGAAAAGAGGCAGAAGTTACTGTCAGGATACAAAAAGAAAAGGTCGTGTCAAACACACCTCCAACCATTGCAAAAAGAGGTAATCCTCTTCCTACTCAACCTCTTATTAAGTCTTTTATGAAGAAATCCTTTTCCCCTATCTCCCCTTTGAATTAGTCTTCTTTAATTCCCATAAAGACTGGTAATCCAACCCTACCATCACAAAATGAGGGACTCATTCCTTCATCAACGTAACCCTTAGCCACATTCGATATAATCGATCATGCTAAAAAGACCAAGATCCAAATGCCTGAAGCTGAGTATCTTCAGTTAAACCCCGAATATCTTGTAAGATTGACTGAATATATTCAAAGCCAAGCTATCGTAACTTCTCAAGTCTCCCCAAAAGGAATCCTTTCCACTCCTCATGCATCTCACATAAATGTTGCCTCAACTTCTGCATCAGGAAAAATTGAACCTTTTTATCTCTCCCTCCTAATCAATGGTCACAAGCTAAGTAACTACATAATTGATTTTGGAGCTTCCGATAATGTCATGCCAAAAAAATTCACCCATGCTTTGGGCCTCACTCTTACCAAGCCTTTTGGTAGATGTTACTCCTTGGAAACCAAATAGGTTCCATTGATCAGTCAGATCAAAGACACACAGTTTGCTTTTGCGGCATTCCTAGAGAAAAGAGTAAAGATGACCATCCTTGTTGCCGATATCCCTGCAACATATGGAATTCTACTAGGAAAGGATTTTTTGTAAGGAGGTAGGTGGAGAGATTCGTATGGACTGGTCTAAGGCCAGAATCCCCGTCAAAGGTGTAATGCAAACATTGGAGCCTGAATCTCAAAAGAAGTACTTGGTCACCAATTCTGACGATCCCCAAGCCCAAATTCTCTTTAAATCATCAGGGATGGGGAATTACTTCTTATCTACTGAGTCTGACAAAATGGATGTCCTCGTCTAGGAAGAAGACCTTAACAAAGTTTGGACATTGTAGTTTGATGGTAGTTGTGTAACTAGTGGATGCAGCACTGGAGCCATGCTAATATCTCCTGAGGAGGAGATTTTTCCTCTCTCTTTCAAGCTGTAGTTTTTCAACACGAATAATACTACTGAGTATGAATCTTTGCTACTTGGCATGCAAGCTGCAAAAGAAAGGGGAATCAAGAACCTAAAAGTGCAAGGTGATGCCGAGCTGGTCGTGAATCAAGTAAAAAGGATATATCAAGTGAAGAACGAAAGGCTCAGGAATTACCGCAACATGCGGTATGGGATAGTATTGAGGAGTTTGAAAATTTTTCAATTAAAGTTGTTCTGAGAGCTCAGAATGATATGGCCGATTCATTGGCCATCTCAGCGTCCCTCATGCTCCCTCACCCAGGATTGAAGACAGACACATATACCATTGAGGTAGTCTTCTGCCCAAGCGTGCCAGACAATTCTCAACACTGGTAGGTATTCAATGATGATAATCAACTTATTGCCTTTTTGGAGAAGGTGGAAAATTTCAGTGAGCTTCATTTTGAAGGGTCTACTTCTGCATGCCATGAATCTGTCACTGGTCAAGCAAACAAATCAAAAGGAGGTGATGGCATATGCCAGCTCAAAGGAAATAAAATCCCAAAAGGTTTAGTTTCTCTGGAATGATTATTTGACAGACATGACCATTTTGTTAGGAAGAAGCGGCAAGATAATCCTAACTCCTCTCCAAAAACCGAGCCGGTCAATCTAGGTACTGCGGAGCATCCGCAGTTTGTAAACATCGGGAGGTGTTGCACACCGAAGAAAAGTAGAAATTTGTCAAATTGCTGAAGAAATATATGGATGTATTGGCATGGTCTTATGCCGATCTAAAGTCTTTCAAGCCTGAAGGATGTCCAGCATGACATCCCGTTGAAAGAAGATGTCAAACCCTTTTGACCAGAAACAGAGGCACTATAATCCTAAGATCTCAGGTACCATCCAGGCTGAAATACAAAAATGTTAGATGCAAGGATCATTTTTCCTATCCACCACAGTACCTGGGTCACAAACATTGTGCCAATACGTAAGAAAAATGGTGAGATACACATATGCGTAGATTTTTGACAACCTAAATCAGGCGTCCTTGAAGGATAATTACCCACTTCCCATAATGGATCAAGTTCTGCAGGCAGTAACTGGTTCTAGAAATGCTGTCCATGCTTGATGGTTTTTTGGGCTATAATCAGATTGAAGTCTCACCTGAAAACCAATTCAAAACAACATTCACTACTCCCTGGGGCACATTCGCTTATAGCAGAATGCCTTTTGGTTTGACCAACACTGGTGCCACCTTCTAGCGGGCAATGGACTTCACGTTCAAAGGTATGATGGGAAAGGTTATCGTAGTTTATTTAGATGACTTAACTATGTTCTCTAAACAGTGAAGTGATCATTGTGATCATTTGGAGCAAGTATTGATTAGATGCCGAGAGCACGGGATCTCCCTGAATCTGAAAAAGTCTTGTTTTCGGGGTCACTGAAGGAAAGTTTGTTGGGACACGTTGTTAGCAAAGAAGGGACAAAAATAGATGCCAAAAGGGTTAGGGCTATTCAGAGCCTTACTTTACCCACAAGCAAGACCGACATTCACTCTTTCTTCAGAAAAGTGAATTTTCTCAGGCGCTTCATTCCCGACTTTGCTAAAAAGACTCGCCACATATTAAATATGATGAAAGGGTCACAAACTTTCCGATGGAGCGAAGAAGGAAAGACATCATTCAACGATATAAAAGCCTCCGTCACTCATGCAGTCCTGGTATGTCCCGATTTTTCCAAGGATTTTATCATGTACAGCTATGCATTTGAGCACACTGTATCGGCCATCTTGATGCAAAAGAATTTTGAAGATGTTGAATCTCCAATCACGTTCATGAGCTCTCCCCTCAAGCCTCATGAGTTGAAGATGTCTCATTTGGAAAATCATGCCTTCACCATTGTTAAAGTAGTTAAGAACTTCCAGTATTACATCCTGAACTCTCATACAATAGTGCTGGTTCCTGACACAACAGTCAAGTCAATCTTAACTCAACAGGAGTTAGGGAGCTTGAGAGGGAATTAGATTGCAAAGGTCCAAGAGTATGATCTAGATATAAAACCAACCAAGCTGGTATGAGGCAAGGGCCTATGTCAGCTTATGGCTGAAAACAAAGATTCAGAAGACCTTGAAGAAAAAGATGATTGCATCGATGGAAGGTGGGATCAACCGAAGAAAGCTGATTCTCTACCCATGGTTCTATTTATTGCAACTAGCGATGAGTGGTATTCTAATATCACCTTCTTCCTCACTTACGGAGAGTGCCCAGCTCATCTAACTTCAAAGGAGAAGCGTACTATAAAGCTTAGAGCAGCCAGATATGTCATCTGAAATGAGGGTCTATATAAGCGTGGGATTGATGGCATCTTCCTGCGATGCATTGACGAGCCGCAACAGGTAAAGTTACTCGAGAGTTTTCATGATTCAGCCTGTGGTGGTCATTTTTCTTCTTTTGTGACAGCACACAAGATCATCCGAGCCAGGTACTATTGGCCAATGCTATTTCAAGATACAGCCACCTGGGTAGCAAAATGTGAGCTCTTGCCAACAGTTTGTTGGCAAACCAAAATTGGCTGCTTTTCCCCTCAGGCCGGTCGTTATCGACGAACCATTCAGGCAATGAGGAATTGACTTTATCAGAGCACTACATCCACAATCAAGTGTTGGACATAGTTATGTCCTAACAGCAACAGATTACTTCACCAAATGGGTGGAGGCCATACCTGTTAAGAATGCCACCTCTGAAGTTGTTTGTAATTTCATCAAAGAAAATATCATTGTAAGGTTTGGCGTTCCAAACAAGATCGTTGCTGATAATGCTTCCAACTTCTCCTCACGGGAAGTTATCGGTTTTTGCTATGAATACGGGATAACCTTGGCCCATGCCTCAGATTATTACCCCCAGGGAAATGGTCAAGGCAGAATCTAGTAATAAAAACTTGGTGACCATTATACGGAAGCTAGTTGATGAGAATCAGTGGTCGTGGCACAAGTCATTATATGACGCTTTATGGGCAGACTGCATTACTCCAAAGAGGTCTCTTGGTATGTCACCTTTTCAAGTATTATATGGAATCGATGCTGAGCTCCCCATTTCTGTGGAACTTCCTACTCTGCGCCTGGCACGAGTGGTTGAGGATGAAACTTTCTAAAATTCTCTTGAAAAGAGGATCATGTATCTAGCAGAGCTTGAAGAAAAAAGGGTAAGAGTGGTCGACAGGATCACCGAACATCAGAATCAAGTCAAGAGGTTGTTCGATAAAAAGGCTAAGTAGAGAGATTTCCAGGTAGGAGATCTCATCCTTTTGTGGGATAAGTGAAGAGAGCCAAAGGGCATGCATGGGAAATTTGATTCTCTATGGAGAGGGCCTTTCAAGATCAGGCAGCTCAATGGAGAGAATAGCTTCTATCTCTCATATCTAGATGGAACTGATCTCCCGCTTCCCTATAGCGGGCAGCATCTCAAAATATTCAGGAAGTAGAGATTGCTCTCTTCTTTGTATAGTTTTCTTTTGTTGTGTGTTTACTTTATGTTGTGTGTTTGATTTTATCGGTTGTTTGTGTTTTCCTTTTGTCATCACCCTTGTTTTTGACTCTGTAACCCAATGGATAGGCACGTGTTGATCTGGGATTCTCTACCTTTTGAAGCTTTGCTTCAAAGATAGTCCCCAGAAAGAGCCAGTTGTTATCCTATAAAATTGACAAGGGAAATTTTGTAGGTAACCTTTCCAAATTTTGTTTTGGTTTCCTCACCGAGGTCCCTTAGTGTTCGGAATGGCATAAATTTCCTTTCTCGGAAAATCTGGTTTTTCGAACTTAGTCATTTTGGCTCTTTTTTGACTGGGCGCAAATTTTGTTCATGTAACACAAGATGAATTTGCACCCCTTCTTTTCCTTTGGCGCACCCTTTGGAGTGTTAGCACAACAATTGTTGCGCCTCCCCATGATGTGCCTTTCTTGCCTGTGCCAAGGTGCATGTGCTAACCTGTTGACACTAAAAATGTTGTGCCCCTGAATGGTGCCAAGGTGCTAAAAAGATCGTGTTGACAGTCATGAATTTACGCTAAGGGCGCAGGTAATTTCTTGTTGGACAGATGCATAACTGCCAAAGGGCACAAAATATTTTCCTGTCGACATGTGTTTTGGTGTGCCCTTTAAAAAAAATTGGTGGCACATTTATTGCACCTTTTGCTATATATAGGTGCACCCGACCTATCATTTTCATGATTGAAAAACATGTGAAAAGTCTATTCCTCTGCACCTGTCAGCACCTCCATCGTCCTTGTGTCACTTTACATGTTACACTTCATGGACCCCACGCTTCATTTCTTCCAGTCTATATATTCTCAGGTAGGTGGTCCTCTCTTTCCTTGTGGTATTTGTTTTGATTTGGTGGCTGTGGTTGTTATAAAATTAATAAATGAACCTGAGGAAACCTAAACCCCTCCAGCCTATTTTGTAAGCTTCTCTCTTCCCCAAACCGTTTCACCCTCCTCCCAGATCTACTGGCCTGGAGGGCTTTGTCCCAAAAGTGATCCAAGATCCTTTTTTCTCTGTCCCCCTTCACTGTCGAAATCATGTTGATGAGGCCTAAAAACCACAAACTTGTCCAAGAAGAGAGAAAATGTAAAGATTTCACATTTCCAAGCCCGTGGTTTTCCTTTGGCGCAAAACCATCTTTGTTGCATAAAACACAATCATGCGCCAAGGGTGCACTGTCTCTGCCTGCAGCATGCATTTTCCCTGTACCCTTTGAGAATCTTATAAACCTAACGCCATGGCGCAAGTGCAATCCCACCTACATCAACACTGAATGTCTTGCAAGCTCTATCTACGCCGTGCCAAAAGCCCCTTGGCGCGCACTTGACTTAATGATGCATCCTTTAAAACTTGCACCCCTCGGCACACCAAAATGTTCTGCAACACTGTTCCATGTCTGTGCCATTGGCACATTGTGCTTCCATGCAACACAAAAATTATTTGTGCCTAGTTTAAACCTTACACAATGGCACAGGCGCACCAATCCTTCTACAACAACACTGATGTTATGTGTAATTTTCCTGTGCCCTGCGCCCTTTGGCGTTGTTTTCTTCTTTGCAACACTCTGTATCAGTGTACCATACCTTATTGACCCTGCAGCCTACAGTATAGCTACTGCCCTGCACCCAGAAGCATCTAAATTGCTAACTCCTCATTCTGTAAAGCCTTGATGGATAATCTAACAGCTAACATGGCTCTTCTGCATTGGACTTCACTCCTTCTTCTTGTAGATCAGCAACTGAACTCAGATTCGCATATGTCTACATCAAGCAAAAGGCCAACCAAGTCAAAGGGTAAGGCCAAACTCACGGAGGAAGAAATGAAATACAAGTATCAAAGGGTCAGGATGCCGGAATCCCATGCGGAATGTGACTTAGATATCAGAGATTCCGAGCTTGGCCATATAGACATGGAAGATTTTTGGGCTAGAACCAGAAGGGTCACAGGCAGTCCATGGATGGACAAACTAGTGGGCAGTGGTCTACACTTCATGGGAGGGATCCCCGTTAGTGCGGTGAATAATGAGTTCATGATGGTGGTGGCCCGCTGTTATAACAAAGACACAAGGTGTGTCGAGAATGAGAAGGGTGAGGTTATAATTAACCTCACTACCTGGAACTTCGAGATCATGCTGGGTATCCCCCACCATCGGACATTTTGTGGCCATAAGTCAGGAAGACTGCATTAAGGCATGGGAAGAAAATGAAGACAAATGCATGTAGTTAATGAACGAGGTGTATCTGAAAAATAAGAAGGTAATAACTAGGTGGCCGTAGGTTATTCACCGCAGTGACTTCTCGGAGGAACTGAGTGACACCATCACTTTCCTGAGTAGGGTTTTTGGGCTTCCTAACACCCACTACTTCCACAAATGGATGCTCAGATACCTAGAAACAATGAACAAAAATGCACCTGATCAGCAGCATTTGAGTGGGCAGAAATCATCAGCAGCACCATCTCTGAGTAGCTCCAACAACTCACAACAACGGGGAGGTTCTACATGAACTCCTACATGGTCTACGCTGCTGCTTCTGAGAGAGATTATCCAGTGTTGAGCTGATGCGGGGTATGGCCCCAGGTAAAAATATTTGAATATTATCCAGAATTAAGACTAGAAAATAACATTCCACAGTTCACCAAGATCAACGATGCCTTCTTCTACGACATCATCTATCCTTTTGAGGCCCAATATGACTCACAGTCAGATGACCAAGAGCATAGTAACTGCAACAGAGAAGTGGGGGGCGTTGTTTACACAATTCCCCACTTTTACCTATCTCAGAGCAGCCAACTTCTTGGGGGAGCCCACCAAGTTACCAAGGTATGTAGGCCCTAAGTTGATCTTGTTGGAGCTATCCAAACAGCTCATAACATATCACGAGAAGTGCCTGAAAAGGAAGAAGGGTGGAACTCCTTTCCCCCTCACAGTGGGTAGGTACACCTGCACTTCTCACACTAAGGCCTAGGAAATGTTTGCAGAGTTGGAGCTGCTCAACCTGAAGCACAATTTCCCGGCAAGGCCAACCTTCGATCCATGAAATTTCCTCCCAAAGGTAAAACTCGATCTGATCCACATTCCATAGATCAAGGACATCTACATCGACCTGTATCACGAGGTCGAACTCAGAGAGGAAGGATCACTCCCGTCTGGCCCTGGACATAAATTATTCAATATGGCATGGCCATTGTTCTGAAAGGTTTCCAAATGACTGATCAAGAAGTTGATCATGTATATTTAGACACAGACGGGGACAACTAGCCATTCGTTGAAATAGATAGAACAAGGGCACCTCAGACCATTGAGGAGAGGGTTAAGGGCACATTGCAGTGCACAGAGCATTGGTGTAGGTATAACAGGCTCATCTACCTTGGGGTAGACTTCACCACGTCTCCTTTGGGCAATGCACCTGCCAGGCCAGAAGCATTTTCCAAAGGGCAAAGGAAAAGACAAAGAGGGAGAATCAAGCGCCGCTCAAGAAGAAGCTCCTCAGAGCCCTCCCTCTCGCCGCACAGGAATAGGTTATAACCCTGGTATCTCCAGAGGAAGAAGTGGTAGAGAGTGTTCCAACGGGCACATCCACTCAGGATGTTGCCACTGCTACAACCACCGAGGTACCCGTCATCCCTTCTCCCACTCCTCCTTCCCCTCCTCATGTCTCTCAAGCAACCATTCCTTTGGTTGTGTCTTCTCCCCCATCTCCTACTGTTCCCCTTTCCTCTTCTTCCATCTTTCTCTTCCCTCATGGAGCTATCCCCCAGTATTTCTTCCCTCATCTCTTAGCTCCCTTCCGCCCCCATATTTTCCTCTCCTACAGTAACTCCTACCCCTGTGAGCATTGGAGGTTTGGCTTCTTTATCAATGCCTCCGCTAAACATCTCAACCCATTTCCCTGAGTACACTGTAGTCGCTCCCTCGTCCGCCACCGTTTCTTCTTCTCCCTTAAGTCCCTTATGTCTAGCATGGATCTCCCAGCACCTGAGTCAGCATAAGAGGAAAGTCCCCATTGCACCTATGGACTTCTCCGTCATCCCAACAAAAGGGGCTAAGAAGCAGAAGCCAATAACCCACTTCTCTCAGAGCACCTCAGGTGAAAGAGTAATGGAGATCACGTATCCCGATCCCACAAAGGATAAAAAGGATCTGTCCCCTATAGATTATACAGTGACGTAGGTCACAATGGGAACATCATCCGAGAGCCTTCAAGGAGAGGCCCTATCTGCACAATGGATGCCCTTTGCAAGAAGCTTTAAGAATTAAAGGAAGAGAAGAGGCTACTAAAAGAGTAGAATAAACATCTTCTCCACGCCCTGCAGAAAATGGGCAGTGCACCTCCTACAACTGCCACTGAGACTCCTGAGGCCCTTAGTCAGGATAAGATAAATGAATACGCCAAGATTGGTGAACAAGGCATGGCAGTATCCAGCCTGGAGAGACCAGATCCTCAAAGATAGTGAGGAAGTAATCGTCAAGTTCACCGAGTTATATCAGAACATTGGTCAGGCGAACAAGGAACTCCAGGTGATTGCAGGACCTATCTCTAAAGAGTTGGACCATGCTAGGTTGCAACATGAGACATTCTAGAAGATGCTCAACTGCTTAGTCGATGATTTAGTTAAATTTGGCATCTTTCGATCACCCCAGAGCACCCAACAAAGTCCTTGTTGCTTTGGACTACCAGGGTCGATCAGATGGAATTTGTCCTGGAGAAGATAGATAAGGTCAAGGAGGAAGCCCTGGATGCAATGCATCAAATGGAGAAAATTTTCCTAAGGATGTCTCTGGGCTTGCTCACTCTATCATTCACCTTGAGGAAGGTAGATGAAACTATTCGAATCTTCAAAGAGATCATCTCGCAAGGGTTAGAGCCAGAAGCTACTTTTGATGCTGAATCCATCAACAACCTTCTGGCCTGCCATGATTTTGTGGGATACCTGATGGAGGTAGGTAATGAGTACTTCAAGCTCCCTGAAAAAACTTAGAGATGAATGGGAGACTTGTGAAGTCATCGGTGATCACACCAAGGGTCCTGCCCAGGATCAACTCCAGCCGATGATTAGCAAATTCATGGAGTACCAGGCCCAATTCCATATTGCCTCTCCTGAGCAGAAGCAAGGTACTCCTTTCTAGCCGCGAGACGACGACGAATAGCCTTCCTCTTCTTGGCTTTCTTTTTGTAATATTTAAAAGTATGTTGGCACAAATGATGACATCATCCATGTTGCACCATGGGATGTTGTTATCCATACCAAGTTGCCCAAAGTCAACAATTGACTTTTAGATATTTTGTAAATATTTTGTAATTAGTTGTTGGTTTCATTTTGCCTTCTCTCTCCTTCTCCTTCTATAAATACTTGAATATTTGTTGTATTCAAGGGGTGGACACTTTTTAGATGAAAAATAGAAGTGAGAAGAAAAGGCTTTGTACTTTTTGTAACAGCAGGAAACATTAATACAAATATTAAGACTTTGTGCTGAATATGTGTGTTATAGGCATCTGATCTTTCTTATGTCAGATCTGTGCATTTATTCTATTGGACCTATCTCTAATTTTTTGTCATTTGTCCATCAGTATTGCTTTGTTCGTTTATGCAAGTAGGTTTGGCTCCATTTATTACCAATCCCAAAACATAAACCCTCTGACCTTTCTGCTTTGGAATTCATTTCTTTTCTCCCTTCGGACCCATCCTTTCTTCATATTTCCCTCCATTCCTTTCTTTCCACAGTTGGAAACACCTCTACTGGGATGAGATCCCAAACCCCCGAAGGTAGAATATTGTGAGACTTGCATAGGTTCCTGCTGGTGGAATAGCAATAAACTGAGTTTCGCTTTGCTGTCTTAAAGAGGGGCTATGCCCTGCACACTGTTGGCTCATTTATCCATATATCTGCTCTCACGAAAGATTTTCAGAAGATCTTTCTACAGGAGGTAGAAGCTCAGTGGAAGGATGAGAAGGAACAAAGGGAGATGTTAAGTTATGTCTTGCTTGGCACAATAGCTTGGTGGTGGGTCACACATCAGGAGAGCCTTTTAGAATGACATGAGGTAAGAATTGCTCTCTCTGTCAGATTTTCTAGGAGTAATGTACCCACCGTCATGAAGGACTAACAATGGAAGGAGCCCACCTCTTTCCATATCAAGGAGTGTGAACGGGTCTAGAGATAAGGCATGAAAGCTTTTCCACCATCCCTCTGAGTGTAGAAGTTATATTCTACACTACATGGTTATGCGCGTGCATGGTACATTCATTCAGAAACATGCCGCCAGACAAGGAATTGGCAAGAGCTCGCGGCTGACCTTATTCAAACCTTTGAATATTGGAGTACCAAGCCATCAGTTGATAAGGCCTTGTAAGGTATTAAGCACCTTACCATGGGGGATAATGCCAAGATGGAAGATAGGCTATTGGAGTTACTAGGTGAACTAGGATTGGAGGAGTGTTTTGAACAAATAGAGGAAGCAGAAGAGTTATAGCTTGAGCGCGCGTGTTTGGAAAAGGAGAAGGGAAAGTTGGTATATGTGATTGATGGAGAGGAATCAGAAAGATTAGATGTAATCCATTCTGTAGGGACGTGTGAGGTAGTGGACAATGTATATGATCATGCACGTGCCTACCATGAGCCTTTAAATATGAAGAAATTTAACATCAGTTCAGAAGAATAACCTAAGGAAGCTATTATTGGGGATTACTCGAAAGAGAAGGAAGTATCGAAAATCATTGATCTGCTATGTGAATTTGAGGATTTATTTCCACTTGGGTATCATGAGCTCAAAGGCGTTCACCAAGATAAAACTAAATGATGGTGCATGCCTGGTCAGGAAAAGGCCCTACTGGATGAGTCCCAACTTGTGCGTAGAGGTCAATGAGGAGATAGACAAAAATGATAGCTTCTAGGATCATTGAGGCAGTGGAAGAATTGGAGTGGATAAGTCTGATGGTAATCAAAATCAAGAAGGATGGACGGATTAGGATTTGTGTGGATTGTAGGGAATTGAATGCATTTTGTGTCATTGATCCATTCTTGACCCCCTTCACTGAAGAAATTTTGGAAGGAGTTGCTGGGCATGAAATGTACTCCTTTATGGATGGATTTTCAAGGTACCACCAAGTCCAGATTATAAAGGAAGACTAGGAGAAGAAAACTTCACCACTGAGTGGGGAAGTTTTGCATATACAGTCATGCCCTTTGGGTTGAATAATGTGCCTGTTGTCTTTTCACGCATAGTGGTGCAAACATTCCAAGACTTCACCCATAAGTTTCTTCAAGTCTATTTGGATGACTGCACAGTATATGGTCTCGTTAAAGACCATTGTGACAATTTGAGGTTAATGTTTGAGAGGTGTAGGTAGTTGAGGATATGCCTCAACATTAAGAAATGTGTGTTTTCTACACCCTTTGGGACTTTATTGGGGCATATCATATGTAAGGAGGGCTTACTGGTAGATCTCGCTAAGGTTGCAGTTATTGTGGGGTTAAGGGAACCTACTAGCTAGAGCACAATGCATGGATTCCTTGGGCATACGGAATATTACAGAAAATTCATTAAGGGGTATGCCAAGATCACCGTGCCTTTAGAGGAGCTGCTTAGACACAAAAGTACCTTCCATTGGGGAAAGGTGCAGTAGAGGATGTTTAATACATTAAAAGATAGGCTTATTACCATGATTATTTTACGGTTTCCCTCTTGGGACAAGCCATTTCATGTTCATGTGGATGCCTCAGGGACCACCATTGGAGAAGTGATTGCACATAGCCAGGTGGAGGGATTATTGATCATCCTCTCTATTTTGCAAGTAGGAAGATGACACTAGTAGAGTAGAATTATACCACAACCAAGCGCGAGGCATTGCCAATGATCTACATGCTCTTTAAGTTTTGACAATATCTACTGGCAACACCCTTTGTGTTTTACACCAACCACATGGCATTGAAGTATTTAGTAAACAAGCCAGTTCTGCAAGGGTACATCTGTCGATGGGTGTTGTTATTTCAAGAGTTTGAATTTATCATTGTAGTAAAACCTAGAAAAAACAAATGTGGGCCTGATCATCTATCAAAAATTGATTCAGGGGAGGATGCACAAAGTATTGAGGAAGCAATACCAAATGCGCAACTATTTAGGTTGTGGTGTGTGCCATACATGTTAATCAGTGGAGACTTATACAAGTTGGGATGTGATGAAGTTTTGCATAGGTGTGTCTTAGAGCATGAATGCCGGGCCATCATGGAGGAAGCACACTGAAGAAGTGCGGGTGGGAATTATACAGGTGATGCCACTGCACGCAAGATAATAATGGCAGGGTTATGCTTGGAAACCTTGTACGAGGATTACAGAGATTATTGTAAACCATGTGACCATTGTCAGTGCATTGGAAAACCAAGAAGGAGAGATGAAATACCTTTGTGCCATATTCCCAATGCAGAACCTTTTGAAAAGAGGGCGATAGACTTTGCAGGACCTATTGCACTAGTAGTGCAGAGGACTAGGTCATGTTATGTCATCACTTGCATAGATTATCTCACAAGGTGGGCAGAGGCAACCCCAACTAAAGATTGCATGGCAACAACAACAACAAGGTTCTTGCTGGGAAAATATTATCATGAGGTATGGATGCCCTTTGATTTTGACCAGTGATAGGAGTATGCATTTCATGAATGAGACCGTGAGGATCCTATTATTTGAGTTCATGGTGGCTCATCACAAGACTATGCTCTATCACCCACAAGTAAATGGAACCGCGGAAGAATTCAACAAAATACTGAGTCATACCTTGACCAAGATTTGTGATGTTGGAAGTCTTGATTGGGATGACAAAGTATTGGAAGTATTATGGGGTTACAGGACAACGTATAAAATACTAAACAAAGCCACACCTTTTCAATTGGTGTTTGGCACATAAGCTGTTTTACCAGTTGAATTTATGTTTCCTTCTCTACGAATAACACACACAGGAGGGTTAGCTGATGAACAAGCGCTAGAAGAAAGAATAGAGAAGCTAATGAAATAAGATGAGAGATGATCACTTGCTCGATGGAGCCAAACAACATAAAAGGAAAAGAAAAAGGCTTGACATGATCACCATATTAGAAATAAGAAGTTTGAGGTTGGGCAGATGGTGTTATTATATGATTCCAAGTTTCTACGCCATCTTGGGAAGTTGAAATTCCATTGGTTGGGTCCTTACACAATCTTGTACATCCTTGATTCAGGTGCATGCCAGTTATAAGTGCTAGATGGGATGAAGTTTCCTGGAAACTTCAATGGAAGTAGGCTGAAGCCATACTATAAATAAGTCTTCATTGTGTTTGTAAATAAGGTAGTTTTTGCAGTTAGTTTAGAAGTTTCCTTTATGCTTTTTCCCTTTCGCGTTGTTGTTTTGTTTTACGCCTTGGGCTCCAGTAACCTTATTGATATTTTTGGAGAATTTGTGAGTGCACAAAGGACTGCATGTCACTTTAAGTGTGGGGTGGAGAAAGGTGAAGAAGCACGTGATCAAAGTACCAAGAAAGTTGTGTTCAAAAGCCTTGTTGAGAAGCCGGGTTGAAAGAGGTATATAAAGAAGATGGAAGAATGGTTGGTGCTGTTAGTGCCATTTCTGAGCTTGCATTGTGTGCCTTAATTTTTCATGTCCAATTTTTATTAGAAACATTTTATTTCTCAAATTGGTGATCTACATTTTCTCCCCCCTAGTTGAATGTTTCAAAATTTCCCATAAACTTGTTATTTTGCCCTGGTTTAAAAGAGAAATCCATGTGTGCTCTTATTTGTGCCCTAGGTATTTTGTAATTAATTTCCCAATCCCAAGATTGAAAATAATGACAAATCATGCTTCAGTTGGTTTTTTAAATCAAGAAATCGACCATCCTTGTTGAAAATTTTGAATTCTAGGGCATCCTTTAAATTTTTCACGATTTAACGGTCATACGGGTGTTGTTTTCCCATAAAATTTATCATCACAAGGTAATGGCAACGTGGCAGGTTCTTATTAGCCGGGAGATGTCAGGAAATATTTATAACTTACCATTTTTTGAAATTTTGGCTAAGGGAAAATTTTGATCTGTGGCTCCACCTTTTGCAAAGAGGTGCCTACGTGGCACATTTTGATTGGCTAGGGGATTGGTGGGTGGCAGGGTTTCCTTAGGAAATTTTTCTTTCATTATGCAAAATTTTCAAAATCAAATTTCGGCCTAAAGGCCTGTAGTGAATAGGGAGAAGACACATGGCATGGAGGGCGTGCAGATGGTGGAGGGACTTAGAGTCTTTTGGCTATGAATTTATAAGTTTCAAAATCAGTGTTCTCCCCGCTACAATCACAGGTGGAAACGTGTCCAACAGAGCAAGGTGGGTTGGCGGCTTGGCGGGTGAAAATTTGTAATTATGCCTTAACAAAAAGGGGGACTAAATTGAAATTTTGGGCCGAATCTCCCCAGAGAATAGGGAGAGGATGCGTGTCCAAAAGGGAAAAAGGCGGAGGAATGGGGCCGAAGGAAATTTTTATAACTTTTGGCCTTTGTTGTCTACAAGGTAAAAATGAAGAATAGCTCTGCAAGCCTATCCATGATGGACATGTGGCACATTCTAAGAAGTCAAAGGAAGGGCGTGAGCTTGCGGTGATTTTTAAATTGTTCAAATTTTGTGGGAAGGTTTTAAAGGAGGAATAGGAGGCTTAGCCCCATGGTGAATCGGAGAGCGCCACGTGGCAGAGAAGAGATCGGGCTTCCGGGCCCACGAAGGTTTTGTGGAAAAATTTCCTTTTTCAAAAAAGTGGAAAAATTGATAGAATTGGTCTGCAGTTTCAATGGGACCCACCTTTGGACACATGGTGGGCCCAGAAGGTAGGTGGAGAAAAGTGGGCAAAATTTTCCAAAATTTCAAAAGGTCGCAAATGCATTTTATAAAGGCATGGGCCCGACCTAAACATTTTTTTACATGTGTCCCACCTAATCCAAAGTTTAAAAGGTAATATTGAGCTTATTTTTAAATGGAATTTTCTACATGGAGGGAAGATATTAAAAGGTGGAGGAGATCGACAGTTACTGTGCATTCGTTTGTTTGGGCTACCATGGGAGCTCTAAGAAGCTTGGAATCATGATTTCTTCATCAATTTTCATCAAATCTTATATGATTTTGTGCCGCCTTGGCCTTCTGAGAACAATGGCATCATTTTCATGACCTAATTATTCGATCTATAGTGTTTTTGATGTAATTTTGGCTCATGCCCGAGAAAAAACATGAAATGTCAACAATCAGAAGTTGCAGAGGTAAAATTAAAAAGGGGGAAAAGGTAAAAAATGATGAATGAAAGATTCTTGCACGCCTAAATGATAAAAATGTGCCCTTGGGGTGGATAATGATCTGAATTTGTGTAATGATTTAACTTTTTGTGCATACTTGGCTACCTGTGAGTTGTTTTTTCCATTTGATGTCACTGTCATTAAATCATGAGGTTTTTTTGCGACAAGTTTGATCCCAAAGCATATTATTTACATGGAAAGAAAGACTCCAATGTGGCATGAAGTATATAATGCATTTTAGAGAACTTAAAAAAGGTCAGGAGTTGAAAATCATGAGCAAATTTTGAGAAAAAGCTCATTTTCTGAGAAAATCTGCCAAAGAACCAGGTTAATGTCTCATGTGCTAGAAAATTCATGTATGTGGGTTGGTTACAAGTGTATAGCCACCACACAGCTCTGAGATTGTTCATGTAACTCTCCCCTCCTATTGAATCCAAAAAGTTTTGAATTAAATATGTGTTTTCCTTTAGGTAATATGATGTCTGTTATCAATTTTAAATGCCTGCAAATAAATTTTATTGTTCTTATTGCAATCTTGCATTGAAAATATTTAGAAGTCACACAGGATCTCCATTTCTAGTTGATAGTTTAGTGGCATTTGCAATCTCATACTCAGAATATCCTTCATCTAATAAGGAGATAAACAAATTTAAAATAACTTTACCTTCCTTGACTACAGAGATTTCTTGTAACCCTTCGGGGATACCTTAGGCATGGTTTTGATCCTGGATTTTTGTGTTTAGTTGATTTCTTTACTTCAAGCTTTTATGGTGAGTTCTCAAAGATTGTGTGAAGAGTGCAACTTGGGCTTCCATTTGTGCCTCTTCTGGTTGAAATAACATCTTGATTATTTTAGGTATCACATCTGATAGTTGTTCAAGTATTGTACAAATTGTCAAAGATCTGATCTATCCCAGTTTTTCTTATCAATCTACCACCAAAAATCATCCAACAACAAAGATCCTATCATGTACTATCCATAATTTGCATGTGTATACCCACAGAAGATCAAAATCTATTTGCAAAAGTATGCACAATAGATCAGGATTTCCAATGTCTCTAGTAACCTTTGCCTTGTTTTGAGAACATACCCATGTTTTGAGAAGTGACAACTTGTGAGAGTTCAGATCTGGGGTGTTGATCATGTTTTCACCGAGGCCTCCATCATAGAATTTCAAGAAAAGAGAAGGACATCTTCAATTCCTTCACCATTACAAGGTTACAAAATAGGTCCTCTTACCTTGGTTACAAGGCACAGCCTAAAAAAGCTAGGACAAGATCAAGTCCTATTGGACTGTGATCCGAAAATAATCAGATTATTACGACCTGATCTCGGACCCTTATAGGCTTTAATTATTTGCCGATAGTTTACTCATTTTAAGTAACCAATTTCAAAATAATGCAAGACAATAATGACAATTGCACACAGATTGATTACAGAGTTCGGCAATTGCCTATGTCTCTGGGTTCGTGATCGAACCATTCCACTAGTCAAAACTTGTAAGTTACAATAGTACTTTCACAAGAAAACCTAATGGAATTTTACTTTCCTACCAGTACACCAGTTCTTTGGATGACAAGGGTGAAAAATAGCACCCGACTTCCACCTTCCTGGCGTACAATCTCCTTTGGCTGTGATCGGCCTTCCCGACGCAAACAATGCGAAGCTAGCACTCCGGTCGACAATCCAGGATTTGCAAGTAGTTGGTGTGGCTCAATGGGCCTATTGGGTAGTTTACATTTCACTCCCAATCACAAATATTCCATCTAATATTACCTAAAATAATAGGCCAATAGACAATACCTGTTGACACATCCCGCAAATAAGCTTAACAAATAATAAGCTCGGGATCGGTGTCTCCGTTGCACCGGTGTCCACTATTCCGTGCTCTAGCAATGAGCTTCTCCATTGCACCGGTGTGTCTAATGTGTGTCCACAACAAGCTTAACAAATAATAAGCTCGTGTTGTGTGTCTTTTACAATAGAATGGGTTCCCTATTTATACAAAATTAGGGCCCAGAAATAATGCATTAAACAATTATCCATAAGCTATTTTTAACCTAGCCTGTACCATGTAATTTGGGATCAAAATTCCCAATAATGGGTGGATTGAATATAATATGGGATTAATTCCCATTTTAGCCGATTGAATATTTTAATAAGGGATAAATATCCCATAAGGATCGGCTAGGCAATTGTTAAGGGATAAATATCCCATTTGGCGCGGCATTTGATGAAATGGGATTAATACCCATATAAAGCGGATTGCATAAGGTAAGTGGGATATCCCACATTTTTGTGGTGAAGTGGGTTATAAACCCCACATTAGGTGGCTGAATATTGTTTAAGGCTTTAAATAGCCTTTCCCCACGTGCCAATGAAGTGGTCAATGACCACGTTAGAGCATAACCGCCCCATCTCCACCGCTTCACCACCTTGTTCGCCACGTGGATGTCCACGCATGGGTCTAGCCCCTAAAAACTGATTCACCACCTTGCAACATGGTTAAAACATATGCATTTCATTTTGGTGGTTCATATTAATGTTTTAAACATTAATATATATATGTGGCATTTGAAAAGTGACCTTACTAAAATAAAATTATTTCGACCCATACAATGTGGAATAGCAATAATTCTGTAGTCCACTTGTCATCTCCCGATAGGAAAATCGAGTGAATTCGACGAGTGTTGGTAAGCCACGTGTCACAGTGTGATTGGTCCAAATATTGATCAATTGACCATAGTTGACTTTCTCGTTGACCAAACTTTGACCGAACATATCTAGAGCTCCCGATGTCCGTTTGTCGCGTTCTCACAGTCGTTGGAAAGCTCTCGAGATGATCTTCTGCACTGACACCATTTAGAGATGTTTAGGGAAATTTCAGAAATGATTCACTGATGACATCTCCCCACTCAGAAAAGCTTTTTGTCCTAAAAAGCTTCCATACTGTCCTGAATCTGGAAAAACTCTGCTGCCTCCTCGGAAGTGCTGTTGTAGTAGACCCTTGGGTCTTCTCCTCCAACCTTCTCACTTCGACAAATCTGCTCCGATCCTGGGACCTATGGGTTATGGGTCCACGATGCTTCTGCTGCGCCAATCTGATATTCGAAGAAAACCTCCATGCCTCCACTTTTTGGTGCTAAGTTTATGAATGAAACCTCAACGCTCCTTTTGTGCGGTGCTAAGCTTCTTGATATCTGACAACAAGGATCTTCTTTTACTCTATAACATAGCTCCTAACTCCGAGTTGATTCCACAGAATCCGAACTGATTTGAAGGAACTCCAGGTTACGTAGAGCTTTGATTGATCCGATGTCAGTGATGGACAATGCCTTGTCCCTTTACAGACCTCAACGCTTCTGATGCATGATGCTAAGCCTCTTTCAAGACCTTGAGCCTCCGATGCATGATGCTAAGTCTGTTATAGACCTCAATGCCTATGATGCATGATGCTAAGCCTCTTTCAAGACCTCGAGCCTCCAATGCATGATGCTAAGTCTCTGTAGACCTCAACGCCTCTAATACATGATGCTAAGCCTTTTTCAAGACTTCGAGCCTCCGATGTATGATGCTAAGTCTATTGATCAGCTACCATTCATATGTGTGGTCGCAATGCCTTGACATTGAATGACATTCCGAGCTGATCCTTTTTGAGCTCCTCTTGTTGACATACTAATATCAGGTACCATTCTGCTGCACGGTCGCAATGCCTCTACACAGAATGAAGTTCCGACCTGACGTCAATGCCAATGATGATTCAGCTACCATTCTGCTGCATGGTCACAATTCCTCTACACATAATGAAGTTCTGAACTAATCTCTGTGAACTCTATTGTCTGCACAAATGGCAGATCAATCTCCAAGCTTTATATCAGTCAAATCCTATATCCAAGATATAACAGGTACTCACACGCTAATTAGCAGATATATTTGGAGCATTAATCAAATTTTCTAAGTAAAAAAATCCACTGAGTATTGAAAACCTTTCTCTCAGCATTTTCTCACAAAATCTGATCTCCAAACTTAATACTGCATACGATTCCTCAATCTGAATTATGTAATATATAATCAAAAAATTGTTGACTTACCCATTTTAAAGGACTTTCACTTTCAGGTATTACCTGGTCCTGGGTTAAATTGTCAACTGGTGGTGGAGTAGAAACTTCTTCTGCCTTTGCAATAGGCCTCCATTCCATCTTTGGCTTGCCATTACTCTAATGGCAAGATGGATGCAGTTTCCAGCAATTTTCCACCTGATGCCCATTCCTCTGGAAATGAGCACAAAAATTCCTCTTAATCTCCTTCTTCTGGGATGAGGAACTCTTTCTGCCATTTCTCGACGCTGCATGACGAGATTGGTCTTTCTGATTTGCCGTGTTCCTGACGAACGACATCAACTTCTTCATCAGTGTCCTTCTCTTCCAGCATCTGGCCACTGAATGATTATGCAATCCACAAAAAGTACATGGAAAAGAATTCCACATCTTCTGAAAATCATAACCATACTTCTTAAGCTGAAAAAGTGGATTAGAAGTTTTATTGTGCTTACGATTATGGTAAGAAACTGGAGGTGGAATCTCATTACCTCTTTGTTGATTTCTCTTACCACATCTTACCTGTGACGACGAAGCACAACTTTCCTACTCAGAATCTTCTTGCAGGACTAGTGGGGTATTCACTTTGCTTTCGGAAGCTTGTCTCCCATCAACATTCTTGGAGCATTCTCCAATTTCCATTCCCGCACTAGGATAACCCAAACCTGCAAAACGAGGATGATCCTCGACCTGTATTGGGTTAGTAATGCCTTGGCCATTTTTCCCAAGGCCTCTTCCATTTAATCCCATTTTATCTAGTAACTTGGATCCAATGCCTCTAGTATGCTTTTCAAACAAACCAAAGACTTCATTACCTGAATCCGAAACTGAATGGGAGGAAGAAGAAGATTCCCGTGGTGAACAACTTACAGTGCAATCATCTACCATGGCCTCTGTATCTGAAGTTGAAGGTATTTCCTTCCTCTGATCACCACATTGCAACCTTGCCAAGAGCTCATCCTTGGTTTCCAGTTCCAATTTCAAATGAGCATTCTCCTCTTCCAAGGAGGAATACATGGATCGCAGGAGAGAGTTCTCTTCCTGGATCTGGTGATTGTAAGCTTCAATCTCTTTGAGATTTTCCTGTTTAGACATCTTTCCCATAGTGCACTTGTACCCTGTTCACACAAACTGAACTAACTGCACCAACTTGAAGCAATCACTTTGTTAATCATATTTACTGAAAAACAAATATGGAGCTAAACCATCTCTGATACCAAACATGATCCAAAAATTATCAGATTATTACGACCTAATCTCGGACCCTTATAGGCTTTAATTATTTGCCAATAGTTTACTCCTTTTAAGTAACCAATTTCAAAATAATGCAAGACAATAATGACAATTGCACACAAATTGATTACGGAGTTTGGCACTTGCCTACGTCTCCGGGTTCGTGATCGAACCATTCCACTAGTCAAAACTTGTAAGTTACAATAGTACTTTCACAAGAAAACCTAATGGAATTTTACTTGCCTACCAGTACACCAGTTCTTTGGATGACAAGGGTGAAAAATAGCACCCGACTTCCACCTTCCTGGCGTACAATCTCCTTTGGCTGTGATCGGCCTTCCCGATGCAAACAATGCGAAGCTAGCACTCCGGTCGACAATCCAGGATTTGCAAGTAGTTGGTGTGGCTCAATGGGCCTATTGGGTAGTTTACATTTCACTCCCAATCACAAATATTCCATCTAATATTACCTAAAATAATATGCCAATAGACAATACCTGTCGACACATCCCGCAAATAAGCTTAACAAATAATAAGCTCGGGATCGGTATCTCCGTTGCACCGGTGTCCACTGTTCCGTGCTCTAGCAATGAGCTTCTCCATTGCACCGGTGTGTCTAATGTGTGTCCACAATAAGCTTAACAAATAATAAGCTCATGTTGTGTGTCTTTTACAATAGAATGGGTTCCCTATTTATACAAAATTAGGGCCCAAAAATAATGCATTAAACAATTATCCATAGGCTATTTTTAACCTATTCCGTACCATGTAATTTGGGATCAAAATTCCCAATAATGGGCGGATTGAATATAATATGGGATTAATTCCCATTTTAGCCAATTGAATATTTTAATAAGGGATAAATATCCCATAAGGATCGGCTAGGCAATTGTTAAGGGATAAATATCCCATTTGGCGCGGCATTTGATGAAATGGGATTAATACCCATATAAAGCGGATTGCATAAGGTAAGTGGGATATCCCACATTTTTGCGGTGAAGTGGGTTATAAACCCCACATTAGGTGGCTGAATATTGTTTAAGGCTTTAAATAGCCTTTCTCCACGCGCCAATGAAGTGGTCAATGACCACGTTGGAGCATAACCGCCCCATCTCCACCGCTTCACCACCTTGTTCACCACGTGGATGTCCACGCATGGGTCTAGCCCCTAACAACCGCTTCACCACCTTACAACATGGTTAAAACACATGCATTTGATTTTGGCGGTTCATATTAATGTTTTAAACATATATATATATATATATGTGTGTGTGTGTGTGTGTGTGTGTGTGTGTGTGTGTGTGTGTGTGTGTGTGTGGCGTTTGAAAAGTGACCTTACCAAAATAAAATTATTTCGACCCATACAATGTGGAATCGAAATAATTCTGTAGTCCACTTGTCGTCTCCTGATAGGAAAATCGAGTGAATTCGACGAGTGTTGGCAAGCCACGTGTCACAGTGCGATTGGTCCAAAGATTGACCAGTTGACCATAGTTGACTTTCCTGTTGACCAAACTTTGACCGAACATATCTAGAGCTCCCGATGTCCGTTTGTCACGTTCTCACAGTCGATGGAAAGCTATCAAGATGATCTTCTGCACTGACACCATTTAGGGATATTTATGGAATTTTCAGAAATGATCCCCTGATCAGAGTGCTATCCATTTCTCCACAAACCTGAGTACTAGCTAGACCATATCCCCAGCTACCAACGACATAAAACATGGTCTAATCTATCTTTAAGCTCCATGACATATCTATGGTGCTGCTTAGATCTAAAAGGAGAAAAAATTTGGATACCAACAGGTGCTAGGGTAAAGCTACTTATAGATCCCACATACTAATGAGGAGAAAGCGCATTTGAAAGCAACATGAGGTAGGTGAGAGCAAGGATTAGGATAGAAGAAGTGCCTTTGACATGGGTTACACGTATGGAAGAGTATCCTATTAGGTTGGATTGGTTGTGTGCCAGAAGGTTGGAGGTGTTTTTGTGCAAGTTGGGTGCACAAGTGAAGGTGCTGAAGATGGGGTTTGTTTGAAAAAGCTGCATTAAATGATCAAAGTATGGTGGTAGGTAAAGTAGAATTTAATGTTAAGAAAAGATAAAAATTATAAGTAGAGGGTCGGGGCACTCTCATTTTTACTTTACAAAATAGAATAGTTGGAGATATAAACGAGTTAGAAAAACTAGGGCTTTTAGACTCGATCAAGTGAAGGAAGATCTGTGAGATTGAAGTAGTCAGTTTGAGATTGTGAACCAAAAGGAAGGGGTTACACAGGCATTGAAAGAGTTGAAGAGGTGCTGTCTTGTGAAGATTTTATCTTAGTTAGGGTTCGAAAAACTAGGGCATGGGTTTAGAAGATTTATATCATGGATTTGAGATCGAAGGATTGGAGGAAGTAAAACAGAGTAACAAGGAGAGAATTGGAGTAATAAAAATACCCTAACCATGGCACCCAAGAAAGGAAAGGGAAAATCCAAGGCTAAATAACTAGATCTCGTGGTAGACACAACTGAAGAATGGTATGCAGAGATGCAATATCCAGATGGGGTGATGATGGGGAAGGAATGGGAATCCCACTTGAGAAGTGTACCTGTTAGTGACTATAATCACCACATGAAAATGATAGAAAAGGAAATGGTGTTGGAATTAGTATGATCCACCAAAAAATGAACACATGAGGGTTTGCCTATATACCACAATGACATGAAGGTTAAAATGGAGAATGTAGGGCTTCTGCAACTCAATGAGTTGCCTTATTTTGGAAATTCATAATGCATGTACCAATGGTTGATGTCACGGGTGCATGAAGATTGCTGTACGATGGAAAAGTGACATATGAGCATGGGAATCTACAAGTAAATCTTCCTTATACCCAACCTCCTTAGGTCATGCCGAGATGACCGGTGAATGTGGAATATATATGGATATAGACAAACTTGTGGGGCAATATTATATCCTCAATACTCAATAATGGAATCTGCAAATCTAAGGTGAAGAAGGCCCTCTTGACCTGAATTGATATAATAGTTGTTCAGAGGCTCCAATCAATGTCAAGCTCTACTGAGATCCTGTGGGAGCTTCTTGTATATTTCCAGACAAGGTCACAAAAAATGGTGATGGGAGGTGTAGCGGACTCTCCATGGTTTTATGGACGATTCTCTGGTCTAGTCCTAAAATCCTTAGCTTGATTGGCTACTATGTTTAATAAGGAGAATTGTGTAATAATAGCTGGTGGAAGTGGTGAGGACCTAAATACTAGTGTTTGTAAACCAACATCAATGTTTGATTGATTAGTAGGCCCATTGGGTTGTGGGACCAATTTATCACAAACGTAAGTTTGTGGTTGTGTCAAACCTCCTATGGTCATGTGAATAGTTAATCCTTCCTTCCGATTATCCAATAATCATATTCCTTTTCAGCCTCTATGTTTAGAACTAGAAGTTGTGTAATTTTCTCAGAATACCTTACAGGTGTTCTGACAACTTGAATGTGTAAGCTAGTATCTATGTCAATGAGGAGGTCTCCTGTATTAGGTTATGGAACTAAAGGATCGCAACCAAATACTTATTCTCTTTCGAGTCCTTGTACAGTCATATAGATATCCTATCAAGGTAGTCTACAGTTAGGATGATTTGACCAAAATGTGTGTGCCTTGTCATCTTCAATATTTAACTCTCTCAGTTGTTAACTAATTTCTTGTAGGTTTGTTGTTTCTCGAAAGACCTATATCCTAAGGTCTTGATCTATATCAGCTAGTGTTGTGGGGAGATTTGGTTGAGGGACTATTGGTTCAAATATGTATTCTATGGGCTCTCTAGGTCCCATGATTGTCATACAAAATGATTCAACTTTTAACTAAAAATAATAAACTAATAATGAAAGTTGTATCTACACTATGCATGTATTCTTTTTTTTTTGTATTTTCAATGAAGTATTTTAACAAAATTAAAAGAGTAGCTATTCTAATATATTTAGAAAATGGACAACTAATCTAGTAACTGAATTAAAAAAAACAAAGTAGCCTGGTGTGGCTATTTACCTATGCAGTTGTGAATTATCCTAAATATCTAAGCAACTAATTGTTATAAATTAAAAGACTCTCAATCCTACCTCAGAAGTGAGGAATGAATCACAGTTTCTCATAAACTATCAATCCCCATAGCTTCCCTGGTGATATCGAGAGCGAGATTTGACTAAAATAAAATAATTTACTACACTATTTGATACATTGTAACTAGAACTTTGATAGCTCAAACTCGGATTTTATAGAACAGTGGTAAATCTAGTTGTGTGTGACTTCATCCCCTCAGTGTGATCTCCTTATTCCTTCGTGTTCTCTTGAATCCAGAAAAGAATGTATATGATAGCATCAGTAGAATAAGGCACTCAAACAATGATAGCTTTGGATATAGATTGAATACAATGTGAGTAAGAGAGAGGTAGTGCAAGTGAACAGAGCTTGACTATGTAATTCCTAGAGCTTGACTATGTAATTCCTAGCGGGATTTATTGCGAGGAATACAACAAAAATGCGCCAAGAGTTTTAGAAACTATCTTTTGTGACTAAACAAAACCTGCAACTCTAAATGGATTCCAATCTAAGAATGAAACTATTTTATTCTAAACTGACTTGCATGGAACAGCAATGAAGCAAGATTGAAACAAGAAGATCGAATGACCTCTAAACAGCACAAGAAAACCAACAATGGATGCAAAACATGAAACTATTGGAATTCTAAGCAAGAAACTCAAAAGACTGAATGATTAAATAGAGAAGGAGAGGGGCCATTTGTTTGAAAACAAGCTGGCTATTTATAGCAAATGCATTCACTAGAAGTTAACTTGGAATGGAACTCTTTTACCATTAAACAAAGTGAAAACACTATTCACAGGGAAGCCAAAACATAAATGGAAAGCAAAGTAGCTGAAAAAAGAATGGATAGAAATTGAAATTTTATGTTTGACGCGATCGTTGGAACTTTTTGGAAAACGCGCACAGGACTGCCACCCTGTGCAGTGTAGCGGTTACGAGACCGCCACCCTATCCTGAGTGGCGGTCACGGGACCGCCGCCTAGGTAGGGCAGCATTCTTGTCACTTAAGACCAAAATGTAAGAAAAAAGGGGGGCAGAGGGTAGAACAAAGCATGTGGAGGCTGGGTGAGGCATACATGATACAAACGTATACTTGGCAAGATTTTCTGGATCCTGAACACCTTGCGAGGAGACCTGTATCATCATTGGGGCATGTGTAACATCTTTTTGGTGGTGCAGTACCCTGCAATTTTGGGTACGTACATATTTCCCCCTTGGAGAAGCAATCTTAGCCATGAAGAGGCGTAAAATGGTGGATCCGAGTATGGTGGTCCCGAAATGGGGAGTTAGGGGTTATACCTGACACACCTGTGTGTCGGAAAGTCACCATCCAAACTCCTACTATCTACAAAATGAAAAAGGGGACTCAAGTGTAGATAGATAAAATAGATTGAGAAATAAAACTAAATTGATATGAAATGAGGACTTACCATCTATGCGGGGTTGTAGAACTTACCTTTGTTGACACTCCAACCCTGCGAAAGACATTCAAAATCAATTTTAGAAAGCTATATATATATAAAATAGAACTCATTTTACTATTCATTTACGTGGATTGATTTGATAGTTTTTGAGCTCTGGGACCCACGGTGACATGGTTTGAACGAGAGTATAGTCAAAACATTCATGGTGAGATAGTGATCATGCCTCTGAGAGCGGAACATCGACCCGCGAAGTCTCAGGTTAGTTCTTCTCAATTTATTGTTTTTGAACCTAAAATGTAGAAATGATAAAATCTTTGTCTTAGGGGAGGTTATTTTTGAAAATGCTAGTTTTAAATGAGTCTGATAGGGGGGCGCCCATAGGGTAGGTCTTTATTTTAGCTTAAAATGGTGTTTTTGTGCATTTTTAATGCATTTTTAGGGCTTGCAAGCCATTCGCGGGTTCGGGACAGGACCACCGCCCTAGAAGGTGGCAATTATGGGACCGCCACCTTAGAAAGCGACGGTTACAGACCTGCTGCTCTGCACAGGGTGGTAGTTCACAACAAAATGCAAAAAAAGATGCTTTATTTACTTGTTTTTGCATTTTTAGCATTTTTACATGTTTTTGCTAGCTTTTCCAATCAAATTTTGTTACTTACTCTTTTTCTTTGTTTTTGGGTGTATGCAGAAGGAGGAGGAGTACATCAGATGGAGCTGAGAGAGGGAGTGTGATTGGCTCCAACAGTGTTAGAGGCACTAACCCAGACAGAGTGAGATACTCTTCAGAGGGCTGGCATTTGGAGGATTGCACAGGTCCCTCACGTTGCACCTGCTAGTCACATATTATGTGACTTATTTTCATACTGGGATGTGGATCAAAACACTTTCTGATTTCTAGAGTTAGGGGTGAGTGGACCATCACCCTGGAGGATGTTTACCGTATACTGGGGGTTCCAATCCTTGGGAGGTGGCTGTCTCTTAAGACAACAGTGTCGAGATCTCAGGTGGTTTAGTGGGCCACTTATATGGGGGATGCCATTGTTTCCATGGGGTCGAAGAAGGGGGTGAAGGTCTGCTCCATTGTTGAGTCAGATATTCCTGTGCTCCGCAAGGCTATCATGGGCATCCTTGCTTCGAGATTGATTGGGGACAAGGGAGGGGACACTCTCTTATATTGCTGTAGGCTCCCATCATTGCACAGATTGAGGGCCATGGATGTGTTTACGCTTGGGGAGTAGACATCCTTGGGACCACCTACCATGATTTATATAGGGTGGTCAGACTATAGGGACAGTCACTGAGCCACCCAACTCTTGTCATGAGTTGGGTGTATGAGCACATCACTCCGTATGGGAGAGGTGTAGAGGCAGAGGATCCTGGGGCCGTCAGGGCAGCGAGGTGGATAGGGATGACCATTCTTAGAGTGCCTCACCAGCCAGTGGCCTCTTTGACTACTACAGACATGGAGGATACTCCTTATCAGGCCATGGTAGGGTTATGGGGAGAGGATACTGTTACATTGATTGCTTGCCACACTACCAGTCAGTTGGTAGATAGGACGGGGAAGTTGGAGATCCACCCCTTTGATAGAGTACCACAGTAGTTCAGCCTTCCATACATCAACATGTTCCCTCTAGCGGGGCCAGTGTATAGATCTGTTCACGAGGCTTGAGGAGGTCCTAGAGCCCTGGGGTTGGACTACTGTTACTCCTGGTGTTCCCATCGTAGCTAGGAGGGTGGTTCATGCTCAAGGGGTAGCCAGTGCTCCTCGGGCACCTTTACTTCAGATTGCCACTAGTCCTTCCCATAGCAGAGATGAGGCCTATTGACGTGGACTCCGAGTCTGAGGAGTTCACTGGGGGAGAGATAGAGGAGATAGAGACTGGAGTTGGATGGGACAGGTGAGGAGGATGACAGTGATTCTGAGTGGCATGATACTCAGGATATCTTGCGGGCCCAAGAAGATGGAGCGGAGTGCAGAGAAGGTGACTTTGATTTCAGAGGAGTTTCCTTCTCAGGATTTAGGGGGAGATGGTGAGTCCATGGCAGGCCATTTCACATTGCTCTAGATGTGGGAGAGGGATGACAGTCAGTGGCAGTGTCAGTGGCAGGCACAGATCCTAGAGATCCTACCTAGAGGCCTGGAGATCTGAGTGAGTTACTACTCTTTTCTTGACTTTGCTTTAGTTAGAATTTTTTAGTTGTTATTTCCTTTTGTTGTTTCGTTTATCTTTGGTTTTATTTTGGACAACTTTCTAACTTGCGTGTTTCTCCTTTCTATTTGTAGTGACTGCTGAGGGATGGTGAGACTTGATTCACCAGGTGTGTGCCGACACTCTATTGCTCCCTTCTGATGGTACTCGGGCTGAGCTCACTGAGGACATTGGGGAGCCCTCAGCAGCTGGTCGACACATAGATGTCTTTCCCCCTGTCTGGAAGGTGACAAAGATCATTACCTCCCTTTGCACTGAGCTGGTTGGATATAGGACTATTGAGCACTTGATGAGGAGGACTCACTCTCATAGTGAGACCACAACTACTGGCTGTGATCATGAGCCCTCCATCCATTCAGAGCATCGTCACAGCAGGAGTCCTAGGTGTGGTCATACACCCTTCTGAGGGATCTCACAGAGATTGAGAGATCATAGTGTCTTTTTGTAGCGACCTTTGGTCATATATTTGTATGTTTGTTTTGTATTTTGTAGGCTCATTGAGAATTTTGACCATGCCTTAGTGCATGATGGCATTGTACATGAAACACCATATATATATATATATATATATATATATATATATATATATATATATCTTTTTGGATCTAGACTCTCGGTGCCTAGAATTTTGTGACTTGTTTCCAAATGTATGCTAGATGTTTTTAGAGTATTTGTTTTCATGCTTTTAAGAATGTATGTGATGGATGACAAATGATAGTAAATAGAATGTTTTACTTTGTATGTTTTTGTAATGTTGATATGTGATGACGAACACATTGTAGTATTGAACTTTTGACCTCTTTGGGTAATGTCTGTGATTTCTTCTTATGTTGGCAAAATGTGATGAATGTATAGTGATAAAGAGATGAACTTACCCCATTCCCAACTCCAGCAACTAGTAAGATGTGAGGGCTCTACACCAAGAGTTGGGAAGGGCACAAATTGTATGAGTTTGAATGAATGGAATGATGAGAGATGGACAAACCAGTGATTAGAAACCAAACTTAGACCTACACACTTACCCTACTCAGAACTACCACCAAGCTCAGTAAGGCCACTTAATTTTTAGTTTATCTAGACTTAGATTTACAAATGGAAACCTGAAAAAATATGGTTTTGAGGATTTGATCTCTTTAGGATTTGGACATTTGTTTTCACTTAATATAACTTTGATTTGTATTTCTAGAATACCAAGATTTGTTAATTTGTGTGAATGGACCCCCCACACCCTGCCTCATGCCACTAGTAAGAAGCATGGGTTTGTCACCAAAGGCAGGATATAGGTGAGTAAGGGCACTTCTTTCCTTTCCCAACCTCACATCACCAGTAAGAGATGTGGGCTTATCACCGAAGGTTGGTGGGGCAAAGAAGTGTGTAAAATAAAAAATATTCTGTTTGCTTGGCACTTTTGATTCTATTTGATTTTGACATTTCTGATCTATGACTTTGGGATATCCTTTCTTTCAAAGAGACTTAAGAGGGATAGATGTGACACCAAGAAGCTTCTAGAACAGACCGTAGGTAAGGACAACTTCACCTAGTAGAAAGAAAGAGCAAAACCAAGTATGCAGGCCTTGGTATGGTTTTCGTCAATACTTGTTTGTCAAACTTGATGAGAAGATTTGAAATTACTTGATGATGTTTGAAGAGATGTGATTTGAATGCTTTTTCCAATATTTTCAGAAATTTGTAATAGATTGCTTAAGAGTAAGTTCCTTGACTACAATTTTTACAAAATGAGTGGACAAAATGAAACAGCAAGATGACTAATGCAATGTAGGTAGCTATAATGTACAAGTGGTGATTCTGATGTCTCATGCGTAAAACCATTTAAGATGCAAGGAATTGATAGTTTCATTGAATTCCTCACCTTCTAGTGTGCATAAGAGATACACACCATTTCCATAGTCTTTCATGACTCGGTATGGGCCCAACCACTTGGGCCAAGACTTCCTTCCTTCATTGGTTTTCTTATCAATCCGGATGTCTAGTCTTAGAACTAGATCTCCCTCATATATTTCTCACTCATAGAATTTTTTGTTATACTGCCAGCACATCCAGTCAGCATAGGCTCTATGCCATTGTTTGGTGTTTAGCCTGGCCTCATCAAGGTTTTCTAATTGAGAGAGGCGTGCCTCCCTTTAAGCTTCTTCATCCAAAATCCCTTGTAATGAGATGCGGAGACTGGGTATTTCAACCTCAAGTGGGAGAACTGCTTCTGCCCTGAATACCAATGAGAAAGGGGTTGCTCCTGTTGGTGTTCTTATTGAGGTTCGATGGGCCCACAAGGATGGATATAGTTTTAAATGCCAATCTCACTTGTTCTCCTTGACTGTTTTGAGGAGAATAGGCTTTAATGTTTTGTTTGTTGCTTCGGTTTGCCCATTGGCTTGAGGGTAGTAAAGAGAGGCCGTGTGATGGTTTATTTTGAATTTGTCTACATAACTCACGGACCTCATCATTTTTAAAGGATGTGCCATTATCTGAGATAATGACTTGTGGGACACCATACCTGCAAATGATTTGGTTCAGAATGAATTTGGAAATTACTGAACCTGGTACGGTGGTGAGAGGCATGGCCTCTACCCATTTGGTAAAATATTCTCGTGGCTTGTAATTATAAAATTATGGCCATCGGTTGATGAGGGAGAGAATTTCCCTATCAAGTCTAGACCCCATATGGAGAAGGGCCACGGGGTTGCTATTGGTTGCAGGGATTGTGCTGGCATGTGAATCTCGTGAGAGAATTCTTGGCATTTGTGGCACTTACGTACAAACTCTACTGCGTCATGTTTGAGAGTGGGCCAAAAATAGCCCATCCGATGTATTTTGCAAGCAGTGGCATGACCACCAAAGTGGCCTCCACATATCCCACTATGGGATTCATAAAGAATCTTCTTGGATTCTTTTGTGTCGACATCTTAGAATCATGCCATCGAAGGCTTTACGATAGATTACTTGTTCTAAAACAACATATTTAGCGGTGATAATGCGTAACTGCCTTCTTTGTTGTGATGTGGCACTTTCCAGGTATGTGTGGTCCATGATAAAATTGATGATATTAGTGTACCAGGGACATGTAGAGATGGGGGGCCTGGTTTTGACAAAGTATATACACTCATCAGGAAAGTCCAAATTTACCAAATCACCTCCATCTAGTGGATTGTCAACTAACCAGTCTATAATGATTTGTCCCTTAATGGATTTTTTGGTTTACAAATGTTAACTCAAATTCACCCATTAAGGTTATGAAACACCCAACCTTTTTAGATAAAGACCCTTGCGTGAGGAATGTTTGTAAATGATCTGTCTTTACAATGACCCTTGTTTCTTGGTTTAACATGTAATGTCTTAAACGTTTTATTGTAAAGACTATGGCCAGGCATTCTCTCTCTGCCTATGTATAATGTGTTTCATAATCGAGCAACGTTTGGCTAATGAAATAGACCACACGTTCTCGCTTATCATTGTCTTCTTGAGCCAGCATGTAGGCTAGCGAGACATGAGTGGCTCGTGAGTATAGGATCAAAGGGTGGTCTAGTTTGGGAGGCATTAACATGGGTGGAGACAACAAGAAGTGTTTAACTACTTCAAAGGCCTTGTTGCATTCTTTAGTCCAATCAATGCTATAATATTTCTTTAATATATTGTTGATTGGATGAATGGAAAAACTTAAATCTGGGATGAACCTTCGGATTGCACTGAGTTTCCCAAGAAATGACCTGATTCCAGACTCGTCCGATGGTGGAATCATTTTGAGAACATCCCAGATATTGGTTGGATCAACATCAATCCCTCATGAAGATATAATGTAGCCCAGAATTTTGCCTCCTGTCACACCAAACATGCACTTCTCTGGGTTTAATGTGATGCTATATTCAATTAATCATGAGAGGATGATACTGAGTACTTTTGGATGATCACAATGCTTCTTGGCCTTGGCCAATAATTCATCCACATAGGATTCCATAATTTTATGGATAAGATCATGGAATATGTATGTCATTGCCCGCTGATACGTAGCACCAGCATTCTTAAGACCGAATGGCATGACAGCGTAGCAATAAGTTCCCCAGGGAGTTATGAATGTAGTTTTGGCTTGATCCTGTTCAGATATTTTAATCTGATTATACCCTGAGAACCCATCCATGAGGGAAAACATTTCAAATCTAGCTGTTGCATCAACAATAATGTCAATGGATGGTAACGGGAAGTCATCCTTGGGACAAGCTTTGTTAATATCCTGAAAATCTATGCAAATGTGTATCTTCCCATTCTTTTTTAGAACAGGGATGATATTAGATACCCATTGTGAATAGTCAATGGGTTTGATGAATCCCACTTGGAGAAGTTTTATTACTTCCTCTTTTACCATGAGAGCCACTTTTGGCTTCATTGGTCTTGACTTTTGTTTAATTGGTTTTGCATCTGGTTTAGTGACAAGGTTATGTACCATGATGTGTGGTGCAATGAACATCATTTCTTTATAGTTAAATGTGAAAGCCTTTTGATGTTCTTTGAGGATTTGGGTGTGTATTTCTATCTCCTTCGAAGTTAACGAGGATCCCAACTTCAAAAATTTTGGTTCTTCCTCCATTCTGATGTTTATGTCAATGGTTTCTTCTATTAAAGAAGTGTTACCTTCTTCAAATTCAGGTGGGGCTGGAGGTAGTTCCAAGCTTTCTCTGTCTTCTACCTCGTAGATATCAAGATCCTTTTGTGGAGGAGACTCTATCATGGGATTTCCAAAGTAGGAAGAGGAATGTGGTATTAGGGAAAGATCCACTATGCAGTAAGCAAGGTGTAGCTCTGAATAGGCATTTAGATATTCGAGAGTGACTCTATCATCATCAAAGTGATCCATGATAGAAAAATCATCCTCAGCTTCTCCATGAGTCAAAAGTGGGTTTGTTGGTATTTTACACACTAATGGTTTAGTATGAAGTGATACTGTGAAATTTGTATCTTCCAACTCACTGTTTGGAGTGAAATGGGAAGCTGAGGTTACTATTGAATCTACAAGAAGGTTCTACTCTCGTGGGATTGCTTCAATTGATATGAAGTTGAATCCCTTGCTTAGATCTAATACCACTGTTTTATAGAGTTGTAAATGTTCAGCCCTAGTTTCATATACCTCAGAGACTTGGTTTGTAACTAGTTGCGAGTCTCCTTGCACTCTAATGTTATTTACACCCATTCTTTTGGCTAGGATGAGGCCAAGGAGGAGAGCTTCGTACTCAGCCCTGTTGTTTTTTACATTCAAAGTTTAATTTAAAGGAAAAAGGTAGGATCTTTCCCTCAGGTGAAGTAAAGATCACTCCTGCCCTAGCTCCAAAGGGACATCTAGCTCCATCGAAGTGAAGAGTCCAATATTTTCTTAGGAAAACTGGATGTTGGGATATTCAGTCGTATCTTTTTCTTCTACTTTAGTTACTTCTACCATGAAAACTTCATCTAATGGAAGAGAAGCAATTCCTAGGGTGTATCCCATACCCATAGAATCAAATGGTAGGAGAATAGGTAAATCTTTCTCTAGCAACTCAACAATTTTTGCGGTAGTCCCTAATGACACTGTTTCTATGACATTGGCCTCATTTTTGAGTGCTGGAATGTCCTCGGCCAGATTTGTAATTTCCAATTCTATGGTGGGTATCAACTTCTCTTTTGGTTTTGAATTAATTGGTTTGGTAAGTTGATTTTTTGGGAGTTCAAACTCGGAGTGAATGCCTGGTCTTTTCTTCAAATCAGCTAGGTGTATATCAAAGGGTTTTGGGTCACCTTGTGCCACAAATATTTTACCTAAGTGTAGAAATCTTATTTCTTGGAATAACATGGAAGGGATTGCCTTCATGCAGTGTATCCATGGCCGACTGAGGATCATATTATAGTTGGTTTATTGATCTATAATATAAAATTCGGTGAGGACCGTCTTGGGTCCTAAAGTGACTGGTAAAACTATGGTTCCAATTGAAGTGGCCTTGAGGCTATCATATCCTCTTAGCGTATTTCGTGTTGTGGAACAGTTTGTCTCTCCATATCCTAAATTTTGAAGAAAAGTGAAGGGGACTATGTTAACTGCTGCCCCATCATCAATCATTGCAAGTTTAACATAATTATTGTAAACCCATACTTGTAAATGTAAAGGTTGGGTCGCCTCTTTGTGCAATTTCAGCATCTGTTGGCATTTTGTTTATATCAAATATAAACTCAGTATCCCTATCTGGCTGCCCTGGAGGGTAGACTTCAAAGTCTACATGGTTTACTTGCATTTCTAGAGGAGGAGTGATGTTGATTAAATGACCAAGGCCTAATGCTTCTAAGAGGGCAGCCCTATGGGTGGGAGAGTTCTTTAACAAATCCAAAAAGGAGATGTGAGAGAAGGTTTTAGTTAAGTCATTAATTAAATCATAGGCGCCTATGGGTTTTACCAACATTTGTTGAATGTTGTCTAGTTCCAATGGATAACTTGGAGTTGGTTGAGAAGAATAATCCCATGTTCTTGTTATGGTTTCTACAGGTAGCTCGCTGTCTAACTCCACTAGACCAACTATCTTAGTTTGGGGTTGAGTTCCTAGTTGGGGTGCGACTAGTGGATTTGATGAAGTTGAAGCTTCATGATCATTGTTTCTTGTTATAACACCCTTGTTTGTTCTGCTAGGATCTAGCATGTTATTGTTAGAATGGTTTGGGAGTGGATCATTAAAGATCTTGAGGGGTGCATTTTGAGGGGAAACTACCCCTGTATAAGTGTTTGGTGTGGGTACTATAGAATTCACTAAAAATATATCTATAAAGAGTTGTTTTTGATCTTCTAGAAAATGCTGCATGAATTTATTGTAGTCATGACAAGTCCTAGTATCATGGCCTTGAATCTTGTGGAAACCACAATACAAATTGGGATTATAATTTTGAGGCTGTTGATTTAACACCTGTTGTGGCCCAAAATTTTGATAAGGTTGTTGGTTGTTAGAGTTAAAATTTTGAGGTTGTTGCCTTTGGTTTTGACTCTGATATCTAGTTGGGTTTCAATTTGGACCTTGTGTTTGGATTTGTCATCGTCGTCATCGTCGTCATTGTTGTTGTTGCTATTGTGGTCGTGGTGGACGATTAAAATCCACTGCATTGATTGTTGGAGTAAAATTGTTATTTCGCTGATTATTAACGGGTGGTGAAATGTTTACAACATTTTCTCTTTTAGTTTGGTTGGTTACTCCATCTATTGTAACTCCACAGTTCTTGTTAAGGATCTTAGGTCCTTGATTAGCATTCTCGGTATTAGGATAGGACGTGGTGTTTTGATTGGGAGTGGTTAATTTCCCATTTGTCACATATGTCTTACGACCACTATCTATCGCTGCTTGGTCGATTCAGAGAGCACTCTTGAGTACTTCATCACAAGTTCTTAGTGGGAACTTCTGGACTTCTTCCTTTGTCTCTCTGTTGAGAGAATGAAGGAATAAATCACATAGTTCTATTTAATCCATGTTTGGAGAACTTTCTAATGAGTAGAGAATCATACGCCATATTTGAATAAAATGAGCAGTAGATTTGTTATGTTCTTTTTTAATATGCAAGAATTCTCTGATTCTTGTTCTCTACAATTTGTTCATATAAAAATATTTGATGAATTCTGACACGAGTTGTTTAAATGAGTGTATCGAGGCTTTAGGTATTCTGTAATACCAATCAAGGGCAATACCCTCTAAGGTCTTAGGGAATATCTTAGCAACAACCCCATCCCAAGGGAATAATTCCCGCATGGATGTGGCATAGGCCTTAATGTGTGCATTTGGATCTCTTTGCCCCTTATATTTGGGTAAACTGGGAAAAGGTCTTAGAAGCATAATACTTCATATGGTGAAATCTAGGGGATCTTTTAAATATTCTGAATAAGTTCCTACCACATAGGCTTTAACCATTGATGGTGCTTGCTGAGGGGGGTAGAGGTGGAATGGGTTGTTGATATGGCATATCATATGTATTTGTAGGGACATAAGGGAATCCTTGTGGTTGAAAAAACATCTCAGGAGAAGAGAATATGTCTCCTTATGGTGATTTTGAATAAATGTTTAAGTAGGGAGGAGCATTGTTTTTGTATGGGTTGTTTGGTGCCAAGCTGGGAGCTATTATATTTTCAACCAGAGTGGTGTTTAAAAATGCGGTCCTAGTTGGTGTTTGCTGTGGGTAATTATATGGGTGTTGAGGAGGCATGCTTAGCGCGCTTGTTCTTGTAAGGAGGTCAACATGACTGGGGTGATGCGGAGGGTTGGGGATTCCTTCTTGCCCAAAAATATGAGTTTTAGTTTGCTTGAGCAAGTTCCAGCCCTCTATCCTTCTCAACCAAGGCTGGAATGACCTCTATTGGTGAAGACACAGTGTTTTGCCTTAATCGTGTTTGTTGTATACCTTGAGGTTGTAAAGGGGTATGATACCCTGCTATGAATTGATCATTACCCTACCAAGCTTCACCAAGGGCATTTCCCACAAGTGTAGGAATGGGGGGTATTTTCTTACAGTAGGGCATCAGATTGTATTTGCAAAATCTGTATAGGTGGGCACATGTTTTGGAAGAATTGTTTTCTTCTAGCATAGCATGCTAAGTATTCCTCATCCAAAAATGGGAGTGGATCTAACTGTCTACTGATCTGTGGTCTGAATAAGACCCGAGGAGATGAAATGGATTCTCCAGTAAATTTCATATTGTTAAAGCTTGAGGGCTCTAGTTGTTGTGTTTGTGCAAGTTGATCCAACTCCTCAATTGAAAACAAAGAACTGGAGCTAGTTCTTTGGGGGGAGTTTGAGACGACAAGTAATTACTTGAATAGTTATCTGCCCATCCAGAAATCGAGGGTGATGGTTGTCTATTTTTTTTACTATAACTTGCTTCAAGACCTGAGAGAGGTCTACCATATGCATTGTATGCTGACATATTTTGGGGGTATATGAATACCCGAAGAATAATGGGAAACAGTGAAGGTGGATGAAAGAAATGAAAATAAAAGGGTAATAATTGTTTGTTTCACATTTGGTCCACTAGTTTTGTATGATGGAAAAGTGACATGCGAGCATGGGAATCTACAAGTAACTCTTCCTCATACCTGACCTCCTGAGGTCATGCTGAGAAGGTTGATGAATGTGGAATATATATGGATACAGAAAAACTAGTGGGGCAATCTTATATCCTCAATACGTAATAATGGAATCTCTGAATCTAAGGTGAAGAAGGCCCTCCTAACTTGAATTGGTGTAATGGATAGTTTGGATATAATAGTTTTTCGGAGGCTCCAATCAATGTTGAGCTCTACTAAGATCCTGTTTATTGGCTATTGGATACGTGGGAAGTGACCTGTGGGAGCTTCATGTATAATTCTAGGCAAGGAACTGAAAAATGGTGATGGGAGCTGTAGTGGACTCTCCGAGGTTTTATGGATAATTCTTTGGTCTAGTCAAAAAATCCTTAGACTGATTGGCTACTATGTTTAATAAGGAGAATTGTGTAATAATATCTGGTGGAAGTGGTGAGGACCTAAATACTAGTATTCGTAAACCAACATCAATGTCTGATTGATTAGTAGGCATGTTAGGTTGTGGGACCTATGGATCACAACTGTAAGTTCGTGGTTGTGTCGAACCTCCTATGGTCATGTGAAGAGTTAATCCCTCCTTCTGATTATCCAATAATCATATGCCTTTTTAGTCTCTATGTTTAGAACTAGAAGTTAAGTAATTTTCTCAGAATACCTTACAGGTATTCTGGAAACTTGAATGCGTAAGCTAGTATCTATGTCAACAAGGAGGTCTCCTATATTAGGTTGTGGAACTAAAGGATCACAACCAAATACTTGTTCTCTTTCGAGTCCTTGTATAGTCATACGGATATCCTATCAAGGAAGTCTATAGTTAGGATTATTTGACCAAAATGTGTACGCCTTTTCGTCTTCAATATTTAACTCTCTCAGTTGTTCACTAATTGCTCGTAGGTTTTTCGTTGCTTGAAAGACCTGTATCCTAAGGTCTTGATCTATATTAGCTAGTGTTATGGGGATATTTGGTTGAGGCACTATTGGTTCAAATATTTATTCTCTAGGCTCTCTAGGTCTCGTGATTGTCATACAAAATGATTCAATTTTTAACTAAAACTAATACACTAATTATGAAAGATGTATCTACACTATGCATGCATTCTTTTATTTTTGTATTTTCAATGAAGTATTTTAATGAAATTAAAATAGAAAATATTCTAATATATTTAGAAAATAGACAACTAATCTAGTAACAGAATTAAAACAAACAAAGTAGCCCGGTGTGGCTATTTACCTGTGCAGTTGTGAATTTATTCTAAATATCTAAGCAACTAATTGTTTTAAATTGAAAGACTCTCGATCCTACCTCAGAAGTGAGGAATGAATCACAGTTTCTCATAAACTATCAATCCCCATAGCTTTGCTAGCGATATCGAGAGCGAGCTTTGACTAAAATAAAATAATTTACTACTCCATTTGATACGTTGTAACTAGAACTTTTATAGCTCAAACCTGAAGTTTATAGAACAGTGGTAAATCTAGTTGTGTGTGACTTCATCCTCTCAGTGTGATATCCTTGTTCCTTCGTGTTCTCTTGAATCTAGAAAAGCATGTATATGATAGCATCAACAGAATAAGGCACTCGAATAATGGAAGCTTTGGATATAGACCGAATACATTGTGAGTAAGAGAGAGATAGTACAAATGAACAGAGCTTGACTATGCAATTCGTAGTGGGAATTATTGCTGGAATATAACACAAATGCACCGAGAGTTTTAGAAACTATCTTTTATGATTAAACAAAACCTGTAACTCTAAATGGATTTCAATCTAAGAATGAAACTATTTTATTCTAAACTGACTTGCATGGAAGAGCAATGAAGCAAGATTGAAACAAGAAGATTAAATGACCTCTAAACAGTAAAGGAAGACAAACAATGGATGCAAAACATGAAACTATTGGAATTCTAAGTAAGAAACTCAAAAGACTAAATGATTAAACAAAGAAGGAGATGGGCCATTTGCTTGAAAACAAGCTGGCTATTTATAGCAAATGCATTCACTAGAAGGTAACTTGGAATGGAACTCTTTTACCATCAAACAAAGTGAAAACACTATTCACAGGGTGGCCTAAACATAAATGCAAAGTAAAGTAGCTGAAAAAAGTGAATAGAAATTGAAATTCTATGTTTGACGTGATTTTTGGAACTTTCTAGAAAACACGTATAGGACCACCGCCCAGGCAGGGTGGCGGTCTCATCACTTAAGAGAAAAATACAAGAAAAAAGTGGGGCAGAGGGTAGAATTAAGCATGTGGAGGCCGGGTGAGGCATACAGGATACAAACATATACTTGGTGAGCTTTTGTAGATCCTAAACACCTTTCAAGGAGAACTGTATCATCATTGAGGCATGTGTAATCTCTTTCTGGCGGTGCAGTACCCTATAATTTTGGGTACGCACAATTACTTCCATTTTTCTGGACGTAAGATGCACGTGACTCCCCAGTTAATTTCACAATTTACAGGCCTCATATGTGAGGGAGATAGCCTAGAAGATGACCTTGGTGATAAGGAAACCATCCAATAAACCATCACCAAGTATGCCTATAAAAAAGGGTCATGGTATTATGACGACATCAAGGACCCCGTAATGAAAATGGCCGCGCATCTGGTGATTAAGTTAAATGGCCAGGAAAGATGAACACAGGCCAATAAACCTTGGCTACACATCTGTAGGAAGATTGCAAATGGAACTATATACAACCTATATGCATACATCGCTGAAGAAATTGTCAATTATGCGAAGGAAGGGGACAAGATCCTCTTCAGCAATGTCTTGCTCACCATTGTATTCGCGGACATTGGAGTGCCCAACACCTCAGAAAAGTTCATGTTGGAGTACCCAGCTAAGGATCCTTTTCCCATGAAGAGGTTTAAAAAATATTTTTGTGATACAATTACAGTACCCCACAAGGCGCAACAGGAAAAATGGTACACGCACCTCAGGAATGCATCCAGGGAAAAGTGGAGAATCCCTAAACAACTCCTAGTAGCTATTGAGGGAGAAGTTGAATTAGCAGTTTATCAACACTACTACCTGGGTAGGTTCTAGATGATAGGGGATTCATGGAGCCCTTGGTGAAAGCTCCCCTTTACATTTATTGCTCAATACTTCCATGCAGGGGTGTGAACAGGTTTAAAGAGTCAAAGAAGCTAAGACTTGAACTGGGTAGTCTAGACTAGGAACATAGGGAGATGAGGAAGAAGCTGAATTACCCTGGTGGTAAGTGCACGTACGTGGAGAAGTATGTCTCACACAAGATTCAAATGACAAGGCTGATGACGTTACCCATCGCTGGAGGATCAGCGATGCGCATGTACTTACACATAAGGCCGAAGTTCAAGAAGGGTGCATAGCTGGAGAATTAAGTCTCCATACATGAAGATCCCTTGGGTAAGAAGGGGCCCATATCAAAGAAGATAGGAAGAGACAGAGAAGCACCAAGTGTGTTGACTACCTAGACAGTGAGTATGCCATCCACGAGCGCTAAACCCAACACTTACATATAGAGAAAGAAGTCTCTATTGAAGGAGAAGATGCCAGAGGTAGAGGCACCTAGGCAATCCATCTCTAACAAATAATCAGCTGAGGAAGAAGATAAGGACATATACCCTGATCAGGAGCCACCTCTCAAGAAGAAGTAGAGGGTGGATGAGGAAGCTGACTCGGAGGTGACAAAAAACTTGGAAAAATACATGGGTGGAAGAGGGGATGAAAGTGAAGAAGATGGTAGAAGAGAAGAGGAAGAAACAGAGAAAGACCAAGAGCCCCGTGTGGTTAGCATCTACGACTCAGAAGAGGAGAGTGAAGATGAGAAGTAGGAGTTTTTATTCACATGGTGCAAGGGCACACAAGATGAGGAGGATGCCAAAGACATGGAGGAAGAGGAGATTGCCAGGAAAAAGGAGGGAGCCATAAGTTTTACAAAGGAGCAGATCATGGAGGTGGTAGAGAGATAAGCATAGATAATGCTCAAGGTCTTGGTAGACCAAGATTTGGAGCACAACGAGGACATAGTGCTGAAGGAGGGGAAGGAGGAGAACATTGGAAAATGACATGATAGCCTAGGAGGCCCCACTATGACAGTAAGCTTCCCTAAAGGCATACGCTCAGGCAGAAGAACTCTTAATACAAAACAAAGACCTGTAATGAGATATGTTGATGACATAAGGAAGGTGTTATGCATGTGATTCTAGAGCATCGTACCCATGGAAAGGCTCATAGCCATGGGGTCTTTTGAGAAGGATGACACGTACCCTCAGACCAAGAAGATTCTCTCTTGGGTGTTTGAGTCTCACGTTGATGAGCCAAAATTTGAAGTCTTCCATGAAGTTCTCCTCACACTACCAGAATCTAAAGGGGTCAATCCCTTAGTGAATGCTCAAGAGCTCTTGGATGAGAAAGTGTGCAATGCACTGAATAAGTTCACATTCATGACTGAGGCTATATTATTCACGTGCAATGATAGGATTAGAATGTTGGAGGTGAAATTAGGGAAGGAGGAAGAACTGACAGAGAATGCCAAAAATTTGAAATAGGAAGAACTGATCAACGCATAGTTAAGGCATGAGTTAAGGGAAGAGAAAGTAAAGGTATAGGAAGGTTATAAAAAGATGGAGTCTATCAAAGTGTCATCCTCCTGAAGCACCTGGACTTAGTGTCGCCCGCACAAAAATACTCATCCCTCCTGGAGTGTATAGAATATCTAATGCATGTCCTCACCATGGAGATACGACCCTTGGCCCTAGAATATACTGAAGAAGTGGCCACGCACTTGAAAGAGGAAGACCAGTTGAAGGTGGTAGTTATCGTTACCGAGTACAACCAAGTACTTGTGGAGGTTAAGGTTGTCGTCTAGTATGCAGAAGCCGCATATGATACATGCGCGGATAGAGATAAGGTAGTGAGATCCTTGGTTGCCACACTTTAGACGGAACTAAAAGAATTCCATGAAAAGAACAAGGGGAACATGGCTGAGATAGATAAGGTTCTAGCCAAAGTAGAGAAGAAATCAGAGGTAATTGAGGCCTTAAGGAGCTCAATTAAGGCTCGGCTAAAGGAACTATACCTCCAGATCACTAAAAGGATGGAAAAACTTGAGGACTTGGGAAAAGAGATGGAGTAGATTGTGGGCATTTTGGGCACCTAGGGAGCTGGCTTGAGTTTTCATGAAGTGAGCACCCTGGTGGGAGACCTCTGATAGAACGCACAGGGTGAGGTTGAAGTGTGGAATAAGCTAGAGGCAGGCCTCTAGAAATATTTTCCTAGCTTGTTGAGTTGATGTCCCCCCCCATTATTCATTCTTTTCTCTAATTCTTTCATTCCTTATTCTTTTCTTTGTAAAGTATAAGGCTATTCATTAGTTCCCTGGACAACTACATCTTGGTTAAGTTTTTTTGAGATAGGAGACCAGGTGTAGTGTGGGGTGATGTTGGACCCCTGTAATATTAACCAAGTATGAAGGCGCATGGGTGCACAGGGTCCCAATTATGAAAAGGAACGCAAGGAAAAAGTGCATGATAGAAAGAGTTAAGGAAGTACATAGCTCACATGACACGTGAAAGGAGGCTTAGGACTTCATCAATTTGGGCACCCAAGGTAGAACACGTGAAAAGTGTGATCAGTTACATGTAGATAAGATGCCAGCCTGATGATAGGTTGGCCCAGGAAAGAGCATGCCCTAGATGGAATATTCTAAAAGATCATCATGCGATAGAGTGGAAAGCTCAGGCCTAAGGAGCATTCTCGCATAAAAGACCACATTCGACACTTGGTGCCGGATCTGAGGGCACTAGAAGGTGAGTTAGTAGCACAGGAGAATTATAAATACAAGTGCCTGCAAAGTAAAGAAGGGGGGATAAAATATCTAGAAGTACAAGGTATAGCGGGTTAGAGAGTGAGTGGAGCTCTGCAGAATTACTGCAAGGGGATATTTGTATTCAAGAATGAATGCAATAAGCATGGAGTTGTAATTTTTCTTTTTCTGTTAGCTTAGTTACGCATGTTTAGTGATATGCATGACTACGGTCTGCTCTCTATGACTCTCTGTAATGAATCAATGAATATAATGAGGTTACCTATTATATATGGACATGGATATCAATGGTTTTAATGCACATCTCTCTCATATGAGTTCTCTTTCCTTTCATGTTATGTATGAATGCTTGTATAATTCTTTCTATCATAATACATGTTCTGGATTCTATTAAAGTACTCAGTCTGAAGTGACTACAAGGATCTAGAGGCCGTTCTGAGCCCTATGGTTCTTGTTTGTCTTAACTTCCCTCCTAAAAACTCTTACACTAATCATAGATTATGCTTCCCGCTAAACTCACATAAAAGAGAGACTCGCTACCTGTTCGTGCCTCGGGTGAGCACTCAACTTCTACTGGGTGATAGGCCAGCATGCATGGGGTTCCTTCCTTTTATAATGGGGGTAAAACTAACTACACTTCACATGCAATTCAACTTCGTTTTGCCCAACGGTTTGATGGGAAATTGAATTTTTTCTTCGTTGAGCTAGAAGTGGGATTTCTTCATTATGGATGCTCTGTTACACGAGAGGAGAGTTTGAAGGTGTCTTCTTGATGGCCTTGGGTAGAGGAATTAATAGAAAATAAATCTTGTTGTTTCACGCATCCATTTGTGATATTTATTCAACTTCTCGTCTCATGGCAATGGAGTTTTCTTTGTTTTCTCCTTCTTCATTCTATGCCTCTCCTTCAGTGTTTGTTCAAATTTCCTTTTGAGACCTATGTGATTTCATGGAGTGGAAGGGAATCACCTCTATGGAAGGTCTGGTTTAAGGTTTAGAAATGGTGGAATTATGGATGAGAATTTATAGAGGAGGAATGGAAATATTTGTGCATGGGAGTGGAAGCAAGTAGAAGCACTAGAAGCAAGTGAAGTGACAGCTAGAATTTTAAATTTTTGAAAATCTTGTAGGGAGAAGGTTGGGTGAATTTTTCATGTCTTGATTTCCTTTACCTTAGGGGATTTAGGGAAATAAAATTCCACTATGGTTAAGCGGACGACACGTGTCCTTGATCTGATGATAAAGAATGGATGTGAAAAAAGCTGCTTTAAAGCAATGAGAGCTTAAAGTCAATCACATGGATGATAAAAATACTCCCCATAGGGGTTGGAAAAAAATTTCCATGTATTTTTTTCCTATCCTTAGGGATGTGAGGGACATCAAATTCCATGGTGGTCCTGGAGCTAACACATGTCCTCGATCTGACGATAGGGAATTTGAGCTCCAAAAATGCATCTGGGGGCTAAACTGTCAAGTCTGAAGACCACCTGAGGGTCCCAGAGGTCACATGGGGGATGGGTGATTTTTTCCATGGTTAGTGAACCTGATCTTAGGGATGTCAAGGACTTGAAATCATTGCCAAGATCCTAGTGCTAACACGTGTCCTCCCAAAAATTGACTAACTTCTGAACTGCCTTCAAGAGGGTAACTTGAAATGATGAAAATTTGAGCTCCCGGTGGAATGTCTTGGTGAAATGTTATATGATCCTGACTAGAAATGGAATTTTGAATCCAATGGTGTGGGTATAATTTATTGATTCATCCATTTGATTTATGAAAAAGTGGATTTTTTATTTGGGACTCCACCTGAGCCTGAGAAAACCTACCTAAAAACCATATGCACCAAGGTGTTGTGGAAAATATGTTTTCCTCATCATGTAGGTATTAGAATCCTCTTTCCCAGGATGCTTTGTTTTATGTCTAACTCCATCTGGAGCTCCCAGAATCTTCTTCTAAAGCCCACCAGTTGGTTTAGGCATGTGTATTACCTAGGCTTGTGAACCCTATTTTTTACTTAGATTGCTCAAATTCTTTCAAAAATTCCCCAAACCTTCAAAAATAATTTCCATGATGCTTAAGGTCTTTAATTCACCTAGATGTTTAGATTTTCAATTTTTTTATGCTCCAAGGGGTTGATCCAGTCCTGGGAAGGCTAGTGATAGCCCTTCCTAATACATCCATAAGATAACATCTTTACAGAACTTCCTAAAATCACCTAGGGGACTGATTTCACTTTCCTAAATCACCTAGTGGGGTGAGATACCATTGTTTGGGGGGGTCACTGGACTAACTGGGTGGACTTGGTGTTCTTAGGAATGGAAAAACATGAAAATTTTGGCACAGGGGTATATTTGTCATGCTTGGAAATTGTCAATTTCCCTCTTGTACATTAGCACAAAAACAACTGGCTCTAGCGTGGGGAAACAACATGGACTGAGTGTAGCAAAGACATGACATGGGAATATAGAATCTCAATTTTAGACCATATAATTTTTTGACCAATGCATTATCCATTGGGCCTTGCAGAGTCATATCTAATTTTGAGAAAGAAGGAATGGAAGAAGGAAACACATACACACACAACAATGAGAAGGAAACACACAACAAAAAGGGGGGAAACCCACCTATAAATCACCTATGGTACAAGGCAAGGGAAAACCCACTTTCAATGATGATATAATTTTAGGTATTACCCACTACGAGAAAATTCCAGCAATGTTCCATCCAAATATGAGAGTACAAAAACATTCTCGCTGCAAGCTCCATGAATCTAGAATGATCCGAGCCATAATGAATCAAACTTTCCATGGCTACCTTTTGGTTCCCTTCTCTTGTCCCATAGTTGGATGAAGTCTCCAACTTTGAATTCCCTCACTTTGTCTTTCTTATTCAATTTTTTATTTACTTTAAACTAGTGCTCTTTGATACGGTCCACCACTCGGGGCCTATTTTCTTCTAGCCTCTCAAGAAAGAGGATCATCTTGTCAATGGAATCCTTGTATTGTCCATGTTCTATTCCTTGTATTAACTTGAGAGATGAAATATCAATTATGATGGGAATTTCTGCTTCGACACCATATAACAGTTGGAATGGTGACATACCTATTGCCTTCTTGGGAGTGATCATGTCCGCCCATAATGCATCATAGAATTTTTTCTGACAATTACTTTAGTTCTTGTCTACAAGCTTGTAGACAATGTTCAAAATGTTCTTGTTGCTTGATTCGGCCAGTACAATTCCCTATGGGTAGTAGTCCAATGAATGAGATAAAGAGATTCCATTTCCATAGTAAAACTCGGTCAACTACCTTGAAGAGAAATAGGTAGCGTTATCTACTACAATCTTTGGTGGTACTCCTAAACGCACTATGATATTCTCCTTGATTAAGTTGCACACTATTTAGGTGTTGGCTTTCTTAACCAGAATGAACTCCCCCCATTTTGTGAAGTAATCTGTTAACATGAGCACATAGGTGTGGCCCACAATTGAGTGAGGATTCAGAACACCAATGAATTCTAGCCCCCATTGCTAAAATGGTTCTTTAATAACAACAGGAATGGGCAGTAATGCACCAATTTTTGGTCATCCAATGAATTGCTGGCATGATTCACATTTGGAAACCCAATCTTGAGTGTTTGCAAAGATGGTAGGCCAATAATACCTTCCTCAGAGGATCTTTTGTGTAGTGACCATTTTTGAAATATTCCCACCACTCGCTTGTTCATGGTATTCTTTAAGTGATTTTTTATTATTACTCTTTATCTACGTACATGAGGAAGCATCCATTTAGGCCTCTCTTGTAAAGCGAGTGATTCTAGATTACACAATTTTTCACTTTCATCTTGAGTGTTCTCCTTTTATTATAATCAAGATGAGGAGGACATTCTCCATAAGTTAATTAATAGAAAATATCAGCATACCACTCATCAGTAGTGGTTACAAAGAATACATGTGGGTTGTTTTTCATAACAAGTTGAACAAGCAAACTTTTATTCACCATGTTGAGCTTTGAGTGTTTCATATTCAACAATCAACCTACACAAACCATTACCCCTTACCAGGTTGTAGGTTTGAATATCCAAGTCATATTATTGAGTCTTTACAATCCAATTTCCTCTTTTAGCTCCGGGATCTTATTGTGTCAAGATCGAATTGATTTCACTTTTGAGGACCATCACCACCGTATGAGAATCAAGGATATAAAACCTAAATTTTTTTACAGCCTCAACCACTGCATAGGCATTCTTCTCTATTTATTTGTAGTTTATTTCATGATTTTTCAATGGACAACTCATGAAAGCAATAGGTGCTTCCATGCCTTCATCATTTTTCTAAACAAGAATGGCAAAGAGTGTATGTTCTGATGCATAACAATACATGATGAAATCTTTCTTAAAATCTTGAGACACAAGAGTTAGAGCCTTGGCAATGGATTTTTTGATCTCTTCAAATTTTGCATTCCCTTCATTGTTCCATTTGAATTTTTCCTCTGGTTTCATCATGGTGGTGATGTGCTTTGTCAATTCAAATAACTCAGGAACAAAGAGACGAATAAAATTCACCTTTTTAAATAATGAATGAACTCCTTTCTTTCTTGTGGGTAGAGATAATTCTTGAATGGCCTGTACTCTCTCAGGATCAATGTGTGCTCCATGTTTGTTCACAATGTGCCCCAGTAACTTGCCTTCCGTGACTCCAAAAATTCACTTTTTTGGATTTAATGATATGTCATGTTTTCTACACCTTGTAAGTACTTGTTTAAAGTGATGGATATGATCTCCCCTCTTCTTTGAAAACACTGTGAGATCATCCAGATATATGAAAATGTAATGTTTTAGATCTTTGAATGCCAAATCCATCGCCATTTGAAATGTAGCTCCTACATTGATTAGGCCGAAAGGCATTTTGTTGTAGGTAAAAGTGCCCCAAGGTGTTGTCAAGGCTATCTTGGTGTGATCCTCCTCCACCACTTTGATTTGATTATACCCTGAGAATCCATCAAGCAATGAAAGCATTTCAAATCCAGTGACTACTTGAAAAATGTGGTCCATGATAGGGAGAGGATAATTTTCTTTCAGTGACGCCTGGTTTAAGTTGTGGATAAACATATTCTTATTTCATCGTTCTTCTTCCGCACCAGCACAATGTTTGCCACCGACATTGAATGGTGGATGGGAAAGATGATTCTTGCATGTAACATCTTCATTACCTCATCCTTTGATGGTATCATCAATCTTTGGGTTGTATGTCCTTTTTTTTGTTGAATGGATTGGCATTATGTTTCAAAGGAATTGAGTGATGAATTTCATTTGGTTGGAAGGATTTGAGTTCATCATAAGAGTAGGCTAGAACATTTGAATATTTCATGAGTAGTGTAAGGAATCTTCTTTTCTCCTTAGGAAAGAAAAATTTTCCAATGTTGACCATCCTTGGCTTCTCCGGCATGCCGATGTTTTCCTTATCAAAATCAGCTGGGCACCGAGAAGATTGTTTTTCCTTTCTCTTGAATGAATCTATCATTTTTGTCAAAGAGGTCTTTCAAAGAAACTAGGCCTTTGGGAATCTTGTTTCCTTTAAATTTGATCACTCTTTCTTCATAAACCCCCTAAATTCCTTCTTTCTCTTCTTCAGATACCACTTCTCGATGTGGATTCTCACTTCCCTCAAAAAATATATTGTTGAAATTATCTCTTTGTTCCAAGAATGCTAAAATATGGTTATCATCATTAAAGACTTGCCAATGATTTACATTATCTCGTACACTAGGCATAAATACCTTTTCAATGGTCACCTTGTATTTACCAAAAGAAGGATGAGGTGTCACTAGGGAAGCTAACACCACAAGAGAATCAGAATTTTCATTCTTTTCTCTTAGGATAACTTCAGTGGAAAATGCATTGAAATATTCAATGTAGTCCCATACTCTATTTCTATAATGCCAGAGTCTTGGATTCTTCACCTAATATTGTTGACATGCTTTCTTTACTATCACCTCTGTATCACCTCAGAATCTCATCTTATTTATTACCATGTGTTCTACCACACCTATGCCTAATAGGATAGCTTCATACTTCGCCGTGTTATTTGTATTATCAAATTACAGCTTGTAGGAAAATGGGTACAATTCACCAGAAGGAGAATTCAACATTAGATCTACTCCCAAACCTGCAATAGAATGAATACCATCAAATTCCATCATACAAACTTGATCTTATTCCTCTTCTATAAGAAGTGGAAAGTTCTCATCTGTTTTTGATGTGAGGAAGTAGTTTCCTAGCCCACTATCTTGAAAGAGAATGTTTTCCTTTGGATCATCATAATTTCATACTGTGAACTTCATCTTCCTTACTGGAAATAACTTCTTCATCTCACCTTTCATTGGAATAGTTGTAGATGACCAATCCATTTTTATTTCTCCACCCAAGTCTTTGCAGAATCTTTAACTCAATAACATTCCAAAGGATGTTGGGATGTCCACCACTAGGATGGTCATGAGCACCTTCTTGTCTAGAAAATCAACTAGTTCTATCTGTGCATCTTTTATTCTTCCTACCAATGGCACTTGTTTGGATTCCATTGAATAAAAAGTGCCATTCACGTGGGTCAAGGTGAGGCCTAGAGAATTTTCAGCTTTGACGGGCATCACATTATCTAAGGCTCCAAAATCTATGATAAAATTATTTAGCTAGAAGGCTTTATTAAGGAATAACATGTAGAAAGGTTCAACCTTGTTGGTTTTGGAGGCACTGAGACCTAGCATGTTTTGAGAAGGTGGTGTGGATGGAATGGGGAGTAAACCTTTGGAACTTAGACCTAAGGTTATAGGATTACTACCACGGACTACATCAACGAGCCAATCAAATTGGGTAGGACGTGTTTGTAGGTATTCTATTTATGAGAGTTGGACTTTAGTTTTGCTTGTGTGTTCCAGAAATTCAAATGTGGTTATGGTGGGAGAGGAAGAGGTTCCGTGAATGATGAAAGATTTACATGGTGAAGGCTTTGCTATTTTGGGTGTTGAATTTTCCTTCACGGGTGCATTAACTTGCTTGGAAGGTGATAGGGATGTAGGTTTTGATGAAACCTTATACGTTTCTACGGGAAAAACATTTGAAGGAGAATTATTCTTAGTAACCTTTGAGTTGAGAGAAGGATTAGATGAATTAATTAGTATGACAACATGATCCTTGCGAACCAGTGAGTCTACTTTTTTTTAGCCAACTCCATAGAAGGTGGTAATGGTGATCCTCTACTGATGATTTTATTTTTTGGGAACTCCGTAGGAGAATCTTCTTTCTTCTTCTTTTCCTTTACTGCAGTTGCCAAGGATGGAGCACCTTTCTTGGACTGTGCACGAGTGAAAACTACACATGAGAAACTTGGAGCTTCTTCTTCATCATCATCTTCATCATCAACAAACTCATTTAGGCCATTATACTTATCACCATCAACTTCCTCGACCTCAAGATAGTTTTCATAGTCCTCCACATTTTCTTCTTTAGGTTCCTCAAGAGCCGATGAGGAGGTGGGGAAATCCTTCATCTATTGGGGGGATTTGGATTCCTTGGAGTATTCAACATTGTGATCTGGGACAAAAAAAATTTCAAGGCAACAAATTCATTTTCCATTTTTTGGAAGATTAGGTCTGTGGTAACTGAGCCTAAACTCTAGCTATTTTTCTTTCCATTTGGGCCTTTCACTTCTCCGGATAGGATTAGATCATCGTCAATTTCTATTACATGGTCTTGAGATTCTGTTAATGTTATTGGTTGGGTTTTTCTAAGGAAGAAACCTACTTCTAATGGTAAGGCACTGATGAAGAACCTTTTTAAGTTTTTTTCAAGAGGCACCACAACCTCGGGGATTCTTCCTATCACTCTATTATATCTTGCTATGAAGTCTCTCATTAATTCAGAAGTTTCTTTATTCATTTGTACCAATTGGACCAAGAGATCTGAACAGTCTTCCATGGTCTTAAACTTGTGTTCAAATGCACTTCTTATATCTTCTTAACAGGTGACAGATCTCGAGGGTAGCATATAGAACCATTCTGAAAAATTTTCTTGGAGTGATTCCACAAAGAGCATAAATGTTGCTATATGTTCTTCAGGGAGTCGATAACCATCCCCTCTAAATTTTGGAAATTTTTTTCTTGAGCCTCTTGGTAGCTCATGGAGTGGTTGAGCTAGGGCAAGTGGGCCAGTGTTTCTCCCCCATGGTATAATAGGCATACAGACCTCATGATCATGATCACGATCCCCCATTATATTTCTATTTCTAGCTTCCAACCTCTCTAAGGCTACAAATTTTACTGCTGCTCTTTCACCCACCTTGGCTTAAAGTATTTCAATTTCTTCAAGCTAAGATCTTATTTCCTCTTCCACTCTTACTTCTCTTTCTCTAGCTTCTTCTTCAGTATCTACGTCAATGAAATATTCAAGGTTCTTGTTCATGTATGGAAATTCACTATCTAAAGGATTGACAACACTCAAATTCTCAACGTGACCGATTGCTTGATGAAAAGGAGACCTTGAAATTATCAGAAGCTCTTGTATTTTTTGAAGCTCTTCAAAAATAGGTTTGGTTTGTCCTCCTTATCTCTATTTCTAGGTGTCTCTTCTCTCTGCCAACTTGGAAATTTATGCTCTTCTTTATGATGCTGAAATTTTTCTTTGCCTCTCCAATTCAGATGTGCATTCTTCTTCAAGGTCAAGAAATCTCGTGGCAATGAAGTAGTGATTGACACTTTTCCTATTGTGCCAGATAGCTTCTTTCAAATATGAAGCAATACCTTCTTAAATGTGGAAGATAAATTCAGGTCTTTCAATAGGAGGATTTCTCAGAATATCCATTGTTTGTAGACATGTGGCTCATATAGCTATTCAAATTCTAGAAATTTTCTTTTTATTTGAATTTTGAATTTTTTGATTTTTTTTGGTATTTTTCAGACCTTCTGGTTGTATTCAGGTGCAGATGCTGCTAAATCTGCCCCACTGTGGGTGCCAAAAAAATTTGGTGAGATAATTTGTAGGAGACAAATTGGTGGTAATCTTTGCAATGCTCTGGGAGTCTAAGTCCCTCTACTTAACTGGTGCAACCATCATATGTGCATGCACGAGTAAAAATGAGTTTTCTCCTAGTGGCCTTATAACCAGAGATCTAACCAGGACACTCCATTGACCCTGTAGAAAAATCTTGTAGATATCTACAAGGGAAAAATTTTCTAGGAGATTGGGAAAGGGAGTGAGAAAATTAGAAAAGATAAACTGATGTTGCATGTAGAAAATCAGAGACTTGCATACACCAGTCAGAAACTTCATTACATGCACTTGAATTTAGAAGAGAAGGAATTTAAGTAAAAGAAGACCAAATAGAGTTTGATGAACACAAAGTACCACTATACCCATCAGTCAAAAAGGCTAAAATTTCTACTTCCTTTATTGAAGCTCAAGTAGAAATTGTACATATCAAAGAAATGGAAGACATTTTGAGTAAGGAAAATAGAAGAAATTATCTATCTCTTCGCTCTCTTCACAAGGATATCTCTCTCATGAATTCACAAAAAAAAACTCCAATATCTAAGAAGTTTAAGAAGATTTTAGAAGTTATCTAAGAAGAAGCTCAAATGAGGAGCTAGTTACAATTTATAAAATGGGATGCAACTCTTCATCTTCTTGGTGAATTTTCAAATACTTTAATTTAACTGTAGATTGTTCATATTGCACTTAAATATTTAAGTCCCCTTTTATAAAATCAAGGAAACTTAAAGTTTACATTATGATTCTAAAGTCACTTAAAGTAATATTAAAAAGTGCAAACCTCAAACACAAGAATATAACATTGATGAGAGAGAGCGTTGAGTGAGAAGAGAAGAAGAAGAAGAAAGAAGAAGAATTATGTGGAAGAATGAGCTACTGCAGTGGACTTGGCTCTGTTCTTTGACTGCTCTCCACTTCATGTTCTTGAGAAGACTTCTATCTTTCCAAGCTCCTTGTTAAGACAAGCCATTACATGTTCTAATTTTTTGAGATGAGGGATGTGAATGCAACTCAAGGTTTTGGTCCATCCATCAATCACACTGTTGATGTTATAGCACTTCCCAAACCTTGATGAGTGATTTTATACGATAAGTGAAATGGAGGCTTAGATATCTGAGAGGAATTTGAGAGTATCCTTAGTGAAGGAAAATGTGTTTCCTAACCCTTTCTTGACATATTCTTCAAAAGGTTTGATCAATGCATTAGTAGTTGTGTGTTTTCTATTTACAGGTACTCCAATTTTCTGATTTATACTATCCTGCAACTTGTATATTTGTTCTTCTTTCTCCTCTAGCTCTGTGAAAGCTTGATTGATTACCTCAAACCTAATTTCCAAGGCCCTCTCCTATACATGTGTCAAGGCTTATGCAGGAGCTTCAAAATCCTTTTTCTCGATCAACTCCTAACGATGGGTGTTGCTCATCTCACTCACTACTAGCCCCATAGGATCCCAGTACTCTCTTTATTTCTCCACATCGTCTTTGAGTGCTCATGTTCTAATGCATCTTGTGCACATGTACACAAAGAGATTGACTACTTCTTAGAGTGCTGGCTTCCCTTTTCATAGATTGAGTTGATCCATTCACTGTTTTCTCACCCCTACATTGTGATCTCCTACATTCTTCTGATGGATTCTGGATCAAAGCTACTGATGGGCATCACTTTCTCAGTAAGAAGTGTTGTAGTGCTTGGTTCCACCAGGTGTTTCTCATAAGATGAAATAGTTTGTAGTTGTTCCTCTAGTACCTCAATATTATCCTTATATTATTTATTCCTTGTTACCATGTGAGTAGAAGATTTTTGATATATGCACAAATCTCTCTCATGAGTAGCTAGTCACAATTAGATCATGTTCATCTCATAGTTGGCTAGTGTCCTCTCATCCAATGGCTTGATTAACTTTGGCCAAGCTACTCTGATGTTCTTATTTCCTATCTCCACACTATAAAATCATGAGGGTGTATGTGAAATCTTTCTTGACCTTTTTTCTTTAGCCAATGAGACAATCATTGATAGATAAGGGATGTTAATTGTTGCATAATACAAGCATCAAGGATGATGATTTCTCACATCCACATAAACATTTTTCTAGATTTAGGATAAATGATGAGTGCACCAACCATTATTTGTTCTGGAGGAGGAAAGTCCTGAATGAGAGGGGCGTTAGTGTCAACAAGAGGTAAGACCTCATTTAGTAGCTCAAATACTAAATTGTGAACAATGTACTCCTCATTCACCTATGCTTCTGCTACTAGATTTTCTATTTGCATTGTTGAGATCAAGTTTTCCTCATGTAGTGATGCCAATGAGCCTTCTTCTACCCTAACTTTCTTGGGTGTCTTCTCACAAGAAGAAGTTTCTAACTATGTGGCCTTCCTTTTTGAACTCACTCCAAAGTGTTAGATCTAGAAGTCAGCTCCACCAATTTTGAAGATGAATGATGTGAATTTTGCTTCTGGCTTGGAGAAATTCCTCGTGACTGGATGACCACAGTCCTTTTCTTCTAAAACTAGTTCTTCCTTCTCCTCACCACCTTTTTAGTTTGCTCCAATATATATCTTGATTCATGAACATTCCAGTTGATTTGGGGCATTGGGTACATCTCGACTGCTATGTACTCAAAATCATACATTTATATCCCATCATCATGTAATATGTATTCATACCAAGAGAACTTGAATTTATTATCTTAATGATTTTCATCCTCATGTGGGAGAAGGATGGGTGATTTTTTCATATCTTGATTTCCTTGACCTCAAGAACATGAGGGACATCAAATTCTAGGGTGCTCAAGAGGATGACAGATGTCCTCGATCTGATGACAGGGAATGGATGTGGAAAACACTGCTTTAAGGCATTGGGAGCTGAAAGTCGGTCACGTGGATGACCAAAAGACTCCCCATAGGGGTTGGGTGAATTTTTCCATGTCTTATTTCCCTAATCTCAAGGACATGAGGGAAATAAAATTCCACGGTGGTCCTAGAGCTGACACATGTCCTCAATTCGACGATAGGGAATTTGAGCTCTAAAAATGCACTTGGGGGCTGAACTATCAAGTCTGAAGGTCACATGAGGGTCCCAAAGGTCACATGGGGGATGGGAAAAATTTTCCAAGGTTTTTTTACCTAACCTTAGGGATGTCAAGGACATGAAATCCCACCAGGCTAGTGGTGCTGACACATTTCCTCTTGAAAATTAACTAACTCCTGAACTGCCTTCAAGAGGGTAACTTGGAACAATGAAAACTTGAGCTCCCGGTGGAATGTCTTGGTGAAATGTTATATGATCCTAATTAGAAATGGAATTTTGAATCCAATGGTGGGGTTATCATTTCTTGATTCATCAATTTGATTTATGAAATAGTGGATTTTTGATTTGGGACTCCACTTGAGCCTGAGAAAAACTATCTTCAAACCCTATACACCAAGGTGTTGTGGAAAATATGATTTCCCCATCATGTAGGTCTTGGAATCCTCTTTCCCAATATGTTTTTTATGTCTAACTCCATCTGGAGCTCTCAGAATCTTCTTCTAAAGCCCAATAGTTTTTTTAGGCATGTGTACTACCTAGGCTTGTGAACCCTATTTTTTACTCAGACTGCTCCACATCTTTCAAAACTTCCCCAAACCTTCCAAAATAATTTCCATGATGTTCTAAGGTATTAAATTCACCTATATGTTTAAATTTTCCCTTTTGTTACGCTCTAGGGGGTTGATCTAGTCCTGAGAAGGCCAACGATAACCCTTTCCAATACTGTCATAAGATAACATCTTGTCAGAACTTCCTAAAATCACCTAGGGGACTGATTTGACATTCCTAAATCACCTAGGGTGATGAGATAACATTATTTGTGGGGGTAACTGGACTGAATGGGTGGAATTAGTGTTCTTGGGAATGGAAAAACATGAAAAATTTGGAATAGGGGTATAGTTTTCGTGCTTGGAAATTGTCAATTTCCCTATTGCACATTTTCATGACAACACCTTGTAAGCCAATCTAGCTCAAGTGTTTCTTAATAATTTCTTCCATACAAGGCAACACAGTTCTTTGGACACATTTGAACACCAAATTCGAAAAGAATTTGAGGGGAAAACAAAGAAAATAACACTAGAACTGTCACATTTCCACACTTCCAGGTTGGGATGCATTTGGATTCTTAAAGTTTCTTTGTTTGAGTAGATCTTATTCCATAATATGTTAGAGTATATTAATTCAAAGAAATGCAATTACTTTAGATTTTCTTTATTTAAAAAAATATTCCATTGAAATATTTTTCCTTGCCTATCCCTGTGGATTTGTATAGGAATTTTTTTTGGAAGAGGCTTCTGCACGTGTTTAGTGTTAGTTGTAATTTCCCTTCACTTTTGTAAGCTTCCATAGATCATTTTTTTTCTATCGATGAAGTTTCAATGTAATATCTGCTTCCAATAAGATTTTCAATCTTCTTGTGACTCTAAAGTAATAACAAAGGAAGTATTATATCCACAAGTACAATTGGAAAAGTTCTATTTTATTAGAATAGATTAGATCCATTTTGCACAGGGAAATAGCCATACCTTGTTATTTTTCTTGTTTAGTTCTTGTATTTTTAATGTAGAAATGATTTCAATTAATTACAAGAAGTTTAATTGTCTGTGCTTATTTCTTCTATTTTACAAAAAGTATAAATAAAAAAAAATAGCTTATATTAATTAGTTTTCTTTTATTTGTTTTATTCTCTTTATTCAAAATCATAAAAAATAACCAATAGAAATAGATAGATTTATTTCCTTTTTTAATTAGGAACATAAAATAATTAGATGGAGAGCAATAAAAATCCCCATGTGTTCTTAGTTTCTCTAGGTTTAAATATCAACCTTTCCCTTGACGGAAACTTTATGAGTTTGATTACTTCCCTAGTTTAATAGTTTGCATATTCTACATGACCATTCAAGGCCCTCAACAACCAAGATATTACATGTGTGATCCTTGAGTCCCAAAACTGAACACAATTGAACTATTTACAAACATTGATATGGGACTCATAACCTTGGTTTCCCAGACCACACCACTTCCACTTGTTATCATCTTGTAGCTGAAAACTTTGAATGTCAAACAAGATAGTGCTTAAAAGTTATAGAAAATTCAACCTAGTCGCAAATAGTTTTCGTAATTCACCCTTTTTTTCCTATTCAAACATTTCCTCCTACACCTCCATGACCTTGTCTAGAGACTTCTATGAGAAAAACACAAGAAATTTCCCTTGCATTTTGTAGTTGGTTTAGAGAGTGTTTGGTAACATCAATATTGATAGAATCCATCATGTGTCCATTCTCTTTAATTGTTCCATTATGCTCGCCCAAGTTTGAGAGGCCTTTATTTCCTTAGATGAGTATATTCCCATGGAGCCCATAGAGGAAATTAGGTTGTCTTGATCACTTGTTGACAATTTTCACCCATTTTTGTATATTTCACATATCTGCCTTATTTATCCTTTATGTAACTACTTTCCATTCCATTACGGTTGTCCCGACATGACCTTGGGAGCTCGCGTGTGCTTAAGATCACGTGTTGATTTTAAGATGTACAAAATTGATTAACCTGACATGAAGGACTATTTTCTTTTCATTTCCATTGTTTTTTATTTGTTTTATCCATCCTTCTCCTCTTCTATTACTCTATGGGTATTTATAGACCACCTAAATATGTTAGGTCAGGAATATGACAGGCCCATTTTGGGTCTTGAGGTGTGTTATTACCATGTGGGTATGTAAAAGTCTCCCTTAATATCTAGGTGGGATGATCATTACTAATCCAAATTTCCTTCCCATTACACTCCTCCTCAAGGAACAAACAATGGTTAATCAGTCAGGAGTGAGGAGATTGATCAACCTACGTATAGCTCACAACTTGGGTTCTCCAGATCAAACAACATGACATTCATGGGAGAACAAGGGTTCAATCCTCGAGTCCTGTCAAGACCTCAAATTAGCATGCAATCTAATTTGCTCCAATATTGCCTATTTCAAAATCATGAAATCCTCATATGATTTTCCTAAAGCGATGTGTGTCTTAACACATTAGACCGATCCTTGGACAAGATGAAAAAGTACATTGATTTTCTTCTTCAAAACAACTCTGTTACCCCTCCTCTTACAACTGGAAACACATCCAAAGAGGGGTGGTCTCCCAAGGATCAATCCATAGCAGGAAATCATGTTCTTGTTATTTCTAACAAGCCTCATATCACACCCAAGATAAATGTAACACAGTCTGGGAGCGATGTGATTTCAACATTAATGGATAGAGTTAGGAAACTAGAGCTTTCCCAACCTTCCCATGCTACACCTTTTGTAGGACAAAGTAAGATCCCCCACCATGTGTAGATCTATGGTTACATGCCCTTTGCACCTTCACCCCTTTTAGTTTACATAAGTTTTCCTAACCCTATAGACCTTCTCATTGGATTGGGAACATTAGGTATTTTATCTCACACTTCATACAGATAACCTCCATAGGTGCCAACTGAAAGTGCATTCTCAAACTCCATCCCAACCGAAAATGTGACATTCCTTGGTTTCATAGATACTACTCCCTGATAAAAAAATGTTCTTCCGTACTTCTACATGTATTCCAAATCATCATAGGGGGACATGTTTTCCTTTCTTGGTTTGTATGCTCAGCCTTAGGGGATGCCTTACACCCATGCAAATGCTTATGTTGCATCATATAAGCATCCTATTTCTCCCCCACCTCCCTATTAAGGGTCGTCCATGGTAGATTCTTATGCGTTGGGAACATATGATGAATATCATAAGGATCCCCTTAAATTTACAATATGAAGTGTAATGATTCCACAACTACTACCTGACTTACCAACGTTCAAAGGGGAGGGGGACCCCAATGTGCATATCAAATCGTACGTGACTACCATTATAAATATAATCCCATGATACATAGTTATAGCTAATAATTTCCCCAAGACCCTCGAGGGGATTTATCTCATCTAGTACTATATGATACCAGAAGCCTCGATTCATTCATTCATTCAAGAAAATCATTTTTGAGTTCATAAAAGATTTTGATATGAACAAAATTTTAAGAACAAGAATTAGAGAATTCCTTCATATGAAACAAGAGCATAATGAATGCACCACCCATTTCATTTGGAGATGGAAATAAGTTATCTAATCCTCTGTTAATGCTCCTAATATGGATCAAATGGAGATTTGTGACCTATTTCTCCATTCTCTCAACCGAGAAACCAAGGAGGAGGTTAATAATTTTCCTATTAGGATCTATGAGGAGGCATTAAACGGTACTCACCACATTGACAAAATTGATAGTGGTTAAAATACATACAACTCAAATGAGATATTGTTCAAGCCCTCTCAGGTTAATTAAAACTACCAAAAAAATTCAAACAAAAATAAAACAGGACCAAAATTCATCAATAAGAACCATGGTGCTATGATGGATGGTGTAACTGACTAATCCAAGAAGTCAAACATTGTTAACACCAAAAATGTTAATAATGGTAACAATAATGTAAATGCCAAAAATTAAAGGAGTAACAACTTCACTCCTTTAGTTAATGAGGTTAAATTTAGTCAACCACCCACACCTCAAGAAATCCAAGCCCAAGGACCAATTCAGTACCCAAGCGGATATCCAAACCAATATTAGAACCAAGACCAAAGGCCTTTGAACTTCAAATTTAACAACTACTAATAGAAAAACAATAAAAACTATTGGCCGTAGAAAAACCAAAACCAAAGACCTTGGGACTACGATTGTGAGTCGTATTCCAGTTTCCATAGGGTTAGAGGACATGATGTTCATACGTGTTGTGATTACAAAAACATTATACAATGACTTCTAGAGGACCAAAGGCATCTCTTTATTGAGATGTTATTAGCTAATCCCATAACACAAACATAAAATGCTCAAATAAGGCTTGTTCCCTGTCAAAATGCTCCTATTGGAGTTTATAGAGACCCTCTTCCAATGCGAGCCAACAATGGAAAGCTTAACCCTCATGGTAATAAAAAGGGAAATTCTGTTGGGAATAATGATCATGAATCATCTACTTCTTAAAAACCTTTGGTAGATCCTCCTTTAGATGGTCAGAATTAGAAAAATATGATAGGTTTGGTTGATTTAGAGACTTAACATAGGATTAATGCAAAAACCTACGCTCGTTATTATTCCTCACAATGTATTCTTGTCTACCCCTCAATGTCAAATGATGCACTAATGGCTCCTAAACCAGTAGGGATCTATGATTTAATCACAAATTTTACCAAGACCTTTTATCGCATTTAATTTTTGGATTTGTTATGGAATTCACATGCACATCAAGTGGCTTTATGAGAAGCATTAGGCCTTAGCCATATAATTCATGTCACCCCTCCTACAGAGGCTAGAGTTAATCATATATAGTTTATTTTCTATCCCCCGGGGAAGCCTGAGAGAGATGCTAGGTTTGTGTTTGACATTAGTAATATTCCTACTAAAGTTTTGTTAGCACAAAGAGATGATCCCATGATGTAGCTCTAGGTTTGGATCTACAATAACTATGTTAAGCATGTAATGACAGATGATGGGGTGGATATTAATATATTCCCTTTCTCATTCTTCAAAATCTTAGATATGGAGATACGTATTGTTCTTCAATGTGAAACACGTTAAGAGGCTATGATAACCTTAAAGAAACTTCTATTAGAACTATATTACTTTCAATTACACTTGGACCAAATATTGTTTTGAATGAGTTTTATATTATAGATCGGGAAACTAAATATAATATCATTCTTAGTTGACCCTAGATTCATATAATGAGGGAAATCCCTTCCATGTTATTCCAAGAGGTTAGATTATTGTACCTAAGAAAGGTTTTCAGAGCTCGAGGTGATACAAATCCATTTGACATCCATTTGGCCAACTTAAAGAAGAAACTCAGGATTCATATTGAGTTTAAGATCTTAGCCAATTAGTTGAACAAGCCCTAGGACTCAAATCTCAAGTCACAGTTTGTTCCTACATTTGAGTTTGAAACCCATAAGTAATTTGAAGGGGTTTATCCTAGTGAAAGTAAGGGTGATGTAGTATAAAAATTCTCAACAAAAAATACAGCAAAGATCGTTACTATTTTGTAGAATGATTTTCCTACCTTTCTCCCATTCGATTCCTTGGTAATAGGACATTCTCTAAGGATTGGTTCTCTCTCATCTAGTGTATTTGACAAGGTCTGCATGGTTGAGGTATCAGAAGTTAAGGAAGAAGATTCTAAAAATGATCGAACATTATATCTTCCCCAATGATTGTTGGACTCTTAACTATGGCAATGCAAAGTGCTACTTCAGTACAAGGGACAAGGTGATCCTCACTTCTCCTGAAAGGAGGGTCATACATTTTTCCTTTAGGTTAAATTTTTAATGTACAACCAACAACAAAGATTACGAGGCTATTCTTCTTGGTCTCATCATAGCTAAGAGGATGGGTGTCAACAATGTTAGAGTTTTGTGTGACTCCCAAATTTTTGTTAACCAAGTATCTCAAGCATACAAGACTAGAGCGGAGCACCTAAACCTCTATAAATCCATCATACTAGAAAATTTTAAGAGTGTTTACTTCATTTCTATCAAATCCATACCTAGAGAGAAAAATCAACTAGCTAATTCCATGGCCATGGATTCTTCACTGTTTTGTTCAAGCAAGGAATTGAAGGAAATTGAGTTTACAGTCTCATTTCAATTCAAACCCTTGGTTCAAAGAGTGCTAACTCACATAATTTTGGCATATATTGATGCCGAGAATGAGATTTACAACATGGATTTTATGGAGAATGATGAGGAAATCCTAGGATTCCTCAATTCTTATACAAATCTTCATCCCGCACACCATAAGAGAGGCTTTTCTCTTAGACCTCACCTTTCCTCCTAATTTTGAGATTTCACGATTTGTCCTTCCTTATCTAAATGTCTTGAGATATATGAGGTAGAGGAATAATATTTGGGACTACCTCCTACCCTACCTAAGTTTGAAGAGGGTAACATATCTTTGATTGAAGAAACCATAGATATCAATATAGGGAAAAAAGAGGATCCCAATATATTGAAGCTCAGTTCTTCTCTAACTCCAGAAGAGATATAAGTGCATACGAAGGTGCTTACAGAGAATTCAAAATAATTCACATTTAGTTACAAGGAAATGATTGGAATTTCTCTTTCTGTGGTGGTTCACAACCTCATCATGAAATATGACTCCAAGCCCGTGAAGAAGAAGTCACGACCCATGAAGCCAAAGATGGATTTAATAGTTAAGTAAGAAGTAATGAAGCTCTTTTAGGTGGGTTTCATTAAACCGGTAGACTATCCCATGTGGGTGTCTAACATTGTCTCAATCCTTTAAAAGAACATGAAGATATGCATTTGTATCAACTTTAGAGACATCAACAAAGCTTGTCCTAAGGATGATTTTCCATCTCCTTCCATCGATGTCATTTTAGATGTAATGGATGGTTTTGAGTTGTTGTCACTTATGGATGGCTTCTCCAACTACAATCAGAGAAATATATCTAAGGAGGATCAAACCAGACCACCTTTACTAATCCTTGGGGAAAATTTTGCTAAAAATTCATGCCATTTGGCTTGTAAAATGCTAGATCCACCTATAAATGAGTGATGACATAAATATTCCATGATCTCATTCATAAAATTGTGGTGTCTTATGTCGATCATTAGCTAGCTAATGCCAATAAATGTCTTTATAACCTTGAGGTGTTTCACATTATCCTCTCTTGTCTTATCGAATACGGTGTAACATTGAATCTAGAAATGTTTGTATTCAGAGTGATGAGAGGATAATTAATGGGGTATATCATTTCTTCTCGAGGGATTAATTTACATCTATAAAATATTCAGGTGGTCCTGGAGATGAATCCACCTTCATATGAATCAGGCATTAGGTATTTTCTAGGTAAACTTGGGGCAATTTGTAGGTTAATTCCCGACCTGACTTATGCCATCTATCCCATTAAAAACTTGTTAAAAGAGTGTAGGAAAGAGTGAAACTCTAAATTTCACAAGGCATTTGAGTCAGTTAAATGTTTTCTCATGTCACATCCTACACTCATACCACCCAAATTTGACCGTCCTATAATCTTATATTCTCGTGCCACTAAGGTTTCTCTATCTTGCATTTGGAATAGGAGGATGAAGAAAATCATGAGCATTTCATTTATTTCATCATCTGCACTCTTATCAATTATGAAACACGCTACATGCAAGGAGAGGAGTTGCTAGGCATAGTTTTCACAACCAAGAGGCTAAAGCATTATATGTTTAACCAGGAGACACAATTGATCATCAAGTCTGACCAACTATGAATTTCTTTGACTCAAGGTGACTTATCCAAAAATGTTGAACGTTTTCTTATATTAATGGGTGAATTCAAACTCACCTTCATTAACTAAAATTTTTTCCAAGGAAAAATTATTGTTGATTGGTTGGCATACAACCCAATATATTATGGAAACCTATGAGACCTAGATTTCCTTAATGAGTGTGTATTTTATGTGGAAGCAAAGCATCCCATTGTGTCATGTCCATGGTACACTAATATAATTAATTATATTATGGACCGTATGTATCCTGAGGGAGAGACCTCATAACAAAGTCATTGGTTACATATCATAACTACTAAGTATGTAATTATAGAATAATTTCTCTACTACAGAGCCTTTGATGACATGATTTTGAGGTGTGTGGATGAAGAAGAGTCAGAAAAAATTATCTTCGAATCCCACAGTGGATTCTGGGGATTCACTTCAGAGGACATGCTATCGCTCGAAAAATTCATCAAATGGCTTATTTCTGGCCCATATTAGAGCATGATGTTGTAGAGTATGTGCGCAAGTGTCATAAATGTCAATAATTTTCACATGAGATACACATCGTTGCTTAGTCTCTAGAGCCAATTGTGACACCCTAGCCTTTTTCTACTTGGGATTTGGATTTGATAGGGTTGTTTTCTCCCTCATCAACAGATGGCAAACCATTCATCATTATGACCATGAAATGTTTTACAAAGTGAGTTGAGGCCATTCCTATCACTATTGTACTTGGGTTTTTGATTTCCAAGTTCATCTTGAATAAAATAATCGACAGGTATTGAGTCCCATAGGTCATAATCTCATATAATGACATGTCCTTTAAGAACAAAGAGATGCATGAGTTGTGTTCACAGTTAAAAATATCACATCACATAGCCTCTTTATTTTACCCTTAGGCCAATGGACAAGCTGAGGCTACAAATAAAATGTTGAAGTCCATACACCTTAAAACAGTAAAGGAGAATAAGCATGACTAGAATTTCAAGCTATTTTTGGCCTTTTGAGCCTATAAGATGTCAGTACGGATGCCTACGAAGGAAACACTTATTATTTAGTCTTCGGATCTGAAGTGGTCTTACAACTGGACATTGAAATACATATTTTTCACATATCTTTGCAAGGTATCTTAGGTGAGGATGAGTATCGAGAAGCGCAGAGGGTTAAAATTGAAACTTTGGATGATGCTTGACTTAAATTTGAACAACGTCCTCATGTTTATGATGATAGGATATGTCATCAGTACAATAAAAAGATCTATGAAGGATAAATACAAGTATGAGTCCTTGATTTGAGACTAGATAGCTAGTTTGAAAAAAATATTAGCAAAGGATGGAAGTTTAAAACAAAGAGGTTAGGTCCTTATTAGCTCATGGAGGACTATAAGAATGGCGCACATTACTTGTGTACTTTAGAAGGTGAGGAGTTTTGTGAATCAATCGATTCACTTCACCTTAAACACTTTTACAGATAATTCATTTGTATTTCCATATGTACACTACTACATCTACACTACATGTTATTTCCATAATCATATTATATCATTGCAAAATAAGAAACTTATTTTTCAAGCGACTTTCAAAATTTATAAGAATTGGGAAAGCATTTAATCATACTTCCCCAATTATTCATTATATCATCTCTAAACTATTCAATCTCTTTATTATCATAGTAGATGGACTTTTGACATTGATCCTACTTAGTTCTATTCATGGTTACTTCTAGCTTAGGTGTTTTGCCTATAGTCTATACTGGAAGCTTCTTGGTGTCACATCTTTCCTTAGAAATCTCTCTTTTGACAAAATCAATCTAAAAGTTTTCACCAGGATTACTTTTTCACCTACTTCAACCCTTAGTGGTGAACCCTTGTATCCTATTGGTTGTATGGGGTTAAGGCTAGGGTAAATTTGTCCCTCCCAAAAGTAAAATTCAAAGTAAAAAATTATATATATATATATATATATATATATATATATATATATATCCAAAAATAAATACAAAAACTATTTCTTTTGCATAATAATAACACACTTCCTTTACCTACAAATATTTGTTGACAAGCCCATGTTTCCTACATGTAGCATGAGGATGGGAAAGGAGGGAAATTCCCTTACTTACCTATGCCTTTTCCTTGGTGATGAGCCCATGTTTCTTATTGGTAGTATGGGGCAAGACATAGGGGGTCCTTTGAAATAAATCAAGAATTTGTAAAAAAATTCAACAAGTAAAAATTTCTTTGAGTCCTTTGAAATCTTCAAAAAATGAGTTAGATGTGAAAGTTATAAGAGATTTAATCCATAAAACCAAATTTTGTCAATTAGGAGGTCATCCACGGGTCTAAATCTAGTTAAACTTACAAGTAAACTACATTCTAAAATGGATAGTTAGCATTTATTAGAGTTGAGTTGTAGTTTCCTAATTGGATCTTTGTCAAAACCTTATCTTCATATCATTACTTCCATTCATCCAAGTCATATAAATTGCATCCTTATTTTCTCTTGGTGTTGATTCCTCACATCTTACTAGCTGTGTGGAGTTAAAAATGGAGTGGGTTCATTTTCATTATTATATCACTTTCATAAAATTTTCCAACAAAACATGAATATCAAATATTTATTGAAAACTGATGGGTGTTGTTATTCCCTTCAATTAATCAACTCTCTATTGATGTCATATTCAAACCAGGGGTGTGTCTAAAGCTATATGTAACAAGAAGAATTTTAGCAATCTAGTAATTGATTGTAGGTATTTTACATTCTTTGGGGGATCTTTTCAATGTCTTAAGGACTTATTGGTTAAAAACCTTATTGGAATCAAACTATGAAAACCTGTTCGAAGTAAACACACTTTACAGAAATTAATTTTTGGAAATAAACACACTGTGCCTTGGAAATAAATATAATTTGTAGAAAAGAATTGCTGGAAACAAACACACTTTTCCTTGGAAGTAAACACACTTTGTAGAAAGGAACTACTAGAAATAAACACACTATTGAAAGTACTAGAAAAATGGAAAAAAAATAAGAATCTAATCTAGACACTTGTACGAATGAGTATACAACAGATTTTAACTTGAAGAATTAAAAGTGATATAGAATGTACAAATCTAAAATATTTACTCTAAAAATATAAGTAACAAAAAAATGAGGATCCTGGTTCTTAGAGGAGTGGGCCCTTGCTCCACCTCGAAACAAGATTGGACAAATCAATTTTCTCTTAAAACAGAAATGGCTATTTTATTGATAAAACATTATGCATTACAAAAATATGTTGGATCTATGTATATCAATCTATATATGTTTCTTGTTCTATATCTATATTTCTATATCTAATCTATCTATAGGTATGTATGTATATACTTCTTTTAGGGGTACACTTATGGCCGTAACTGTTCCACTGATACGATGGAATTGAATCATGCCCAGAATAGATGCTGAATTGGAACATGGATGTACGTACAACTATGTGCTAATTATCCTAGATTTGCAAGTATGGAGAGTCATAAGTCTTCTAATTTGCTCCTGATTGATAGGATCATTGATTTGAAAAAACACCAGCTATTTGGAATAGATTCTTATCGGTTCTGGAACTTTAGAAGAGTTCTAGAACTAAAGGAAATCATTCCAGGTCTAACTGAGAGAGTTCTGGAGCTATTTGCAAGATTTCTGGAACTAATTCTGATAATTCTGGAACTAAGTACTAGAGTTCTAGAACTAAGTTTGGAAGTTCTGAAACTTAGTGATAGAACTCATAACTGCATGGTGGAGTTCCAAAACTAAGTCTGGCAGTTCTGGAACTAAACCGTATTGATTCCAATGCTTCCAAAAACATGCAATCTGCTTCATATTTGTTGTTCCTCTTGATTGTCACTTGTTTCATTGCAAAATTGAGTTTCCAAAACACTTTGTTAGGAATTACAAAGGTTTTAAACATTAGAATCATAATCAATAAAAGATGGAAAATTACATCCTAACTCATATCAGATCAAACAAAAGTCACAAAATGTAGTTAAACTTAATAAAAAGGAGAGTAAGATGAGATAATTTATCGTACATTTAACAGGCATATTATGGCCTCATCATTTCCCCCATGCTTACTTGTTTGTAATTCCCTTTACAAACTTTAATCTTCAAATTTGGGGTTATGTATTCCATTTGATTGCCTAGGTCAAATGACTGGAACTAAATATCCCAATGCTTTAATTTAGAGGTACTATACCCTGCTCCTACTTCTACTTTCCTCTGTCATTCCTCAAATTGAGTAGGATCTTGAGGTTCTATTTTTTTACAAGGAGATATGGGGGTTATAAGTAGAGGGGGCCTTGTTCACATTCATATCCATATGTGCCTCTAGGCTTCATTGATCAACGGAATTATTGTGCATAATGCTTTTTCTCTTTCTAGACTCCAGATCAAATTTGTAGGGGATATTACTTCCCTTTTTCTCAATGCCACCATGAGAAATTCCCATCTTTTCAAACATGCCTCATAAATATCTTCAAAATTTTCCTCTTCATAAGAGGTGAAGGCATTAATACTTCTTTGCAAATTGGCAAGCTAACGTTCCTTAAACCTTTTATCAAACACATGAGATCTAAAATGTGTAGAAAATATAGATGGTTTACCATAATGAATCCTCATACAGATACCAAATAAACTATATTTTAATGGATGCTCTGACTCCCTATCCTTCCATGTAATTTAATTTTGAATAATAGAAACAAATGCATTAAGCTGGCTCTCCCCTACATAAAAATTGATCATAAAACCTGAGTTCTTTTCCAGCATGAAATTACAGAGATAGAATTCACAGAGAAGATTTTTCTACTCTACATTGGCTAACGAATAGGCTATCATGAAATCGGCGTTATCTTTTATTTCATGTGGAAGGACACATGCTATCCTTGACAACTTCTAGTGAATAAATTTTTCCTAAAAAAAACTATATGCAGGAGAAGGTCTCCTGCATGCAAGCAATTTCTCACTCATCATGCAAACCATTTGTGATTTCATAAGAAATTTAAATTTTTCATTTTCTTCTTTGTAAAATTTTTCTTCCCATTCTTTTCTTACTATATTCTCTTCTTCTATCTTTCTTTTGAAGTACTTATTAGATGTCTTGGCTTCACTGAGTTCTTTGCAAGTATCATCCCATAGTTGTTTAAGTGGCCAATAAGTTAATTCGGTTTGTGTAGATATTGTTTACAGAGAAGTTTGTTTTCTAGAATTTTGACATTCTTCCTCTTTCTCCATTATCTGATATTTAAATCTTGTCAATTCCTCAGTCTTTTCAGTGAGATGAATTTTTAATTCCTCAATAACCATTTCTCTCTGTTCCAATTTAAGTTTGATAAAATTCAACTTCTCATCCTTTTCTCTAATAATGAGTTCTACTCTAGACAAAAATAGAACATGTTTAACTTGTTGTTTCTCTTCTTTCTCTAAAAGTTCCTTGGGGGTTAAGCATTCTTCTTCTACTAGAGGGGATTTCCCTTTCCATTTCCAAGATGCCAATTCATATTCTTCATGTGATGGTGCTATTGATTCACCAATCTCTTGGAAAACTTGTTCCTCAAATATCTCATCTTCTTTTTCTATCTTTGTTTGGCTTGGTCTAGGAGGAGTCATGGCCATGCTGCCCAGAATATCAGTAGCTTCCTTTTATATCCCTTCTTGATCTTCAATATCCTCCAGAATTTCTCTAAACATTTTATGAATTCTCCTTGTTTGAAGAGCCTCAAAATTTACAGAAATGGGTCTCCTCCTAAAGCTTCTTCTTATTTTCACCACTTGGTCTTGCCTAGGTGAACTGTCACTGTAAAAGAAAAATATTAGCTCTCATGTAGCTACTATAGAGGAAGGAATTTCTTTAGAAGGAACACTAGGTTCTACAATTTTAGTCCTTCTTCCATATCTTCTTCTTTTTGGTATTTCCTCTCCACCTAGTTCTTTATTTTCCTTTGCAGTGACATCAATTTCCAAATTAGTTGTAGGAGCAGAAGGAGTTTCTATTACTCTCATGAGAATGTATGGGTTTTGCTTAAACTTGCTAAGAAATTTCTCCCACATTTCTTCTCCATTTTTCTTCAAAAGAAAATGGTGCTGACACACTAAATGCATTAACCCATGATATCTAATTGTTCCCACACCCCAGAAATACCTCTAGGTCATTGTATGGATGAAGTCAAAAAGAAACCTTGGAAGGTTTACTATATATTCTGGTTTTATAGCTCCATATCTAAGGTATATGATTATCTTCAAAACTTGTCTTCCTACCAACCCAAATTGACCATCACAGGTTAAATAATTGACTATCCAAAATTCCACTCTATCAAAGGTTTTGGGAAAGCTTGCCCTTTTGACCCCTTTTATGATTTTCTTCGTGTTATAAACATATTGGGGTTCAGCTTCCCCCCTTTTTAGTAGGGTTTTAATGAGTTCTTTTAATTTCCCTCTGACAAGGTTTGGGACATGCACAATATGCACTCCAGATATATTACTTATTGTATTCACAGAAAAAGGAATGAAAACATTTCTAACCTTTGTCTTGGATTGCTTTAAATTTATAATGAATTCTCTTACCAATTCGTCATTATACTTAGGGAACTTTCTCAGAAATTCTATCCATCCTTCCTGTTGAAATATAGCTGCCAATTCTTCATCTGCAATGAGCTGGGTATCATCCTCTGGTTCCGAATTCTTTTTAATCCCCATGATACCGAGATGATCAAAATTCATTCTCCTTTAATATTGGTTGGTTGGCTAAATAACTCTTTGTTTAGCTGCAGAACTGAAGAATTTAGTTGTGGAACTTATATGTTGTAGCTGCGGAATGCAAACCTAATTCGCTACTTCTTCCTTTAAGTTTCTCTGCAACTATTTTTCACTTTGTTGATTCCACACTAATGATAACTCATTATAACTATGTTGCCAATTTATTCCATCAAAATATTTCTCATGACTACTCACTTTTAACCATCTTGTACAATAGATGACTCATCATATCAAATTTTTAATCAAATCTAATCACACATGTGAAATTTTAATCTAACCTTTATTAAGTTAAAGACATAATTACAATCCTTGATGATGTAATCCCTCTTTAATGATGACTCATCATTCCTAAAAAGTGAAAAAAAAGGAAAACAGTTAGAAAAATAGTTGGAATTCCAAAGAATTTATTATTATTTTGAATTAGCCATTTATTTGAGAAGATCAACCATTGTTGGTTTTCAATTCATCTCTGAGAGAAACATTTTCTTTGGGGAAGAGAATGCCATTTACTAGTTTTCACTCTCTTCCTTTTTTTTGGGGAAAAGAATTCCATTTACTGGTTTTCATTCTATTCCCTTTATTCCAGATCTATTCATTTGATTATTTGATAATTTTGGAAGAATTGGGTTCTTCCATATGATCAAATTCTTTATTTGCTTCAATCTGCTTCAAGAATTCATCCTTAGTAGGAGGCTTCCTATAAAGCTTTAGCATATGACCATTGACCAAAAGTGTTCTTCTACTTCCATCAATGGGAAGTAAATGAATAGAACCATTGTCAAATATTTTCCCAATCTGATAGGGTCTCAACCATCTGGTTCTCAATTTTCCTTTGAATTGTTGGTACTTAGAATCAATCAGCAATGCCCAGTCTCATACTTTGAATTGTCTTTTCTTGATATGTGTATCATGCCATTGCTTCCTTTGATCTTGTATTATCTCCGTCTATAGAAGTGCTTCCATCCTCAGTTCATCCAACTCATTGAGTTGAAGGATTATCTTCTTTTTAGCTACATCCAACTCAATACCCACCTTAACTATTGTCCTCAATGTATGTAGTTCAAACTCAATAGGCAACAAGGGCTTTCTCCAATAGACTAAATCATATGGTGAAAACCCTTTTATAGTTTTCCAAGTTGTATTGTAAGCCCAGACAGCTTTAGGTAGTCTCTTTACCCAATCCTTTCTACATGCTTCAACTATTTTGGTAAGTATGTTTTCCAATTCTCTGTTTGTTACTTCAGCTTGTCCATTTGATTGTGGGTGATAGGGAGATGGATTCCTATGATTGATCTGATAATATATTGTGAAATCTTGGATCATAGTAGACATAAATTATGGTCCCTGGTTTGAAACTATGCTCCTTGGTGCTCCAAACTTTACCATAATTGTATGCCAAAGGAAATCAACAACTGCTGCTTCAGTGGCATTTGTTAAAGCCCACACTTCTGCCCACTTTGTCACATAATCAATACACACAAGAATGTGTTATTTTAATTATGAAGGAGGATTAAAGGGACCAATAAAGTCCAATCCCAATCTTTCAAATAGTTCTATAACTACTTGAGGTTGCAGAGGCATTTCATTAGTGAAGGTTGGTTGTCCCATCCTTTAACAAGGATCACACCACCTAATATATTTCTTCACATATTTGTACGGATATGACCAATAATATCTAGTGCCAAGTATCTTATGAGTTGTTATTTTCAATTAATAGTGTCCTCCACTTGGTTCATCATGACATGCCCAGACGATGTCAAATATTTCATCTTATCTTACACACCTACGTAAAACCAAATCAGGACCACATTTAAATAGCATTCCATTTAACCATTTGAATTGTGCACTAGTTTTGATTAACTTCTTTATTTGTTTCTTAGTGAAAGAAGGAGAAAAATTCCCTGTTGCAAGATAATTTTTCATATCAGCAAACCATGGTGTATCAGCTGAAATAACAAACAATTGTTCATCTAGAAAGTTGTCCTTAACTGGATCTTGCTCCCATGTAGTGGTTAGTCTTGACAAGAAAATATATACCACATTAGATTTACCTAGATTGTCCATAATGGTAATATCAAATTCTTGTCAAAGTAATAACCATTTAATTATTCTACCTCCAACCACTGGTTTGTTCATTAACTATTTAATTGCTAAGTGATCTGTATGTACAAATATTTTGTACCCTGTAATGTAATGTCTAAACTTATTAATTGCATGGATCACAACAAGAATTTTTTTTTAGTGGTGGTGTAATTTCTTTCAGTGGGAGTAAGATTTTTTCTAAGGTAATAGATATCATACATTTTCCCTTCTTCATCTTTTTGTCCCAAAACTGCACCAATGGAATTATTTGAGGCATTTATTTGGATATGAAAAGGATTTTCCCAATTAGGTCCTCTCAATATTGGGGCATTGATTAATCTTTCTTTGATTTCTTCAAAAGCATGTTGACACTTTTCATCCCAAAGAAATTCACATTCCTTAGTAATATAATTGAACATGGGGGTGGTAATTTTACTAAAATCCTTGATAAAGTGCCTATAGTACCTATCATGCCGTAAAAATGACTTAATATCAGTGGGGATCTGAGGAATAAGTAAGTCTGAAATAATTATGATTTTGTTTTGATCAACTAATTCCTCATTTGAAATGTGGTGTCCTAATACAAGCCCTTCATCAACCATCATCAAACCATTTTCATGGCTAAGAGATAGATTATGTTACTCACATCTCGTTAATACTCTATCTAAATTCCTCAAAGTGTCATCAAATGTGTCTCCATGCATAGTGAAGTCATCCATATATACCTCTACACATTCATTTGTTAGGTTTGCAAAAATTGCTAAAACAACTCTTTAGAAGGTTACTGGAGCATTGCATAATCCAAATGGTAATACCCTGTAGGAAAAGCTACCCCATGAACATGTAAATGTAGTTTCATCCTAATCCTCAGTAGTAACTATGATTTGATTGTCTCCACTAAAGCCATCCAAGAAGGAAAAGTATTGTTTACTTGAAATGTTATCTAATACTTGATCTATAAATGGTAAGGGAAAATAATCTCTCAGTGTGGCTTTGTTCATTTCCCTATATTCAACACAAATTCTGAATTTTCCTTTATTTTTAGGGACAATTATAAGAGGAAAAACCCACTGCCTATCTGAGATAGGGTAGATAAAACCTACTTGTAATAGTTTTTCAATTTCTTATTTGACTATATCCCTTAAGGCTAGATTAATCCTTATCTAAGGTTGCCTAACTGGTCTAATGTTTTCAGTATAGATGTGATGGGTGCAAATACTTGGGTGGATTCCTTTCATTTATTTTTAATCCCAAGCAAAAGATCGGGTATGGTTTTTTAGAACATCAAACAATTTAGCTTCATCATCATTCTTTAACAAGTTATCAATGTTTAACATTTTACCTGGCTGAATCTCAACATGTTTGGTCCCAATGTGTGATGAAATAATTTGTTGAAAGGGTTCCATTAAAGTATTTAGTGGACATGCATGTGGAAAAACATATGATATGTAGTAACATCTGTAAAAGTTCCTTGAGACATAATTTTGGACAATGGACGGTAAGAAAAATTATGATACTTATCTTGTTGTAGGTCAAACTCTTCATCATTGCTACTTTCCAGAAATTTTTAATCATCTCCTAATATATGTGAAGCTGAAGCTATAGATTATTCCTCTCCCAAAGATAAATATCATTCCTCTGGAGATTAATTATCTTCATTTGTAGGGAATTGTTGTTGGTGTTGTTCTGGAACTAACTGTGATGGTTCCGGAACATATTATGCAGGTTCCATAATAGATTTTCCATGTTCTGTAACTAATTTCATAGGTTCAGGAACTATTCCTGACTTCTCCAAGGAAAATTGGTGTACATTCAATGATGGGTTAATCATATCTTCTATTTCCCATACATGATCCTGCAATGTTATCATAGCTAAAGAAGATGGATTTTACTCATTAGTATCAAGAGAATCAACCCACAATTATTCTTGATTGTCAATAAAAGGTCGTGTAAAGGGAAATAATGAAATTTTCTTAGAATTCTTACCATTTGAAATAGTCATATCACCTAACCTACAATTAATTAAGGCAACAACTGTAGCTAACCATGGTCTTCCCAAAATAATGGGATAACCAAGTCTTTTACATTTTGGCTGCAATATAAGGAAGCCTACTAGATATTCCCATGACTCCACCATAACTGCCACATCTTTGATAACTCCTAGTTTTTCTATAGATTGGTCTACCATTTGTAATATGGTGTTAATAGGTTGTATACCTATTAATGGAAATGTTTTCAAAGTGTCCACTGTCATTATATTTATAGCTACTCCTAAGTCAACCAAAATGTTATGTATATATTTATTCCCTATAGAGACAGAAATAACAGGGCTTCCAGGATCTCCATATTTGTGAAGTAGGAGATTTCTTGCTAATAAATCAACAAGTTTCCCATCTACCTTAATAGTCCTAGGGTACTTCTTCTTTCTTCCAGGTATTTTTAAACATAACAGTTTGATTAACTTGTTCAACTCTGGAATATCCTTGATTTCTTGCAATAATGGTATTTCAATATTCAATCTCTTTAGCTCCTACACCAATTTAGATTCCTTGATTTCTATAATGTCTTTAAATATTTATGGAAATGGAGTCTCAGTAGAATTTCTTTCTAGTTCCTTATCTCTTTATTTTTCATATTTCTTGGGGGTAACCAAACTAGGGGTTTCAGTTTCTTCTGTCATTTTAGTGATGATAACAGGTGGATTGCTAACTATTTTTCCAGATCTATTTTGAATATCCTTACAATCTATGGCATTTATATCAACTATTTTTTATGGTTTTGTTATGTAGACAGGAGTTGTTTTTTTATTTATTGGGTTTACTACTGGCTGTGCTGGCATTTGCGTTTGGACTACATTTCAGCCTATGAATTTTGTGTTGGGGCACCCATTATGGCTTGTTGATTTTGATTAGGATATGTTTTCCCCTGAGCATAGTTATTAGGGCTCCACATAGGTTGTGACCAAGCATACTGATTATTTTGACTAGGCCATGGTTATTAGTGTCCTTGAGCATACCAAGATTGACCTGCCATATCTTGGGTATTCCAAGTTGGTCGAGGATCCTAAGGTGGTTGTCCCCAACTTTTTGGTACTATTTGAGCAGCCCATGGCATCATCCAAGGATTAGGAGATGACCTTGGCATGAACTATCCTTGGGTAGGTTATCTCTAGATAAAATTCAATTCTTCTATTGTGGATGATGTATTGGTTTGTTTGAGCTAATTCTTTAGGAGTGGAAGAAGAGAAAAATCATGAATATCATTTTCTGTAGATTCATAGATAAGACATACTTCTGTTTTATCCAAAGGACATTCTATTTAACACAAAATTTTGTTCCAGAATAGAGTTATTTCTATCTTTTCATTCTCTTGAGAAACAGATAAGGGTTAGGGCTAGGAGGAATACCTGTTGAGTGTTGGGAAGGTGTGCACGTACCGTAGAGAGATCAGACTGATTGTGAAGAGCTCCTTTTTGTCTGGGAAGGACTACCTGTAAATAAGAATGCAAGACCACCAGATTTTCGTTAAACAATAAGTGAGGGAATTGCCTTGGGCCCAGGAAATATTAGACTTCCTTTCGAAGGTGGTCAGTTCCCTTTTAATACAAATTAATGCAAATGATAATAAAGAAGCTATTGTGAAATCACGATTTAGGTACCTCGTTAATAAAAGCAATAGAGACTAAACTACCAATAATAAAATGTCATGTTGTTTGTTTGGTCACTGGTTATTGATACGTTCAGATCAAGTTACAGGGATAGACAAGGCTGGATATGAGATTGTTTGGAGGTAAATAGGTGAAAGGTTGGTTTTTGGTATAAGTCACAGTGACCGATGCCGGTCACAGTGACCGATGCTAACCGACTAGATAACCGACCGTGGTTATAAAACCGGTACCGGTAGGGATAACTGATATCGGTAGGGGCAGTGATTTAGGGGATTTTAAATGGAGGTTGGTTGTAAGGTGGTTATGGGGTTTAGAAGGTTGGTAGATGGTTGAGGGGAGTAGTAGGGTGATAGAAAAGACTCAGAGAGTGAGAAAGTTGTCTTTGGGGCAATATAGAGATGGATGAATGAAGGTTAGGTGTAGGGTGCTGCCGGGTGGTAGATCTAGGAGTGAGCTTATAATCACTATGAATCAAAAGTTCACAAAGTAGTGTCTAGAAACATACAAGGTAATAAAAGAGACTACTTACTAGTTTCTGATGTGGATGCAGGTCCAAGGAATGTAGTGGCGAAGGCAAGGCTCAGTTGGGATGATCCAGCAATCGGAAGTGAGCTGATGAAGCTATCCTCCAACTCTCCCAATGTTTGGATGAGTGTGACCATGATCTAGTTGCTCAGTTACAGTCTTGGGCTCAATACTCCTCTCTGTAACCTCTTCTCTCTCTCTCTCTTGTCTCCCTCTTGCAAATGAATTCGGATCCTTTTGTTTTGGTTGGGGGAGGTCATTTACAGGGAACTGATGGTGGTTACCTAACCGACACCGGTCACGTAGGGACCGATGTCGGTTAGGTCAAAGTTGGCTATTTTTAGTAAAATAGCCAACTTTCCCTCCTTTTCTCTCAAGGGGTTAGTTGTGGGCTTGGTCAAGTCATTATTAGGTTCGTTTTGGTGCAGGTGAGGGGTGATGAGTCATGGGTGTGGGTCTGGACCAAGTTATAGGTCTTAATTAGGTTAGTTTAGGGTTAGGGCTAGGTCATGGTGAGGTGGTGAGGTGAGGTGGCAGGGTTGGAGATGTGGATTTATTAATTATAAGGTAATTAATAAATAATTAAGTGTGTAAGGTTTAGGTGGTGAGGTAGGGTTAGGTTGCGAGACGAGATGCGGGGCACAGGGCGTCATAAGACCCAAATTTGGTGTCTACATTTTCCCCTTGTTGTCGTGTAGCTTGTCTTGTAAAGCTGCACTGACAATAATAAGAAGTGGTTTCCCCAGTTAAGGGTATAGGTAATCCCCCTCAAATCTATCACAGATTGAGGCGACGTGAAATCAGGGATAGGGTTGATAAAGGGTGAATGATGATGAGATGATGGTAAGATGGTGGGGTAAGTTCAAGGAAGTAGACGCACATTGAAATGTAGTAGTATGACCAGGGTACACGATTTGAAGAGAAAACAAGCAATTCATAGGAAAAGGTCGATAGTTTATCCAAACAAGGTTGATATAATCCTGATATCCAAGGCATAGGAAGTAGCTCCAGGGGATATAATGGGTAAGGTACCCAGAATGTTTAGGCATGTTCGGCAGTACCAAATGGTTGGTTTGGTTGAGATAAACGTCACGAGTCTCGGTCTAGGCAAAGCTGGTCGGCTGATCAATTCAAGTATCCTAGTCATGCTAAAACATGAACAGGTGAGCTCAATTGAACAAATAGCTACATGATGGGTGGATAGAATCGTAATTTGTAGGCCTCAATCGAGGTACTTAATTGGTGTGGTCTTGGGTTGGGCCGATTGGTTGGGTGTGGCCTTGGGTCAGGCCGATTGGTTGGTTATTGGCCTTGGGTTAGGCCGATTGAGTTGGTTGCGGCCCTTGGGTCGAGCCGATTGGTTGGTTGCGGCCTTGGGTCAGGACGATTGATTGGTTGTGGCCTTGGGTCAGGCCGATTGGTTGGTTACAGCCTTGGGTCGGGCCGATTGAGTTGGTTGCGGCCTTGGGTTAGGCCGAGGTTGGTTGGTTACGGCCTTGGGTCAGGGCAGATTGGTTTGTTGTGACCTTGGGTCGGGCCGATTGGTTGGTTATGGCCTTGGGTTGGGCCGATTGGTTGGTTGCGGCCTTGGGTCAGGCCGAATTGGTGGGTTACGGCATTGGGTCAGGCCGATTGGTTGGTTGCGGCCTGATATTGGTAGGGTAATGTGGTTGGTGTGGTAAGGCCTTGACAGTGTTGGATAGATTGGTTTTGCAGGCCTTGGTCGAGGTAGTTGATTGGTTACGGTATTGGGTTAGGCCGATTGGTTGGGTGTACGGCCTTGGGTCAGGCCGATTGGTTGGTTACGGCCTTAGGTCAAGCCGATTGATTGGTTACGGCCTTGGGTCAGGCCGATTGGTTGGTTGCGGCCTTAGGTCAGGATGATTGGTGCGAAGGTGAGTATCAGCCTAAATGGGTTATATTTTTAAGGAAAACACAACACATTGGTTATGGTAGGGGATGGTGGCTAACCTTGGGAGATCGGGCCATGTCTCCTAAGTGGGTTACATAGTCCATTACACAAAGCAAGGAGTCGGGCCTGAGACTGATGTAGTTCTGGCCTTGGACTAGGGAGAGGTGAATTTAGGCCGATTTGGTTGGTTACGGATGTTGGTCAGGCCGAATGTTGTTGGTGTTGGCCTAAGGTATTGGCGATTAGTTGGTTGTGGGTTAGTCGAGTTGATTGGTTAAGGCCTTCACGCTAAAACACGAACGGGAGACCAATTGAGTGGTTGTACCTTGGTTCAAGGATAGGGCCGATTGGTGGGTTGCGGCCTTGGGTCGGGCTGATTGGTTTTGCGACCTTGGGTTGGGCCGATTGGATTGGTTACGGCCTTAGGTCGGTGCTGATTGTTTAGTTGCGGCCTTGGGTCGGGCTGGTTGGTTGGTTGCGGCCTTGGGTCAGGCCGTTGGTTGATTGGTAGCGGTCTTGGGTCGGGTCAATTGGTTGGTTGCGGCCTTGGGTCGGGGCCGATTGGTTGGTTGCAACCTTGGGTCAGGCTAATTGATTGGTTGTGGCCTTGGGTCAGGCTGATTGGTTGGTTACGGCCTTGGGTCGAGCCGATTGGTTGGTTGTGGCCTTGGGTCAGGCCGATTGGTGAGTGCGGATCAATATAAATACGTGAAAATATTTATATGATTTGAAAGAAAACACAACATATCATAGATAGGTTATGGTAGGGGATGGTCGATATAACCTTGGGAGACCCCATAGGTTGGTCTCCTAAGGGTGGTACCTACATAGCCCATGTGCACAGGTACAGCAAGGAGGGGCCTCAGACTCGATGTGACGTTCTCCCTTAGGACCAGGGAGAGGTGAATTCAGGTAAGTTTGGCCTTGGTGGTTTGGCAATTTGATTGGTTAGGTAAAATTTTGCGTTGCAGCCTGTTGGGCTATTGGTAATGTTGTTGGTGTTGGTAAGCCGATTGGTGGGTGTTGGCTAAGGTAAGGCTGAGCACAACACATGCCTTGGGTCAGGTTATGGTTGGGGATGGCCTTCAAGGCCGATTGGTTGGACCCCATGTCTCCTTGGGTGGGCCTATTATAGCCCATTGGACAAATTTTGCAAGGATGGTATTAGGCCTCAGACCAATGGTAGTTCTCCCTTAGGACGTTGATTGGTGAACCTTCAGGAACCCGCAGTTTGGTTGTGGCCTTAAGGCAATTTATTGGTTGCGTAAAAGTTTGGGTCGGGTGGTATGGTTAATGTTGTTGGTGTTGGTAAGGTATTGGGGTAGTGCCGACTACATGATGGGTTTGGATACGAATCAGTAATGTCGGGCCTTGGTGTGGTTGCAAGATTGTACTTAATTGGTTACAGTCTTATGGTCGGGTCGATTGGTTGGGTGCGGCCTTGGGTCGAGCCGATTGGTTGGTTGCGGCCTTGGGTCAGGCCGATTGGTTGGTTGTGGCCTTGGGTCAAGCCGATTGATTGGTTATGGCCTTGGGTCGGGCCGATTGATAAAGGGAAAAGGTGAGTGTTATCAATATAAATACGTGAAAATATTTATATTTTTAAGGAAAACACAACACATGATAGGTTATGGTAGGGGATGGTCGAGCTAACCTTGGGAGAACCCATGTCTCCTAAGTGTTGCCTACATATCCCATTGCACAAAGCAAGGAGGGGCCTCAGACCGATGTAGTTCTCCCTTATAACCAGGGACAGGTGAATTCAGGAAATTTGGTTATGGTTAGGAAATTTTTTGGTTGGTAAAAGTTTGATGTTGGTAGGGTAATGTTGTTGGTGTTGGTGTGGGTATAGGTGAAGCGAGGGTTAGCTTACCCAAGCATAGGAAACCATGTCCTGATTAAGGTCAACACATAATCCTAGATTGGGTAAAAGAGGCAAAAGTGTCCCATAGTTGGAAAGAGCTAAACAAACCACGTATTATCGTAGGATGAGCTTGAATCCCTAGGTACCTTACATAGGCGAGAAGTCAATAGGTGAAAAGAGTTGTATAATCATAATATATCGGATATACGATCACGTCCCTTGAGTTTTGTTGTTTTGAAGAATGGTGAGGTGAGGTGGATGGTATAGTTGGGGTGCAGAGAACTTGTTATAAGGTGATTATTCTGACGAAAGAGAACCAAACCTAAATAGACAAGTCCATGACTCAAAAGTGCTTTTGAATACTACTTTTATTTTTCTGGATATAGACTGATCAATGTAGGAAGTCTATATGGGATATGCATTTTGTTGTTCTTGAGGTCTTCACGAAGCTGATCAATGCAAGAAGCTTCTGATAGAGGCTGAATTTGTATAGCTTGTCCTTCAAGGGAGCAGTCTACTTATAGTAGAAGATGCGGCTTTGCACATAGCTGTCCTTCGAGGGAGCAGTCTAGTTTATAGCTTAGAGGTCTAGATGTCCGTTTGGCATGAAGCATCTAGTTTTGCAGGAAGTTTGACTCAAGAATATCCCAAATTGTATAATTGAGAACTTGTTATTTTAATACTTTTAAGTCATGGACAAGACTAAAAAGGGGAAGGCATATTTAAGAGGAGGTGATGATCAAACCACGTGAGTTTGATTCTACTTTGAGATGCACAAAACAAGGTGTATGAGGTGGTAAATGAGCTCAAGGGATGAGCATAAGGTAGATAAGAAGTGATGTAACACTAAATTTGACAGTAGAATGGTCAGAGATGCAAGACATTAAGGGATTCAAGCTCAAGTTTACCATTAAGTGAAGGTAAACGATAAGTACCTGATCCATATGTGTGAGTGATAATGTAAGGCCCAATCCAATTAGGAGCAAAATTTTCCACGTTTGCTCTTTTCTAGTTTGGTTACATGTTGATTCTCTTTGAGGACAAGATCACCAATCTTAAAGGTACACTCATGAATTCACTTATCATAAGCACGATTGATGCACTTTTGATAAATTTGAAGGTGGTCAAGAGCTGTAAGATGATGCTCATTAAGAAGCTCCAATTGGGCTAACCGCTCTTGGCAGAAGTCATCATTGGTGAGAATATCCTGAAGAGATATTCTGAGGGAAGGGATTTGTATTTCAAGAGGCAAGACAGCCTCGATACCATACACCAAAGAGAATTATGTGGCATTAGTGGAAGTATGAATGCTGGTATGATAAGCCCAAAGGGCAAAGGGGATGTGATCATGCTAGTTTTTCCTAGAATCGTTAACGAATTTCATGAGAATTTTGGTTAAGATTTTGTTAGAAGCTTCAGATTGACCATTTGCTTATGGATAGTAGGGTGACGAGAAGCTAAGTTTGATACCAAAGTTGTCACAAAGGGCTCGTAACAGCTTATTTTTGAAAGATTTTCCATTATCTGTTATCAGGCAATGAGGAACACCAAAATGATAGATAATGTGATGATTGATGAACTCAACGATTTTCTCTTTTTTGGTTGAAATGAGTGGAATGGCCTCCACCCATTTAGTGTAATATTCGGTTTCCGTGATGATCCAATGGTGACGTTGTGAAGAAGGCGGGTGAATCTCACCAATAAGGTCTAAACCCCATTGTGAGAAAGGCCAAACATCTCGTGCGACCTGTAGCGGGTGACTAGGAGTATGTTTAAGGTTGGCATGTTGTTGACACATAACACAATGCTTAACATATTCATAGTAGTCTTTATTAAGAGTAGGCCAATAATATCCTAGGTGAAGGATCTACTTGGCCATGGACAAGGCCACTAAAGTGCCCACCACAAATTCTGTCATGGACTTGTTGGATGGTATGGGTGACTTCAGCACCGGTTAGACATCGAAGGAGGATACCATCAAAGCCACGTTTATAGAGGAGTCCCCCCATGATGACATAACGAGAAACACTTTTAAGAAAAGCATGTTTTCCATTACTAGTAAGGTCAGGTGGGAGAACAGAGGTTGTAAGGTAGTCATGAAATTGGTGATACCAGGTATCCTGTGAATCAGCAGATACATTATTTACCATACAAACATCCAGGACTAAGTAAGATGGGGCAAAGAGTTGTTGGACCAAGACAAATATGTCAGAGTCAGTTGGTGAGGTAGGAATTTGTGAGGCCAAGCAAGCCATAGTATCCACAAATTTATTAGTTGAGCATGGAACGGTTTGGATAGAATAATGAGTAAATAAGGTCAAAAGTGAATCCACGTAACGTTTGTACTTTTGAAGTTCCTCATTTTTACATTGGTAGATGCCAGTAACTTGATTTACTACCAATTGAGAGTCACCAAAAATGTTAATAGACTTCACACCTTAGTGTAACACAATGTGGAGACCCAAAACAAGGGCCTCGTATTCCACTATATTGTTAGTGCAGGGGAAATCCAGCCTGAATGAAAGAGGCATATGTTCACCATCAAGAGGAATGAGAACAATGCCCGCCCCTCTGCCGTGCTGACATTTAGATCCATCGAAGAAGAGATTCATTGGATAAGACGCATCACTGAGCAAAAGGGTTGCGATGAGTTCATCAAGGAAAGTAAAATTGGTAAATTGTTCCCCAGGTAAAGGGGCTTCCATGAGTTGATCCAATAGTTTGTCCTTTGACTGATTTCTGGTGTACAAACTCAAGGTCAAGGTCAGCGAGGAGCATAAGCCATCAGGAAATGCATTGGTTTAGATGAGGTTTGGCGTACATATAATGTATGGGATCAACATTGGTGATGACAAAAGTTTTGTGATTCAGGAGGTAATGTTAGAGTTTGGTGGCCACGAATGATAGGGCTAGGCACAAATTTTCTACGTGTGTATACCTAGTCTCGTAATCCATAAGAGTACAGAGGCTTATGTAATAAACTGCTTGCTCTCAATGCTCAGAGTCACGATGTGCGAGCATGGCTCCTACAGCATGGTCGGTGGCAGAAAGGTAAAGGTAGAAAGGGTGATCGTCCTGAGGTGGGATAAGCACGGGTGGCTGCAAGAGATAAGCTTTAAGAGCCTTCAAAGGCTTGGTGGCACTCCTCGCTCCATTGAAAGACAATTTCCTTTTTAAGGAGATGATGGAAAGGTTGACATCGATCTGAGAGTTGTGAGATGAAACGCTGGATAGATTGGAGTTTTCCCTATGCAAACTACACAATTGTTTTAGGTTAGTGGGTGGGGGAATTTCTAAGATAGCTTTGACTTTAGCTGGGTCGACCTCAATGCCATGTAAAGAGATGATAAAGCCAAGGATTTTTCCCGAAAGGATGCCAAAGACACATTTCTTTGGTTGAAGATGAACACAGTATTGTAACAGGTGATCGAAAATAATGGTTAAAACATCGAGATGTTCACTGCGATGTTTGGATTTTCCAAGAAGATCATCGACATAATCCTTAAGGATAGTGTGCATAATGTCATGAAAAATGTAAGTCATAGCCCACTGATAGGTCGCACCAGCATTATTAAGGCCAAACAACATGACACGATAGCAGAAGGTCCCCCAGGGGGTAAGGAAGGTGGTTTTATGTTGATCGGTCGGGGCTACTAAAATTTGATTGTATCCCAAGAAACCATCCATGAGAGAAAGCATCTCATGGCATGCAGTGAGATCAACAAGTTGATAAATGCTAGGTAGGGGGAAGTCATCCTTTGGGCAAGCGAGGTTAAGGTCCCAGAAATCCGTACATATCTGAAGTCCCCCCATCGCTTTAGTGACAGGTACGACATTAGAAATCCATTGAGGATAGTCAATAGGTAAGATGAAAGAAACAGAAAGGAGTCGTTGAAGCTCTTCTTTAACCAAGAGGGACAATGCATGGATGCATTTTTCTCATTTTCTATTTAATTGGTTTGGAGTTTGGTTTCAGAGTGATGTTATGGACAACAATGTCAGGATCGATTCCTGGCATGTCGGCGTAGGACCAAGCGAAAGCTTGATTGTGGGCACGGAGGAAGGTAGTGAAGGTAGCTTGTTCTGATGCATCGAGAGATTTTCCGATCTTTACAATGTGAGGATCGTCCTCCATGTGGATGTTGATTTCTATAGTTGACTCATTCAACATGGTTTGGGTTTCAGATGGTAAGGCACATTGAATATAAGAGTCATCCACACCAAGGTAGGTGAGGATGGAGTCGTCATCCTGGCACTCCACAACATTAATCGAAGGTGAGTCTTCTTTGATCATGTCTGGATACAAAAGGGGGAGAGAAGATGGGTCTTCACCATCGTGTTGATAAGTGAGAGGACCTAGGAAGATAGCATTCACGAAAAAAAAAAAGTTAGGAGGGATAGATTCCGGGTCTATCGACTCCGTGGGTGAAGATGGCAAAGTGGGCGTTGATGGTTCAGAAGGGGTGACTTCATCATCTTCCTGGATACAATTGACATGAGGTTTCTTCAGTGTAGGTGGTTCAGAAAATCCAAGACCACTACGATCTTTGTGTTTGCGTGTAGTCATGGGAATGATCGTATGTCGGCCTTGTTCATAAAGACCGAAACCAAAACCTTTCCAAGCACAATGAGTCAGGAAGGTGAGGGCGAAATGACGGTTGGTTAGATATTGAAAATCAGATTGGAAGGGAACCACACCAAGGGGAGGTTCAGGGGTGACAGAGGATGCGTCGACACCCCCATACGTTAGGTTGGTGCAGCAATTAGGTGGTCCGTAGGAGATCACCTCCCCCACACAACAGTCGTAGGTAGGATGCGCATGTAACTGTCCATACTCTTGTGGGGTATGGAAGGTGCTAACATTGTATAGGCGGTACTCCCCCAGTGTAAGGCGTTGAAAAACACCTACCAAGGGATCCGAGGTTGGGATGTTGTCCTTGGGGAAGGAAGAGGTATTCACATCGGTGGTTTCATTGGTCGAAGGTGTGGGTGCGGCTAAGGTGGATGGTTGAGGCATGGTTGAAGTAGATGGTTGGGTCGGATCAATGGGTGCCTTGACTGGTACAAGCACATCATTAGGGTGGTATAACATATTGCAGGTTTTGAAGGGGGAAGCGTCAGCTGTGACGGTGTATGACTTCCCCTCATACTCGAATTTTATGCATCTATGTAAGGTGGAGGGAACACATCCCATAGCCTGGATCCAAGGGCGGCCTAACAACATGTTGTATTGGAACTCTCCCTCAAGGACATAGAAGAGTTCGGGCAAGGTATGTGGCCCTACACGAATGTTAAGGATCACGGTGCCTAGGGTAGAAGTAATAGCATCGTTGAATGAACGCAACATGGTGGGGTTGGCACACATGCAGCTAGGAGGGATATTCATCTGTTGGAAGGCTTTGGAAGAGATGATGTTTAGGCTAGCGCCCCCGTCGATCATAACACGATGTACCCGAAATGTCCTGGACGTAAGCCGAGATGAAAAGAGTGGGGTCAGGATCTTCTGCACCAAAGACGACAATTTCTTCTTCGGAAAAACTGACAGCAGCAGCTTGCTGTACAGGGACAGAGGTGGTTGTGGAGGTAGGTTGTTTGGTGAGAGAAGCGACGTGGTTAGGTGTTAAGATGGAGGCGACGGGAAGGGTTTTGTTAGGTAGGACCTCTATCCCTTAGAGGATCTCAATTAGAGCTTGCCGATGAGATTCAGATGTTTGAATGAGATCATAGAGTGTCATTTTTACAGGAAATTGGTGAAGTTGTTTGATCATGGTGCGATGGGAAACTCCATCAGAGACTGGATAGGCAGGTCCACGAATAATCACTTTAGGTGGTGGTGCGATTGGGATGGCAGAAGGAGAAAGAGAGGCCGCAGGTGTGCTCTCTTTAGCTTTTCCATTGTTTTTCTAACCTCGAGTAGTAATGCTAATCATGTTGATCTCGTGAATACGAGATGAGGAAGATGGCAGGGATAAGTCATTGTTCTCGAGAGGTGGGGTTGCAATGATGATAGATTTTGGTGAGGCGGGGACAGGTGGTATAGGAGAAGGGATCAAAGCTAAGGGATTTTCCCTCCGTAAGTTGTCTTTCTTAGATTTTCTATCCGAGATAGAAAACTAGTGAAAGATGGCTTTCAAAGCTTTGCATCCTTCTACATTGTGTCTTGGTGTGCGGTGGTAGGCATAGATTTTAGATTCATCATAACCTATAGGTCGAGGTTTAGATGGATCATAGGGTATGAGTGGGGGTAGGGAAATGGGCGCATCCCCTACCAACATATCAAGGATCTTGGCATAAGATCCTTTGAGCGGGGTCAAATTCAGATGAAGATGAAGCTATTGATTGAGTGAGTGAGATTATTGATTGTTTTGGTAATGGTTAGGTATGAGTGGTTCGTACGGGTGGTGGTTTAGGAAAGGGATTTTGATGATTGGGTTTAACTAGGTGTGGCTTCTTCTGCGTAGAATTCATGTTTAGCTAGTTAGATGATGAGGCCACAGATGACGTGGTGATAGGAAACAACCATGGGGAAAGAGGAGCAACAACAAACAAGTCCTTTGATGATCGATTTTGCTTAGGGTTGGTAGGCAGGTAGGAGACATGGGGTGACGGTATTGAGATGCCGGTGGATTTCTGTATGGGTACAAAAGGTGCATGTCATGTTAAAGAAGACATGGGAGGCATGGTGTATTGAGGAAAGGTGGAGGGGTGAGGACCCAATATAGAAGGTAGGTGTGATGGCGAGGGTTGAAACTGTGCCTGCTGTACCGGTGTGATCAGGGGCGAGGGTTTTAGTTATGGCGGAGGCATATATTGGACTCAAGGAGATTGGGTCTGTCTCCTAGGTGGATTGATAGCTTTATTTTTGGATAAATCTAACCGTTTAGGTGGGTGCATCAGGCTGGGTATTGGTGAATTCCCAAGCTTAGGGGAAGGTTTGGTTAGGTCGATAGAGGTGGATGACGTATTCGGTAGAGATGAGGGGGGTGAAGGTGAGGACATAGGCATTTTGAGCTTTTGTAAAAAATTTGGGTATATGGTAGAGCTGTCTGGATTAGTCATTTGCATTTGAGTAGAGCATGGTGTACTCAAACATTCCCATAAGACTCATCTATCTTCTGGGGGATGACAATCGTCACGTGTGGACGGGAATTTTGGTATGGAAGAGAAGTGGGTTGTGATTCCGGTCCACTGTGGGTGTGATACATGGGGCGAATGAGGCACTATATCAATGGGTGTTAAGAGATCAACCAGTTACTGGAAAGATTTAGGCGATGAAGAAATGATAGGGAGGAGGGCATGTTCTAGAGGATCCATCATGGTTAAGGAGTTTGGTGATGTAGGCTTGAGGGGTTTCTCCTCTAAGGATGACAGAAAAAGTGGCGATCCTTCTTCTTTTGCAGCAAGAGTGGTGGAAGGAGATGTTTGGGAAATAGATAGGTTGGATAACATCTGCTCACAGTCTTGCAGGGATGTGGTGTAAGAAGGCTCTTCTATGAGAAGAGAACTCTGGGTGGTTGATTCCTTTATGGGTACAGGAATAGCGGGGCTGTCCTCTTGTCCTGATGAAGGAGAAGGGGGCGAGGACCCCTACGTTGGTGAAGAGGCTCGATTCAGAATTTCCTCGATGGAAGCCCTTGGTTGGGAGTTGAAAACCGCATGGATCTCATGCACACTCTTCTCCTCGGCTGAGGTTTCTTGGTTTGTGTTACTATTAGATGAATGGTTTGGAAATGGTTTGTTGAAGATTTTTAAATTTTGATTAGCAGGGGCATTAGGATTATCGAGGGTTATATCCCCTACATCAACCATTTCCTGCACTATGTTTTTCAACATCTTGCAGTTTTTGTGGCTATGTCCCTTCACGTGATGGAAGTTACTGAAGTCATTTTCTTTATACCTAGAAGGTATAGTGTGGGCGGAATCAAACCCGGAGTGGGGTTTAATAGGAGGCAAGGTGATAGCTCTTGCTTTAAGAAAATTTTCAAAGATCACATCATAAGTTTCTCCCAAGGGAGTGTACTTGATGGGCTCGGCTTTATACTTATAGGTGGGTTTCGGCTAGGTATTAGACGGTCCTTGAGATTTGACCATCATCGCGTGTACGGATCCTTTTGATTTCTAAGCAGCCGATGCGTGAGAGTTGTGGTGTTGGGTTTTTTGGTGGAGTCTTGGGTTCAAAAATTTGAGTTTTTGTTGTGTAACTTCAATTTCTCCTCCTCTAAGGCTCGAAGCTCTAGTTTCCGAGCCATAGTAAAGGCCTCATCAAAGGTGCAGAAATTTTGAATTTGGAGGGTGGGAGAAATGTGTTTAGCGTAGGCCCGCGTAAAGAGTTTGATGAACTCAACCTGAGGTAAGGCATAAGTAAGTTGGTTGATGAGGGCCCGCTATCATCCAATGAAATCTGCGATAGACTCATCTTCAAATTATTGGATGGCATAGAGGTCAGTAATGGATACTTTCTTGGCAATATTGATGGAGAAGTGATCCAAGAAAGATTGGGCTAACTGTTTAAAGGAGAAGATTGAGTGCTGGGCTAAAGCACTGTACCACTCCAAGGCAGGTCTTGATAAGGATGTGGGGAGGGTACGGAGTAGTAAGGCATCGTCATGAGCAATCAGATAGCAGTCATCTCTAAACGTTCACAAGTGTTGTTGAGGGTCCTCCTTACTACTAAAGTGAGTAAATTTCAGTAATTCCCATTGAGGAGGATATGTATGAAGGGGGACAGAAGGATGAATAGGCTCCCGACAAACTTTCTCATATGTCAGGGTGTTACAGCTTCCTAAAATAGAATCCTCAAGATTTTGCATCTTGTCCATCATCTGTTTGATTAAATCATTAGTTGGTTTAGATGATGGTGTTGTCTTCGTAAACGGAGGAGGATTGGGCCAAGAGTCGCTACTAGACAATGGTGGGGTTGAATGTTGATACGGTAACGATGATGAATGTGTTGGGGCGGCTGAATAAGGGTGTCCTATATAAGATGTTGAGGCCACCGGATGAGTCTGCGGAAATGAAAAGGTGGGCGGAGCCTGAGAGGGAATGCTCATGTGGATAGATAGTAGAGAGAAATTTAAGAAAGAGGCAATCTACGGGAGAGATGAGGTAGGGGCATTGGATGGTAGTGATATGTGGGGCACCAGATTAACCAAAGGAAGCCTAATTGGTGTAGTATGAACCACCAAAGCCACTAAGCTGGGAGACGGGGCTAAGGATGAAGATGGTGGGGTAGATTTATTAGGTGGGGAAGAGGCTAAGTGAGTGGCTATACTAATAGGCATACCAAAGAGGAGCTGACCGTTGGGTGTACGGTCAGGGGTATAAGACAAATAATATTGTATGGCGCTAGGATTAGCATCCAAAAATTTGGCAATGTCTGGATCTCCTACAGGGATCTTGGGAAAAGCATTGGTGTCCGTAGTATTCCCCATAGGATGCAAAGGGGGTGACTCAGGAAAAGACACGAAACAAGCATGTGAAACCATTGCTGCGGCTTGTTGCTGGGTGATAACAACCATGGACAAGAGGATATAGTAGGGAATTAGTCAATCAGGAATAGAAACAACAACAAAATGTTGGAATTGGTAGGTTGCTGGTTTGTCAGGAACTGTGAAACACAGTAACCGATATCGGTCTGGTAACCAATGTCGGTCAGACGGTAGCCGACGTCGGTCAGTGTAACCGATGTCGGTAGAAGTGGACCAGTGTCGGTCACTGTGAAGGCAAAGAGAGAATGTAAGAAGCTCCTGGTTTGGGGATAACAAGGCTTAGTATACCCACCAAACTGTCTGAAGTGACCACTGAGATAGGGTATAATAGAGAAACAGAACTAAAATAAAAAAAAACAAGCAAGATGCACAAGAAAATCAAGATACTAACCCTAGGATTAGTTTTAATAACTTTGAGCTTATGCCTTAGATGCAAGATGATGTCAATCCTAAACAAAAGACCTAAGGGAGATGTTAAGTTTGTTTTGGCTTGTAAGGCTACCTCAATCGGGTGGAGGAATACTGCGGAAAAGGGGGATGTTTGAGATGTTGTGTAGATTATGATGTGATTTGGTATGTGTTGTGTAGTGAGAGTAAGATTAATTTCTTGTCAATACCATGGATATCACTCCCACGTGTACGACCTGTTACTTAATCTACGTTGACTAGAATTAAAAATAGCAAGAAAGAATGTGATGCATGTGTTTTAAACCCAAATCGAAAATGATATTCGATGAAGAAAAGAAAGAGAAGAGGTTAAGAAGATGACTTTCACTAATGTAAAGATGCAAAAGAAAGACAAGTTCTTTTACCAAAATGACAAAATATTTTGTGAATATTTAGAAGAAAGAAATAGCAAGTGTGCTCCCTATATGAAAACAAGCAAGAAAGAAAGAAACCCGAGAAGTGTCCCACCGGGTGTGCCAAAATGTTTCACACAGAATTTTGATCCAGAATAGAGTTATTTCTATCTTTTCATTCTCTTGAGAAACAGATAAGGGTTAGGGCTAAGAGGAATACCTGTTGAGTGTTGGGAAGGTGTGCGCATACTGTAGAGAGATCAGACCGATTGTGAAAAGCTCCTTTTTGTCTGGGAAGGACTACCTATAAATAAGAATGCAAGACCACCAGATTTTCATTAAACAATAAGTGAGGGAACTGCCTTGGGCCCAGGAAATATTAGACTTCCTTTCAAAGGTGGTCAGTTCCCTTTTAATACAAATTAATGCAAATGATAATAAAGAAGTTATTGCAAAATCATGATTTAGGTACCTCGTTAATAAAAGCAATAGAGACTAAACTAATAATAATAAAATGTCATGTTGTTTGTTTGGTCACTGGTTATTGATACGTTCAGAGCAAGTTACAGGGATAGACAAGGCTGGATATGAGATTTTTTTGGAGGTAAATAGGTGAAAGGTTGGTTTTTGGTATAAGTCATAGTGATCGATGCCGGTCACAGTGACTAATGCCATTCACTGGATAACCGACCGCGGTTATAAAACCGGTACCAATGGGGGATAACCAATATCGGTAGGGGCACTGATTTAGGGGATTTTAAATGGAGGTTGGTTGTAAGGTGGTTATGGGGTTTAGAAGGTTGGTAGATGGTTGAGGGGAATAGTAGGGTGATAGAAAAGACTCAGAGAGTGAGAAAGTTGTCTTTGGGGCAATCTAGTGATGGATGAAGAAAGATTAGGTGCAGGGTGCTGCTGGGTGGTAGATCCAAGAGTGAGCTTATAATCACTATGAATCAAAAGTTCACAAAGTAGTGTCTAGAAACATACAAGGTAATAAAAGAGACTACTTACTAGTTTCTGATGCAGATGCAAGTCCAAGGAATGTAGTGGCGAAGGAAAGGCTCAGTTGGGATGATCCAGCAATCGGACGTGAGCTAATGAAGCTATCCTCCGACTCTCCCAATGTTTGGATGAGTGTGACCATGATCTAGTTGCTCAGTTACAGTCTTGGGCTCAATACTTCTCTCTGCAACCGCTTCTCTCTCTCTCTCACTTATCTCCCTCTTGCAAATGAATTCAGATCTTTTTGTTTTGGTTGGGGGAGGTCATTTATAGGGAACTAATGGAAGTTACCTAACCGACGCCAGTCGCATAGGGATCGATGTCAGTTAGGTCAAAGTTGGCTATTTTTAGTAAAATAGCCAACTTTCCCTCCTTTTCTCCCAAGGGGTTAGTTGTGGGCTTGGTTAAGTCATTATTAGGTTCGTTTTGGTGCGGGTGAGGGGTGATGAGTCATGGGTGTGGGTCTGGACCAAGTTATAGGTCTTAATTAGGTTAGTTTGGGGTTAGGGCTAGGTCATGGTGAGGTGGCGAGGTGAGGTGGTAGGGTTAGAGATGTGGATTTATTAATTATAAGGTAATTAATAAATAATTATATAAGATTTAGGTGGTGAGGTAGGGTTAGGTTGTGAGACAAGATGCGGGGCACAGGGCGTCGTAAGACCCAAATTTAATGTGTACATTTGTGCCAAAATGTTTCACACAGAATTTTGTTCCAAAATAGAGTTATCTCTTTCTATTCATTCTCTTGAGAAACAGATAAGGTTTAGGGCTAGGAGGAATACCTGTTGAGTGTTGGGAAGGTGTGCACGTACCGTAGAGAGATCAGATCGATTGTGAAGAGCTCCTTTTTGTCTGGGAAGGACTACCTGTAAATAAGAATGCAAGACCACCAGATTTTCATTAAACAATAAGTGAGGGAACTGCCTTCAGCCCAGGAAATATTAGACTTCCTTTCGAATGTGGTCAGTTCCCTTTTAATACAAATTAATGCAAATGATAATAAAGAAGCTATTGTGAAATCATGATTAAGGTACCTTGTTAATAAAAGCAATAGAGACTAAACTACCAATAATAAAATGTCATGCTGTTTGTTTGGTCACCGGTTATTGATATGTTCAGATCAAGGTACAGGGATAGAAGAGGCTAGATATGAGATTGTTTGGAGGTAAATAGGTGAAATTTTGGTTTATGGTATAATTCACAGTGACCGATGCTAGTCACAGTGACCGATGCCGTTCACTGGATAACCGACCATGGTTATAAAACCGGTACCGGTGGGGGATAACTGATATCGGTAGGGGTACTGATTTAGGGGATTTTAAATGGAGGTTGGTTGTAAGGTGGTTATGGGGTTTAGAAGGTTGGTAGATGGTTGAGGGGAGTAGTAGGGTGATAGAAAACACTCAGAGAGTGAGAAAGTTGTCTTAGGGAAATATAGTGATGGATGAATAAAGGTTAGGTGCAGGGTGCTACCGGGTGGTAGATCCAGGAGTGAGCTTATAATCACTATGAATCAAAAGTTCACAAAGTAGTGTCTAGAAAAATACAAGGTAATAAAAGAGACTACTTACTAGTTTCTGATGCGGATGCAGGTCCAAGGAATGCAGTGGCGAAGGCAAGGCTCAGTTGGGATGATCCAGAAATCAGAAGTGAGCTGATGAAGCTATCCTCCAACTCTCCCAATGTTTGGATGAGTGTGACCGTGATCTAGTTGCTCAGTTACAGTCTTGGGCTCAATACTTCTCTCCTTAACCTCTTCTCTCTCTCTCGCTTGTCATCCTCTTGCAAATGAATTCGGATCTTTTTGTTTTGGTTGGGGGAGGTCATTTATAGGGAGCCGATGTTAGTTACCTAACCGACGCCGGTCGCGTAGGGACTGATGTCGATTAGGTCAAAGTTGGCTATTTTTAGTAAAATAGCCAACTTTCCCTCCTTTTCTCTTAAGGGGTTAGTTGTGGGCTTGGTCAAGTCATTATTAGGTTTGTTTTGGTGCAGGTGAGGGGTGATGAGTCATGGGTGTGGGTCTGGACCAAGTTATAGGTCTTAATTAGGTTAGTATAGGGTTAGGGCTAGGTCATGGTGAGGTGGCGAGGTGAGGTGGCAGGGTTGGAGATGTGGATTTATTAATTATAAGGTAATTAATAAATAATTGTGTAAGGTTTAGGTGGTGAGGTAGGGTTAGGTTTTGAGACGAGATGCGGGGCACAGGGCATCGTAAGACCCAAATTTGGTGTCTACACATTCCCTTATTGCTTGCTTCTTCCCGCATCTAGGACAATACGTGGCTAGTGGTTCAGTTTTGGAATTTTCTTTAGCTTGTAATCCATCAATAGTAGAGGTTAATTGAACTAAAATGTTTGTTTTAAAGTTTGCTAATTCATCCATTAGTTTTTTCATATCTGGATTCAGACGTTTCACTTATTTTCCCTTCCGAGGTCAACCCCTTGTTTTGGAATAGCTTCTACAAATGTATTTAATCTCATTCATCCTTAATTGATCAATGTTTCCACCTCCTATCAAGTTAAGAGCTTCCCTAGATTCATCTTCCAAACCTTTAAGAAAAATGGTTTTACTTAAGTCTTCTTGAAGTACAAATCCACACCTTTTACTTATAAAGAGGAACTTGTCCAAATAATATTCTATATTATCATCCCCCTCCTGCTTGATTTTGAAAAAATGTTCCTTCCTATTTCTCCCTCTACAATAATCTTGATATTTGTCTAGGAAGGCAGTTTCCATTTTTCCCCAAGTGGTAATAGAGTTGGATGTTAATCTCATGAACCACCTCATTGTTGCATCCTTCAGAGTGAATGGAAACAACTTGATTTTCTAATTATCTATTTTGTAGTCATAGGTCTAACATAGTACCTTAAACTCAAACAGAAATTGGTCAGGGTCTTCAGATGACATCCCTCTAAATGTGGGTAAATGTGTAAGTGAAATATTTTTCATTAGTGTGTCATCATCATCTAATTGAATTAGATAAGTAAAGGTCCTATCAGGTTCCCTTTTAGTTTCTCGTGCCATTTATGAAGTATTTTCTAAACTTCTTCCCCAATCAATGTGGTATGTGGTATGCCTTGGTGAAGGTGAAAAATTAGGAGTAGGAGTAGGAGGTTGACTACTCAATTGAGTATCAAAACTTACCCTAAATGGATCTTGAGAAATAATCCTTCTCTTAAAAGTTCTATTTCCTTCTGGTGACTAATCCAACAATTCCAAAGGTGGCAATTCTACTTCTTGTCTTATAGGGGATAATGGTGCCTCCAGTTGTTGGTCAACTTATTTATTTAGACTAGAGGATGATGGTAATTCTTCTTCAGATATTTTTGGGAGAAATATACCCTTGGATTCTCTTGGTCTACTCATAATTTTTTTGATAGCTTAGAGAATATTTCTTCAATTACTAAATGTATCATTGTTGCTCTTGTTGACACCTAATTAGAAAATTCTAACTAGTGTAGTCCCCGAACAACGGTACCAAAAATGATGGGTGTCGTTATTCCCTTCATTTAATCAATTTTGTGGTTGATTTCATATTCAAACCAGGGGTGTGTCTAAAGATATATGCAACAAGAAGAATCTTTAGCGATATAGTAATTGATTGTAGGTATTTTGTATTTTATGGGGGATATTTTCAATGTCTTAAAGACTTATTGGTTAAAAACCTTTATTTGAATCAAACTATGAAAACATGTTGGAAGTAAACACACTTTATAGAAATGAATTGCTGGGAATAAACACACTTTGGCCTTGGAAGTAAACACACTTTGCAGAAATGAATTCCTGGAAATAAACACACTTTGCATAAATGAATTGCTAGAAATAAACATTACAGAAATAATCACACAATTGAGAATGCCTGGAAAAAATGATTGCAAATAAATAATAACTTAATCTAGAACACCTACAGGGACATGAGTCTACAACAGATTTCAACTTGAAGGAATTGAAAGCGATACATAATTAATAGATCTAAACTATTTGTCTATAGAAATATAAATAGCTATACAAAATGAGGATCCTGGTTCTTGGAGGAGTGGGCCCTTGACTCTGCCTCGAAATAGGATTAGACAACCTAATTTTCTCTCAAAAACAGGAAATGGCTATTTTATTGATAAAATGTTCTACATTACAAAAACATGTTGGATATGTGTACATCAATCTATATCTGTTTCTTGTTCTATATCTCTATTCTTATATATACTCTATCTATAGGTCTGTATGTATATACTTCTTCTAGGGGTGCATTTATGGCTATAACTGTTCCACTGATATGATGGAACTGAATCGTGCCCAAAATAGATGTTGAATTGGAACATGGCTAGACGTACAACTGTGTGATAATTAACCTAGATCTGCAAGTATGGAGAGTCAGAAGTCTTCTAATATACTCTTTATTGATAGGATCATTGATTGTGAAAAATCACTAGCCATTTGGAATGTATTCTTATCGGTTCTGGAACTTTAGAAGAGTTCCATAACTAAAGGAAATCATTCTTGGTCTAACCAAGAGAGTTCCGGAGCTATCTGCAGGAGTTTCAGAACTAATTCCAATAATTCCATAACTAAGTACTAGAGTTCCAGAACCAATTCCAGAAAGTTCTCGGAACTAAGTGACAGAACTCGTAACTGTGTGGATGGAGTTCCAGAACTAAGTATGACAAGTATCCAGAACTAAACCATATTGATTCCAATTATTCCAAAAACATGCAATCCACTTCATATTTGTTCCTCCACCTAATTGTGACCTATTTTATTACAAAACTATGAGTTTCCAAAACACTTTGTTAGGAATTATACAGCTTTTAAATGTTAGAATCATAATCAACAAAAGATGGAAAATTACATACTAACTTATATCAAATCAAACAAAAGTCACAAAATGCAGTCAAACTTAATAAAAAGGAGAGTAAGATGAGATCATTTATTGTACATTTAATGGACATATTTTGGCCTCATCAAAAACCCAAGTGTTGTGAAGTTCCCATTTTCATTCTTCTTATGCATCACATCATCTGGTATCAAGAGTTAAATTTTGACAGAGCTCTTTTTGTTACACATCTTATCATTCATTTTGTTAAGAGTTGATCACATTCATCCTTATTTAGTCTTGTCTCCCTTAAAATTCATTTTGTTAAGATGTATGAGCACATTTTACTTTTCACCTCTTGTTCTAAGTCATGAGAACATAAAGTCTTGTTGACAGAGTTACCTGTTTTCAAAAAGAAACATCTACCTAATCATCAAGTTTTATCATTCATTTTCTTAATGCAGTTAACAAGTGTGGTCCCCTTGTTCACAATTATCTTCAAAAATATAACATCCATTTTTTTATATGATGAAAATTTAGCTAAAGCAACTAATAGACTTTGGTCTATCCTCTTCCCTCTTAGCTACTGGGATTTTTCTAAGGGTCAAGAATTTCTCATCTTTTCCCCTCCTCCACCATAGCATTTACTTTACTAAGGGTTGATTTTTCTATTTCACCTCTTATTTTTTCCTCCCCTCTATGAAAAATGGGTGGGGAACATGACCACTCGATTATAGTACCTTTCAATGGAAGGAAAAAAAATCCTTTACATATCATCTTCAATGAAGAGGATTAAAACCCATTTAAAAATCCTTCTATACACGACACTTTTATGACAAAAAAAAGATCAATTCCTTCTTTGTCTCCTTGCAGTGGAGCAATATTTCCCTCAGAATTTGATAAGGATGAATTTAAATCCATAAAAGGACAACCTAAATCCCATAAGGGTCCACCATTCAATTCAAAAAAACATAATAATGAAGGACCAAGTAAAACAAATGCCAATAGTAAATGACAAATCTGATGTTTTTCCCTCTAATCCCAACCAATCCTTGCTTAAGTAAGAGTCAATGCAGAAGAGCATTTTTCTTATTAGGCTCTCCTATGGCCTCTAATGCAAAGGCAAAACAATGTGGCTCTCTATCCTCTACAATACTAATAATGATACCAAAGGTATTGAACACATGAAAAAAAGTGATGAAACCTTCAAAAATAATTTTGAGACTAATAACGAGAACAACAATCACAAGAATGATAAATCACTATTCATCCCATAAACCAATTCATCATTTTCTCAAGAGTGAAAAATAATGAAAGACACTATTTTAGGTATGTAAAAACAACAAAAACAATTCAATTTTGATGAATTATGTCCATACCCTTTTGACATGGACATTTTATGCATACCCTTCCCATGCTCTTTTGAGACACCAAAATTTGACAAATATAAGGGAAAATTTGATCCTAGAGAGCATGTTAAGGAATTTTTTATGGCATGTCAAGAGGTGGCTTATAACGATATCTTTCTCTTACACATATTCCTAAGAGTATATGAGGAAAAATATTTGGACTGATTCTTAAGCCTTTCAAAGGGATCTATTTCTACCTTCATAGACCTCTCAAAGAATTTTATTCAACACTTCTCTTTTAATCTTGACTTTGAGGTCACAATGATGGATTTTTGAAATTTCAAAACAATGAAAAAATGATATCTTTACATATTTATTAAAACAATGGTGAGTAATTGCAATTCGGTTCCCATGTTCAATCCCTGAAAAATAAATGGTTAGCATCTCCATCCCTAACCTGCTCGACAAGTTTTCCTTTCACATTCTAGATGCACTACCTCAATAGTTTTGAGGAAGTTATCAAAATGGGAACTCAAATAGATAAATCCCTTCATTTCTAAAGGCTTGATCAAGCCTCATTATAAAGACAATGGGCATAATCATCACAAGAATAACAAAAAACCTAGTACTTCTCATGATAAACCTAGGTACATCAACCATAAATGTAACATTATCAATTATGGTTCCATGGATAATCGCAACTTGCACAACCTATAGAACAACTAATTAAAAAATCTTAAGTCTAAACCATCTGTCACTATTCCAAACAGATAAATTTTTCCTCCTTGTGATTACAACCAAAGAAAACATACATCTTTGGGGGGAATCTCTTTCAAGTGTCTTAAAATAGTTCACAAGTGCCAATATGGTCATTTATCCTATCAAGCAATCCTTCCTTCAAGGAGAAAATATGGCATGTTGATGTTATCCAATTTTTCACACATGGCAAGATTGGACAATGGGGTCCTATCATGTTCAAAATGAAAAAAAATAGTCCCAGGAACCCACCTTCGGTTATTATCAAGATGCAATAATTATAAAATAATTCTTAAATTGCATATGAGAGATCACCTAGTATCAAAAGGCACCCAGTTGATCTCAACTCAGTAAAGAGTTCGGGGTCGATTTGATAGAGAACCTGGTGTCAAATTGATAGTCATCTCAATAGAGACTCTCATTTGTAAGAGCTCGATGAGGTCTTGTTAATGCAAAATATAGCTCGTTGAAAATTGACAAATGAAGGGAACTCTATAAAGGATCTCGGTAGAGATCGATGCAGGTGGAAGTTAAGGCCGAGTCAGGGAGAGTCAAAGTTCGAGCTATCAATATGCAATTCTCAACGAATTGGAAAGGTTCAAGCCATAGGCGGAAGCGAAGGTAGAAAATAAGGAATTTGACTCATCTTAGCGACTTGTTCATTTTGGAGATCATGTGGTGAGCTTCTTTTAGGACACGTTCTGTAGAGCTAGGGTGATTCAAACACAAGCCAAGGCATCAAGAGTGCCATAAAATGAATGGAGATCGTTGCGTAAACAAAGATACGTGATGGAGCCCCCTATCGATGGGATTCATCGATCATGATCGATAATTCAATGCAACTCGTTTCATGTGGATGCATTAAAGACAGTTTCTAGGCAAATTCAACTCACTCAAAGTTGGCATGTAACAAGCTATCAAGGAAGTCAGTGAGTTTAGCGCACCTGCTCAAGCTAAAAAATGTCGTGGAGCCTTGGGATCTCTCGGGGAATATTTTTGTTTCTTACTGGTCGAATTGGCCAAATGATGTCTGGGTTTCAACAGTTCAAACAAGTTGGACAGTTATGATATCTCAGGCGAGTGTATACTTTTCAAGAATCCTCTCTCTTCTGCAAGTTGTTCTTGTGTGTTGAGAGAACTTTCAAGCCTCCTCTTCAAGACTGTAATGGAAACTATTGCCTCTTTTGAATGTATGATGCATTGTGCATTTTATTGAAGTAATAAAAGTGTGTGTTTTGTGACTAATCTCGGTCCTTTCATCCTTCTGTGCTTCTTTGTGCCTTTCTCGTACTTGCAGGTACACTATGCAAGTTTAAGTTCTATTGCAGGTTCTTGGAGTTCTGTGCTTATCAAGTGGTGAAGTATTGCATGCAGTTGAGTTGTGTTGTCTATCCACCCTTCTTGAGTTCATCCTTCTTCACTGGGAAACTGGTATATTTCTCGGTCTGATAAAGTTTAACAAAGGGAATGTGTGTCTCTTATTTTTTTGGTATCTTGTACCCCTCTCTAAGTTGCAGTAGGTGAAGTTGACCTGTGGTGCACACACCCTCTTCAAATTAACCCTTCCTAAGTCTAGAAACACCCTTTATTTGGTGCATCACCATCCCTAGTATAGTTTCCCCATTTCTGTAAAATCTCTTTCCCTAAAACCCCATGAAATGTTAGCATAGGACTAGATAATCATTTTTGTTACACTAGGAGTAGTACAACACTTAGTTTAGGAAGAGGAGGTTGGGCCTTCTCTGGAGGTTCACCTCGAGCCCAAGTCCCACAGCTTGAGAGGTGATCCCATGTGTCCCAATCACACTGAACGTCCTATTCACATCCTAGCCATTCGGAGGGTGCAGTGATTTGGTGAAAACAGTTGGTATATGCCTAACACATATTGTGATTTTCATTGCATTGATGGTCATCAAATGGAAAAATAAAAAACAACTTCACAACTACATCCAAGACCTCATTGATAATAGAGACATACTGGCTGGAGACCTACCATCTGCCTAAAACACCCAATGATAATCTAAAGGTGTTTTTTAATCCATTTCCTAGCCATGATACAAAAGGTAAATCTCATAAACATGGTGAATCCTTTAACAACGCAGATTATAAATACATCATCTCTTGTATTATTGACTTTATCTCACATACCATTGAATGTTAGTTTACATCAAGCGATGTAATAACTGTGATATGGTTTAGAGTGCATATTTCTCAGTGGATTGAATTTGTTATGACATAAGTCTTGTGGTTGAGTAGATAGTGATGTAGTTTGAACGTTACAAAGTATAGGGCACAACACAAAATTTTTGGCTTTAGTATAACAAGTTTAATATTCATGGAATTTGCAAATTATATGATAAATTGATTTTTTCATAAACCTTCTCATCTCGATGAGTGATCATGGAACCCAAGGAATGATCAGTAGTGGATATATATGGTTTAACATCTCCCATTTATGTGGATTTGTGAGCATAGGCGGTGATAGAAGATATTATTTGAGGTCATCAAAGCCCTGTTAGTGCAAATTCACAGCACCCCCAAAAGAGTTATGGATCTTCTTTTCTAAGGAAATGTCATTTGGTGTGATTACATAACATTGAGCTTTCCCAAAGTGTGGGACCTTTGCAAATTGGGAAATCTCTCCAGTGAAGGTCGGTTCCTCTTCCTAAACTACTCGCCACTAGCTATTCCATTGCATGAAAGCTAATCTAACCTAATATAACTTCCAAGGAGATAGGGAGAGAAAGAAAACTAGAAAAAATAGAGCCTACACTGAAACAGTGATACACTAGAGAAGGTAAGTGTTGATCATCTATCAAAATTTCCATTGAACAAGGAGAGGTGAGCAATGGAAAGTATGGACAAGTGCATCATAGACCAAAGATGGATTTCACATAGAAAATTTTCCAAAACTCCATGAAAATAGCTCTAAAACCTGTAATGAACATCCAAACATGCATAAATACCTAAAATGAAGAGAGGCAAGAAGAAAACAACCAAAAAACAAGCAAGGATGGACATGCATCACAAATCACATTTTTTATTGCTTCGAAAGTTTTTACAAAACATCATTTCACAGGTAAGAGGAAAAAATGCCATTACAGAGCAAGGGAGGAGGTTTAAACTCCATTTTTAACCCTAGGGATTAAAATAAGGGAGAGGCAAAGAAGAAAGATGAACAACTTATTACAAATGAGCCAAAACTAGATTTTATCACTCGAACAGAATGAAGGAAATGAGAAAACACAGGAAAATCAATTTGAAAATTTTTCCACTAAAAAGATCCATTTAATTGGCCTATAAAATTATGGGTTCCCATGAAAAATCCCATACTTCGAAGTACATTGCTTCGTAGAGCAAGAAAGAGGCCCATACTTCATTAATTTTGGTGGTTGGGGTTGTTTTTTACAATTTTTCCATGCCAAAGACATTTTCCCATTTTTATCCTACAAAACCCCATCAAAATTTAAAATTACAGTGTCCATCATGTAGAGGATTTCAACAAATTTCCATTGATACCAAAATCGTGAAAATTTGAGCTCTATATCGAAAGATATGGCCTTCTAAAGATTTAGAGCAAATAGGGCAAAATTAGGGCAAAAGTCAGGTCGGCGGGCCAAAACTTGAACCTTTTCCCTTTTCAGGAAATCGGGAAATTTCCCCAAAACTATTCATGGCCCCGCCAATCCGAGACACATGGCACCTTCTAATAAGCTACGGAGATGCGGCCCATTCTTGCCTTTTGTGTTTTCACAACTTTGGCAAAATGTCCTAAATCCTCCCAATAACCCAATCCCCATTGATGAATGGACACATGGCACCTTTTGATTGGTTAGCAAGGATGCACTTCCATTTTTTCCTTTGAATTTTTTTGACCAAATGCCAAAACTAGAAATCCCTCTGACGCCCGTCACTCCTCCTTGACACGTGGCATCATTTCATTGGTTGCATGCCTTAAACAATTTTGTTTCCTTTGCGGGATCGCGGAAGCACAAATGACTTTTGTGCTTTTAGCCCAAAAAGTGCTAAGTTCTCAATTTCTTCATCTGCTCCACCAGCCCGACCCTCTTTGGCACAAAAATTTCCCAAGCTCCATGGGACTGCCTTAGGAAAATTTCCCCTCCAAATTCTGCTGAGCCATAACTCAAAAAATACAAGGAGTTAGGAGAACTTCTTTACCTTTCTGGAAAGGGAAAGAAAAATCCTATCTGATGAAAACATACCCAAAAAAATTTGAGTGCTTAAAATGTGTAAAAAATGAAGTTGAAGCACAAGGAAGGAAAGAATGAAGGAAAGTTAGCCAAAATAAGCATGGGCTCATTTTGGATAACAAGTATATTAATTCAAAGAAACACAATTATTGTAACTTTTCTTCATTTACACAAATATTCTATTGAAATCTACTTTCTTTCCTATCCTTGTGGATTTTCATCTAAAGTTTGTCTGGAAGATACTTCTGCACCTCTTTAGTGTTGGTTTTAATTTCCCTTCATTTTTGTAAGAATCCATTGATCCTGTTGTTTTGACCGGGGATGTTTAAGGGGAAGAATTTATTCTGAGAAGCTTTTTGTTCTTCCCATGACTCTTAGGTAATTGTTGTTGCAGAATCACAACACCCCTGGATGCAGATCAGGCTTGTGTGATTGTACAACATGGAATCCTTTCTCCAAGTGTGGGACTTGTGAAGATGAGAAAAGATTCTCCAAAGAAGGCTGGTTCCTATTCCTCTGTTCAGATGCATACAAAAAATGCAGAGGGTTTACTAAAACCTAATCTAACTTGCCAAGGAGACAGGGTAAGAAAATGCATAGAATAAAACCTAAACTACAAAGGTGATGCACCGAGGAATATTAGACATTTGTTTTGCAAATTTAACACAGACCACATAAATGCAATACAAACACCATGCACAGGTAACCAAACTGCAATAAGAGATCAAAACGACAACAATGAATACATGAGAGGGTTGAGAATCAATCACAAACATATATATTATTGCTCAAAAGTCAATACAGTATATTGCAGTGGCTAAGAGGCAAAAGACTAGCATTACAACCTATATGGGAGGTTTGAAAGCTCCACAAACTCTCTTGCAAGCGAGGGAAGAAGGGAGGATGCAAAACAAAAAATGTCTGACCTCTTAAAAGGGCTTCTCTTTACAATATATATCAAGAAATGAGAGAGGAGAGAGGGGAAATTCATAATCTACTCCAACCACTTCTTGGTAGCATTTAAATCATCTCATTATGATCCAAGCAGTGGATCCTAGAAAAATGGCGGGCTGTCTAACAGGAGCGGCGAGTTGTCTGCTGTATTAAAGTTGGTTGTTGAAGCATTACACGCGTCAGAGACGTTTTCTTAATTTTCTCCCTCCAAACTACACCAAAATTCAAGATTGACCCCAGAATCATGTAGATAATTTCAACAGCTTTCCGTTGATATAAAGAACGTGCAAATCTGAGCTCTGGATCGAAAGATATGAAGGTCTGAAGCTTTAGAGCACAAAACAGGCGAAAATGGATTTTTAAATTTCTTCTCCCACGTTCTGCCATCTGGACGACACGTGGTAGGCTCTGGTCCGCTGAGCAATTCCCTCTCTCCACCTTTTCGTGGGTTTTTTCTTGTGGGCCCCTTAAACTTGGACACGTGGAACTATTTCATTGGTTTGGATCAGTGCTCAAAAACTCGTCCCTTTGACTTTTGGACCTTTTTCCTTGGCGACACGTGTCATGCTGTGATTTGTCCACGGGCCTGCCGGATTTTCGTGTCCACCACGTCCTTTTGTCCCAAATTTCTCAGTGCTTCATGGGAAAAAATCCTCCGATCCACCCGAAATGGGCTTCCTCGTCCCTTTTCTGCTGGGTGACACATGGCGTGATCTGATTGGCTTTCGGCTCCTTCGACTATCCGCGTCTCGTGCGTCCCCATTGTCCCACTTGTCCTTGTGCTGTAGTTTCCTGTTTCGGCCGAACCGGCTGGTTCGCATCCTTTGTGTACATTTTTTCCACTCTTCCCAGTGCTTCGCGGGCCGCCTGGAGGCATTTCAGGCCGAACCATGCCTTGGTGTCCTGAACGTCCCAAATATTTCTAGGACAAGGACTTAGCCGATTTTCACAATTTTTTTTTCTGGTCCAGGCTTATTTTCTGTAACTTTTCACATTCTCTCAGAGCTCATTCTTTTTCAGCCTGGGACTTGAGAATCCTGATGTATGTTATCAAATCAACCCTGGGGGGTGAAGTTAGATACCAATTTGGTGACTCAGCGGGGTCATCTGCTTGCTAGATGAAAAGACCAGTTGCCTTTTTACGATCCATTGTGCATGGAGTCATAAATAATGACCTGAAATGAGCCTGATACTGCAACTCCCTCCATGAGAGCATGCTGAACTGTAAAAACTCAAACTAGGAGCAACAAAACCTACACCAAAGCACTTAGGGAAACTGAAACCTAACTACAACAAGACAATGTGCATACGCACTTAGAGGAATTGAAATCTAGACTAATATTTACAAGGGTGAACCTTTTATTTTCAGTAGCAATGTTTGAGATAGATTCCATTTACTGGAATCTGCAGTTCTTCACCATCCAATGAGGCCAATTGGAAAGCATTGCTACTCTTGCACTTTGTGACCATGTATGGGCCACTCCAAATAGTATCAAATTTTGAATGCCTTCCCAGTTTTTCTCTGTCCGCATCCCATTTCAATACTAGATCTCCAACTTGAAAAGATCTATCCTTGGCCTTTCTATCGAAGGTTTTCTTGATCAAAGCTTGATCCTTTTCCATTGCTTGGGATGCCTGATTTCTGATCTCTTGTAGCTCCATCAACTCTGCATATCTCACCTCCATGGGCTCAAATTCAAGTAACTCCAGCTGCTTCATGAGTTCCAATGTTGGTAACTCAAGTGACATGGGCAAGATTGCCTCTCTTCCATAGACAAGCCTGAATGGAGAGTTACCTGTGGATCTTTTGGGAGTGATCCTATTAGCCCATAAGGCTGATTTCAGCTTGGTGTGCCAAGACTTATGATTCTCATCAAGAGTTCTCCTAATGATCCTTAACAAGTTCTTGTTTGTAGACTCGGCCTAACCATTACCCTGAGGGTAATAGTTCGATGAAGTGCTCAGGTAAATACCGTTCTTGACGGCCCACTCAGTCACCTTAGATATAATGAATGCCAATGCATTATCAGAGATTATTGTGGTAGGTACACCAAATCTGGTTGTTATTCCCTCATAAAAGTCTAGGATGCTAGACTCATTTGCCTCTTTGAGTGCTACTGCTTCTGTCCATTTGGTGAAGTAGTCGGTGGCTGTCAAAATCCATTTATGCCCTTGGCTTGAATTGGGGTTAATGACTCCAATGAAGTCCAAACCCCATTGCATCAATGGCTGGTCAACTGAGATTGGATGCAATGGGAAGGGCAGCAAACTTCTATTTTCCTGTGAAGAATGCACAATTCTTACACCTCTTGATCCATGCATAGCAATCACTGAAGATTTTAGGCCAATAATAACCAGCCTTCATGATTTTTAGAGCTGTCACTCTTGGTGAAAAATGGCCACCAGCTGGTCCACCATGAAACTCTTCCAACACCCTTTGAATATGATCTGTGCTAATGCATCTCAGCAGCACTCCATTCACGTCTTTCTTGAACAAAACTCCATCAAAAATGGCATACGGAACAGCTTGCAACCTGAAGTGTCTCCTTTGGGTCTTGTTCATCTCTAGGGGGCACTGGCTTGTACCTAGGAAGTGCATAATATATTGGGTCCAGCAAGGAGTGGGGGAAGCATCATCTTCTTCTTGATTGCCACTTGGCTCATGAGTGTCCTGGACTGTCAAAACAACCTCTTCTTCGTTGCATACTTCCTTTTGCTTCCCCAAAACCAGCTGCTCACACAGTCCTTTCCCTCTTACCAACTTGGTGATCTTGATATCAATGTCATAATCCATGACACGGGTGATCCAACCTACCCTTTTCTCATTCAAATCCTTTTTGAGGAGGAAGTCTTTAACTCCAGCATGTGAGACCAGCAACTGGACCTTGTTGTTTGAGACTAAATGCTTGAATTTCTTCAAGCTTCTGATTACTGCAAGTACATACTTTTCAATAAAAGAGTACCTCACCTCGCAGTCGTCTAGGCTCTGGCTGAAAAAGGCAATCGGCTGCTCATCATTATCTTTATTCTGTTGTACCAGAATGGCAGAGATAGTGTCATCACCTCCAAATGCATAGAGGATGAAATCCTTGGAGAAGTTTGGGTTAATGAGAGTTGGTGCTTGAGAGATAGCTTCTTTGATTGCCTCAAAACTCTCCTTGCCTTCTGCTGTCCACTTAAAAGCCATGCTCTTCTTTAACATTTTGGTGATGGGCTTAACAAGGGCTGCAAAATCTGAGATAAACCTGGTGGACAAAATTGATCCTTCCCAAGAAGCTTTGAAGAGCCTTCTTGTGACTTGGCAATGGCAGTGCTCTTATGGCTTCAACTCTCTCTGGGTCAATTTCCAGTCCCTCTTTCGAGACAATATGGCCAAGGAGCTTTCCTTCATGTGCAAGAAAGATGCACTTCTTTGGGTTCAAAGAAATTCCAAACTTTCTACACCTCTGAAACACTTTCCTGAGGTGAAAGAGATGGTCTGCTGCATTCTTGGAGAATACAGTGATGTCATCAAGGTATGTCAACACTATCTTGTTGATCAAGCCCTTGAACGCCATGTCCAATTCCCTTTGAAAGGTAGCACCAGTGTTGGACAGCCCAAATGGCATCTTCTTGTAAGCATACGTGCCCCATTTAGTTGTGAAGGTTGTCTTGAATTGGTCCTCTTCTTTTACCATCACCTGATTATACCCTGAGTAGCCATCTAGGAGAGAGAATCTCTCTGAACCAGATACTACTTGCAATATTTTCTCCATGGAAGGGAGTGGATAATGATCCTTGAGAGATGCCCTATTGAGGTCTCGAAAGTCCACACACAACCTTATTTCTCCGCTCTTCTTCTTGACCGGAACCAAGTTAGCAACCCAGCTTGAGTGCTTGATCGGGAATATAATGCTTGCCTCTATTAGCTTATTTAGCTCTTTCTTCATCAGAGGCTCAATGTGAGGGTTGACTGGTCTCTGCTTCTGCCTGATGGGCTTAGCATCTGGATCCAATTCTATGGTATGTTGTGCCAAATTTGGATTGAATCCTCTCAAGTCTTCATAGCTCCAAGCGAAGACATCTAGAAATTCTTGGCAAAGCTGAACAAAATCAGATTTCTCTTGTGAGGTACTTACTTTGCCAATCTGCAATGTTTTGCCTTCTTCCACTAAAATAGGCTCTGAATCCTCACCCTTTACTTGAATGTTTTCCTTCTCCTTCCGGAACTGATCATTCGGATTGAAGATTGACTCCAAGGTTATGAGGCCTTTTGGTAATTTGTTAGTTCTCAACTGCACCACTTGGTCACCATACTGCTGATGCAACTTGTCTTGATTCTTGGCAGAGAACTCAGCTTCTTCTTATAGGAAATTGACGATTTTTCTGGTCATTCTCAAACAATTTCCAACTGACATTGTTAGCCGGCACTGAAGGCCTCACAATCACATGGATGTTTGGCTGTACCTTGTCTTGTTGAATGCTTTTCGTAATGTCAAAGGCTGCCCCTACTGCTATAAGCCTGTCAGCAGCTTGATTCTCTTTCCTGGGAATGGATTCGATGCCAAAACCTTCAAAATCTTCCATGAGGTCCCACACCTTGTTCTTGTAGCACCTGAGTAGATCATTCTTGGTAGCATGCCGTCCCTTGACCTAATTTACAATCAATTCACTGTCCCCAAAGACTTGTAGATTCTTTATTTTTCTCTTGATTGCCCAATGCATCCCTTGCACCAAGGCTTCATATTCAGTAGTGTTATTGGAGCATGAAATTGAAATCTAAAAGCTGAATAGTACTTTATTCCTTGGGGTGAAACAAGCATGGCTCCACCTCCTGCACCTTGCCTACTCCTTGATCTGTCAAAAAATAGATGCCATACCTCGTTGTCATCATTATGGCTTGGCTTGGTGATGCTAGGAACAGGTTGATTTTCTTCGTGTATACAATAGACTCCCAGCTCAGATTCTTCTACTTCTTGATAGGGATCAAAAGCATGTATCTTGTTTGCCCATTCATCAAGAGTTAGGTTCGGGATACTTTCAACCTTGGTGTCAGCCTCATCAGTACTAGGGTGATCTTCTTGATCAAATGCTGAGCAATTGGCATTAATCTGACTTGGGGTGTAAGGCTCAATATGGAAGTTTGCAATGGGTTCGGATCTGATTGTGGCCTTAGTTCCATACCTTGTTCTAAATAGCATGTGATACCAATCCGCCGACAAGATAGCCTCCAATTTTAGTCTAGTGAAGTCTCTTGACAAGCACAATGGCAAAGAGTGGTGGAAGGTCTATGACTGATACATCTTGTAAAACAACAACATTTAGACATGCATGCAAGGTAAGACTCAAATTTCTAATCACTCCAACTGTTGCTATTGCTGTCCCATCTAGCTCCACTACTCACTTTAGATGTTATTTCATACTGGAGACCCTAGCTGATCAGCTATCTATGCTTAGGCATTACTGAGCTACTTACCCCGGAGTCTATCATGCAGTTATGTACTAGCTGATTTCTAATGATTAGCGAAACATAAAAAGGAGGGGGCTTCAACATTTTACCTTGTTGTGCTCCATGAATTCCTTCAGGTTGGGTAGCATTTGTCAGCACTTTGTCTTGCATCTGAACCTACTGATTCGAAGTTGGCCAATCCTTCATGGCAGCTTGCAACAGATCTCTTTGCCCTGGGATGGATAGGGATTACCACATAGATATATTGACGTTTTTCTTCTTCATCTGATCAATGATACTGAATGGTGATGAAGGATCTCTCTACTGTCCCTTGGTTTGCACATTTACTCCTTGTATGTGGGCAACAACAGCTGGCATTTGAGTTGGCCTAGGGGCTGTTCTTGGCTTCCCTTGTGCATTTGAAACTGGGACTTTGCTTGCCAATCATTCTTGGAGTCATAGAAGGTTGTGGGCTGGTTGGAGCTAGTGGCTATGCTCCTCACCCATATTTCTCCTTTTTGACCTTGTGTTGGCTGCAATGCCTTAAGAAACCACCTGATTCATGCCACAAAAATCCTTCTGCTTACCAGTTCACCAATGTGGTGTCATTTGGGGCTGATTGCTGTTGGAATGTTTCTTGTTGTTGACTGTTTCATTGACTTGCCCTCACCCTTCACACCAGTAGTTATCACCATCAATGCTTGATTGAGGGCACCATTGAAACACATGGATTGGTTATGAGGCTCGTTGCATGGAAAGCACCAATCGTATTCCTGAGCAATGTTGTTCTGTGTTGGCACTAATGCTTTAGAGGTAGATATGACATTTGGATTATAGGGCTGGAATGGTCTATTGGCATAGGAGGCCTTACTTGGCTTTGATTTTGATTCATATTTGCAGCTAGATTTAGGTGGTCTTTGTGGTTGGTATGGCTGCCTATTAGGTTGAGCTTGGGGTTGATAAGAAGGTCTGAAACCTTGGGCTTGTTGCCTCTTGAGAGTAACTAGCTCATTACCTAGGTTTTGCAATTGCTTCATGACCTCTTAGAAGCTCATTTGGGGTACTTGGAGATGAAGTGGAAGCTTCATTTGAACTCTGATTTCTAGGAGTGGGAGACAGGAGTCAAATTTGGTGCTTGACTAGTGTTTGGACTCTCTAAGTTTGGATACAAGGGCATAGGAGGCCTAGGGGCAAGTTTTCCAGCTTGAATCAAGACAATTTTTCAGCCCTAATGGCAATGCTATAAGCCATAGGGATTGTTGTGCCTCCCATGGACTGAATTAACATAGAAATATTAGAGTTTAGAGCTTTGAGATAGTACAGAAAAAGGACCTTCTGCTGTTGGCCTGACTGCCACTGGAATTCTCTCCCAAGTCTTTTGAAATCTAAAGTTGAAATCGGTTAGCTACTCATTGGGAGCTCTCTTGATAGTTGTCAGCTTCTCGAAAAGAGACAAGTTGTCTCCCTTCTCTCCAAATTGCTCATGAAGTGCAATACATAGCTGATTCTAGTTTGTGATAGAACCAGCTCCAAGGCTCCTAAACCATTGTAATTATTTACGCTTGAAGGAAGATGCCAGTAACTTGACAGCCACTTGCATTTCATTGATTTCATGAATTACACAAGGGTTAGCAATATCTTTAACATGATCACCTGGAGTAGTCTAATTTTCTCCAGTGAAGTAGGGAATGCTCTTCAAGGCTGCAATAGGGACTGGATGTTGTGCGTTGAGAGAAAGTGGGCTGCTTCCTGTGAAGTTGACGTAGGGGTTGTTCTGAGCCATTCTAATTGGTCTTAAAACCCTTATATGAATGAATGAAAGGCCTACCAGGTGGAGGAGTTGAGAGAGTTCTATTTGGTGGAGATGGAGACCTTTGAATCCTTCTTCCTCTTTGCCTTCTTCTCAGAGATAATTACAGGTATTCAAACAACACTTCTTCTTCTCCGGCTCATTGACCTTGTGGTGATTCTGCTCATAAGTTTTTTAGGCCTGCACTACTGAAATCAGTTTATTTTTCCCCTTGGAGTCGCCAGATATGCAAATAATAGCTCTTTTTAAGCAAGAAAAATGCAAGTCAGATGCACATCAACCCTGCTACAATAAAAATGTGAACTCTTGTGTCCCACCGGGCGTGCCAAAAATGTTACTGCAAAATCACAGCACCCCTGGATGCTGGTTCAGGTTTCTAGGTTGACCGTACTAGGCATCCAGTGTGATTGCATAACATTGAATCCTTTCTCCAAATGTGGGACTTGAAAAGAGTGAGAAAGGATTCTCCAGACAAGGTTTGGTTCCTATTCCTCTGTTCAAATGCACACGAAATAATGTAGATGGTTTGCTCGAAACCTAATCTAACTCTGCCAAGGAGACAGGGTAAGAAGATGCATAAAATATAAATCTAAGCTACATAGAGGTGATGCACCGAGGAATGATTAGAGCGCCTATCTTGTCAAATTTAACACAGACCACATCAAATGTGATATAAACATCATGCACAGATAACAAAAACTGCATAGTGAAGAGACCAGGAGGACAGCAAAATGAACACATGAGAGGGTTAAGAATCAATCCACAGACATGTATATTACTTGCTCCAAAGATTGAATACGGTATGCACTACAGAATGGCCAAGAGGCAGAAGTCTGGCATTACAGTTTCAAATGAGAGGTTCGAAAGCTCCATGAATTCACCTGCAAGCAAGGAGAAGAAGGGAGGATGCAAAACAAAAAATGTTTGACCTTTTGAAAGAAGCTCCTCTTTACAATATATAGGAAGAAATGAGAGAGGGAAAAGAGAGAAAATTTAGAATCTACCCCAACCACTTCTTAGGTCATATTTTAAATCATCTCATTATGGTCCAAGAAGTGGCAGATCCTGGCAAAACGGCGGGATGTCTAACAAGAAGCGGCGAACTGTCTGCTACATTAAAGCTAGTTGTTGAAGCGTCACTTCTGGCATTACCATGCGTCATGAGACATTTTCTCAATTTTCTCTCTCTATACTACACCAAAATGCAAGATTGACGCCAGAATCATGTAGAGAATTTCACCAGATTTCCATTGATATGAAGAATGTGCAAATCCGAGCTCTGGATCGAAAGATACGACGATCTGAGGATTCAGGGCACAAAACAGGCAAAAACAGGTCGACGGGAAAAATATTTGAACTTCTCCCTCATGCTCTGCCATCTTGGATGACATGTGGCAGGCTCTGATTCGCTAAGAAATTCTCTCTCCTCCACCTTTCCGTGGGTTTTCCTTTGAATTTTCCTTGTGGGCCCCTTAAACTTGGACACGTGGCACTATTTCATTGGCTCAGGATCAGTGCTTGAAACCTCATCCCTTTGACTTCTGAACCTTTCTTCCCTTGTGCAACACGTGTTGTGATTTGATTGGTATTCCATGTTTGCCAGCTGGATTTCGGCATCCACCGCGTCCATTTCATCCCAGATGTCCCAATGCTGTCGCGGGACAGAAATCTTCCGATCCACCCGAAATGGGCTTCCTCTGTCCCTTTTCTGATGTTGACACGTGGCATTATCTTGATTAGCTTTCGGCTCCTTTAGCTATCTGCGTCCCACACGTCCCTTTTTCCCAGCTTGTCCTAGTGCTGAAGTTCCCCATTTCAGCCGAACCAGACCGATTCGCACGTCCTTCACATCCATTTGTTCCAACTGTTCCCAGTGCTTCGTCTGGCCGACTGGAGGTGTCTTCGGCCGAACCACGCCGAAATGGTGCTTCCTTTGCTCGTCAGCCGCTTCACTTTTTAGGACAAGTCCTTTGCCGATTTTCACAATTGCGGCTCAGATGTCCCAAGCTTATTTGTCTGATTTTCTTCTCACATTCGGCTCGGAGCTCGGCTTTCCACGTCCCACGTGTCCCGACGGCCTTGATTGAATCCTGATGTGAAAGTTCTCCTTTTCGGCCAAACTGGGCGGGTTCGCGCTCTTTGCGATAACTGTATGTCCCAGATGTCCCTTTGCTATCCACGAGTTAAAACTGGAAAAGTTCTATTTCGGCCGATCTGCGCCTCGATTAGATCCCAACTGTCCCAAAGGCGAAATTTCCACAGAGCAAGTTGTTATCCAATTTTCACGATTTTCTCCTAGTTTTAGTGTAGAACTACTTTCTTAGACTATCTAGAAAAACTCTGATTGCATGTTATGCAAAATTTACCTTGGTTTTCTAGAATTGTGGATAACAGTTAGCACTCTAAAATAGATTGTGATGCTAACTTAGTCCTCTTCCTTGAAATCATTATGATATTATTCTCTCTATTCAAAATGATGAACTTATAACATAAACTAATATCATCCTGAATTTTTATGTGAAATCCATCTATGTACATTAATATTTTCTTGCTTAACATTTGTTAAACATGTCCATAGACTAATTAGACGGAGAGTAATACAACTTTTCTACATGTTCTTAGTTTCACACTAAGTTATTTCTATTGCAATCCTTGTAACATTTTGATAAACACTTAAGGATGGTAATTCTGTGGGAAAAAAAATATTCTGTGATCATATCACCACATGACCTATCTCATGTCTTCAATATTATACTTTCTACAGATATACCCAATGTGTGATTTAAATATGTATCCTACCAAAGAGAAGCATGCCCCTTGAACTATTTACGGACATGGACACCAACATTTTTAAGCTTGGTTTTCCAGATCTTCACATTTCTTCCACTCATTACCATCTCATAGTTGAAAACTTTGAATGTTGAAGTAAATAGTGATTACAAGTTCTAGAAAAGTTAATCTGGTCGCAACTAGTTCTCACAATTCACCCATTTTTCCTTTTCAAATTTTTCCTCTCACACCTTAATGACCTTTTCTAAAGACTTCTGCAAGTAAACAATAGGACAATTCTTCCACATTCCACATATGGTTCGAAGAGTGCTTGGTGATAGATATATTGATAGAATCCTTCGTGTTTCCATTCTCCTCAACCATTCCATTATCGTTACCTAAGTTAGAGAGGCCTTTATTTCCTTATATGAGAAAAATCCCACGGTGCTCGTAGAGGGCATTAAATTTCCTTGATCACTTGTTTTCCATTTTTTCCCATTTTCATATATTTCATGTATTCACCTTATTTTATCCATTCTGTAACCACATTTCATTCCATTGTAGTTTTTCCTAAAATGACCTCATGAGGTTGCCTATGCTTAAGATCATGTTTTCATTTTAAGACATACAACTCCCATAAAGCCTCATCAAAGTAAGTTTTCCCTTCTACCTTCATCCACCATCCTCAATTCCACTACAATTATGGCCTCTACTTAAAATAAATACCATTGGTCCCTACATACAAATATTCCAATACTTATTCCAAGCATCCAAAATCACCCTTCCTCCCACTAAGTTTTTTGAATTTTGTTTCCCTAATCCTACATGGTTTAAGTATAATATCATTTATGCATACCATCATGGACTAGGTCATGATATTGAGCATTAAAAGCCTCTTTAAACTAAATCTATGAGATATTATTGTTCATAGATGATATTATCATTGACACCCTATAATTCACATACTTCCTTTAAACAATCTTGATCCTCTAGTTCTACATCATGTTATTCATCAATACCTCGTATGATTGATCCTAATAAATCCAATTAATTTATATCACCATTCACCTTTTCCAGGATTAATTAAATTATTCCCAAATACAGGTCCTCCTATCTAAGTTAATATCATGTTATTAAATAAATGGCTACCACTAATAGTCTTTCACCCTTATGTAGCTGATCTAATATTAGTTACATCAATTGGGAAAATACACATATTCTTCCTAGTTAACTGCTCAATTTAGCGGGCTCCACTTGACATTCCACTTCCCTATTCCAATCAAATCCTAAGTTGTCTATAATTGTTTCCTATAAATTTGGGGGCAATTGAATTACACGTAGAACCACCTATCCTAGGATGTAACTTCTTCAAACGTCCAGTTAATATGTCACTTTATGAGCTCATCCAAAGCTCTACAAATTGTAGAGCACTAAGTCTACTTGTTAATATCTTAGGTAATGTAAAATTATTATCCCTAGAAACCATTCAAGGACTAAGATCCTTTACATATCTCATTGGACTAACCCTATAGCTATCAAAAGAAGTCAATATCCTTTGAGAATCCTAATTTTCCTGGAATATAACCTGAGGAGAATTTTCATCCAACTTCTCATCCAAATTTATCTACCCACATGACACTTGTGTACATTCGTCATTCATAGCATTGCAAACATGGATAATTTGAATACACGTAATCAAGAGTAGCCAAAATATTTCATCACTTTAAAGATTCAACTAAGTGCATTGTTGCTTAATACAAGCCATGGTCCTTTGAGGTTTGCAATGATATTGTTACCCTTGATTTGGGCACAATTATTCTTCCCATACATGTTGGTGAAAATATTATCAATGAGGTCTTCTATATAGTAGAAGGGGAGTTCTAATATAATATCCTCCTAGGAAAACACTCGATTTATGTCATGCACTGCATTCCTTCCACCCTCCATTAATGCATCGAGTATGAACACAAGAGGAAAATTATAACTCTCCCCTTAGATGATCCTCCATTCAAAGAATGTCACGTGACTTATCAGCCTAATGATGTTCTCATTCCCATGAAAAATTCTTCTGAAGCATTTGCTAGCTCATTTGTCTCTGTGTCCAAGATTTCTAATGATAACTATATAGATAAAGTAATGGATCTTCCATCACTGGGGGAGTACCACCTTATCACGCTTGATGCTATTCCCACACCTCATAGAATTGGTAAACATGATAAAATATAAATGTATAAACATGATATCAGGGATATTTTTCCCTTTGGTCCAGCTCATCTCATTACCAATTTCATCTATGGTGGTATCATTTTTCTTTCCTCCCATATTTACATGCAACTACATACCAAATCATATACCAATGGCTTTGAATTTGTTTACAAGAAATACTTTTCTTACACTTATATTCTTCATTGAGCATGGAAAGTATTTAGAATGGGGTGTTTTATGGACAAGCCATGCATGACCTCGTTATTGATCAATCTCACAAGCCCCATGAAAAGTTTGGGTTAGGCTACAAGGAACAATATACCAACCCTCTCCCACCATCTTTGGCTCTTATAGATATTGATCCTCCATCTTCTCCATCCCACACGGTTATACATGTGGATGATACTGTGTCCATATCCTCTAGGATTTTTCTAATCTCCACAATCACTTTGGGACCGCTGACTTATCAATGTGAAAATGAAATCCAATGCCTCAAATTTTCTGATATGGTAGAATAATATTCTCCTACCATTACCAATTTTTAGTGTACTGATGATGATTCATTCCTTTCCTACATGGGGGCAGACTATTCCTATCTTCATAAGACCTTACCACCAAATACATCCACCCTTTTTAATGAATCCACCATCAATATCAACATAGGGACTCTGCAAGATCTCCACATTATGAAAGTGGGTCAATCCCTTGATTTACATGAGCTTGAATTTTTCTGCACATTCCTTTTTTGACATATTCAAGCCTTTGCATGGTTGTACGCTAACATGACAAGCCTCGACCCTTATATTTTTATTCATAACATTGTCACCTTCCCTAATGATAAACTAGTTAAGCAAAAGCTTCTCCACATACACCCTTGAGTTTCCCTCCTTATCAAAGAGGATCTACAACGCCTTCTTTCAACTAATTTCACCATTGCTAGTGACTATGCATGATGGTTTTCTAACATTTTACCTGTTTCCAAATCCTTCGAAAAGATCCTCATCTATACTAACTTTTGAGATTTGAACCTCATTTTCCCTAAAGACGACTTTACTCTTCCCAACATCGATTAAAATGTGGACCGTACTGCTGTCCATGAGATGCTTTACGTTATAGATGGTTTTTCTAAATACAATCAAATCCTCATCAAACAAGAATACCAACATAAGAATTATTTTATCATTCTTTGCAGGACTTTGTGCTATTGCATCATACCCTTTGGTTTCAAAAATGCTGGAGCCACCTATCTGTTAGCTATGACCTACATATTTCATGATCTAATCCATAAGATAGTAGAAGACCCTACATTGATGAAATTTTGGGTAAATTCAAGCATCGATGTAAACACCTTTCCGTCCTTGAAACCCTTTTCGAGCACATTATTTTCTTCTTCCTCTTTCTCAATCCATCCAAGTGTGTGTTTGGAGTGTTAAATGGAAAACTACTTGGCTTTATCATTTCTATTAGCGGTATTTACATTGAGCCCGCCAATCTCAAGGCCATCTTCTAGGTGCCTCCTCCTTCTAATTCAAAGCATCTTTGTAGTCTTCAAGGTTGACTTCAATCATTCTTACACTTCATCTCACAACTTTCTAACCATTGCCAAACCTTTCACCATCTCCTTCACAAGAAAATCGACTTTAAATGGGATAATAACTACCAAAAAGCCTAAGATGATCTCAAATATTATCTATTATCCCCACTTGTGATTATTCCTTCACGTAAGGGGGATCCATTCTATCTCTATGTCACTTACTATGATAATGTTCTTGATGACATGTGGCATATCATGATAAGAAAGGAATGGAGCATGTTGTGTATTACATCGGTCACACCCTTCACAATTATGAGACTCTTTACACTGAAGGTGAACATTTGTGTTGCACTCTTTTATTTTCCACCTCTAAGGTTCACCATTATCTTCTCAATCATAATACCTACATCATCACTAGATTTCATCTTCTCAAGACCATGCATTCTAAGCCTTCTAATAGTGATCACATCACTTGATGGCTCATGCTCATGACTGATTTTGACCTAGAGTTCATCTCTTGGAAATTAATCAAGGGAAAGGATATCATAGATCAATTAGCTGAAATCCATTCTTCTTGATGATTTCCTTCTATACAAGCAATTTCTAGATAAATCTATCAATGCCATTGATCATGAGTTATCTCCTGTTAAGATAAAACTCTTCTTTATTAGATTTAAGTGTCAAAAATGGGGATGCACTGGCATTATTATCATTCTTCCTTGGGATACTCCCATCCTTGTCACCTATAAGCTTAATTTTGAATTCAAAAAAATACGGTTGAGTATTAAACCCTCATCCTAGGTGTGGAAGAGATTTTTTTCTTTCCAAATTTAACTTAATAAGATGAAATAACAAAAAAAAACAACCTCTGAAGACAACGGGGTTTACTGGTACCAGTGAAATGAATGATGTTGATTTGGATAAATGATTGAAGCTGTCAAGTCCAAATGAATGCACAAGTCTCCATGTCCTAAAACGCACTTTTTCAATCAAAGAAACTATATATATATTATAGATAACTAAATAAATGATATTCTCAACAAAGGCCAATTGTAGGAATCCTAATGGAATTCTTTGGAAGATGTCATCTCAATTTTAGATAATTATTATCCATTTTTTCCCCCTCAAGAAAAATTGACAACGAGGTTTATAGGTTAAAAAATTTAAATTTGGCGTGTAAAATTTTCCGGCATACTTCATGAGGTTAAGAAATAAGGTTAAAAGCATGTAATACTGGTTTGCATAGAGGAATTTCTCTCAAAAAGATCGACAATCTTATTGATATGATAAGAGCTAATTGTCTAAGGTTTTGTGTTTTTGGCTCTTGAGAGCTAGCTTGGAATTGGAGGTTTCAAGACAATAAATGCTCATGGATTGAGCTTGATCTTGATAATGAAAGGTGACCATGAGTGAGCTTAGTCTCAAGCTCAATTTTGAGTCACTTAAGCATGAGGGAAAAATGAACATTAGTATGCATCTATGGGAACAAGAGCTCTAAGGAAGCTCAACAAAACATTATATAGATGAGCTAAGTTGGTATCTCTGAGAAACTCGCAACAAAAATTCAAAAAATGGGTGTGAAGTGTTAAAGATTGAGTTAAGGGTACCATGGGCTTATATAGATTGGCTCATTTTAAGAACAGATTGTTGATTCGTGGGATGGCTCGATCAATGCAAGAAATCTCGACATGGTACTAAGGGGCTCAAGTTGGAAGGTCTACAAAGTTCCCAAATGAAGATGTATGCAGTGCTTGGCTAATGGAGAGCTCGAGAAGGGAGGATGAGGAGCTCATTTCATTCAAGTATAAGTTAGCTCGTCAAGAGCTCAATGTTCATGGAGATAAATGGAATCAAACTCCTTAAGCTATTGCAAGAGCATGACTAGATGGCTCAGTGGTATAGGAAAATTGAAGAAATCACTCATGGTATGAGAGATTAGGTGCTGATGGAGCTCGGAAGCAGGGTTTCACCACATTGAAAGGGTAACACGGCCATCCTAATGATTTATCGATGCATGCAAGTACTAACCAGGAAGATTCAGTCAATGTATAGCTTAGTATCAAGCTCTGTTGTGGCTCATTGAGATAGGTTTGAATGCATGGGATTGAGATCTTCATTAGTATGTTGAAATGGCTTGATCAGGAGAATATATGTTAAAGAGGTGGAAACCAAGCTCAATAAAATTTGATAGAGATCTGTACAATGAAGTTTGAAATGCTCATGGAATGAAATGGAGAAGTGACAGTAAATAATTTTATACCACAGAATTGTGAAGAATTGAGGATCAACGAGTTGCTTGAGCATGCATAAATTAGAATTGGTGTGGAGATGTTTGGATTTTGTCTTGGCACGAGAAAATGTTGGTGTGGAAATGAAAATGATAGGATTCAATTGGGATCGGTTAGTCCTAATAAGTATTGGCAGGAAGGACATGGCCTAGTTGTAAGATCAACATTTGCTTAAAGTGGTTGTAGGCTTGACTTTTTCCAACTCATGGATCAAACATGTCATCTAGGTGGAACGCTAAGGGTTCGAGCTCAAAAGCATGAAAAATGATAGTTGAGTTTAACAACATGATTAAAAATGGATCGATTGGGTTGAGGAAGGTTTAATAGTGGCTGAGTTACTCATAAAAAAATGGATATTGGGCTGAGCTTGCACTAGATAGGTTTTCTTTTCAGAGTCTAGGAAAATGGTTTTCAGGGTTCAGGTGTATAGGTGTCCAGTTGACAAAAAATTATAAGAAGAACCCAAAGCCCGAAACTCCAAAAAATTGGAGTTTTAGATTTTCAAGATTTGGAGTTCTCAAGGTGGTTATGGCTCCATTTTTTTTTTGCGGCAAGCCTGATTCTAAAAACCTGATTTGACTCAGTCTATGTAGCAGGGAGCTCCCTGAAATATCTGGTGTGTATGTGGCAAGTTAAGAGGCACTGCAGTGGGAAACATTTTGTGAATAGCTTGTTGTTGTAAGTCGGGCGCATCTATTGGGTAATGGAATATGGTTGCCAATGCAGATAGTTTGGTATAAGAAAACATTCACCATCAATGCAACGAGCCATTTAATTAGCTCAAAAGGAGTTAATTGACATACAAAATGTTGACCAATGAAGAGATCGGGGGCTGATAAGTGGTAAAAATGTGGAGAAAGATGCAGTCAGTGGCGTAGGAATTAATGTGAGCATATTAGAAGGTCGACCCATATGCAAGGTAGGCACATGGTTGTTGAATTAACAACCAATAATTTGTAGAGTAGAAGCAGTTGATGCATAAAAAAAGGACCTAACATATGAGCTTGGTAAAATGATAAGATAAGAAAGGAATTTATAATGGAAAACATGAAGCAGTGGCTACTATAAGTAGAGATCACTATAGAAATAAAAGTGGAGCTCTCTAGCCAACTCAAGGAGCTGGGTGGCGACCCAATAACTGAGCTATGTTACAAACCAACCATACTAAGGCCCTCCATGCACAATTGAAACCCAGGGCCCCACCAAACACATCAAATTACTCTAAGAAAATTTTATTGAAATATTATTTTGGAGGGATAAATTCAAAATTGGAATTTGTGAAGTTATTATCAACAAGTTGGTTGAGCATGATGCCTAGGAGGCCCTAAAAGTGAATTTCACTCAGGAGACCAAAAATTCCTCTCCGATTTCCCATTTTCCAAAAAATTATAGTCACTGGAATTGGAAGAACAAGAGCCACACAATAGATTCATTAGGAAATGGATTTTCAAAGGGTTTAATGTTCCAAAATTGAAATATTTTAGCATTCTGTGAATAGTTCCTTGAAATGTGGAGTTGGAATTATTGAGGAAAACATGATGAACAACAATGATTAATTATTTTCTACATTTTGGCCTAGATTTTAGGGTTTCTCCTTCTTTCTCTTCATAAGCTGAGTTATGAATTTGTAGGATTTCAATCCTTTCATCTCAAAATTTTAATGGCAGCCTTTTCCTTTCACTACTTTAATGATGCAACGTGCAAGTGCTTGAAGTAAAGTAAATTATATTTTGTGATCAATTCTATGTCCTTATATTATTTTTGTTTCTTGTATTTTCCTATCTCATGTTTATAGGTGAACTATGCAACTAGTGTTTCTTTTGCAAGTTTCAGGAGTTATTGTGCTTATTTTAGGAGTGAAGTTTTACATGTGACTAAGTTGTGATGATTTTTCACCCTTCTCAGTTTCATCCTTCTTCACTGGAAGACCAAAATTTTTCCTTTTTGGTTGTGTTTAACAAGGGAATGCGTGTTCCACAGTTTTTGGTATCTTGTTTACTCTCTCTAAGTTGTACTAGGTGAAGTTGGATTGTAGTTCTAATATTCACCTTCTTCAAATGAACCCTTCTCAGTTTGAAGATTAGAAATATTTCTAACAACAACCTTTCTTGGTGTATCGCCACTTCTAATTTAGGTTTTATTTCTTGTAAATCCTTCTCCCTAATCCCCTTAAAATGTTATTATAGGTATAGTTAGTTATTTTATTTCCTTAGAAGTAGTGTTGTGTTTAGTTTAGAAAGAGGAAGCCAACTTTCTCTGGAGGTTCACCTCAAGCCACAAGTCCCACAGCTTGTGAGGTGATCCCATGTTACCCAATCACACTGAATTTCCCATTTTCACTCAAGCCATTTGGGGGGTGCAGTGATTTGGTGATAATATTTTTTGGCATGACCAGTGGGATCCAAGAGTCATATATTTCATAGGTGTGTGTATTTGTGTTCACTTTATTTCATTAATTTGTTGTGCTCTTAGTGATATTTCATCATTAGGAGGTATACCCATGCACAACTAGCGACTCCATTAGTCTAAGTAACCCACTCTTTGAGTTGCAGACTGTATATTTTCCACCCATTTTCTTGCACATCTTTCCATTTTTATTCCATTCATGAAGTTGTGCAATCATGGTTTCATTTCCAAAGTTTAATTCCCACTTGCACTATTAGCATTCATATCTCTATTAGAAGAACCATGGTCAGTTTGATTGTTCACTTAACTATGCAGATTTTCAAGAGAAGGAACATACAGATGATGGAGGCTATCCTACAAATGAAGATGTAAAGTTGAAAATTAAGATAAAAAATTACAGGTAGGCATGGTACAATCTAGAGCCACATCTCAAATGAAGGAATTCAAGATTATCTTCAAGGTAGCTTGTCCATGGGTTCACCCTATGCTAAGTTTTTATAAGTTGTAGGAAACGATTACTTTTAAAACTAAAAAATTTCCTTAGCTTGAAGGTTGGATTGAAGAAATAGAGGCATATGATTTTGATTTAATGTAATCTTGTCGATGTGTTGGTTTTGTACCACCACCTCAGAGTCCTCTTCCTATTTCCCAACCAATATCAATTCAGTATAGAACCCAAATCCTTTTATTTTCACTTGTTGCAAGTGTTGAGAATCCCATTTCTACATCCCATGTCTTACCATTCCACCATGAATCTTATGTTCCTCATTCTTATAGGATTACTTCCTTTCTAAAAGGTTAGTAATACAAGAATTTGTGTCTCTTCTACAACTTCAAACAATGAATGAAATAGTTCAGCCCCAACCCACCTCTCCTCTTATAGTCTTGAATCCATTTTGGGAAGACCAAGATAATATTTATAGTGAAGAAAATGAGGAGAAGGTTAAGGAACTTAGTAAAGACAATCTTGTAAATAATTTGAAGGAGTGGGTTATAAGTTTTAATGCCAATAATGTTTCCCTCCTAACTCACCCCTATCCAAGGTTTATATTCAAGAGCAGACGATGGAGAATGAATTTTCACAAGAACAAGTATGAGAGGATGATGAGAATCAGTCTATGTGTTCAAAGTGTAGCATACATGTTGACACTATGTTTATGGAGACTGTTGATTCCCCAAAAGTTACAAAATTGGCCGAGGAAGAGCAAGAGTTCATCTATAATTTGCAAAGACAAGAGCATTGAAGAAGAATAAAGACTCTCAAGAGTACATGGTGATTCTAGTGAGTGCAATGATCCTGATTGTTTTGCATGTTAATAAATTGCAACACTTATGGAACATTGCAGAATTTTGTCAAGAGCTTCGTTGGATGATGAAATTGAAAATAAAGTGGTTCATGCTGCGAAGGAAAGAAATGCAAAATCAATGGTTTTGAGTATAGAATAGAAAACACGAGAGGTTCATCTTCTTCCTTTTGTCAAAATTTTGATTTATTAGATGAATTTTATCTTTCTAATTTCATGTTTGAGAATGAAAAATGGTAGTGTAAACAAGTTTCTAGTTCAGAGGACACTATGATAGAAGAAGAATACTTTGTACAACCATAAAATGAAGTAGTAGATTATGTGTCTGATTTGGAGGAGTATTTGGATGGACAGGAGCCTATGGAACTTCACAATTTTGTTGTTCCATTACCTTTTTCCCAACACGTAAGGCTTGTTTCTTCAAAGGAAGACATTAGGGAGAAGTTAGGAAAATTCAAAAGAATTTAATAGAAATTATATCATGGTGAGTCTCTTGCTCTCAATTGTGCAACCTGTTTTGTCTAATGAACTAGTTTTAGAGGAGACTGATTTTGAAGATTGTGCTGCCCCTAATAATACTAAAAAGAAATAGGTAAATGAATCTGAATTTTTACGTTTCATGTGGGATGATAAGGTTGAAAATTCAGAACAACTTTGTTTTTAAATGGAAGTGGAACTCCTATATGAGCAGTATGATTCAAACACTTGTAGTGATTTTTAAGTGACTTCATTTGAGGCTGCAAGCAATCCAAGAGAGGTTCATGTTGTGGAAGAAATCCTCATTGTCAAGGAAGGAAAAGGAAATGAAGGTAACATCACTTTGGTACCATTCATCTACATATAAGATGATCTATTTGTAAATAGTAAACAGGAGGAAAGTCAACTCATGAACAACCATTATTTCCAGGAACATCTGCAGGTAGATTTTCCTATTAAAATTTAGACTCAAAGTTATGGAAAATTTCAAAGGGTTATACCATGTCTCATAAGGTATTTGGATTATTTGGAGCCAAAAGAGAAGTTACAGCTAGTCACATTCACTTCAAAATGTGAGGATGAGTTTCACAGTTCTAAGGATCAATTGCAATGCCTATACAAAATAAAGGAAAAGAAACTAAAAGAGGCATTATTTCCCATTCCAGTTGAGGCCTTGGTGAATCAAGAAGACAATTGGGCTTGTTTCCATTTTTCACTTTTTGTTTCAGCCATGTCCATTGACAAATCATCTACATGGCTGCCCATTGTGAGAAAGGGAATTTATTTTGCACAACCAGTTGTAGGGTTTGTTTAGTGCATCTATACTTCTTGTTAGTACAGGGTAGTAATAGGTTTGTTTTTAGTAGAATAAGTGTCTAACACACTTTGCATGTTTCATTTGAATCATGTATGGTTTTTTAGTTGTTATGTGTATTGTGTTTTTTTCGTTGTCCTGCACAGTGTGTCAGAAGTAGAATTTTCATAAGAAAGAGAGAAATTAGTATTTAATAGAGTTCCATGATGTCAAAAAGTAGGAGATGTTTTAATTAAATCTCTGCATTATGTTGTGCATTCCAAATAGTTGTGGGTTCCAATGTGCTTCATTTTTCACAACATCAAATTTTGGGACAAGGTCAAATGATCTACTTCAGGTTCAAGATCAGTTTCGGTACCAAAAGTGACTCTATTCCCAATGGATTTTCTACAATCTACTAGAATCATGCTAGGTAGGAAAGAAACCATGAGAGGTTGCTAAATATTTCATCCATTTTTACCCCTCAAGAAATAACAGACCAACAGGATTTACATGTTAAAATGGTTAAATTTGGTGAGTAAAAGTTCATGGTATACTTCTATGATGCCTTAGGAATCAAAAGGATTTCAAAAATTTCATGATGTTAAGAAAGAAGGTTGAAAGCATGTAATAATGGTCTGCATAGAGGAGTCAAGCTCAAACAGCTTGGTGAGCTAGTCGATATGATAAGAGATAATTGTCTAAGTTTTTGTGTTTTTGGTGTCTTATAAGAGCTATCTTTGAATTAGAGGTTTCAATCCAATAAACTCTCATTCATCGAGCTTGAGCTTGATAATGAAAGGTCATCATGAGTACGACCTTAACCTTGAGCTCAATGTCAAGTCACTTAAGCATGAGGTAATAATGAACATTTACGTGCATTTATGGGAATGAGAGCTTACACTAAGGAAACTCGACACAACATTAAATGAGATAGATGTCAGTATCTCTAAGAAACTCACCATGACAATTCAAAATATGGGTGCAATACATGTTAAAGAAAGAGCTAAGGGTACCATAGCTTGTGTAGATTTTATTATTTGAAGAAGAAATATTCATGAGTCATGGGATGGCTTGATCAATGTGAGAAATATTGACATGGTTCTAGGGGCTAATCAGGTTGGAAGGTCTACAAAGTTCCTAAATTAAGTTGTGTGTAGTGCTTAGCTAATCAAGAGCTTGAGTAGGGAGGATGAGGAGCTCATTTCATTCAGGTATAAGTTATCTCATTAAAAATCTTCAAGATGTTCGAAATGGAGAGTAATGGAATAAAACTCCTTGAGTTATGGTGAGAGCATGACTAGATGGCTTAGTGGTACATGAAAATTGAAGGAAGTTACTTATGGTATGAGAGATGAGGTGTTGATGGATCTCAGAAGTAGGGTGTCACCACAGTGAAAGGGTAACATGGCCATACTTATTATTCATCAATGCATGAAAGTACTAACCAGGTAGAGTGACTCAAGGTATAGCTTGGTATCAAGATCCGTTGTGGCTCATTGAGCTAGATTTGAAAGCATGGGATTGAGATCTTTGTTAATATGTTGAAATGTCTCGATTGTTGAGAGTGGACATGGCAAAGAGGAGGAAACTAAGCTCAATCAAATTAGATCAAGCTATGCACGATAAATTCCAAGATGCTCATGGAATGAAATGGAGAAGTGACAATTCAGAGTGGTAAATGATCAGAATTCTGAAGCGTTGAGGATCGACGGGTCATTCGAGCATGTATAAGTTTGAATTGGAATGGAATTTTTTGGATTTTGGCTGATAGTTCCAGTAAAGAGTATCGGTGTGGAAATGAAAATGATAGGATTCAATTAGGATCTATTAGGCCAAACAAGTAGGGGCAAGAAGGATGTGGCCTAGTTGCAAGCTTGGACTTTTCTTAAAGAGGTCGCGAGATTGGTTTTGGCCGAACTCGTGGATCAAACATGTCATCTAGGTATAATGGTAAGTGTTTGAGCTCAAAATCATGACAAAAAGATAGCTGAGCTATAGTGGCATGATGGAAAATGGGTCGATTGGGACAAGGAAGGTTTAATGGTGGATTAGTTGCTCATAAAAAAAGGAGATTGGGCATAGCTCACATTGGATATGTTTTCTTTTCAGAGTTCAAGAAAATGGTTTTCGGAAGGTTCAGGAATATAGACATTGAGTTGAAAAAAAAATAGAAGAAGAAATTGAATCCCAAAAGCTCGAAACTCTAAAAATTTGAAGTTTCATATTTTTGGGATTTGAAGTTCTCAATGCGGTTGGGGCTCTTTTTTTAGGGTGAGACAGATTCTGAAAACTTTATTTGACTCAGTTTATGTAGTAGGGAGCTCCCTGGAGTATCTAGTTATGCACGTGACAAGTCGAGAGGAATTGCAAGTGGGACAGAGTTTTACAAATAGCATGTTGGTGCAAGTCTAGATGTCATCCATTGGGTAATGAAACATGATGGCCAATGCAGATAGTTTGGTATAAGAAAATGGTCACCATGAATGCAACGAGCCATTTAATTAGCTCGAAAGGAGTTAATTTTCATACAAAATGTTGACCAATGAAGAGTTCAAGAGGCCTATAAGTGGTGAAAACATGGACAAATATGTGATCAATAGTGTAGGAAATAATGTGAGCATATTAGAAGGTCTAGTCATATGAAAGGTAGGAACATGGATATTGAGTCAACAACCATTGATGTGGAGTGTAAAAGTGGTTGAATGCATAGCAAAAAGGACCCAACATATGAGCTCGGTAAAATGATAAGATAAGTGGGGAGTTTATAATTGAAAATATGAAGTGGTTAGAGTATGATATAAGGGACCTCATAAAAAAAGCAATGGCTATTATAAGTAGAGATCGCTACAAAAATAAAATGGGAGCTCACCAGCCAGCTTGGCGAGTTGAGTGGTGAGCCAATAACTGAGCTCTATTAAAAATAAATCATATGAAGGCGATCAAAGCACAAATGATACTTGAGATCCTACCAAACACATCAAAATGCTCTAAGAAAATTTTATTAAAATATTATTTTGGAGGGATAAATTTAAAATTGGAATTTGTGAATTTATTATCTGCAATTTGGTTAAGCACGATGCCCAGGAGGCCCTAAAAGTGACTTTCACTTGAGAGACCACAACTTCCTCCCCAGTTTCCCATTTTTCACAAAATTATAATCGTTGGAATCGGGAGAATGAGATCCACATAGTAGAATTCATCAAGAAATTGATTTTTAGAGGGTAAGATGTTCCAAAATTCAAATATTTTCTCATTCCATGAATAGTGCCTTGAAAGGTTGAGTTGCAATTATTGAGGCAAACATGGCCAACAATAGTGATTAATTATTTCCTACATTCTAGCCTAGATTGTAGGGATTCTCCTTTTTTCTCTCAACAACTAATCAAGTGCTATAAATTGTAAAGGGGTGCTTGTTCTAAAGGAGGATATACATTTTTGTTTCCAAGCTTCCCCTCTCTTCACAAGCTAAGTTGTTGTGAATTTGTAGTCTTTTAAGGCTATCTTCTCAAAATTGTAATGACAACATATGCCTTTCCTTGATGTAATGATGCACTATGTAAGTTCTTGAAGTAATTGAAATTATGTTTTGTGATCAATTATATGTCCCTAAATTATTATTTTTTCTTCTATTTTCCTCTCTCATGTTTACAGGTGAAGTGTGCAACCAATGTTTCTTTTGCAAGTTTTGAGAGTTATTGTGCTTATTCTAGGAGTGAAGTTTTGCATGTGGTTTAGTTTTGATTCTTGTTCACCCTTCTCAATTTCATCCTTCTTCACTGGAAGACTAAAAATTTTCCTGTTTACTTGTGTTTAACAAGGGAACACATGTTCCATAGTTTTTGGTATCTTGTTTACCCTCTCTAAGTTGTAGTAGGTGAATTTGGATTGTGGTGCTTATTTTTACCCTTTCCAAATCAACCCTTCTTAGTTTTAAGATATGAAAGTTACCTAGAAACACCCTTTCTTGGTGCATCACCACTATTAATTTAGGTTTTATTTATTGCAAATATCTCTTACAAATATCTCTCCCTAATCCCCTTAAAATTTTAGTATAGGTCTAGTTAGCTATTTTATTTCCTTAGAAGTAATGTAGTGTTTAGTTTAGGAAGAGGAATTCAACCATATCTAGAGGTTAAGTTCAAGTTGTAAGTCCCATAGCTTGCAAGGTGATCCCATGTTACCCAATCACACCAAATGTCACATTTGCACTAGAGAAATTTAAGGGGTGAATTGATTTTCCAATAACAATAATTAAGTAGATTGATAAGCATAATGATAAAGATATGCAACTAGACAATGATATATGGATAGTAGATAATAAGCTCTATAGCTCAAGGTTGAAAGGTAAATCATGTGTAGCTTCAAAGGTGGCCTAGGTAAGGGTGAATTTGATCTGAATGGACTCCTAAATTTCTCCATGAGATTTTTATAAGGCTTTACAAACCATTTTCTTTGACCTTTCATGTCTGATTTAGGTAAAGGAAAGGGGAAAAAGGACTCATCGAAGGAAATGAATCATAGATACTAGGGGATCATACCTCTCTCCAATATCATTTGGAACTTTGATATTAGGGACACATATTTAGGGCACATAGACATGGAAGAATTTTAGAGTAGGGTACAAATTTATTTGTAGACTTCATGGATGTAGTGTATTTGTTATAGCAGGCTACCTTTGGCTAGTGTCTTTCCAATCTCTACCCAATTCCTAGAACTCATTCTCATGTGTACCAATAAGTATGAATTAGATACAAGGTCTATTCATAATCAATTGAGTGATGTTATTATCAGATTATACACTAAATACTTTCATGATATTCTTAAGCTCCCAAAATTGACTACATATTCAAGACAAATTCTCAAACAGATCAACAAGCCTGGGATGGAAGTCTGGAGGATTTTGTCATGTTTAAAAAAATACTTTTTGAAACCAAAGCCTTCTTTGTCTATATTTCTAAAGACCGTACCTAGAAGTGAATTCCTTTTAGAAATCAATGATATCATCACACATCTCAGTAGAGTGTTCAGGCTCCTTGAGGCTAGAGAGTTTTAAGGATTGATATAATATTTCCTAACTTCAAATCCCAGACCTTGAGGATATTTGGATTGATTGTAGAAATGAAGTGGAAACTAGGTGAAAAGATAAAAATAGGCTAACTCTAGACGAGATTATAACTTTGAATCTCACCAATATTCCTGAGAAAAAATCAATGATGGAAACGTTGTGAAGCCCATGTATGATCAGATGGATGGTGATAATGTGGGTTTCCCTCCAATTGATTTGTCTCTTAAAGAATGCACACCCATTCAGGATAGAATTTCCCAAGTCATCATTCGAACTAATATATGGTTATATTCATGGGGAATTCATCCCAAAGATCCCCCACTCCCAAAGCTACTACTCACATCTACATTAGAGGTGGGTCTCTCTCAAGTAGAAAAAGATAAAAGTGAAGGTTATCCCAAGAATTTTAAATTCAATATTTATTGTAGTGGATAAAATCCACCCCTTTTGTCAACTGATATCCCCACTTCTTCTATTGTAGTGATTGAATCTCCCTCCCCCTTGCATATTCATGAAGCACTAGTGAATAATGTAGTTACCCAACCTATTCCATCTTCTTCTCCTGTCACTCACTCAATCCCCATTCTTACCCAAAAACCTTAGGTAACTCTTTCAGTTTCATATCCTCACCCTCCTCCTTCCCCTCCACATTCTACCTTGCATATCTCAGTAGTTCCTGCATCTATCACTCTTTCTCCCCCATCTTCTCCTCAATAGCCTTCATCTCCACTTGTATCTCTTATGGAAAGAGTTTTCTCATCTATGTCCCCCCTCTCAAGTGGAATATGTATAAATTTTTTGATCTCCCCAACTCACTCATTTTCCACCCCCTACCAAAGCTCTAGCTTTCATTCCTCCTCCACCTCCAACATCTTCTACCATTTCCACCACCATCCTTTTCAATCCTTCATCCTTTGTAACTACTTCTCCCACTCGCACAAGTTCCAATTTGATGAAAATTTCTCCTTCTTCTGAGGTATCCTCATCCTCAGCTCCATCTTGGTTGGATATTCAAAATACAAAGAAAAATAGGACACTTGATCCTCACGAGGCCTTTGATTTCAGTTCTCTAAAACCTTTATCTTTCAAATCATCTAAGAAAACAAGAGACCATATCTCATATCATCATTGATGCAACCCAGTCAAATATTTACAGAGATCAATATATCTTCTGCTGACAAAATGATGGAGGACATTAAGGCCTCATATTATCAGATCATAAAGGTATCCCTTTGAAAGGTTACCCTTTGAAAGGTTACCACACAAGGCTCTCAGCAGGATGTGTAGGTTGTCACAAATAATATTTTCAAGAATATTAGGGAAAAAAACTCTTCTAAATAAGAATTAAAGGAAAATTTTGAACAATTAACAATTGTTTTACTCAATCTCTCTCATCATACATAGATATATATCTCTTCTATGACTCCACTTAGTTTTGACTTCTCTTCCATACCCAAGATGGAGAAGAGTGCATATAAAGGTAGAGAAGTGGATGCTTGGATTAAAATTCTCCTTATGTAGGGAAAAAATATAATCAATGATGTGGAGAAGGTCATATTGGAGGTTGATAAATTGAAAACTGGACTCTTGGAAGAAATTGGTAATTGGGACTTGACATTTGAATCTCTTAGTGAGCTTAAAACGGCTCACTCTAACATTTTGGTAAAAGAAAGAATTGTGGATGATGTAGATAGAAATTTTGAATTTTACAAGGTTATTGAATTCTGAGTTAATATTTTTTAGGAATCCTATGGTAAGCTCCAACATTCAAGGGAGGAGGTGGTCGATGCCATTAATGAAATTGACAAAGAATTGGAAAAACTCCTTAAAAACATTTTAGATGATGGTTTGAATATTTTTCTTGCAGATGACACATTCAAGGAATTTAAGGATCTTATTGAGAAGGAGTCCTTGTTAGGGGAAGAATTTGATTTGGGATCTATTGAAAATTTGATTCTCTTTGAGAATTTTATTAGAAACATGTATAAGTTTATCAATAAATATCATAAGATTCCAAAGAATATGGAAAATGTGTTTGAGACATGCAATGTGATGAACCATTAATCTTGTGGTCTGGATGAGAAAGAAACTCAAGAGATGATTTAGAAAGTCATAGGAATTTCTCTCTAAGCAAGGTGAGTTTGAAGAAATAAAAAGACAATTCCAATTGATGGACCTATCATGTAATTTTTAATTTTTCATTTGACATGTCTTTTTCTAAAATGTTGAAACGTCATTTGAATTCGCAAGGTTGACTGGGTTATTTTTGTGAAAACCATTCAAAAGGAATCTTAATGTGTATTTACTATTTTTTAGTATGCAGTTCAAATTATTTCCTGGTTTTTCTCTCCCTTCTCTATAAATGTAAATTTTTGTGGCATTACAAAGTCTTGGAGATTTTAGCATAAAATTGATCTTGGAGTTGAAGAGCAAAAAATACTTTGTGTTTTCTATCTTGATGTTGACAAATATAAAATATATTTTGTTACAAAAAATTTGTTGTGATTATATCTTTTTCATTTAAGGTATTGTTCCTATGTTCAATGAGTTATATGGTTCTTTATTTCAATATCTAATTTATTTCATCTTCAACAAGTTATTACAATTTGATCTCATGTTATTATCTTTCGATCTACATTTTCCTAAGAGAAAACATGTTTCCACTTATTTTTCTTATACTTTCAAATTCCTCGATTCACTTTTCTTCTTCTCCCCTTATATTATATTCATTTCTAGAAATAATAAATCTACTGGGATGAGATCCTAACCCTAATGGTTAGAATAGTGTAAATTTTGTGAATATTATTTGGCATGTTTTAGATTAGTAATAAATAGGGTGCCTCACCTTTATTCGTGGAGGAAATTTTTCCCCACATATTGTGGTTAAACCTCATATTTAATCTTTGAAAACATATTCAACCAACATGTCTTCATATACTACTTAACATGATTACTCCTGATATACCTCAAAACAGTCCTTCAACATGAATCCAATATAGATACATAACATTATGAAGCCAAGTGACACAAACATACATTGAATCAATTGTGAAGAACATTCCTGAAACATTATGCCATGTCTCCCCATGCATTTGATTGTCTAATCAAGTCATCATACAAAATGAATGAAATTATACTTCAAGAATCATGGCACCATCATCTTAATAAACACACAACTGTTAAACACTCCTTTAAGCTCCTTTGACCCTCAACTCACACATTTATTCAAACTTTGAGACTACATCTCTGTTCTTCATTAAATGAGTAAACTTAGACATATTTAGCATATCTTTTTCCATATTGGTAGACCTTTAAGTTTCCAAAAATTGACCTTAGAGTATATTGCCCTGATTATGAACATATATCTCACTTTAAAACTATCTAGAAGCTTTCCCAACTCCCTTCAACTCTATTTTCTCAAATTCATGTTTGTTAAGCATGTCACAAACCTATGTGAGGTACATAATATTATTCCAAGCTAGGATATGCATTCTTATTTCTCAAGGCCAATCAAATCTCCTTCAAGATTCTCTTTGATCTCTCCATTGAATATCTCCATGGTTAGGGCTTCATGACTCACATATGCTTCTTTATTATTTGAATCAACCTCACAAACTAGGTCTGTGAGAGGAATAAGATGTGGAGGAATATGATGAATATTTTGTCTCAGGAATAGGAGCAAGAGAAGGATGAATATTTTGAGAAAATTGAGGAAAAATAAGTGTATGCAATTTAGGAGCTATTTTTGCTAACTTGAATCAAACAATTTTCATCCCTAATAAATATTGCATATGTATTAGGTAATGTTATAGCTCCCATAGATAGTATCATTATAACAATATCAAAGTTTAGAGATCTTAGAAAGTATAAAAAATTAACTTGAGGAGCTGGTCTCATAAGAGATGGAATTGTGTCCCATGTTTTCTGAAATTTGAATTTGAAATCTACCGTGAGCTCATTGGGGGCCCTTTTAATGGATGTTATATGCTTTAACAAAGAATTTTTTTTCACCTTTTCTTCAAACTATTCAAAAATTTCTTCTCCAAACTCATCCCATGAATGGATTAAGGTAGGTCACATAATTCTATACTATTGCAAAGCTTTTCCTTTTAGAGAAGAAGATAAAAATCTAACAACTACATCCTCATCAGTTACATAAGGGATTGAGAATACATTAGCAACATCTTGAATATGTTTTATAGATGTTGCAGGATTTTCACTAGTAAATTATGGAATACTTTTTATAGTAGCTAGTACTGGGATATCATTATGAGCCATTAAGGCAGAAGGACTACCTACATTCAAAGTTACAAAAGAAAAATATCTTTGATGGGCCATGACAGAATTAGGTATTAAGTTTTTGGTGGAAAAAGAGAAGGGTCTACTATGAGCAGGATTGGAAATACTTTTACTAGGAGGTGAAGGAGACCTCTAGACTGATATTTCTCTTTGTGTTCTAGGTGAAATATACAAATAATCAAAACATTCTCCTCTTTCTAAGATTTTTCCTGTTTGTATCATTCTCATGAAAATGAGGTAATAGACTACTTGAACTATAGATATGAACTTGGGAGTCACCAGATGTGTATAAAAGTTCTTGTAAATAATAAAATACACTAATACATGCACCAATCATAGGGAAAGAAAACCAAAAGTGAGCTATAAGTGACTCAAATTGTCCCATCGAGCATGCGAAAATTTTTATCGCATGACGTTGCACCCTTTGTTGACTCTAGGTTACATGCATTAGTGTAACATGGAAATTCCTCTAAAGTGTGGGACAATGTCACCTTTTGAGGTCAATGTCTATAGAAGACCAACTTCTTTCTATCCTAGTTCACTGCGAGTAACTAACTAGCACTACACTACACCTATCTAATCCTATCCTAATTATTCCAAAGGACTAAGGTTAAAAGAGAGAAATCCTAAAATAAAGAGAGGTGATGCATTGAACTAGAATAGTGATTGATTTTTTCTATAGGGAAAAATATATGAAAACACATGTAAAGACCTAAGACAAGGTGCAAAAAAATTTACAAGAAATATGTAGACATGAATTTTTGGTATTGCTACCCCTCACCCCACGTTCACTCTTTTCTAGTATGCATGCACCTATTTGAATCTTCCCCTTCCCTCCAAATCCCATTTATTCCCATTATTATCATTTCCCCTCTTTAATTTCTATCTTAGCCATCCCATTAGTTTATCTATTCTAATTATCCCTAATCTCCCTTAATCATCTATTAATCATCACCTAATTTATTTATCCTCCATAAATATCTCTATTTTCCATCCCTAGGATCTCATTTAATAATTTCATCATCCAATTGCCTTTATTTAATGATTTTCATCTCTCACCTACCCATTTATCTTCCCTAGACACACTAGTTTTTCCTTAACACCTAAAACCATAATCAGATCTCTTTGGGCCCAATTTTCCTTGAGTTGGGCATCCTTCCACCGCCCAAATGTAAGGATCTTCGTAGTTGTCAATGACCTACCTGGGTCACCGTCAAACCTATAAATCTACCTTCAACTCCTCCTTGCAAAGGGATGGAATTTTGGGGTCACTTCCACCTTTGGAATGTTTTTTTTGTAGGTTTCTCCTCTTCTCAACAACAACTGATCTCATCTTAGAGGAATTTGAAGACCTCTTTCATCATTTTGGAGATCTTTAGAACTTTGTGTTTTTTTTAAACCTCTTGTCATCTTTCCACCATTATCCATCAACTTTGTAGCTTGTTATTCCTCTGGAACATCTTTATTAGCCATTTTGGATCTCTTTCATCCTTATCATCCTTCATTTCTATACACCTCATCCTAGATCTGTCATAGTCGATGTCAATCCTGTCTAGTCATAGTCATCCTACTCTATTATTGTTTGCCTCTCTATCACCCACTTTGTCATATGTCAGATCACTGAGGTAAAATATTCCTAGACCTTTAGATACCGTCATTATACCCTTGTATCACCTTCATATCTATTTTTTCCAATCCCAAACCGCTACCAAATCAGCCAAGTCATCATCGATCGGATCTCTCTTTTTAGCATCTACCATCAGTTTTCTTAAGTTTGTTGCATCCTTCATAGTAGATCTTGTTACAGATCTCTTGCATTTTCCTATTTGTCACCTATGTGCATCATCAACTTTAGATCTACCTTTGGAGCCTTCATATATGCATTTTACATCATTGTTCTAGTTGATCTATCCCTATCATCATTGAATTCTGCTTTGCAGTCTCGGGTCGTTGTCGACCTAATCAAGTTTTGTAGTCATTTTTTACCCTTCACATAATAGGAAAATACCGTGCATGTTGGCCTATCACCCAACGGTCACTAGGTGCTCACCTGAGGCATGCGTGGGTGTCGTGTTTCTCCTTTATGTGAGTTTTGTGACAATGCATCATCTTAGAATAGATAATCAAATGTAGGACAAAAAAGAGCTAAACCAAATTCTTATGAACTTAGGAAGATTTGTCATCTCATTATATGTAGGTAAGAGAAATAACAAGCATCACATGCAAATGATTCATATAGAAAGGAAATGCATAAGTATTGAACACAAATGATTTATAACAGAGCATTATATTCATACTATCAAAGTTAATAACCTACACTACATCCCTTGAGGTCATAACATATCCTCGTATAATTATGCAGAGAAAAGTCATGCATTAGAACTATACTAGGTTCATCATATTACAAAGAAAAATGTAGATCCATCCCTCTAAGTGTGTCATTACTTAGAGAGATCTCCTAATCCCTCACCCATAACATCCTCCATTCTATTTTCTACAGGGCTTCACCTTTCTTCAAATATATCTACTCCCTATCAATTTCTTCTACCTGGCACTTTTATATGTGTCCTTAGCACCCACCACCATGCCTTTTAGAAGTTACAGATCAGTTGCCAAGTGTCGAAGTGGTCCTCCATGGAAGCATGCCTTTCCAGATCCAAGCTCTCCATTCTTTGTAATGATGTCTTCTAGAAACTTCCATCGCATGCCTAGAATATTCACTTTTTGATCCATAGTTTCTAGGATGGCACCTTATCCATAAGGGTCATGTTTTTCTTGTGTTTTTCCTAGGATGCCGAATGTAGATAAGTACAAAAACCATTTTTCCTTGCATGTGCATTCCATGTGTTCTGTGAAAACCTACTAGAACCCCCTCCCTACGCACCCTTATTCAACTACATCCCATGTGCCCATGCACCTTCTTGTACTTAGTTGATATTTTGGGGCCCAACATCACCCCACACTACACTTGTTCTCCGTCCCTAGAAATACTCTTCAATAAAGAATTAAATAATGGTGGATCCTTATAGATGGTTGGAATGGAAGAATGAAGGAATGAAAATTTGGTGAAAATAATGAAAGAAAGGGAAAATTTATTTACTTCTAGAGGAGGAGAGGGAAATCCTTCCTTAAATCATCTTCTAATCTCCCCCAAGTGTCAACCTCATTTTGTGCTTCCTTATAGAGGTCACCTACCAGGGTACTCACTTCTTCAAAACTAAGACCCTCTCCCTTAGTGCTCATTGTCTCCAAAATATTCTCCAGTTGTTTTCCCAAATCATTGAGTGCATCCATCCCTCAAGTGATTTTAGGGTACAATATCTTTAGTCAATTGTTGATTGAGCTCTGTAAGGTCTCAATGGCCTCTAATTTCTTTTCTATCGTGGATCTTGTCTTGCTCTACCGCATTCCCTTTGTTCTTCTCTTGGAACTCCTTGAGTTTTGCCCCATGGGTGGCAACTAGGATACTTGTCACTCTATCTTTGTTTTGACAGTTGTCATAGGTAGCATCAGTAACTTGCACAAAAAAATTTACATCAGTGAGGATCTTGTTGTATTGGGCAACAATCTCCACCACCTATATCTTATTTTCTTTCTATTGATGCATTAATGCCTCCTTTGGTGATTCTAGTGAAATTAGTCACCTCTCCATGGTGAGTATGCGGGTTAATTCCTCTAGGAATTACAAGGATGATCCATACTTTTGCGTGGGCGATGTTAAGTCTAGATGCTTTAGGACAATGGCATCTTTGATAATCTCTATTTTCTTGTATGCCTCATGCACTCTTGCCTTTTCATCCTTTAACTCACACCTTAACTGAGTGTTGATTAGTTTCTCCTACTTCAAGTCCCTAGTATTTTCAATGAGATCTTCTTCCTTTTTCTCCATCTCTACCTCTAGGAACTTTATCATGTCATTTCTCCCAAAGATCCTGGCTTCAACCTCAACTGAGATGTTGTTGAGAGCATTATAGATTTTCTCATCTGACATCTACTGAGAATTCACCAAGGGGTTTATCCCTTTTTTTTTTCACTTGCATCAATGCCCCTTGGCTTACTTCAAATTCTGGCTCATCAATGTGGGACTCAAATGCCCATGACAACATTTTCCTCGTCTAATGGTATGCACCTTCCTCATCAAATGAAGTCATGGCTAGAAGTTATCCTATTGGAATGGTGCTCTGGAAGTGCACATGCAACACCTTGTCTAGATCATCAATGTAGCCCATTCCTTGAACGTGTGATGCTTCTATGACCTTCCTACCTATGCGTGTGGCCTTTGAACAACTTACAACCAAACTGAGATCTCCTCCCATGCTATCCATATTCTTTTTCTATGCTCTCCTCCTCAGCTTCCTTCATCACCACATCCACGTGATGCATTCTACTTCTTTCTACATTAGGTCCTTGATGATTTTTTCCACTTACTTTCTCCACTACCTTGTCTACCTATTCCTTTTTGAGGCTTTGGGTCCTTTGTTCTTTTGTAACTTCTTCCCCGCCTACCCCCTTGCCTTGGGTCTCAGCCTCTTCTTCATCCTCCTTTTCCTCATCTCCTTCATTATACTCCTCATCTCCTTCTTCCTTCAAAATCATGTATCTCATAGATGGGATGGTCTTCACCTCCTGGTTCATCTTCATCATCATCTCATGTCACCGATGTAGGAATCTAGGTCTTTTATTTCTTCTGAATCGGCCTCATCCATCACCTTTTTCTTCTTCCTTACTGGGGATTCTAGTACAGGGGATTCTTCTCTTTCTTTTTATTTGACAGGTGATGTCTTTCTTAGTGATTCCTCCTAAGTGAGGGGCTCTTTATGCTCCAGCTCCTCTTCTTCTAGGAGTCTTTGCTTTCACTGGGGACTTATTCCTCCATGTGTAAGTACTAGGCTTAACAAGTTTTCTTTGGTGCACTTACCACCTGAGTAGTTTGAACACTTCGTGCATTTTGCACCTCTTCTCTCTTCCTGTTTCTAGATGCACGTCCTTCTTCCTTCATGTGGGGTCTTCAAGAATGGAGACGCCATTCTCCAAGTAAGCACATTTTTCAAACTTTGGCCTTATTCATAGGTACACCCTTGCTATGGTCCTTCCTGTAATTGGACGCGTCAAAGGATTCATCATTTAGATCTCATGGGAGACATATATCTCCATGTACGCACACTTCTTTGTGTAGACTAGCTTTTAGCACAGCTCGTGGTGATCTATATCTACCTCACTAAGGTCGAAACCTTAGTCTCTTGGAATCTTTGAATCGATTAACTCTGGATCTAGAAGTATAATGTGGTGAAGGAGAAGGGTAGTTTACACCATGAACTCATGTTCTCATATGTCATCAATAAATCTGCCAATTCAGAAGTGTTGGTATACTACAAATTCTTCCTCTCCACTTATGAGCATGGGAAAATACTCTGGGATCCTTTACTCAGTCTTAAATATGTCATGCATTCACTTATACCACTTCTCCAGGAATGCCTTGTGAGAAGTCGTCATGGTTTTAAAAGTATATTTTGTAAAAGTTTTTACAGGTGAGGGATTCTCTTCTGGATATTCCCAAATAAATTTTTTTGGCCTGTCGGGCACTCCAATCTTTGAGAAAACAATAGTGAGGAGTACATTACCGAAGAGTATCTTCTCTCCCTCATGTGTGCTTACTTATAATTTCATCCATGATGAAAGAAGACAAATTGTAGATGGTCCCTTCTAATATATTCTTTCATATGTTCATCCATGCCTTATTTACTTTTGCCCATCATTCGTAGTCATTGAGCTTGATGACTAAGCGCAAAACCATCCTCATCATTGGGTCTAGTATTTTTGATATGTCAAAATATCTCAAACCCTTCTTGTAGTCATACACAGCTACAGTTTCCTTGATAGCCTCCTTATCACTCAGATCATCATCAATGTTATCTCAATTCACAATTGAGGCTTGTGAACTTAGAAATCAGCTATGGTGTGATGTGCATCTTGCACTGTGTGAAATAAAAATTATATTTATAAATGTGTGACATCAACCACTGATAAATTTGAAATCACCCGTGCTTGCCAAAGTAGGGTAACTTGTACAATTGCTACAACCAGTCACCTTTTCTCTCAGTTTGAGCTTTACCTCATCATTGTAAATGGCCATTCTGTTTGGCATCCTATTGTTGGTTGTGTGAACTAACTCCCAAGCCATCTCCTTCTCCATTATGCTAATGCAATGATTATAATCACGTACAGCCATATTCTATAGGTGTGACTCCCATTCATTTCCTAGTAACACCCCATCTGGGTACTACATTTCCACGTGCCATTCTTTGTTGGTGCTTGTGATGGTAGCAATCTGCTTTCCCTTACCCTTGTCTTTTGTTTTCTTTAGTGAAACATTCACTTTCCTTGGTGCCATTCTTCTAGTTGGTGTTAACACTTAAATCCTCTTCCCCTTGCTCTTCTCTATCACTCTATCTAATCCCATAGCTCAACCTTGTGAAGGAATCCTTCTAATTTTGTGCTTAGCAACTAAACCCTAACTGGAAAAATCCTTCCACAAGACGGCGCTTCCTCAACAAATTTTCCCATACCCATGTACTCCTTCAACACTGGTTTTACGGATCTACCCTAGTAACACAATTTAGATCTCTTGGATTCTCCTTTCTTTGTATAAATCTCTCTCTAGATTTTCCTAGTTCGCAAGAGCTCTTTCTTCTTCATAAATGCAAGGTAACAAGTGATTACCTGACCTTGTATTTATAGTTTTTTCTTCTTTCTAGAATTAAATGCTATACCACCTACCAATGTACTTTAACATTAAATGAAAATTTTTCCACTAAGTCATCTTAAGCACTTTTATCCATGCACCAGATCCTATGTGAATTTTTTTTCAATCGTCTGTGTCTAAAAATCCAACCCGACTGAAGACTCTTACACACACATCCACAACACCAAAGGCACTTCTTCTGTCCTTTACCTAATTTTTTCCCTCACCTACCTCATGTTGTTCTTGCACTCTTTATCCTTTATGTACGTGGTTTCCGCAAAGCCTTTTTGACACCAACCATTCTTGTCCACTTTCTCTTACAAACTTCTTACCCTTACATGATTTTCATTCTTCAACCAGGCCATTCAACACAACTTCCACTGCCATATCAAATTTGTATTAAAGGCCTATACTTTACATTACTCCACCCCACACTAAAACAAATGCACGGTCCTTTACACATACACAACTGTTAGAAAAATAATGTGGTTACTGGCGCATAAGGTGCAAAACAAGACAAAACAAAATGAAATGAACAAGCAATGAGAAGAGGAAACACAAGAAAAGAAAAAACATAAAGGAAAATTCTAAGCTAAAGAAAATTCTTGAGGGTGATATGGGGTAGTCTTATGATGAGCCACCATAAAATATTCTAACATAATCCTGAATATTTTATTGAGAAAGAGTGTACCCCTATCACTTGTTAAACTTAAAGGGAAACCATACCTATTAATTATGTTTTCACATAAAAATCTAGTAGTTGTCGCAGTGGTATAATCCTTTGTAGGTGTTTCCTCTGCCCACCATGTCAAGTAATTAGATCAAGTGATGATATAATGCAAACCATTCCTTCACGCAGCTGGCATAATTGGTCCTACAAAGTCAATTTCCCATTTCTCAAATGGTTTAGCACTGGCTATTGGTCACAAAGGCATTTCATCCCTCTTTCTAGGTTTTCCAAGGTGTTGGAAATGGTCATAGGCCTTGTAAAACTCAATACAATCCTTGTATATGGTTTCCCACCAAATCCTAGCTACTAAAATCTTCTGCATAGTAGGATACCCTACATAGTGTCCTCCTGCAATCCCACCATGTGCTTCTTCCATAATGGCTATGCACTCATGTTCGAATACACATCGATGTAGAACATCATCATGACCTAACTTATATGAATCACCACCAATCAACATGTAGGGTGCAGAGTATACTGCTATCTGCTTTCTTTCTGGGGCCTTCATTCCTTCCGGCACCACATCTATTTTTGAGAACATTACGATATCTTCCAAGTCTAAGAGCATGCGCCATAACCTAAATAGTTGTGTGTCTGGCATGGTATCCTCAATGCTTTATGCATCCTCTCCTGAATTAATACTTGACAAGTGGTCAGGTATTGAAATGATATTTCCTAGTTTCATGACCACAGTGAACTCAAATTCTTGAAATATTAGGACCCAACGACATATGTGCCCTTACAGAATGGGTTTTTTGACCAATTAATTCAATGCCATATGGTCCGTGTAGAATATAAATGGTGTTTCCAATAGATACTGCTTAAACTTATGAAGCGCATAGATCATAGAAATGCTTTGCGATGAGTAATTGTGTAATTCTTCTCTACTGGTGTCAAATTTCTACTTGCAAAGTGTTGGGTTTCAGATCTGCACTTAGAATGAAACCATAGTCAGGGGACAAGAAAGTCCCTCCTCTTTAATGGGAGATGTTCCCTTATTGAAAGCAGGGGCAAAACCTATGTACAAATGCGCAGTATTTCAATCAATGGTGGTTTCCCGATATCCTGAAATGTGTTTTAAGCCTGGAAAGTTATCAATACATGAGGATAGAAGAATTTTAAGAGATAATCCTGGAAATTTATCAATACATGAGGATAGAATACTTTTAAGAGAGGACAGAGGTAGAAGAAGAAAATACTTTCAGGGAAAAGAGATGGCAGAGAAAACCCTAATATGTATTGTGTAAATGAGATACAGAGTAGAACCATCCACATTTATAATAGACACAATTCACAAACTCAAATTTCTGGAGATTATATAAACTAGAACACAAATTTTCCAAGCACGCAAGGATTAGATGATTCACAAATCAGAACTAGAAGAAAAGAGAAAGTAGAAGAAAAAGGGAAAAACCTTTATATTGATTTCTTCTAATTCAAAATTACAGTTCCAGAATAAGAAAAATTCCAACCCATACAATGGATTTGAAAGCCCATGATATAGCTCGCAAGAAATTGTTACAACTTTCTCGAGCAAAGCAAGAAATTGTTACAACTTATTCCAATCATCTATGCCCTTTTGAATTCTTGAAAACAAAAACAAATGTTAATGGTAGAAAAACTAGTTTTTTAAATATACAACCATTACATTATTTTACCAATTAAAACATGGGCCATTCGATTTTCTTTTAAAAATTCAAATTTGGGCCACCCACATGGGAGAAATTTATTGGAGCAGGCCTATGAACGCCTCTTGTATTCTTTGGCATTGAAGTAGTGCTAGGCTGACACATGGAGAGCTCTTCTGGTTCCTTTATACTTAGCTGATTTGGGTGAATTTTCTGCTTGACTTATGTTGACCCCTAGACACATGGAGGGTTGACGCTCATTTGAGTTTCTGCTTTGGAAACGCCCCCTGAAGCTGTGATGAGCTGACATGTGTCTCCTTCCACCAGTCTTGGAATTTTTTAATGACCAACTCCGTCTTCATATTGACTTTAACCACGTGGCGAGCTAGCACTACTTGGAGACTAACCCTTTGATTTCACTTCTAAAATGGCACCGTTAAGGCACATGGTGGCTTCCACCAACCCGCCCATACTTAGTCAATTTTAATGATCGGCCCTGTTCCTTTTTGGACCTAGGACACATGGAGGACTAGCGAAAGTTTGAGAAATACCCCCATCTTTGACTCTTGAACCTATGCCGATGAGGCACGTGGCACCATTCGCAGAGCCTTCCATACTTATCTGATTTTAGTTTATTTTGTCTTCATTTTGTACTTGGGACATGTAGAAAGCCTGTGATTATTTAAGGACTATCCCTTGGACCCTGCACCTGGAGTTGTGCCATTTGGACACATGGAGGCTTCCGCTGAAACTTGAAATATGGCCAAACCACATCCAATCAAAGATATTCATGTATTACCCACAGATGCTAGGGAAAAATTTAATGGAGAAAATACGCCTGTCATTCCCAACTACGAGAAGAAAATAAAAAAGAAGGAAAGTAACTTCACCATACGCTCGACTTTCAAATTTTTCTCCATCAATAGGAAAACTAAAAACAATGCTAAGCTCAACGCGATTCAATATTTCAAGGTACAGACTCAAAAATTTTAAAATTGACTTCAAAAGTGGGGAATTTTGTGGCCGACAATAGCTGGCTCTTTCTAGGGATGACTTGGCTTAGAACAAAGACACAAGGCAAGATCAAGAACTACAGATAACTCTAGGGAAAAGAGGACCAATACTTTATCCATTAGGAAAAGGATTCTAGAGTAAAACCAATACAAGGCAACACACACAAGATAGGAAAATAAACAAAACAAATGAAAAGGGAAGAATAGAAATGAAACAAAAAGGAACAACCCGAAACCAAAACACTTTCCATAATATACAGAAGGACCACCTAGCCACCTAGGAATTGAAAAAATTTAGATACTACCCAATATAAGGAAGTGGGAGAGGAGAACCATCCACATAATCTAGATGAAAATAATTCTCTCCTACAAAATGTCTGATTGTAAAAGGACCAAGCTAAAGAGAATAAAACTTACCATGGCTTCCTCATGGCTTATGTCGTTTCTCCCAAAGTAGCACAATGTCTCCCAATTGGAAAACTCTGGGTTTGGATTTCTTGTCCAATAAAACAATCACTTTCAACTGATGAGCTGCTATCCTTTCCACCACTTGCAATCTGCACCAACAAGCTTATGAAGGTACAAAATTCTCTTATCTAAAGAGCTAATGAAACTTGAATCTTCAATGGTTTTCATCAGATGCGAGGATGTCAATTCCACTGTGAATGGTAGTTTAGCTTCTACACCATACACCACTTGGAAAGGGGACATTCCAATTTCTCTCTTGGGTGTAATTCTATCAGCCCAAAGTGCATCATATAGCTTCTTAAGCCAATTCCTCTGAGAATCATTTACAAGATTTCTAACTATGTTTACCAAGTTCTTTTTTTTATTCTACCTGTCCATTCCCTTGGGGGTAGTAGTATGAAGAATGAGAAAGGGATATCCCATACCCATAGGAGAATTCCATCATCTTAACAGAAGAAAAGTTGGAAGCATTATCAGTCACAATTTTGTTTGGGATCCAAAACCTGATCAATATGTTCTTTTTAATGAAGTTACAATCTACCTCAGAGGTAGTGCTCTTGACTGGGATGGCCTCCACCCACTTGGTGAAGTAATCTGTGGCAATCAACACATGAGTATGTCTAGCACTAGAAGATATATTGAGTGCTTCAATGAAGTCTAAACCCCATTGTTGAAATGTTTCTTCAATCACTAAAGGATTGAGAGGAAAAGTAGCCAACTTAGGTATTCCAACAAATGTTTGACATCCTTCACATTTACCAACCCATTTTGATGCATCTCTAAACAGAGTGGGACAATAATAGCCAGCATGAATTATTTTATGAGCTATAACAGTAGAAGCGAAATTACCTCCACAAGCTTGGTAATGAAAAGTAGAGAACAAATTCCTTTTTTGCTCCTTGTCTACACACTTCAAACACCTTCCATCTATGCCTCATTTGAACAAATCATTCTCCCATAATGCATATTGTGTAGACCTTAGTTTGATGGATCTCTTCTCTTTGGCACTCAAGTGAGATGGACACTCTCCATAGGTCAAAAATTGATTAATGTCAGCATACCATACATCTGTCGAGCTAAGGAAAAAAACAACAGGGACATCAACTTCATCTTTGGACAACTACTTAGTAGATCCCTTAGCAATGAGTTCACACAGGTCAACACCATGAACTAAATTTTTTGGAATGATATAAATATCATAATCTTGCACCTTTTCTACCCAATTACCTCTCTTAGTTCAAAATTCTTGTTGATTAATAATGGATTTGATTGTTGTATTAGGCGCCAACACCACAAAATGAAAATTAAGGATGTAAAACCTAAACTGCTTGACAACTTTGACAACTACAAAAGCATGTTTCTCCATCATGGTGTACTTAAGCTCATGCATTTTCAAGACAAAACTCATGAATGCAATTGGGATATTATGATCTTCAATATTCTTCTCGGATAACACAACAGCTAGGGTATTTTTAGTGGCATAAAAATAGATAATGAAATCTTTGCTAAATTCAGGGCACACCAAGATTAGATTCTTTACAATAGCCTGTTTAATGTCCTTAAATGATTTCTCCCCTTTACAGGACCAACCAAAAATTTTCTTCCCTTGCATCATGCGAGAAATGCTCATAGTAAGTTATGTAAAATCGGGGATGAATCTCCTTAGGAAATTTATATTACCAAAGAAAGAATGGACACCTTTCTTACTTGATGGAAGAGGAATTTGCTGGATGGCTAGAACTCTCTCCAAATCAAATCTTGATCCCTTCCTTTGAAACAACGTGTCCTGATAGCTTTCCTTCTGTGACACAAAACATAGAATTCTTAGGTTTTAAATAAATTACATGCTCTCTACACTTCTACAATACTATTTCAAGGTGTTGAAAGTGATCTGTTCTTGCTTTAGAAAACATAGTCAAGTCATCCAAATATACAATAATGCATTTCTCTTTCAAACTGCCAAAAGCCAAGTCCATGACTCTCTGGAAAGTAGCACCAAAATTGATGATACCAAATGACATCCTCTTGTATGCACAGATGCCCCAAGGAGTCGTAAATACAATCTTATGTTGATCTATAGTATTCACCTCTACTTGATTGTACCCCGAGAATCCATCTAACATAGACAGCATCTTCTAGCCTGTAACAACTTGCAATACTTGTTCCATCATGGGGAGAGGGTAATTATCCTTCAAAGAACCCTGATTTAGATTTATGAAGTCCACACAGATCTAGATGTCACCATTCTTCTTCTTGACATTCACTATATTAGAAATCCACATTGAATGGTGGATGGGGAAGATGATCCTAGCCTTCAGAAGCTTTTGTATTTATTGGAAAATTGTATCATCTATCTTTGGATTATATTGCCTTTGTTTCTATTTGAAGGGTTTGATCCCAAGATTAAGAGGAATGAAATGTTGTATTTCTTTAGGCTGAAAGGCCTTAAGATCATCATAAGAGTAAGCTAGGACATCAACATACCTTTTCAACAGATTCACCACCTTCATTTTCTCATCTTGAGTGCAACATTTTCTAATGTTTAGCATTTTAGGATCATCAAGACTCCCAATATTCACTTTCTTAGTCTTAGTAGATTGTCAAGCTCCTTGGGAAATGTTAGACTTCATATATCTATCATGTTTATAAAAAATATCCTCCAAACTCACCAGCCCTTTAGGAATTTTGTTTCCTTTTAGCTTGATGCATCCATCTTGATCCATCTCTTCTTTGACATCTTCTTCATTTGATGACACAAACTCTCTAGGTAGATTGTCACTTCCATCAAAGTACAGTTGATAAAAGTTGTCTTTGAGCTCTAAGAAAGAAATAAAATTCTAGTCATCATTGAAAACTTGCCAATTATTTGTATTGTCAGGCACACTGGGTCTATGGATCATCTCAATGGTGAATTTCTCTTGAGGGAAATTAGGATGAGGAATCAACAAGGACCCCGAAATAGATAGAGAGTCATCCCTAGTGTTCCTTTCCCTTGGCACAATTTCAATGGAAAAAGCATCAAGGAATTCAATGGAATCCCAGACCAGATTCCTATAGTGCTTCAACATTATGTTCTTTACCTGATAAAGGTCTCTAACTTGTTTCAAAATTAGCTCTACATCTCCATGAGAAAGAAGGTTCTTCACTCCCATTTCCTTTGCCATGCTTAACCCAAGAATAAGGGCATTATATTTAGTAGTATTGTTGGTATTTTCAAACTAAAATTTGAAGGAGAAATGATGACCTTACCCCTAGGAGAAATGAGCACTACACCAGCTCTGAAACTAACTGAAGAACAACTTGCATAAAACTCCAGAGTCCACACATCATTAGGATCAAGAAACACTCCCTTTGGTAGACTTGTATCCTCTTGTGGCATGACCATGTAGTTCCCATGCCCAATGTCTTTATACAATATTTTTGATTTAGGATCACCTTCCTTTTACATAATATATATGTTTGTTTCTTAGACATCGACTTCTTCATCTTCCCATTAATAGGGATCAAAGCATGTGACCAATCCATTTGGATTTCCCCTCCTACCTCCTTACAAAAAATTGACTCAGCAACATCCCACAAAAAGGAGGATTATCAGCTACCAAAATGGTGGCTAAGACCCTTTTCTCTGGGAAAGCAACAAAAGCTACTTGTGCATCTTTAATTCAGCCAACAAAAGGTACTTTCTTACTCTCCATGGAATTAAAGAAGCAAAAGGTACGTGTTAGGGTTAGACATAAAGAATGGGCTACCTTTCTATGCATTACCTTATCTGATGCTCCTAAATCTATGAAACAGTTATTGAGTTTATGGCCAGCTATGAGAATGGTCACATAGAATGGTTCAATTTTCTCATTAGGGGAAGTGACTGCAGCCACAAGGCTTGATTGAGGTGAGGAACAAGGAGTGGGAAAAATTCCTTTAGAAAAATGGGATGGGGTTTAGATTTAGAATTTACAAAGTTAACCATTTTGGCAAAGGCTTTAGGATGGGTTTGATAGAACTGTGCCTCAGAAATCTGAATCTTGGTCTTTTTAAGACGGTCTATAATGTCAGAAGATCCATATGTGGATGGGGAATCACTACTAGGAGTAGGAGGATATTTTTATCTAGAAGTTTTATCATTTGTTGGACAAGAATCCTCTTAAGAAGAAGTAGAGGGAGAAGGAATAACAAAGATTACCTTTTGGGTGGAAGTAGTAGGAATAGGATCTCCTCTTCTTACAATCACTAGGATGGTGGTGGGGTACTCTTTGGATATTTTTGTAGGTTACACCACTTTTTCATGTTTTTTGGTCTGCTCTCGGGTCATAACAACATACGAATCACTATTCATCTCAGCCACTACATCATCATAGTCATCTTTATCATCCATACCCTCAGTGCTGAGGAAATGAACTCGAGAACCACCAAGCTCCTCTAGTTCTTCATCAACATCCTCTTCTTGTTCATCATAGAGCCCATTTTATTCCTCATCATTAGGCTCAAGAACATCACAAGTAGCATTAATAGGCACCTTGAGGGGTGGACCTTCAATAGCCAACCTAGTTTGAGAAGAAGGAAAGCGGTTCCTAGGCTGAAAGTTCTTCCTTGGAATATCTTGCTATGGAGTATGCCGATCCAATTGTTTCTTGATGGAAATGAGGTCATTAGCCAGATTTTGTGCCAACTGATTTGCATTACCTCCAGGAGGAGAGGAAGAAGAAGATTCTTTGGATTCAAAAAACTCCCTTTTCAACTTTCTAGACATTATCAAGTCATCTTCCACACTGAAAATCAATCTCTAATCAGCATCTAAAGTTACAAGATTTTCTCTCCTCTAGGCATAGCTTAAAACCAACAATTGAGCATTCAAAAAGAAACACTTCTTGTAACATACTCATTTTATACATTAGAACAAGTGAATTTTTATTTTTATTTTTTTGATAAATGCTTACTAGTTCTAAATACATAATTTAGAACTCACAAATCAAATAACCATTCTTATAACAGAAAACCATATGCCACTGTAATGACTCGGAGTACCTCTAATCTATTCATTCCATGACTCGGTAATCTACCGATCTATTCATGAGTAATAAGAGTTGGCGTTTCTATTTAACACTCCACTCTTGCAGTTCTCTTCCCTATTCTGGGATTCAGAATGCTCTATCCAAGGAACCTATCTGAATAATTGTTACCATTATTCATCAGCATCTCATCCCTTAGACTAGGTGAATTAGGACAACGTAATCAGCAGCTTGCGATACTTTGGCCAAATATTTGAAACATACTGCTTATGTCTCGTATTCCTTAACGACATACTCGTCAATCTGGAATACGTCCTTCACCCCATTCTTATGTTATATGGAATGTCTTATACCGACTTTTGTCAGTCCCCCTTATCCCAAGTTATTCACTCAGAAACAGATTAGTAAGGTGACAACGTTATATGGATGCACTCGAGGACTAGGGATAAGATGACATACTGGGCCAACCCTAGTTAAACCAGTGTGTCAAGATACCCCGAGTGTCCTAGGCAGCCATATAATGTGACCACATTCCTAATCGGTCACAAAGTAACTTGCTCGAGTTAAAGATGTAAATCTTAATGATCAATGCAAAGGGTGTCATCATAAGTCACCTGCATTGTTGTATCTTCGAGAAGATCCTAATCTTCTCGAAGGTACAACCCTGCAGTTGACTTGTGCTGTCAACCTTTAAATCCACCTCAAAAATATCTACTTGTTAAAAAGTGTTACATACGTTGAGTTAAATTATAATAAAATACGTTCCCCTAAGGTTAGCCTTTCCTGATCCCTGGGTTCCTCACCTTAGAATGACCTTTCTTAATAAACCCTTTACACAGAGAAGTTATTAAGACTAAGGTTCCATCAAGGAGTTCATAGAATATACATAATTCTAAATCAACGAAATTGGACAATAACTCATAAACTTCACATGAGATTGCCATCTGAACCCCATTTAGGTTTAATTCAGTTCTCATAACTGAACTTATATCTTACTTACAAGTATCAAGATATAGTGATTAAGATTCCAATTACACGTTGTCCTGGTTTAATCAAGACTAGGAATTAATAATTTAATTCAGCTTGTTTAGCGTCCTGCTTAGGCTTATTTTAACCCTAGTTGCCAGTAAGACAGTGATCTATATTTCCATTTAACTTTTGATAGAACACACTAGAATTGCTAAACAATCATAAGTATTCAGTCACATATTCTTGCAAGCTTACATTGATAATCACAAAATTCTCCAAATTATACAATAATAACAATGCTCTCAAGATATTTGAACCGAAGAAGGTCAAACTATCAAGATAAGAATATAAACACATAAGTAACAAATATCAATTTCCATTCCTTCCATAACTAATCAGATACATTTTATGCATTCAACATACTTGATACAATATTCTACGGAAAAAGAACATCTTTCCTCATATAGTACATTTAGAAAATCAAGTTGTATTTCAACATAAAATCAAATTAAACAATCTAATCATCCTATCATATCTGCGTGCTTTTACCACTTACGGCATCCATTTGCAAAAATTGTCAACATGGGTCAGTTCGATGAACTGAGCATGATAAGCACTAACTCTTAAAACAATTGCAATCCATCAATTGTTTTCATTAAACACCCTGTTTAAATGAGATCAAAACACCAAACAAGTAAAAACATTTCAAACTATGCTTTTGTAAAACAACATGACTATAAATGCGTAGCTCATATTATAGTCACTAAATAGTCACAGATACCTTTCAAATATTTCATCAAAACGTTAGAGACCAAGAAGAAATATGCATCTAACCAATTATCCATCTGAATCCCCAAGACAGCAACATCAGACTGACTAATATATTCAACATAATAAATGACTAACCTTTCATGATTCCATCAGCATGATAGAACAATTCCAAAAGTTAGATAAATAATTATATCAACCTATACTTCATAACAGAAGAGAAATAAATGAATCATACATATTTCCCTTAGAACTAGCTCATGACTATACCGTCTTTCCAAGAGCAAAGCATTCACCTTAAACACATGCAAATAAATCAGACGATACCACCAAAGCACCACTATTTTGTTAAGGTTTAAAATATAACAAACTACAGTACAGTAGCTATCACGCCAAACAGTGATGACTATCTACCAAACAGACTCCGCATGACCTCCCACATGAAGTGACAAGCAAGAAGATATTCACTGCCATTTCCTGTTGAGGTGCAGTTGACAACTCCTAAGTTCAATCAAGCTCAAGAATAGATATCCTTGCAACAGAAGACGTAAACACGCCAACAATCCCTTACATCAACCTACATCCCATTCTAGTCCCTACTAAACACTGTAAGGCTTTTCAACCCAAGGTTGAAATCAAAGAACTTCTATTTTATCGCAATCAACAATAGACTCCATGGCATTAAGCAGTTGATGTTTCCCTAAGACTATGCAGAGATAATCATACACAATTCCCGCAACATGCACAGCCTCATCTAACTGGAATTATCAGAAAGGAAACATAACATACCGTGTTCACATCTGGACGCATTTAGAGTTTGAAGTATGGTATTCACGACCCACTTTTACAGAGCCAAGATACATGATATCTATCTATACTCAAGGAACCCAATAGTGTCAAAAACAACAGTGTACCAAATCAGGCTTGATTAGAGGTAGATACAATGGTTGCCCATCAAGGATTCAACTGAATCCGAACAATAGTAAACATGATAAATAATAGTTAATGATTCCAACTGTGCCAACAATGGTAAACATTCAAAATCAGGCTTATACAAAAGCTAATACTGATTTCGCAACAAGGAATCCAACTGAGCCTCTTCAATATTTTTTTGCTCAAGCTTACACAGAAAAGAAACGTAAAAAAATACACCCAAAGAGTCTGTACCAAAAATTCATTACAAAATAACAGAGGTCGCATTACCTGTTACTCCTTCAAGACTCTGACAAAATCAAATTACCAATATTCAAATATATATATTTAGCTTCAACAGTGGTCCATAATAGACGAATCATTCAATGGACTCCACAGAGTTGTTTTGAATACAATATATATATATATATAATATATATAATATATATTGCATACTATCAACGGGTTGAATCCCATAACCTCAACGCAAGGGAAAAACAACTTCAACAAGGTCGCAATGAAATACTCTAACACAACAAGTTATCCTTTCATAAATAACTTTAAATATCTTAGTGAAACCCAACAGGATTCTGTAACCACCATCTATAATAACCATGACAGAACTTACAAGGAAGTCGAGTTATACTGAACATTCAATCAAAAGTCCAACAGTATCTTTCCCTACCAGTATCGACAACAAGTAAGCATTAACAACAAGTATCAACAGTAACCTGTACCTGTCAAGAGAACAATACTTGGGTTCTCACAGAGCAGGTCAAGTATCTTTCAAGCATACATTTCACAGACTTACGCCAGAATGCAAAAATACAATAAAATAGAGCAACAGTTCGAAATACAATACACACCCATCAGGGGTTAAACTTGAAAAATCGAACAGCAAGAAGATACAGTAACAAAATCACCCGAAGCTACCATAAAAATCATCTAATTCCAAAAATCATCTGAACAGAGTATTTCTAATGAAATCATTTGAAAGAGAGCAAGATTTTTAAAGGTTAGGGCCTAACATGCCTAATTATTTTCTTAAAATTTTGAAGCAGACCACTAAAAGAGCTCGAACCTTCTCCTCCTTTTCCAAGTTAGATCCACCAACAAAAATTTTCTATTACCATGACTTATAAATTTTCCTTGCCAGAGGAAAGAGCGAGTTATGCTCATACTTTCCATGCAACACCAAGAAGACTGGTGCGAAGAACCAGTGAACAAACAGAGGGAAAACCGGAGCACTTGAAAAACCAAACAAACCATTAACTTTCCATTTTGCATGCCTTCCCGAGGGACCCGAGCTCGAAGACCGAGTTCATAAATGGAATTTACTCCAAATTTCCCGCTAAATCTCCACTACCACCGACTGCCATAGTTGGCGATGGACAAATGCACATCAAAGAACATTTCTAACTTTGGCGACCTGCCACGTCGGCTCTAGTTAGCCATTTTTAAAAACTTCTACAAAATTACCTGTCCCTCATGCTTATCAATACATTTAATGACATAGAAACTGCCGCCCATGGTTCACACCTTTCCATATGTCCCCTTTCCTCCTTGTTCATTAGTTAGGTAGTAACTTAGGTTAGGATTTAGGCTAACAGTTAGTCTAACCTCATTGCACAAAGATACTAACTTAGAACATTAGCTCTTAGCCTAGGTCTAGGTTAGATTAACACTAATCTAACCCCTAGGTTAAGTTTAGTTTTAGGTTACTAACCTTAATAAATCCAGTTAGGTCTAACATTTCATATGCTGAGAAAAATAACCTACAACATACATTCACGAACAGGGTTCACTCCTGCACTACCAAATCGCTACTGAATTATATGTAACTAAATTATTACCTTGTCCATGATCAAGATCTTCCAGATATATTACGATATCAGGAACCAATTCATTTAACACGATCAGCCTGAGTTATATTCCGAACTAGCTTATTCAATGCATCCAGACCTTGCAACCTGCATAAGGTCTGTAATTTTAATTCTTCACGAATAAACTTAAAGCATCACTTGGATCAATACCACTGATCCAATGCTAGGTCTTATAGATGGATAAATCCATAATTCGTTCCGAGATCAGATTAAAACTCAGGTGCAAAATGAAAGAAATAAAGGAGTCCAATCATATTCCGACTCAGTCAAAGATCTGCAATTTGCAAAGAAGATGCAGTACATATCAAGCATGACTTCTCAATCAAGGGAACACATCCTTTCAAAAGAAATCACATATCAACACTTGTATGCTCAGGAGGAAGTAACTACAGTCCAAGGTGTTACATGCTTCCCTCCTAAAAGATTCATCGTCCCAATGATTACATATTCGATTAACCTTCAGGTCAACCAATTTATTAGTTCACAAAACAATGCGACTATTTTCAACTTGAATAGTTCCAGAAATTAATGCCACAACACATTTTATTCAGCCTAAATAATGTTTGCCTCCATCTGGATTTGATAAATACTTTAAAAAATAAGTTCATAAAAGAATGTTTTGTCAACAGATTTCATTCTGTTGAAAAAGAGAAGGAAAATCAATTTTCATCTCTTCCATATTTTCCCAAGTTGCACTTTCTTCGTTAAACTGGTCCCACTGGACCTTACATTTGAAAGCTTTGAAAGAGATTTACAAAATAATCTTCTTCATACAAATATGTACGATATATTATTTCTGTGTATGATATTCAGATACAAGTGGCTATTATATAGCCATAAAGGTAGGTAAACAACTTCCTAGAAAATAGGAAGTGAGTAAAACAATAAACCCGTATTGATATATTGTTATATAATTGTTATAACAATATATCAACAACTTACAAACAAATTACTCTATGAGTAATTATACAATTACATCACACATATATAATTATATTATCATTGATAATATAATTGCACATATTAATAATGTGAACACCATTCATTCCTAACATTCACCCCCTTGGTGTGAACATTATTAAATCCCAATATTCACCCCCTTAATGTGAACACGAAGAAGAACCACATTCACAAAAATTGTAACCACCTCCTGAAAGCACTTCTTAGACCAGGTACAGACTCCATAGATTATCTCTTTACCCTCATAAAGGCGTAGTGTCAAGCCGAATTATGCAGGAATGCTCCCTTCCTCTTTAGGTTCCTGTGGGACTTTCCCTTCCTCTCTCAGCGCCCGAATTCTGAATCTCCAAGATCCACAAGCTTCACACTAGCTGGATACCCATTCCTTGAGTCTACCTCGAAATCTTCTCCTGCTCCCCAAAAATGAGTATTCTGAAAACATGACTCCTCCAAAAAGTTCTGAAAAGGGTTTATTCAGAAAACCATCTCTCTGCAAAACAAGAACACTGAAAATGAAAAAAAAACCACACTGCACACATGTCACTAGATCAGTATGCGGCCCCGTCGTTGGCGACTGACGAGAGGATGCTTCTTGTCCTCCATCCTCCATTTGCATGCTACTAAACTCAGCGGGATTTGGATATGAAGCTCAAAAATTACACACCTTACCCGAACGTCGGATTCTACTGAAAATGCGTTCGTAAGGCAAAATTTTTATTTTTTGGACTTAATACAATGACACGACTTTAACACTTGACAAGACAATAATCCTAAAATCACCTATTTAACAATGTTGACAATACAACTTTTGAGGATTTTGACGCAAAAAATGACTATGAAACCTAAATGAAATAAAGACCTGACAATACTTATACACAATGTATCTTATGGTTTAGACACCAAAAATATTGATTTTTAAACAACCTATTTAAAAAAGTAATAGAAAATTACTTTTTAATACCTTACAACTATTGACTTGAATAATAAATAAACACTAAAATTCTACCTATAGAATAAAAAATAATATTTAATTACTTTTTACAAACTATAAAAATAAAGACTCAAAGATTTTTTTTACTTTGATAAACTTCACGGGAAATGACTATTAAACTAATGATGACAAAACTAGTATTACAACAATACAATTCGAATGTATCACAAAAAAAACTAACACGACTAATTACCAATTTCCGTTGTAGGAAAACATGGATCTGTGTTGTGCCTAAGAATTTTCCGCAACATCCATTCATCAATTTGTGCAGAAGATTGAGGGAGGAGTACTTCGCTGAAAACTCCATGCTTTGAATTTTTTGTATTGATATGGAAGGCACTCAGTTCAATGAGCCATGGAGACTGCAATAACTCGAGGTGTTTAGCCTGCAGTATTCTCCTAAAGTTCATACCATTTTTAGAGCAGTGCACTTTGTCATATTTCTTCAAAATTTTGTGAACAGCAATGGAATTCATTGCAACATAATTAATTAGGTTCTGACCTTCTTGAATCATTGCCAAATAATCATCACCAAAGCAATGTCTCATGCACCGTAAATATCGGTGAAAACCCGAGGCAAGATGCATATGCAATAAATGTTGGGCACGTCAACTAAAGCAATCGGCTACAGCTGATATTTCGTTTGAGAGTTCAGAGAAAAACTTCTGGCCACAAACTTGACAGACTCCATTGTTTTCGTGATCAGGAGCTTCAGCATGTCTGCACTTCTTCAAAACTTTTTTCAACTCTTTGTACTCAAGATGGCAGCATTTCTGCAGAAAAATGTCATCCTCGGAATCCAAATACTCAGAATACGCTTCACCGAACTTCATCCTTGACACTTGTAAACACCAATATGTTCCCTTAAAATGGATAGAATATTGGTGCAAGCCCACCAAAATATATGCCATTAATCCACACCACACTATGCAGGATTCAATGCAACTCTGTCAAATGTGTACAGGCCACATGGAAGAATTTGATATTTCTCATATACAGGACAACAAAGAACATCTAATGTCCCTCAAAATAATTTTATTCCATCACAGGATGAATAGAATCAGACTGCTCTGATGCCAATTGAAAGCTTTGAAAGAGATTTACACAATAATCTTCTTCATACAAATATGTACGATATATTATTTCTGTGTATGATATTCAGATACAAGTGGCTATTATATAGCCATAAAGGTAGGTAAACAACTTCCTAGAAAATAGGAAGTGAGTAGAACAATAAACCCGTATTGATATATTGTTATATAATTGTTATAATATATCAACAACTTACAAACAAATTACTCTATGAGTAATTATACAATTACATCACACATATATAATTATATTATCATTGATAATATAATTGCACATATTAATAATGTGAACACCATTCATTCCTAACAACATTGTTGTATTTCACGATTTCTTAAATGCAATTGGCGAGTTTCCAGCACTCGTGTGGGTTTAACCACGATTATTCCTAGGTCTTGGACCTGCAAGGAATTCCAATTTAAAACATGTGACAGATCTGAAACATATTTCTTAAGCAAAGAAATATGGAAAACATCATGCATGCGAGATAAAGCAGGTGGTAATGCTAAACGATAAGCTACAGGATTGATTATTTCAAAAAATTTGAAAGGTCCCACGAATCGAGGTGACAACTTGGCAGCCTTGCCAAAAGTTATAGAACTCTTTCTGGGTTTAACATGAAGAAAAAACCTTCTCACCGAGCTCAAACCTTCGATCAAACCCGCTTAAGGTCAACATAGCTCTTCTGCCTATCCGCTGCTTCCTTTAATCGTTCACGAATCATCTTAACTTACTGTTCCATTTCTATGAGAATCTCTGGTCCAATTACCACTCTATCCTCAACACTATCCCAGCTAACAGGAGTTCTGCACTTTCTTCCATAAAGTGCTTCAAATGGTGCCATTTTAAGAGATGAGTGATAAGTGTTGTTGTATGCGAATTCAACTAATGGAAGATACTCTTCCCATTTATACTTTTGATCCATGCAATACATTCGCAACATGTCCTCCAACACTTGATTTACCCTCTCAGTTTGTCCATTCCGTTTCCAGATGATATGCAGAACTAAAGTTTAGTTTTGTTCCAAGAGTTGTATTAAGCATTTTCCAAAACCTTGACGTCATTCTTGGATCCCTGTCAGATATAATCAATTCTGGTACACCATGCAATCTGAAAATTTCATGTACGAATCTTTTGGCCAGCACTGGTGAATCATCCTTTAGATTTCCAGTGATGAAATGAGCTACCTTAGTTAGTTTATCTACAACTACCAGGATAACATCATGTTTGTTCCTGGACATGGGTAACCCTTGTACAAAGTCCATGGTTATTACTTTCCATTTGTACTGCGGTATGCTATGAGGATATAACAGTCCAGCAGGGTGCATATGTTCTGCCTTAACCCGCTAACATTCCAAACAATGAGTCACAAAATTAATAACATCCTTTTTCATACCTTTCCAAAAGTATTGTTGTTTCAAATCAGAAAGTATTTTTGTGATTCCCGGGTGTCCAGAGTTCGGAGTACTTCGCGTACCTCAACGGAACAACTGTTCTGGGCTGCCTTGACTCATTTCGGCCGATCCGGTACGGTATACGCGTACTAATTTCCCAGATGTCCCAGACTGCCTTCATTATCAACAGTTAGTCAATTTTTTTCAACTTATATCGGCCAGTTCGGATTTCCGTAGTCCCGCGCTTGCCCCTTTGGCCCGTTGAAAATCCCAATATGCTGCATTTTGACCGCACTCTTTACCGCATCTTTCGGCCTGAGTTCACATCCAGATGTTATCAGAGTCCCGACCTTTGCGAGGACTAGGACTTAGAGCATTTTTCAGCTGATTCTATTCTCCTGGCCCTTTGAGCTATAGTTTTTATGCAAAGTCATATTGTGATCACATTTTCTCAGAACTTGCTTCTCTGTCTGGCATTAAGATTAGGGGAGTTAGAAAATATATCTGAGGGGACCCTAAGAAATCATGACTTTTTGCAACTCAAAAGGACTCCCAAGTATAATAGTGTCTTGGGACTAAAGAATTTGATGCATGTTATCAAAATTACCTTGAGGGGTGAATTTTGGATAATAGTAATTTAAGTTTTCTACTTTCATATGCTATGACTTGATCACTTTGAAGTAAAACACCTCCAAGGCCTTCCCCAGAAGCATCCGTTACAACAGTAAAACTCCCATTAGGGTCTGGTACAGCTAATATAGGTGCAGAAGTCAACTGGTCTTTCAGACTTTTGAAAGCCGCTTCGCACTTATCATTCCATATGAATTTCTTATCCTTCTTTTGCAATGAAGTTATTGGTGTAGCTACTTTAGAAAAATCCTTTACAAATTTTCTATAGTAACCAGCAAGAGCCATGAAGCTTCTTACTTCATGCACATTATTTGGTGTAGGCCACTCAGTTATTGCCATTATTTTTGAGGGATCTACAGCAATTCCTTCTTTGCTAATGACATGACCCAAATAGCTAACTTCTGAATCAAAGAAAGAACATTTGGATAACTTACCATACAACTTTCTTTTTCTCAAAATTCCCAAAACTATCTTCAAATGCTCATTGTGCTCCTCAACACTTTTAGAATAAATGAGAATATCGTCCAAGAATACAAGTACAAAATTGTCTAGATATTCTTGAAAAATATTGTTCATTAAGTTCATAAAGGATGCGGGTGCATTAGTTAATCCAAAGGGTAGAACTTTGAATTCATAATGTCCGTACCTTGTTCAGAAAGCTGTTTTATGAATATCTTCTTCTCTAATCCTTAACTGATGATACCCAGATCGAAGATCTATCTTAGAATAAACTGCTGCTCCATGCATCTGATTAAATAGATCGTCGATCCTAGGAAGTGGATATCTATTCTTGATTGTTGCTTTGTTCAACATCCAATAATCAATACACAGCCTAAGTGTTCCATCCTTCTTTTTCACAAATATTACGGGCGCTCCCCAAGGTGAAACACTTGGTCTAATCAAACCTTTAGACAAAAGCTCTTGCAACTGTGCCTTAAGCTCGACTAACTCTGTAGTATTCATCCGATAAGGTGCTTTGGAAATAGGTTCTGTTCCTGGTTTGATTTCGATGGTGAAGTCAAATTCTCTCTTGGGTGGTAACCCTGGTAATTCCTCAAGAAAAACATCCATGAAACTTTGTAACAAAGGAAAATGCTTCATGTACTCACCATCTTCTTCTGAAAATTTAGATATCTTTACTGCATAAAGGGTACATCCTTTACTCTTAACCTTTTTAAGCTGCATAGCTGACAGTTTTCTAACTGAAATTTCTCGTTTCACCCCTTGAATCTCTGTTATTTCAAGCTAATCATCTAAACATTTTATGTTCTTTTCATAGCAGTCTACTTTTGCTTTATGGTCAGCTAACCAATTGACACCGATGACAATGTCATACGATCCCAAAGGTGTGACATAGAGGTTAACTTCCATGGAGAAATTAGGTAAGTCAAGGACTGCCCCAAAAAGACACATACTCACTGTATGAACAGAGTTATTACCATACTGTACAGTCCAAGATTTATCTATTTTTCTAACTTTTCTCTTAAGTTTAGAAGCAAGTTTATTAGAAATGAAAACATTCAGTAGCTCCTGTATCAAAAAGAATAGTGACAAGTATGCCAAATAACTTACCCGGAACTTCTATAGGTGTCACTTGCTTTTCAGCTTGATTGTCTGCTACTGCAGCATGTATCTTATGCTGTTGATTATGATCATCCTTCTTCAAAGGGTATTGATTTGTGTAGTGGTCTTTGCCATAATTGTAGCAGCCTCCTACAGGTCCCTTTTTACGCTCAAAATTTCCTCCAGTCTTGTAATTGTCACGTTGTCCTCCATAGGGCTTCTGCCCATTGTTATAATTTTTAGAAAAATTATCCCTTACATTTCCAGCAGGTTTAGTTGCCATTGCTTTCTTAATGTTATCCCCTGGAAACTTACTTTTGTTTCCAAACTTTTTCCATGGTCCCTTTTTTGGTGCAAGAGAGGTTGAAGAAGGGTTTGCAGTCTTCTTCCGCACTTCCTCTTTATGAGCAGAAATAGCCTTTAATTTCTATTCTTCCCATATGGCCTTTTCAACAACTCCTTCCATAGTGGTTGGACTGTGAACATCGACCTCTCCCCCTATCACGCGATTCAATCCCATGATGAATTTCCATATTCTAAACTTCTCGTCAATTTGATATTATGGTACATACTTGAGGAGTTTTGTAAACCGCTCCCAGTATTCAATTACCGTTAGCTTCCCTTCAGCTAAATTCTGAAATTCTGTCATTTTCTGATCATAGAACAGTTGTGGCACCCAACGTTGCCTAAAATAACCTTTAAATTGATCCCAAATAACGTTGGTCTCATCAATGTTTAGTTCAGCTTTACGGCTATCCCACCATGAAGATGCTTTGTGGGAAAGTTGATAGGCTCCCCCAAATAGCTTTGGTTTCCTCTGAGAAGTTTCTTATTGTAAAGTACTTCTCCATTTCACTGAGCCAAGTTCTCAGCTCCATCTCCTAATGTGGTGCCATCATACATAGGTGGGCTTATCCTTTTTATATCATTAGTGAGTTCTGCTGCCAACCTGGCCTTTTTATTTTCTTGTTGGATAGGTGCATTTCTAGCATTAACATCAACTCCCATGTCGGGGTTGTCCTCAGGAGGTTGCTGATTGTTATTATCAGCTTCTTCATCCTCCTCATTTCCCATCACCTGCTGTTCAAGTAAAGCTAAGCGATCTCTTGTGTCCAACAGGGTAGCAAGGATCTCATCAAATTTTTGGGTTGTTGCCACCCCTCCATTAAAGTGGATCATTATTCACAATGTTCCCCCTTGTTCTAACCATTTTTTGTTACAAGAAAATTCAGGTTTTTATCAGATTATGGACACAATAGGCCCAAGAGCTGCAACCTTCTGCTCTGATAACAAGATGTAACATCCTCATTTTATACATTAGAACAAGTCAATTTTTTTTTTTGATAAATGCTTCCAGGTTCTAAATACATAATTTAGAACTCACAAATCAAATAACCATTCTTATAACAGATAACCATATGCAGCTGTAATGACTCAGAGTACCTCCGATCTATTCATTCCATGACTCGGTAATCTACCGATCTATTCATGAGTAATAAGAGTTGGAGTTTTCATTTAACACTTCACTCTCGCGGTTCTCTTCCCTATTCTGGGATTCAGAATGCTCTGTCCAAGGAACCTATCTGAATAATTGTTACCATTATTCATCGGCATCTCATCCCTTAGACTAGGTGACTTAGGACAACGCAATCAGCAGCTTGCGATACTTTGGCCAAAGATTTGAAACATACTGCTTATGTCTCGTATTCCTTAACGGCATACTCGTCAATCTGGAATACGTCCTTCACCCCCATTCTTATGTTATATAGAATGTCTTATACTGACTTCTGTCAGTCCCTCCTATCCCAAATTATTCACTCAGAAATGGATTAGTAAGGTGACAACGTTATATGGATGCCCACGAGGACTAGGGATACGATGACATACTGGTTCAACCCTAGTTAAACCAGTGTGTCAAGATACCCTGAATCTCCTAGGCAGCCTTATAATGTGACCACATTCCTAATCGGTCCCAGAGTAACTTGTTCGAGTTAAAGGTGTAAATCTTAACGATCAATGCAAAGGGTGTCGTCATAAGTCACCTACATTGTTGTATCTTCGAGAATATCCTAATCTTCTCGAAGGTACAACCCTGCAGTTGACTTGTACCGTCAACCTTTAAATCCGCCTCGAAAAGATCTACTTATTAAAAAGTGTTACATACACTGAGTTAAATTATATTAAAAGACGTTCCCCTAAGGTTAGCCTTTCCCGATCCCTGGGTTCCTCACCTTAGAATGACCTTTCTTAATAAAACCCTTTACACAGAGAAGTTATTAAGACTAAGGTTCCATCAAGGAGTTCATAGAATATACATAATTCTAAATCAACGAAATTGGACAATAACTCATAAACTTCACATGAGATTGCCATCTGAACCCCATTTAGGTTTAATTCAGTTCTCATAACTGAACTTATATCTTACTTATAAGTATCAAGATATAGTGATTAAGATTCCAATTACACGTTGTCCTGGTTTAATCAAGACTAGGAATTAATAATTTAATTCAGCTTGTTTAGCGTCCTGCTTAGGTTTATTTTAACCCTAGTTTCCAGTAAGACAGTGATCTATATTTCAATTTAGCTTTAGATAGAACACACTAGAATTGCTAAACAATCATAAGTATTCAGTCACATATTCTTGCAAGCTTACATTGATAATCACAAAAGTCTCCAAATTATACAATAATAACAATGCTCTCAAGATATTTGAACCGAAGAAGGTCAAACTATCAAGATAAGAATACAAACACATAAGTAACAAATATCAATTTCCATTCCTTTCAGAACTAATCAAATACATTTTATGCATTCAGCATACTTGATACAATACTCTACGGAAAAAGAACATCTTTCCTCATATAGTACATTTAGAAAATCAAGTTGTATTTCAACATAAAATCAAATTAAACAATCTGATCATCCTATCAGATCTGCGTGCTTTTACCACTTACGGCATCCATCTGCAAAAATTGTCAACATGGGTCAGTTCGATGAACTGAGCATGATAAGCACTAACTCTTAAAACAATTGCAATCCATCAATTGTTTTCATTAAACACCCTGTTTAAATGAGATCAAAACACCAAACAAGTAAACACATTTCAGACTATGCTTTTGTAAAACAACATGACTATAAACGCGTAGCTCATATTATAGTCACTAAATAGTCTCAGATACCTTTCAAATATTTCATCAAAACGTTAGAGACCAAGAAGACAAATGCATCTAACCAACTATCCATCTGAATCCCAAGGACAGCAACATCAGATGGACTAATATATTCAACATAATAAATGAATAACCTTTCATGATTCCATCAGCATGATAGAACAATTCCAAAAGTTAGATAAACAATTATATCAACCTATACTTTATAACAGAAGAGAAATAAACGAATCATACATATTTCCCTCAGAACTAGCTCATGACTGTACCGTCTTTCCAAGAGCAAAGCATTCACCTTAAACACATGCAAATAAATCAGACGAGACCACCAAAAGCACCACTGTTTTGTTAAAGTTTAAAATATAACAAACTACAGTACAGTAGCTCTCACGCCAAACAGTGATGACTATCTACCAAACAGACTCTGCATGACCTCCCACACGAAGCGACAAACAAGAAGGTATTCACTAGCCATTGCCTGTTGAGGTGCAGTCGACAACTCCTAAGTTCAATTAAGCTCAAGAATAGATATCCATGCAACAGAAGACGTAAACACGCCAACAATCCCTTACATCAACCTACAGCCCATTCTAGTCCCTACTAAACACTGTAAGGCTTTTAGACCCAAGGTCGAAATCAAAGAACTTCTATTTTATCGCAGTCAACAATAGACTCCATGGCATTAAGCAATTGATGTTTCCCTAAGACTATGCAGAGATAATCATACAAAATTCCCGCAACATGCACAGCCTCATCTAACTGGAATAATCAGAAAGGAAACATAACATACCGTGTTCACATCTGGACGCATTCAGAGTTTGAAGTATGGTATTCACGACCCACTTTTACAGAGCCAAGATACATGATATCTATCTATACTCAAGGAACCCAATAGTGTCAAAAACAACAGTGTACCAAATCAGGCTTAATTAGAGGCAGATACACTGGTTACCCATCAAGGATTCAACTGAATCCGAACAACAGTAACAAGATAAATAATAGTTAATGATTCCAACTGTGCCAACAATGGTAAACATTCAAAATTAGGCTTATACAAAAGCTAAATACTGATTTCGTAACAAGGAATCCAACTGAGCCTCTTCAATATTTTTCGCTCAAGCTTACACAGAAAGGAAACGTAAAAATACACCCAAAGAGTCTGTACCAAAAATTCATTACAAAATAACAGAGGTCACATTACCTGTTACTCCTTCAAGACTCTGACAAAATCAAATTACCAATATTCAAATATATATATAGCTTCAACAGTGGTCCATAATATACGAATCATTCAATGGACTCCACAGAGTCGTTTTGAATACAATAAATATATATATTGCATACTATCAACGGGTTGAATCCCATAACCTCAACGCAAGGGAAAAACAACTTCAACAAGGTCGCAATGAAATACTGTAACACAGCAAGTTATCCTTTCATAAATAACTTTAAATATCTTAGCGAAACCCAACAGGATTCTGTAACCACCATCTATAATAACCACGACAGAACTTACAAGGAAGTCGAGTTATACTGAACATTCAATCAAAAGTCCAACAGTATCTTTTCCTACCAGTATCGACAACAAGCATCAACAGTAAGCATTAACAACAAGTATCAACAGTAACCTGTACCCGTCAAGAGAACAATACTTGGGTTCTCACAGAGCAGGTCAAGTATCTTTCAAGCATACATTTCACAAACTTACGCCTGAATGCAAAACACAATAAAATAGAGCAACAGTTCGAAATACAATACACACCCATCAGGGGTTAAATTGAGAAATCGAACCAGCAAGAAGATACAGTAACAAAATCACACCAAGCTACCATAAAAAAAACCATCTAATTCCAAAAATCATCTGAACAGAGTTGTTCTAATGAAATCATTTGAAAGAGAGCAAGATTTTTAAAGGTTAGGGCCTAACATGCCTGGTTATTTGCTTAAAATTTCGAAGCAGACCACTGAAAGAGCTCGAACCTTCTCCTCCTTTTCCAAGTTAGATCCACCAACAAAAATTTGCTATTACCATGACTTATAAATTTTCCTTGCCAGAGGAAAGAGCGAGTTACGCTCATATTTGCCATGCAACACCAAGAAGACTGGTGCGAAGAACCAGTGAACAGACAGAGGGAAAACCGGAGCGCTTGAAAAACCAAACAAACCATTAACTTTCCATTTTGCATGCCTTCCCGAGGAACCCGAGCTCGAAGACCGAGTTCATAAATGGCATTTACTCCAAATTTCCCGCTAAATCTCCACTGCCACCGACCGCCATAGTTGGCGATGGACAAATGCACATCAAAGACCATTTCTAACTTTGGCGACCTGCCACGTCGGCTCTAGCTAGCCGTTTTAAAAAATTCTACCAAATTACCTGTCCTTCATGCTTATCCATGTATTTAATGCCATCGAAACTACCGCCCATGGTTCGCACCCTTCCATATGTCCCCTTTCTTCCTTGTTCATTAGTTAGGTTAGTAACTTAGGTTAGGATTTAGGATAACACTTAGTCTAACCTCATTGCACAAAGATACTAACTTAGAACATTAGCTCTTAGCCTAGGTCTAGGTTAGATTAACACTAATCTAACCCCTAGGTTAAGTTTAGTTTTAGGTTACTAACCTTAATAAATCCAGTTAGGTCTAACATTTCATATGCTCAGAAAAAGAACCTACAACATACATTCACGAACAGGGTTCACTCCTGCACTGCCAAATGGCTATTGAATTATATGTAACTGAATTATTACCTGGTCCACGATCAAGACCTTCCAGATATATTACGATATCAGGAACCAATTCATTTAACATGATCAGCCTGAGTTATACTCCGGACTAGCTTATTCAATGCATCCAGACCTTGCAACCTGCGTAAGGTCTATAATTTTAATTCTTCACGAATAAACTTAAAGCATCACTTGGATCAATACCACTGATCCAAGGCTAGGTCTTATAGATGGATAACTCCATAATTCATTCCGAGATCAGATTAAACTCAGGTGTAAAATGAAAGAAATAAAAGAGTCCAATCATATTCTGACTCAGTCAAAGATCTGCAATTTGCAAAGAAGATACAGTACATATCAAGCATGACTTCTCAATCAAGGGAACACATCCTTTCAAAAGAAATCACATATCAACACTTGTATGCTCAGGAGGAAGTAACTACAGTCCAAGGTGTTACACTTCTGAATCTGATCAACAAGCCTAGTATTTACTGGAATATTTTTAATAAAATTGCTAATCTTGGCCACAAATTATCTCATAGGCTCATGTGGCTCCTTGATTTGAGAAATCTAAGCTACCAAAGCATACACATATTCAGCAGGTTTGAAACACTGCTCAAATTCAGTCCTCATAGTAGTCCAATCGGCGATGGTAAAACCAATCTAAAAAATTGTCTTGTAAGGTCTCCATAAACAACCTAACAGAGACATCCTCATGTTCAACTCCAAGTACCCCACACACAACAATGAAGGTTGAAATGTGTTCATCAGGGTGTACTTTGCCATCACCTCTAAACTTGGGAAAATTCTTCCTGTTACCCCTAGGTAACTCATGCAATGATTGATGAAGAGCCAAATGCCCAACTCTTTGACCCCAAGGATGAGGTGCTGCCATCATTGGAAGGATTTATTGAAGTGAAACTAAAACACCACCAAGAATTAGGGCACGAAGATTAGGGCTAAGTTGTGCTTGAGGAATGCTACTACAAGAAGCTCTATCTTCAACAGGAGGTGTGCTTATGGAACAATCTCTTCTATTTGTTCCTTTTAGAGGAAGATGAAAACCTTTTTGATCTAAGAGTTGAAATTGGGGATCTTCAATTCCAAGAGCCCTTCTACCATGGGTATATCTTAGATTCGTTAGATCAAAGAAATGATCAAATTAGTTGTTATTTTAGGAAAGGAAATTTGTTGAACAAATTCCCCAGCATGGAGTCACCAAAAATTGTTGGGTTTCAAATTTGCACTTGGAGTGAAACCATAGCCAGAGGATAAGAAAGTCCCTCCTCTTTAATGGGAGAGGTTCCCTTATTGAAAGTAGGGGCAAAACCTATGTACAAATGCATAGTCTTTCATTCAATGGTGGTTTCCTGATATATTGAAATGTGTTTTAAGCCTAGAAAGTTATCGATACATGAGGATAGAAGAATTTAAAGAGAGGAGGGAGGCAGAAAAAGGAAATAATTTCAGGGAAAAGAGATGTCAGAGAAAACCCTTATATGTATTGTGTAAATGAGATATAGAGTAGAACCATCCACATTTATAACAGACATAAATCACAAACTCAAAGTTCTGAAAATTGTATAAACCAGAACAAAAGTTTTCCAAGCACGCAAGGATTAGATGATTCATAGATCAGAACCAGAAGGAAAGAGAAAGAAGAAGAAAAAGGGAAAAACCTTTGTATTAATTTCTTCCAATTCAAAATTATAGTTCTAGAATAATTAAAATTCTGCCCCATACAATGGCTTTGAAATCCCATGATATAGCTCGCAAGAAATGATTACAACTTCCTCAAGGAAGCAAGAAATAGTTATTACTTATTCCAATAACCCATGCCCTTTTGAATTCTTGAAAACATAAAGAAATGTTAATGGTGGAAAAACAAGTTTTTTTAAATATACGCCCGTTACATTATTTTACTAGTTAAAACATGGGCCATTCGATTTGCTTGAACAACTTCAAATCTAGGCCACCCACATGGGATAAATTGATTGGAGCAAGTCTGCGAACACCTCTTGCATTCTTTTCATTTGAAGCAGCACTAGGCTAACACATGGAGAGCTTTGCTATAGTTCCTTTATACTTAGTCAATTCAGGCCAATTTTTTACTTGTCTTTTGTTGATACCTAGACACATGGAGGGCTAGCACTCATTTGAGTTTCTTCTTTGGAAATTCCACTTGAAGTTACGCCGAGCTGACGTGTGTCTCCTTTTATGGGTATTATACTTTTCAATGGTCAACTCCATCTTCATACTGATCTTAACCATGTGGCGAGATGGCACTACTTGGAGACTGACCCTTTGATTTCACTTCTGAAATGGCATCGTTAAGGCACGTGGCGGCTTTCACCAACCCACCCATACTTAGTCAATTTTAATGATTGGCACTATCCCTTTTTTGACCTAGGACACATGGAGGACTAGCGCAAGTTTGATAAATACCACTCGTATTTGACTCTTGAAGGTGCACCAATAAGGCACGTGGTGTCATCCACTGAGCCTTCCATACTTAGCCAATTTTAGCTTATTTTGTCTTCATTTTGTACCTAGGACACGTATAAAGCCTGCGCTTATTTGAGGACTGTCCCTTAGACCCTGCCCCTAGATTTGCACCATGTGGACACATGGAGGATTCTGTTGAACCTTGAGATATAGCCAAACAACATCTAATCAAATATATTCACATATTACCTGTGGATGCTGGGGAGAATTTTAACAGGGAAAATACATCTGTCATTCCCGACTACAGGAAGAAAATAAAAAAGAAGGAAAGGAACTTCACCATATGCCTAAATTTCAAATTGTTCTTCATGAACAGGAAAACTGCAAAAAATACCAAGATCGACATGATTCAATACTCCAAGGCATAGATTCAAAAAATTTAAACTTGACTTCAGAAGAGGGGAATTTTGGGGCCGAAAATAGTTAGCTCTTTCTAGGGATGACTTGGCTTGGAACAAAGACACAAGGTAAGATCAAGAATTATAGATAACTATGGGAAAAAGAGGACCAATGCATTATCTATTGGGAAAAGGAGTCGAAATAAAAACCAATACAAGGCAACACACACAAGACGGGAAAATAAGCAAAACAAACCAAAAGGGGAGAACATAAACGAAACAAAAAGGGACGACCCGAAACCAAAACACTACACATAATATACAGAAGGAATGCCTAGTCACCTAGGACTTGAACAACTTTAGATACTGCCCACTATAAGGAAGTGGGAGAGGAGAACCATCCATGTAATCCAGATAAAAAGAGTTCTCTCCAGCAAAATATCTGATTCTAAAAGGACCGAGAATCAAACTTACCATGTCTTCCTCGTGGCTCAAGTATTTTATCCCAAAGAAGCACAATGTCTCCCACTTGGAAAACTATAGGTTTGGATTTTTTTTCAAATAAATCCTTCACTTTCAACTAATGATCTGTTATCCTGTCCACCACTTGCAATTTGTCTTCATCATGCTTCTGAAGGTACAAAATTCTCTTATGCAAAGAGCTACTGAAACTTGAATCTTCAATGGTTTTCATTAGATGCAAGGCTAGCAATTCCACCATGACTGGAAGTTGAGCCTCCACACCATACACCACTTAGAAAGGGGACATTCCAATTGCTCTCTTGGGTGTAATTCTATTAGTCTAAAGTGAATCATATATCTTCTTATGCCAATTCCTCTAAGAATCATTTACAAGATTTCTAACTATGTTTAACAAGTTCTTGTTTGTTGATTATTCCTGTCCATTCCCTTAGGGGTAGTAGTCTGAAGAATGACCAAGGGAGATCCCGTACCCATAGTAGAAGTCCATCATCTCAGTAGAAGAAAATTTGGAAGCATTATCAGTCAAAATTTTGTTTGGGATCCCAAACCTTATCAATATGTTCTCTTTAATGAAGTTACAACTACCTCAGAGGTATTTATCTTGACTGGGATGGCCTCCACCCACTTGGTGAAGTAATCTATGGAATTCAACACATGAGTATGTACAGAAATGGAAGATGTCTTGAGTGCTCCAATGAAGTCTAAACCCATTGTAAAAATGGTTCTTCAATCACTACAAGCTTGAGAGGCAAAGCAGCCAACTTACGTCTTCCAAAAAATGTTTGACATCCTTCACATTTACCAACCCATTTTGATGCATCTCTAAATAGAGTGGGAAAATAATAGCCATCATGAAGTATTTTATAAGTTTTAACAGTAGAAGCGAAATGACCTCCACAATCATGGTAATGAAAAGTAGAGAACAACTTCTTTTTTTGCTCCTTGTCTACAAACTTCAAACGCCTTCCATATATGCCTCATTTGAACAAATCATTCTCCCATAACACATATTGTGTAGACCTCAATTTGATGGCTCTCTTCTCTTTGGCACTCAAGTGAGATGGACACTCTCCATATGTTAGAAAGTGAGCAATATCAGCATACCATACATCTGTTGAGATGAGGAACAAAAAAACAGGGACATCAACTTCATCTTTGGACAACTCCTTAGTAGGTCCCTCAACAATGAGTTCACACATGCCTTTACCTAGAAATAGCTTTGTTGGCCCGATATCAAGATCATACTCTTGCACCTTTGCTACCCAATTACCTCTCTTGGTTTCAAATTTTTACTAAGTAATAATGGATTTGATTGTTGTATCAGGCACCAACACCAAAAAATGAGAATTAAGGATGTAAAACCTAAACTGCTTGACAACTTTGACAACTACAAAATAATGTTTCTCCATCATGGTGTGCTTCAGCTCATGAGTTTTCAAGACATAAACTCATGAATTCAATTGGGAGCTCATGATCTTCAGTATTCTTCTGGGCTAACACATTAGCTAGGGTATTTTCAGTGGCATAACAATAGATAATGAAATATTTTCTAAAGTCAGGGCATGCCAAGATTGGATTCTTTGCAATATCCTATTTAATGTCCTCAAATTATTTCTTCCCTTCAGAGGACGAACCAAAAGTTTTGTTCCCTTGCATCATGCAAGAAATGCTCATAGTAAGTTCTACAAAATTAGGGATGAATATCCTTAGGAAATTTATCTTACCAAAGAAAGAATGGACACCTTTCTTACTTGATGGAAGAGGAATTGGGTGGATGGCCTGAACTCTCTCTCGATCAATCTTGATCCCTTCCTTTGAAACAACATGTCCCAATAGCTTTCCTTATGTGACACAAAACATAGACTTATTAGGGTTTAAAGAAATTCCATGCTCTCTACACTTTTGCAATACTATTTTAAGGTGTTGAAAGTTATCTATTCTTGCTTTAGAAAACACGGTCAAGTCATCCAAATACAGAAGAATGCATTTCTCTTTCAAAATTTCAAAAGCCAAGTCTATGGCCCTATGGAAAGTGGCACCGGTAGTGATGATACCAAATGACATCCTCTTGTATGCAAAGGTGCCCCAAGGAGTCGTAAAGGTAGTATTATGTTGATCTGTAGTATTCATCTCTACTTGTTTGTACCTCAAGAATCCATCTAACATAGATAGCATCTTCAAGCCTATAACAACTTGTAATACTTGGTCCATCATGGGGGGACAATAATTGTCCTTCAAAGAAATGTGATTTATATTTCTAAAGTCCACATAGATCTGGATCTCACCATTCTTCTTCTTGACATGCACTATATTATAAATCCATGTTGAATGGTGGATGGGGAAGATGATCCTAGCCTTCAGAAGCTTTTTTATTTCTTGGAAATTATATCAACTACCTTTGAATTATATTTCCTTTGGTTTTGTTTGAAGGGTTTGATCCCAGGCTTAAGAGGAATGAAATGTTGCATTTCTTTAGGCTAAAAGGCCGTAAGATCATCATAAGAGTAATCCAGGACATCAACATACCTTTTCAATATATTCACCACCTTCTTTTTCTCATCCTGAGTGAAACATTTTCGAATGTTGACCATTTTGGGATCATTAAGACTCCCAATATTCTCTTTCTCAGTCTCAGTAGATTGTCGAGCTCCTTGGGAAATGTTATAATTCATATATCTATCATTTTTATCAAAAATATCCTCCAAACTCACCAACCCTTTAGGAATTTTGTTTCCTTTCAAATTGATGCATCCATCTTGATCCATCTCTTATTTGACACCCTCTTCATTTGATGACACACACTCTCTAGGAAGATTGTCACTTCCTTCAAAATACAGTTGATCAAAGTTTTCTCTAAGATCCAAGAAAGAAAGAAAATTCTAGTCATCATTGAAAACTTGCCAATTATTTGCATTGTCAGGCACATTGGGTCGATGGATCATCTCAATGGTGAATTTCTCTTCAGATAAATCAGGATGAGGAATCAACAAGGACCCCAAAACAACTAGAGAGTTAGCCCCAGTGTTCCTTTCCCTTGGCAAAACTTTAATGGAAAAATCATCAAGGAATTCAATAGAATCCCAGACCAAATTCCTATAGTGCTTCAACCTTATTTTATTTACCTGATAAAGGTCTCTAACTTCATTTACAATTAGCTCCACATCTCCATGAGAAATAAGGTTCTTCGCTCCCATTTCCTTCACCATGCCGAACCCAAGAATAAGGGCCTCATACTCAGCAGTATTGTTGGTATTTTCAAACTGAAATTTGAAGGAGAAAGGATGAACCTTACCCCTAGGAGAAATGAGCACTACACCAGATCTGAAATTAACTAAAGAGAAGCTTCAATCAAACTCTAAAGTCCACACATCATTAGGATCAAGAAACACTCCCTTTGGCAGACTTGTCTCCTCTTGTGACATGATCATGTAGTTCCCATGCCCAATGTCTTCATATAGTATTTCTGCTTTAGGATCATCTATCTTTTTCACAATATACTTTTCTTCTTTCTCAGGCAGTGGCTTTTTCATCTTCCCATTGATAGGGATCAAAGTATGTGACCAATCCATTTAGATTTCCCCTCCTACCTCCTTACAAAAATTTCTACTCAGCAACATCCCATATGAAGGAGGAATAGCAACTACTAAAATGGTGGCTAAGACCCTTTTCTCTAGGAAAGCAGCAAAAGCTACTTGTGAATCTTTAATTTGGCCAACAAAAGGTACTTTCTTACTCTCCATGGAATAACAAGAACCAAAGGTATGAGTTAGGGTAAGATCCAAAGCATGGGCTACCTTTGTAGGCATTACGTTATTTGATGCTCCTAAATCTATGACATTTTTACTGAGTTTATGGCCAACTATGAGAACCACCAATGGTGAGGAACTGGCCTCGAGAACCACCAAGCTCCTCTAGTTCCTCATCAACTTCCTCTTCTTGTTCATCATAGATCCCATTTTCTTCCTCATCATTAGGCTCAAGAACTTCACAAACAACATTAACAGGCACCTTGAGGGGTGGACCTTCAATAGCCAACCTAGTTTAAGAAGAAGGCAAGCGGTTCCTAGGATGAAAGATCTTCCTTAGAACATCTTGATATGGAGCATGTTGAGCCAATTATTTCTTGATGGCAATGAGGTTGTTAGTAAGATTTTACACCAACTGATTTGCATCACCTCTAGGAGGAGAGGAATAAGAAGATAATTTGGATTTGAAAAACTCCCTTTTTCAGCTTACTAGAAATGATCAATTCATCTTCCATACTGACAGCCAATATTTGATTAGCATCCAAAGTTGCAAGATTTACTCTCCTCAGGGCATAGCTACTTTTGGAAACTAAGAATTCAAGAAGAAAAACTTATGAATCTAATCAACAAGCCTAGTATTTACTGGAATCTTGTTAACCAACTTGTTAAACTTGGCCAAAAATTCTCTCATAGGCTCAGGTGGCTCCTTCTTGATTTGAGACATCTAAGCTAGCAAACCATGCACATCTTTAACAGGTTTTAAATGTTGCTCAAATTCAGTCCTCATAGTATTCCAATCGATGATGGTCCCAACAGGAAGATGGTAAATACAATCTGTAACATTTTCTTGTAAGGTCTCCACAAACAACTTAATAGATACATCCTCATGTTCAACTCCAAGGACTCCACACGCAATAATGAAGGCTGAAATTTGTTTGTTAGGGTGTACTTTGCCATCACCTCTAAAAAGGGGAAAAATTTTCCTGTTACCCCTAGGTAACTCATGCAATGGTTGAGGAAAAGCTAGAGGCCCAACTCTTTGACCCCAAGGCTGAGTTGCTGCCATCATTAGAAAGATTGCTTGAAGTGGAACTGAAAAACCAGCAAGAAATAGGGCATGGAGATTAGGGCTAAGTTGTGCTTGAGGAATGCTACTACCAGAAGCTATGTCTTCAACTGGAGGTGTGCTTATGGAACGAGCTCTTATATTTCTTCTTGTTAGAGTAAGTTGAAAATATTTGTTGATCCAAGAGTTGAAACTAGGGATATTAAATTCCAAGATCCCTTCTACCACGAGTATATCTTAGAGTCGCCAGATTAAGGAAATGATCAAATTAGTTATTCTTTTAGGAAAAGAAATTTTTTGAACAAATTCACTAGCAGAGTCGCCAAAAACTGTTGTGTTTAGAATTTGCACTTGGAATGAAACCACAGTTAGGGGACAAGCAAGTCCCTCCTCTTTAATGGGAGAGGTTACCTTATTGAAAGCAGGGGAAAAACCTATGTACAAATGCACAATCTTTCATTCAATGGTGGTTTCCTAATATCCTTATATGTGTTTTAATCCTGGAAAGTTATCAATACATGAGGATAGAATACTTTGAAGAGAGGAGGGAGGCAGGAGAGGGAAATAATTTTAGGGAAAAGAGATGGCAGAGAAAACCCTTATATGTATTGTGTAAATGAGATATAGGGTAGAACCATCCATGTTTATAACAGACACAATTCACAGAATCAAAGTTCTGGATATTGTATAAACTAGAACAAAAAATTCCAAGCACGCAAGAATTAGATGATTCACAGATCAAAACTAGAAGGAAAGAGAAAGAAGAAGAAAAAGGGAAAAACCTTTGTATTGATTTCTTCCAATTTGAAATTATAGTTCCAGAATAATCAAAATTCTGACTTGTACAATGGCTTTGAAAGCCCATGATATAACTCACAAGAAATGGTTACAACTTCCTTGAGCAAGAAATAAATAGTTATAACTTATTCCAATCATCCATGCACTTTTGAATTCTTAAAAACGTAAAGAAATGTTAACGGTGGAAAAACCAATTTTTTAAATATACGGTCATTACATTATTTTACCAGTTAAAACATGGGCCATTCGATTTGCTTTTAAAACTTCAAATATGGGCCACCCACGTGGGATAAATTTATTGGAGAGGGCCTACTAACACCTATTACATTCTTTTCCTTTAAAGCAATGCTAGGTTGACACGTGGAGAGCTCCGCCGGTGCCTTTATACTTAGTCGATTCAGGCCAATTTTCTTCTTGACTTATGTTGACCCCTAGACACATGGAGGGCTGACACTCATATTGAATTTGACCACATGGCAAGATGGAAATACTTGGAGACTAACCCTTTAATTTCACTTCCGAAATAGCACTCGTTAAGGCACATGGTGGCTTCTACCAACCCAGCCCATACTTAGTCAATTTTAACGATTGGCCCTATCCCTTTTTGGATGTTAGACACGTAGAGGACTAGCACAAGTTTGATAATTTCCCCCGTCTTTGGCTCTTGAAGTTTTCAATGAGGTACATGGTGCTGTCTACTGAGCCTTCCATACTTTTCCAATTTTATCTTATTCTGTCTTCATTTTGTGCCTGGGACATGTGGAAAGTCCGTGCTTATTTGAGGACTGTCCCTTTGACCCGGCCCCTAGAGTTGTGTTGTTTGGACACATGGAGGCTTGTAAATTAAAAACTACTGAACCTTGAAATATGGCCAAATCGCATCCAATCAAAGACATTCATGTATTAACCCATGGATGCTGGAGAAAAATTTAACTAGGAAAATATGCCCGTCATTCGCGACTGTGGGAAGAAAAAAAAAATAAGGAAAGAAACTTCACCATACGCCTAGATTTTAAATTGTTCTCCATGTCAACAGGAAAACTCATCAAACAATGCCAGGCTTGAGGTCATTCAATACTCCAAGGTACAGACTAATTTTTTTTAAAGTTGACTTCAAAAGAGGGGATTTTTGGGGCTGACAACACAAAACACAAGGGATGATTAACAATTATCTCTTCAGGTTGTGCTAGTATTGATCCCATAGCTGTCCCTGAGGCTTCAACATGCACATGGAAAGGCTTGTCCCAAGAAGGAAAACGTAATATGGGTGCTGTGACAAGCATGTCCTTTAAAGTGTCAAATTCCCTGGGTTGCGCGTCTCCCCAATGAAAGGCACACTTTTGTTTTAACAATTCTTCTAAGGGTACGACAATCTTGGCATATCATTTGATGAACTTCTTGTAATACCCTCTATGCACAAGGAATCCACAAACTGATGCTTTGACTAATAGGCTCTCCTAATCCTATAATAAGTGCAACTTTAGTGGGATCTACTAACAAGCCTTCTTTGCATATAATGTGTCCTAACAGGGATCCAAATGGAGTAGCAAAGACACATTTCTTAATGTGGAGGGATATCATCAACTACCACATCTCTCAAAAATCAGCCTTAAGTTGTCACAATGGTCTTTCACCAATCGATATATAGTTCAGTCATCCAGGAAAACTTGCAAGAAACTTATGGATGAAGTCTTGAAATGCTTGTACCACAATGCACGAAAACACAACAGGTGCATTATTTAATCTAAATGTCATAACCAGTGTAGGAAAAAATTCCCCATTCAGTGGCGAAAGTTATCTTTCTCTAGTATTCCTTTACAATCCTGACTTGGTTGTACTCAAAGAACCCATCCGTGAAAGAGTAGACTTTGTGCCCGGCTACTCCCTCTAAAATTTCTTCAATAAAGGGGGTTGGACACGGATCAATGACACACACTACATTCAAATCCCTATAGTCAACACAAATTCTTATCCTACCATCCTTCTTAATATTGATAACCATCGGGCTTATCGATTCTGACTCTTCCACTACCTCAATGATACCAGATGCTATCATTTTGTCTATTTCTTCCTTAACTCGTACACATAAATTTGGATTCATCTGAATAAGGCCTCTTCTGAATTAGGTATGCACCTTCCTTCAACTTGATCTTCATCTCCCCCAAGGAATGGTGGACGCCTTTGAGTTCATGGTAGCCACGAGGAAATAAACATTAGAACTCGCACAATAGATCAATGATCTTTAAAACCTCCTTTTTGACCAATAGTCACTGATGATAGCTTCCTTAGGTTTTACCTCCATCCCAATGTTAACCTTCTTTGTTTTTAAGATCTCACATTAAGTGCGATCTTGCTCATCAGTGCTATCTATGACCACGTGTGTACCCTCCGAATGGTTAGCATCCAAAGTCTTCATCTCTTCTTCATATATTATGTAGACCATTTTTCCTTTTTATTTTTCCATGCACACGTGCTCAAGTTGTACCTCCTTTTATTATTCTTCATTGAGGTGCATCTCCACAAAAGGCTCACCTAGAAATTCTAGTAGCCTATCCTTTGCCATAGCACTATCTCCCATTGTAAGGAACTTGATTGTTTGTAATGCCTTATCCATATGATGGCTTGATACTCCTATATTTGAAAGTTCAAATGAGATCAGTTGCCAACTCTTTCCAATTACTTGTCTGATGACGCATCTCCAAATAAATTTACCAAGTGCATGCCCAGCCTTGGAAGGTGGAATACAACTTATGCACCCATAAAGAAGGTGACAACGCTGCTTCCTGTCGAGGCCTTCTCACACACTTTGATATGAAATTAAGTTATCTATTTACCATGCTAGTCATGTACAACTGTGGGCGCGTTTCTCCTAGAGAACCTTACAGAAAACCTGATCCACACCTCATGCCACTCTAAGAGGTTATCCCAATGTTTAGCCCCACCAGCACGCTGCAATATTTAATAACTTATATCTAAGATATCCTATACTTTCGTCCTCATTTTTCCACTGAGCTTCCATGTCCCGTAAGAAGATTTCAAGATATGCCCTCCAAGAATAACTTAGCAACTTCTTTCCCCCTAGGTTCTTGACTGAGCGTGCCTTTTTCACCCTTGTTATAGATCCTCTTAACTGTCACCTAATTAACTCATAAGTCCCATGCGCCCAATTATTGCATACCACACTAGTGGTAGAACTCATGGAATGAGCATATTCAAATTAGATAACTCCCTCTGTAGAGAATTTTTCAAAGATTTGTTTCAGTGATGTAGATTTTTTTAGATTTTTATACATGAAATCAAAGGTTTTCTGAAGGATTAGATTGAATTACCTAACACTATATTGAATAAAACAAAAAAAAACTTAATAGATCTGCTCTGTAACTGACGTGATCAACAAATTGCAAAAATGAAGCAAAATATTTCACTATTCTGTTGTTTTTACAATGCTGAAGAAGAATTCTTTTATAATAGAAAAGAAGTAATTGCTACAATTTATTAGTCAACAAATGAAGCTACAAACCAAGAGGAAAACTAATCCTATGGCTGAAAGAAAACTACCTAATCTGTAGTTTATTATCTAGCCTAAAAATCCAGTTAAAGAAAACTAAAGAGTAGATGAGTGGAGTTTGACGGTGGAATTGGTGGTGGAACTGTAGTGGTACTCATGCATCCTTCAATCTACCCTTGCATGAGTAATGGGGATGAGTTCTAACTGATTCCTTAAAGTAACAAAGCTTGATTGTAGGTAGATCTTTGGTAAAAATATTAGCAACTTGCTCATTTATAGGGAAAAATTGTAATTCCACTGTCCCATCTTGAACTAAGTCTCTGATGAAGTGATGTCAAATCTGAATGTGCTTTGATCTAGCATGAAACATTGGTTTCTTTGTCATTGCAATGGTACTACTATTATCACAGTAAATAGTGGTTGGATGTTACTGAACCTATTACAAATCTTCCAAAGTCTATTCTAATCCATATGGTTTGACAACTAGCTGTTGCTAGTAGCAGTATATTCTGCTTATGTGGAAGAGAGAGCGATGGTTTCCTTATTTTTACTACTCCATTAGACAACTCTAGAACCAAGTGAGAAAATATATCTAGATGTCTGATTTTTTATCATCCACTGAACAAGCCCAATATAATCCATGTAACCACATAGCTCAAACTTATGTGTCGGAGAATAATGAATGCCAAAATTGTGAGTACCACTCACATATTGCTAAAATTATATTTGTAGCAAGACAATGAGGTGCATGTGGATCCTACATGAACTGAGAGATGAGGCTCACAACATACATAATATCGGGTCTTATGGTAGTGAATGACATGTACATGAGGCTCTAAACATAACTTATAAATAAAGTAACATATACTCTGGAACTTGTGTCTTCGTTGGTTAATTTTTCAGCAAGGGCAACAAGAGTGCAACTATAGTGCATGACATCATTCTAAACCACTTCAATAGATAAGCCACATACTTGGTTTGAGAAATGGAATATACCTTGGGCCTTACACCTCCACTCTAAGAAAATAATGCATGACATCCTAGATCTTGTTAGGAAATAAGGGATAAAATATGCATAATAATCCCTCACAGAATCACAACAATATAAACTAATATGCAGAAATTATTACAAATCTCAAATAAAATTGCAGAATAAAATAACACAACAAAAAGAGACAGTATTTAACATGGTTCACCCAATTTAGGCTACATACACCAAGAATCACTTGCTCAGATTTTATTACAATCCATCGCTCTCTCAATACAATACCCAGATCCATTTGGAGCTATGGTCAACAAAAATCTACAAATTTCAAAGTTGAAATTCAAAGCACATCTGTAATGTTTTTCATCATACCCTACCATATGCATAAAACCATATAAGTAGGCAACTACTTAAGCAGTTTTACAATACCATGGATATCAAAACCATGGTCCAAAACTAGCCCAAAAGGGGTCAAAAATCTCACCCATATAAGAATAGCACATTTCCCGATATGTCAGGTGCAATGTTTTTCGAGGCCAAAAAAAACAATTTACACCCAAAAAAAAAAAAATTCGGGGGGCCGAACCCCTACCACCAAGGGCTATCAGGCCTAGCCTGGCCCTAAACCCTGGTGAGGATAGATGAAAAGTGTACATTACTCTTAGTGTACAGTATTCAATAGTTTCACACGTGAAAAATAGGGTCCACAACCTAACAATCTCCCACTTGGATACTAGTTTTCCTCAGAGCAAGCTTTTCAACCCTTTACTAGTTTCTATGAAGACCAACTAAAGCTGAACACATTCAGTTTTTCCCTTGTTACCACCTTGGTCATCATGTCTGCAAGATTCTGACTGGTATGAATCTTCTCCAGCTTTAACTTCTCTTCCTCCAAAGTTATACTGATGAAATTGTACCTTAATTGTATATGCTTTGTCCTAGAGTGAAAAGTAGAGTTATTAGCTAGGTGTATAACACTTTGACTATCACTATGTAACTTTCCTTCCTCCTGCTTATGGCCCAGCTCCTCAAGTAATTTCTGTAGCCAAATCATTTCCTTGCTTGCCTCTATGGCAGCAACATACTCAGCCTCCGTGGTTGACAAAGCCACCAACTTCTATAGCCGTGAAATCCAACTTATTGTTATTCCACCTATAGTGTAAACATAGCCTGTTGTGGTTCTCATACTTTCTACATCTCCAACTATATCTGAATCTACATAACCACAAAAAGTGGTGTTTGATCCACTATAGAACAAAATTGTCCCCATGGTCCGTCAGAAATACCGAAGGATCCACTTTACTACCTGCCAGTGATCTCTACCTGGATCACTCATAAATCTACTCACCACTCCCACTGCATGGGCAATATCAGGCCTACTGCACACCGTGGCATACATCAAACTAACAAACCACTGATGAGTAAGGTACCTTGGACATCTTGTTTCTCTCCTGATCTGTCTTAAGGACATTGTTCCTTTGATAACTTGAAATGGCCTGCCAAAGGAGTCCTAACCAGTTTAGCATCCTGCATATTAAACCTCTTCAAGACCTTCTTAATGTACTCTTCCTGAGATAAAGTCAGCTTTCGTTCCTTTCTATCCTGAGATTTACTCATACCAAGGATTTGTTTGGCTACCCCCAAATCCTTCATAGCAATGGATTCACTTAGCTACTTCTTGAGTACTTTTATTTCTTGCATGTTTTTACTTGTAACTAACATGTCATCCACATACAGAGAAAGGATAATAGAGCTGCCATCCTCAAAGTTCTTTGTATACATGCAAATGGTCACATCTAATATAACCTTGCTCCATCATGAAGCTATCAAATTTCTCATACCATTGACATGGAGCTTGTTTTAAGCCATACAAGCTCTTCTTCAGTTTACACACCATCTCCTCTTTACCTTTGACCTCATAGCCCTCTGGTTGCTGCATATGTGGTTCCTCCTCCAAATCACCATGGAGAAATGTAGTCTTTACATCAAGCTGTTCTAAGTATAAGTCTTCTATTGCAACTATTCCTATAACAGTTCTAATAGAAGTCATTTTTACTACAGGAGAAAAAATCTCATCAAAATCTATACCTTTTTTCTATCCAAACCCATTGACCACCAACCGGGTGTTTTATCTTTTCTTGCCTCCTTCCTCTTTGAATCTGAAGACCCACTTGTTTTGTAATGCTCTGTTTCCTTCGGGTAGCTTTACCAAATCCCATGTCTGGTTCTCCATGAGAGCTTGATGCTCCTCATACATGGCTTGCTCCCACTTCTTCCTTACATCTACCTGCACTGCTTCATCAAAGCTCTCTAGTTCTCCACTATCAGTGAGTAATAAATAATAAAGAGAAGGATAAAAATGTTCAGGTTCTCTTCTTACAGAAGACCTCCTCAATATAGGAGTTTGGGGTTCCTGTTGAGGAGGTTCCTGAACTGATTTATGTGTCACTTTTCCATCTGGAAGATCCTCTACTGCTGTAAATTCTTTCTTGGATTCTTCCCTATTTTCCTGTAACTGCTGCTTATACATGACTTTCCTATTAAAGACCACATCCCTAGATCAAATGATTTTCTTTTCCTTAGTACTCCAACATTTATATCCAAAGTCATCACCAACATAACCAATGAAAGTACATTTCTATGACTTAGCCTCTAGCTTGGTCCTATCATCCTTTTCTATATGAATAAACACCTCACACCCAAAGACTCTAAGAAATGAATAATCTAATTTCTTACCATAACAAGCCTCCTCAGGTATGCCTCCATCCAAGGCACTTGAGGGTCCTCTGTTTATCAAGTACACAACTGTGATCACCGCTTCTACCTAAAAAAAGAAAGAGGTAGTCCTACATGTAACCTCATGTTCTTAGCACATTCCATTATTGTTCTGTTGATCCTTTCTTACACCCCATTCTACTGCAGAGTTCCTAGAACTATCTTTTGCCTGCGGATTCCATTCTTAGAATAGTAATCATCAAATTCATTACTGCAATACTCCCCCTCCATTATCTGACCTAAGACATTTTATCTTAAGACCTGCATTCTCTACAAAGGATTTCCATTTAACAAAAGTTTCAAGTACATTAGATTTGTTTCTAATACAATAAACCCAGAACTTTCCTTGTTGCATCATCAATAAAATTAACATAATAACTTGAACCCCGAAGAGATGATACCTGAGCTAGCCCCCACACATCAGAATGCACCATCTCTAAACTTATTCTCTTTCTTTGTAGGTCCAATCTTGAGAAACATTACTCACTTTTGTTTCCCATATACGTAGTCCTCACAAAACTCCAAACTTATTTCTGTATATCTAGGAAAATCCTTCTTTATGATCTCTATGCCCTTATGGCTCATATGACCGAGCATATAGTGCCACAGTGTTATATTTGCTTCTGAAGCCACAAGATTACAAACATTAGTGCTATAAGTGGCTAAATACAAGGTTCCAACCTTCTTACCTATTTCCACCACAAGAGCACCCTTGGTAACCTTCCAAGAGTCACACTGTAAATATCACAGTACAACCATCACTTCCCAACTGCCCTGCCGATATCAAATTTCATCTTAATGTAGGCACATGTTTGACATCTTTCAATAGCCAAGTATTCCCATTCTGCATCTTAACCTAAACAAAACCTTTTCCAACTATGCTAAAGGCTCATCATTGTCCAAAATCACCTTGAACATAATCAACAAAATAATGCCTATGTGGAGAAGGATGGAAAGAAGCCCCCAAATTTAAAACCCAAGATTTAATAATATTGTGCAAAGAAAGAATCAAAGCATCCTCGACATACATTACCCATTGCCACATTTTCCTCCTTGTTTTCTCCTTGTTTTTTCTTCTTGTCCCGAAGCTCGCAACAGTCCTTCTTTGCATGCCCATACTTTCCACAGTGCCAACATACTATCTTGCTTTTGGATTTTGACCTTGCCCGATCCTTTGATTTTCCATGGCTTCCTATATTCTTCTGTCTCCCTCTAGTTTCCGCTATCAAAACATTCCCTGAAGTAGAAGATTCACTAGAGATTTTTCTTCACATTTCCTCACTTAGAATCACCCCCTACAACATCCTCAAACTTCAACTTTGAGTTAGCTGGAACTGAGTTACTTACCGCCATTACCAAGTTATTCCAACTCTCAGGTAAAGAGAATAAAACTAATAAAGCACTAACTTCTTCATCGAATTCTATTGTAACCAAAGCTAAGCATATTTACAACCATATTAAAATCATTTAGATGATCTGCTACTGAACCATTCTTACTGATCTTCATATTAAACAAATTTTTCATTAAAAATATCTTATTAGAGGCAGAGGGTTTTTGATACAACTTCCCTAATGCATCCATCAGTTCTTTTGTACTCTTTTCCTTTGAAACATTAAATAATACCGAAGATGCAAGACATAGCCAGATTGTCCCCAAGTGCCTTCCTATACAAAAAATCCCATTCCACATTTGTCATGCTCGAGGGTTTGTTCACCTTCTTAGACAATGGAGTATAAATATCCTTTTGATAAAGGTAATCTTCCATCTGCATCTTCCAAAGACTAAAATTCCTACCCGTTGAATTTATCAACCCTAGATCTTTCATCATCTGCCATAGCTACCACTCAAGATAAAAACTTTCCCTATGATTCAAAACTTCAGCAAACCAAACTAGGATCTTATATCAATCGTTTGGAAATAAGGGATAAAATATGCAAAATAATCCCTCACAGAATCACAACAGTAGAAACTAATATGTAGAAATTATTATAGATCTCAAATAAAATTGCAGAATAAAATAACACAACACAAAGAGACAGTATTCAATGTGGTTCACCGAATTTGGGCTACGTCCACCAAGAATCACTTGCTCATATTTTATTACAAGCCTCTCTCAATACAATACCCAGATCCATTTGTTTCTATGCTCAACAAACTCTACAAAATTCACAGCCGAATTCAAAACACATCTGTAATACATTTGCTTGTAAGGACCATATAAATAGACAACTGCTTAAGCAGTTTTACGTGGGTATAAAACCATGGGAAAAACCCGTCCCATAAACATAAAAAAACTCGATATGAGAAAAGCACATTTCCCGAAATTTATGGTCTTTTACACCTAATTTTTTTATTTGTACAGTTCTCTTAGTGTACAGTCTTCAACACTTTCACACATGAAAAAAGGCTCCACAACCTAACACTATTTTGCAATGGTATACCAAAGCCCACTACTCATCGTAGAGGATTCTTCACTATGTATATATATTCCCTAAACTTCCCTAAAATTATACCATGCTGAAGGGATTCTCGATACCTTTCCAATGATAAGATCAACTTCATAATCAGATTTTGTATGCAAATTCTATTTCTGGTCAAAGTTAAGGTCGTAAACGGGTCAACCTTAGTCAACAGGTCAACAAGTGGACCAATGACAAGGTGACACGTGGTAGTTGGCAACAAGAAAAAATTTATGGTCTTGTAATATTTCAAAATCAATTCAATGGTATAGATCTCATCGTAAGATTTTCGATGCATTTTGAACGGACCAAATTTGAGTTCATATGTGAAAGATATGCATAGTCAAAGTTGTGGTCAAATGATGATGTAGCACACTCTGACGTGGACAAATGTCCTATTATGGGCGTGAAACTTGGAAAGTTTGTAGTGGATTTGAATTTATAATAATAATAATAATAATTTATTTAATCCATTCCATGTGAATAAGCCTAAATCCCATGGGATAAGGAGGATTTTGTGGCCAAAAAGCTTTTGAAAGGCTTATCCTATCCCTTTCCCACCAAATGTGAGGTCAATGGCTAAATTGGGCGCCTAAACTTATGCAAGGAGGATTTGAACCCTTGACCTATGAAAAAATAATTATCAGCCTTACCAACTTGCCACTTTTTAGCAAGTGATATAATATGAGAACACTTCTATTTAAAGGGACCTTCTAGTAGTTTTGTGGATGGACATCGAAAGACCAATTTGCAGAGATCACTAGTTTCAAGGCACTTAAAATATGAATTTTACAATAGCGTAAAACTAAAAGTTGTTTAGAATTCCCAAATATTTCTAGAAATGTAAATTTTTTTACAAGAAGTGTTGTAGATTTTCCTATGTAGGCATTGTTCCATTGCATTTTCACATATCAAGCACCGAGCAGTAGGCAGAGATTTGAATTTTCCAACCACTTATGGTTCGAATCAGGCCATGGAGTAAAAAGGGAAGGTTTTCATAAATTTCTATAGTTTCCAGAAATGTAAACCTATTTTATGTAGGTTTTTTATATTTCAAGTTGTAGACATTTTTCAAATGTAATTACATAGGAAACTATTAGTGAAAAATATTGTAGGGGCCACAGATGGACTTGTGAATGTTTTTGGTAAATTACAGAGTTCCAAGAGGTCTGAATCAGCTCATTTATAGGTATAAAGGTCTGTTAAGTCAATAGTGAAGGGATATTGTACTTCATTGGGCAATAATATATCCATTCACTTTATGTGAATCTAGAGACGTAGCCTTCATGTGAACTCCATTATTAAGTTCTTGTGTTGTGGATTTGATTTCAATTTTTAAAAGCTTTTGATTAGATAAAAGAATTCAAGTTCATTTATTTGATTAATTAATAAATCAAGCCATAAAACTGGATTAATTAGATTGAAGTTGTTTAAGTATCCGTAACCCATAATCAGATAATGAATGCACTTGCAAATTTTGGAATCCAAAATTTAGATTGAGTGCATATTTTAATTCAACTTGTGATTAATTTTAATGGATTTGAAATAGATTCATTATATTCAATTAAGTTGGAAAAATTAGCTTAATTGATCTTATTGGAAGATTTCTTTTTTAAATGGGTTTTCAAGACACCCAAAATTAAGTAAGTTGAACTCATGATCAATGTTGAGTCTAATAAGTAATCATTTGAAAATTTTCTAAGTACTGGAAAAGTTTCAAGTACCATTTTTAGATCAACTACGAACCTCATGCACTGAGTTTGTAGATAAATTTTCCAACTATTTGGCCATTGCAGCAATTTGAGCCTCCAGAAAAGGGATAAGACTAGTGTCTACACTCCCAACAACTTCAATGCACAGGGGAGCTTCCAATGCCTCGCACGGGTCTGTGAAAGTCTTATGTGATAGAGCACTTCTAAATGGTGTTATCAATACTCTGAAAAACCATTGAGCATGTTGAGAAGGATTAATGCCATAGGATAGATTTGACAAGAGAGTCTCAAAATGTGCATCATACTCCCACAGACTCTCTTTTATTCCCCTTTGGATATCCTTCAGAGTGTCGATGCTCTTCTACTCGAACTCTGGGATATGGTACTCTATAAGGAAAGCATTTTTCAATTTTGTGTAGTCTATCACCGTCTGATGGGGATTATACTTCTTATACCAACTATGCGTGCGCCCTTACAACATTATTGCAAAGTAACTTTCCTTCCACTCTGGGGTAGTGATCCCCTTCGCAAACCATAGTAACTCACACTTATGCACATGATCTACAACATATTCAATACCCTTATAGTTTGGTAAGTGAAAAAAAATCTTGAAAAACACTTGGGGAGGTTGGTGGGGCCATTTTCCTCTTGACACAGAGCCTTGGTTCCCTCCAGTGTTTCCTCCTGACCAACCAGATCCATTGGATCCAACAGGTCATGTTCGTCTTGACCCACTAGATCTACCTCTTGTAGTTATAAAAGGACCAAAAGTGGTCACGCCTGGTGTTCCTAGCATCCCACTGAACTACGCGCTAATGGTTTTTGATATTGTCGCACTACCAGTTGTATGTCTCACGCCACTCCCAGACATGATAGTGTACTTGCACCTTGTCCAAAGATTCCCCCAAATATAGGAATGGCTTGCGTAGCCATGGATGTTCCAGAGAATAAATTATATCTCTTGGGCATCGATCGGTCACTCCCACCGATACTAACTAGGTTAAAAATACTTCTCCCTTGATTTGGAAAACTAAACGTCATAGGTTGGTCACCAGGTAGGTTCAGATGAGCGACGACGACTCTTCTTTCTCCATGCGAAAAACTCTTATCAGAAGTTGACGGGGCCTCTCTCCCGTACTTTCCAAAATGGGGTATCACAGATTGCTCAGGCTCCAAGTCCTCTGTGTGGACCTCAACTCCTTCCCACAATGTCTACCTCCATAGATCCATCGCATTTGTAACCTTACGTTATCTAGTTATCTCCCTTTCATAGGGCTTTTCTATACTTGAGTCGGCTCTCCTCCCTTTCCTTTTCAACCACAATGTCTGTCATCTTCCTCCACTATAGCTTCCTCTCCCAATGCTTAGAGAAGCTTTAGCCGGCCATGGGAAATTATTCTAAATTCAAAGTAATGACCAAGATCTTCATAGCCAATGAAATAACACACAAAAATGATCCTCTAGGCTCACTTAGAAACTTGAACTCAACAACTTATGGGCAAGAATACGTCCAAATGGCGTATTCCAAAGTATAACCGGCCAGCACTCCCTTCCACCAGTGATCAATAACACACATCCAAGTTAGATCTACATCCTGCAGCCTTTGATAGTCATCTTGGGTCCACATGCGTACGATCTATAGTACCAGTTTGATCTAGATGCATATGTTGAAATTCATTTATATAGTTCTACTGGGAAGCAACAAAAGAATGTCTCATATAGCTCATGGTATATGTTCTCCTCTACCCACCTACGCACATCGAACTCAGGTCCAGTGTTGAATCTTTGAGCAAACTCATCCTTCATGCTCTTGAACCATGTTTCAACACTTTCTAAAGTCAGGCACTCTGTCATCACACACCATAGGGACAAAGATGCATGCCATTTCTCACACTAGCTTAGAAAAGAGGTCCCAGCAACATAACCAATATGTATTCATTTTTGTACCCTTCATAGAACAAGAAAATCCCAAGCATGTCGACCTATCACCCAAAGGGAGATGGGTGCCGAGTCTCTCCTTTATGTGATTTTTGTGAGGGATGCATCATCTTAGAACAGATAATCAAATGCAGGACAAAAAATATGTAAACCACATTCTTACGAACTTATGAAGAGTTGTCATCTCATTATATGAAGGTAAGAGAAATAACAAATAACACATGCAGATGATTCATATAGCAAGTAAATGCATAAGTAGTGAACACAGATGATTTATAACAGAGCATTTTATTCATACTATCAAAGTTAATAACCCACATTACATCCCTCAAGGTCATAATAGATCCTCATATAATTATGTAGAGCTAAGTCGTGTATTAGAACTATACTAGGTTCAACATATTATAAAGAAAAATGCAAACCCATCCCTCTAAGTGTGCCATTTCTCATAGAGCTCTCTTAATCCCTAACCCATAACATCCTCCATTCTGTTTTCTACAGGGATTTTCCTCTCTTCAATTATATCTAATCTATGTTTTTTTTTTCTACCGAGCGCTTGTATATATAGCCTTAGCACCCACCACCATGACTTCCAAAAGTTACAGATTAGTTGCCAAGTGTCGAAGTGGTCCTCCATGGAAGCATGCCATTCTAGATCCAAGCTTTCCATTATTTATAATGATGTCTTATGGAAAATTCCATTGCATGCCTGGAATATTCCCTTTTTGATCCATAGTCGCCAGGCTGACACCTTATCCATAAGGGTCATGATTTTCTCGTGTGCTACCTGGGATGTTGAATGTGTCTAAGTATAAAACCTATTTTTCCTTGGGTGCACGTGCTGTGTGTTCTGTGAAACCCCTCCACAACCCCTTCACTGCACACTTTCAACCAACTCGCCCTTCTTCAACTAGGTCTCGCGTGCCCACATGCCTTCTTGTACTTAGCTGATATTTTGGGGCCCAACAAGTTTGATGTACTTTGTATCCATTTAGATCAGATATGATTTTTCTATCTTATATCCAACTAAGTTTCTATATTACTTCAAATTCTACATTATGTTAGATCCAATCCTCCCTTTTTATCTTATCTTTATCAAAATGTGGGTGGACATCCATACTAGGAAGTTCACTTCTTGGGAATGACATTGTCAGAAAAATCACCCATCATATGTACTTATCTAATTTTTTTGTTGAGATTCACTTGATTTGCAGGTCACCTTATCTCATTGTGGAGAAGGATCTATCATCTTACACCCATATTCATCATCATCCCATCTTGAGGTACCAAAAACCCTTACATATTTCGAGTTACTTATTTTCTTTAGTACTAGTTCACTAATCTGAACAAGAATGAGGGAATTTAGTCAATAAAGTAAATAGAATAAGATTGAAAACTAGAAAGAGGGTAGAAATATTCACATTAAACATTAAAGAATTCAAATGAAAGAAATCACACTTGCATTTAATGTCAATAACTTAATCATTAATAGTCTAGAAGAGTCGAGGCATGTGAAATCTTCACAAACATGTCATAGAGGTCTGCTTTAAAAATATTTGATCTCAAAAGGGAAAAGATCTTAGACTTAGCAGAAATGCAAACCCTTTTTATGTGCCTTTACACTTACATTTGTAGAATTTTTTAAGAGAGAGGGAAAAGGGACTGATCAAATATAGAAATGAATGGATTCAACCATCTAACCACCATCATTGATTTTGTAAGCTAGGTATAGGTTCCTAACATTGCTCCAAATGCAATCAATTAGATTTCCAGTGTAGGAGCATGATGTTGGTCATTAAATTTTGATTGTTGGAGAGGTTGAGTTCTTGGATTGAAACAAGCACGACGTTGTTGTATTTCGCGTACTTCTAATATTCTGCCACCTTGATCATATCCTCTATGACTTTCTATTTTGTTGGTGAACCTTAAATGACATGGAAATTTTCTTCAATTCTCCACCTTGATCCATGAAGGATCACTCTAAATCCATAACTCTTTTACCATCTGCAGCCTTGTTGTCCTCCTTCTGTGGAGTATGTTATATTCCACCGAGTCTTTTGTGTTTTACGGAATTGTGTAGCCGCTTAATGATCCACAAAATTTTCCGTCTTCTTATCTTGATTCATGACCACTCCCTTTTTGCAGTGTTTGAATCCTTGTTATGTGAATTTTAAACTTTTCTTGTTCCTCAAAAATTGCTCCTTCGGTCCATGGGTTTTCTTTATTGTGCGGTTTTTCTTAACTTTGCATGGCTTGTATGCCATACTTAACTTTTATCACCTTCATGCTCTACTCATTATTTGCAATGCCACATAACTTGGTTTAATTCTTGTACATATTATTTCCCATAACTATGTTTCTTTATTACACAAATTTACTAACTTTGCAGAACACTACATTCTTGATTTCTGTAAAACACTACAATTTTCTTTTGCAGCTGTTTTTCATGAAGCCACGCGAGTCTATGACTCGAATGAATTTGTCCAAATAGTAAGGTTGATATTATGGATAACATCAAGCTTGTGAAGGACAAGAAGTATGGAGGATTCTTCTTTACAATCATATCACATAAGGAGCTTCGTCAGGTTGTAAAACATTGAAAGGGATTGACTTTCATAATCTCATTATTCTCAAATCATGCTTAAAGTGGTTGGCTCTTTTTTCTATCAAAAGCATCTAGAAAGCATGAAAAAAACTCAAATCATTGCTCTTATGCAATGAAGATGGCTTCAAAGATGGAATCTCCATTAATCATCACTTTTTTTAGTGGTCTTCTATTTTTAATTGTTGCTCATGATTTTCATATAAGGGATTCACATTATACAACACATTTTTTACAAGTGATATAGGAAATTACTTTATTGGCCATAAGCCAAAGCCAAGTTTTTGCTGGAGAATATTGATCAAGAACATTTCATGGAATTTTTGAATTTCATCCCTACTGATATGCTTCACAAAATTGGTGTGGTCTCTTCTCATACATGGTGAAAATATTTGAAGTGGTATTCTAACACACCATTCCAAAATTACTCACCCAACAAGGGATATGAAATTTTCCTGAAGCTTCCTATGGTTGATAATATAAATTTTTGTTGCTATATAAACTCCTCTCCATAGAGTTAGACCTATAGATTTAAATATTATAGAATTGCATTAAATATTGAGCCTAAAATTTCTCATTTTTCTTGGTGTTTATTATACTAGGGCCTTCACCTTGGTCATCATCTCATACACTTAAGGGATACAAAACCTATTTTCCTACTCTATAAACACTTTGAAACCATTATTCATCTCTTATGGTTTTGTTAGAAAACTCAAATGGCATGGTCATGGATTCATAAAATTATAAAGCCTTTTGTACCAGAATCCTAAACCACATAGGTGGCCTAATGTGACGGTCATGTGGTATCATTCCATCGTGTATTTTTTATGAATAAAATATTATATTATATTAACAAGTTAAATGATAAAAGATAATCCAACAAAAAATGGGTAGTATGAGAGCACTCCTCAAAGCCACGAACAAACTAAGCCAGGCCTAGGAAAAGTCAACTATAACAACATAAACACCGAGAAAATGAAATTAAGCTAATGCTGCAAAACATTGACTAGAAGATGGCAGATCATGATCATCAAGCCAACTAGATCCAAGAAGGCCTTTTCCATTATTTGGCACCTTTTAGCCAAAGCCAACTTGACCCTCTTGTTTATTGTCCATAGTGTTGAGAGTGGGTGAGATGGCTAAAGCCACTTTGGAGAACTTATCCAACAGAGGTGAGAGGCTCCACCCATTGTGGGTGTGTGGCTCAAGGGTAGCCGACAAGCCCCATTCGAGCTGATGAGATGATGGAGGGGAGCCCCAACCCTAGTGACGAGATAAGAAAAAGGAGAGAAGATCCTCCATGGCAGATGACTATGCAAAGATCAATGAACATGAATGAATGGGTGACACTGGGAATCGCTTCGAAAACCACCTCGGGGATGATCGCCTAGGGTTGGAGAGTGCTGAGAGGGAGAGGGTGGATCCTGAGAAACATTGCAAGGGGCTTCGCCCCAGTGAAAAATGAGGGTTTGGAGGTGCTCCACCTTGAGGGACACCTTATTCGTTTGCACTTGTATCTGCAGCAACACATTGGATATCACCACCGACTTATTATTAATAGAGAATTGTTGATCAACTTCAACATGAGAAAATAAACATGAATCTCTTTCTTTCCAAAGCCAAAAAAGAATTTCCCCTCAAAAAGCATGCCAAATTTGGCCAAACATGTGAGGCATTCTAGGGTTTTTGCCTAACAAAATATGCTACTAGGTGAAGCATTTTGGTCTGAAAGGGAGAAAGAATGAGTGAATCCAGTTCCAAGCCTTTGGGGCTTTACTACAATGCCATAAAATGTGGGATTAGGTTTCCATGTGACCACAGAAGGGAAATTTGGGGGCCAAGACACCAAGCTAAGCCAGATGGGCACTAATCGGAAGGCCTTAGTGGAGAACACACCATAAGAAGTGAGCAATTTTAGGTTCCACACAAGTAGACCAAACCGTATTGAATCTCCTTCTCCAATTGGAAGGAGAAGAATGCGAACCCCAGCGAGTGTTTATTTTTTCAACCACGGGAATATGTGGAGATAAACAAGAATAACCTTTACTAGCAAAGTAATTCTAGAAGGGGGTATCCACGAAGCATTTCTAGTTTGTCCACCATGGATGGGAGGAAAACACAACAATTTTGTGACTTATATGGTCAAGAACAAATGAGTTAATATCAGTAATACTTTCCCAATCATGTGAGGAAAGGTTGAATTTAGCTTTGATCTCATTCTAAGGGCACCAAGCTTGGATAGGCTTATAAAAGAGGTCCTAGATGGAGCGAATTTCTTGTTTGAAAAACTTAAGCGCATGGATCGCAGGGACCTCTACAAGGCATCGATCCTATAATTGGATGACCAATGACCACCATAAGGAGTGATGCTTAACAAAGATGCCAATACAAAAACCGTCACCTTTCCATTGAAGACATGGTTTTATTATCTCCCATGGTTTCTAGATACTTTTGAAAACAAAGGTGAAAACCACTTTGATAGGAACATGAGAAATGAGAAGACTGGAAAAACCTAATCCCTTCCAAGATGGGAGACCATAGGGGGAACCCTCCTTGATGTCATGACGCAGAAGCACTTTACAAGCTTCTTGTTCTTCGATGTTATGAATTATCCATTTGGCACAGAGTGTCTGCCCTTGACACATGATATCAATAAGGCCCATTCCTCTAGATTCAATGGGAAGACAATAGGTCTCCCATGTAACTCTGTGAATCCCTTCGCCAGAGTAAGCATTGGACTAGAGAAAGTATTTGAGAAGCTTTTCCAAGTTTTGCACAATTTTTATAGATGGGACACACCAAGAGGAATAATAAACATGCGTAGCTTCAAGAACTTTGGAGAAAATATGGCACAGTGGTTTGGTTATCCAATATTCAAGTTTTTTAGCCACCCGTTGAACAACACACTGCCAAAGATATGCAGGCGATGCCTGAAAGAAAAAAGGGATGCCATAAAATTTAAACATCTCACCATGGTCAATCATCTTCCAATCATACGAAGCCATCCAAGGGTGCAGGGGGGAAGGATTTCTTGTAACACCACATTTTTCGCCATTGAATGGGTGAACTAGAGGTTAAATGTAAAGTATAAAGGCACTGCATGGCATTGCAGATGTTACTTTCATCCTCAATTAGCGTAAAAAAGGAGTCATCAACAAAGTGGCCATTGAGCAGTTGGGCATTAACAGAAGAAGGCAAGGCAATTCCCCTTACAAGCCCTTGTGATTTGGCTTTGGCAAACATATAGCCAAAACCTTCTGCCACAAGAACATTAAGAGTAAGCGCTAATGCGAAACCATGTCGTATGGATCGGAAGAGGCCAAACGGAGCCGAGATGTGCCCGTTAATGGTGATTTGAGCCAAGGCATTTGCGAAGAGCATCTTGATAGATTATATAAAAATTGGGCCAAAACACAACACCTGAAGCATGACCAAGATGAAAGGCCATTCTATCCTATTGCAAGCCTTTTCAAAATTGTTTTTTAATGAAAAGGGCTGGCAGACTAGACTTGCGAGCTCATTTCAAGGCCATCCCAAAAGGCTACGATATTGTCTAGGATATACCGCCCTTGGATGAAGCAAGTTTCCTTCGGCTAAATAATAACAAGAAGAATGTGCCGCAACTGAATGACAAGGGGTTTAGCAGTAATCTTGTAGGAAACATTGAGCAAGGTGATAGGTTGCCAATCAGTGATTAGCTTGGGGTCCCCAGGCTTAGGTATGAACTTGATATTTCCTTTGTTAATGAATGTGCCAAGCGACTAACTATGGAATCCTTCGAGATAAACCTGAAAAAGGTCTAGACCCATAGTATCCCAAAACGATTTATAAAACTCGCATGGAAAACGTTACAACCAAACGCTTTGTCATTGGCCTTCTTTTTTGAATAGTTATAAAATCTTATTTTTAGTAAATCAACAAACAAATAAACCCAAAAAATAATGATATTAAAAATAATAATAAATGATGCAAAATGTTATTCAAGTAAATATCCCACCTATCCACCTCGCCGACGATAAATAAATATCTTGAGAAAGTGGCGATTCTTGATATTTTTAAGCACACCTTTACCATTACACATTAGTCAAGAGTGTGGGTCATCCCAATCTTATCTTCAATAGAGTTTTTGAGTCCTATAAATCCACATTAGGGTCCAAACCATTTTCAACAAAGTATTTCACCATCCATCTTTCTGGTTCTTTTTTTTTTTGTCTCTTGTTTTTGTGTAGGTTGAAATTTGGAGTAATGGCAGCGTCAAATGCATCAGCGCAGAAGGAGGGCGGGCTGGTCGATCAGTTTAACAAGAAGAAAGAAGAAGTGACAAAGCAGCTGCATCCCACTGCTGCAGATCCAAAGAAGGGTGGACTTACGGACATGCTTCCAGGACACAAGAAAGAAGGTGATGCCTGCTGCCAGAAGAAAGAGGGCGGTGTGATGGACAATATAATCAAAGGGCAAGAGCCTCCCCAGAAGAAAGAGGGATTCATTGAGAAGATCACAGACAAGCTTCCAGGACAAACTAAAAAATAGAAGGATAAATATGTAGATCTTTAAAACTATATTTTAAGTGTTTCATATATTAACTAGAATCAACACCTAAAGATACTTATAATCCGCATCGTTCAACACTGTGTTATATGTTCTTACAATAAACAAGGGCTATGTTGTGGCTGTAGCATCTGCCCACTTAGAATGTCCCTTGTGCAAGCATGACAGCAATCAAATTTCTATGTTACTTTATGATAATATATAAATATGGAACAGAAATTATGGAAAAACTGGTTGAATATTCTATTGTCATCAACAATTCTTCTAACATCAAGAAATCTGCCATCAATCTTATGGACTGGGAAAACTTCAAGTCTTTAATAATGTTGAACTTTTTTTTTCAAATTACCCACTTGATTTGTTGAGAAGGAAAACAATACAATACACACTGAATCGTCATCTATAAACAAAAATCTTTCGAGGTTTCACGTGTTGATGAGCTTATGAAAAATTGATATATAAAGTCTTAAAAGTCATGTATTGTTATGCAGTGTAGATGTTGCCTTCTCTGGTTATTTGTTAACATTATTATAAATTACAAATATTTGATATTGTTCATGACCATCAACAACTATATTCCTGTTTTTTTACACAGGTAATCCAATGCCCTCATTTTTTTATTATGCGGAAGGCATTTCTCCAAGTTATGATGCATCTATCGAGCTCGCCCAGAAAAATCGGTTTTGTCGAGTTCCTAAGTGGGAAGTTAAAAGTACACGCAGAAGCCATTTCTGCGACCTGCCATGTGAGGGTCATTATTCCTATCTTCTGCTATGTAAAATAGAGATAAATATAAAACGATGCATGTAGAACTATGTGTTTAAGAGGTTCTCAAAGATGCACTTTTTATCTTACATATTTTGGTTTGGAGTTTATGGTCTATAGTTCTATTTTCAACATTATTATACTAGAAATTGCATCGAAGAGGTGCAATGGAGACACCTAAAAGGATGTAACGAAAAAGTTAGAAGGAAAGATAGGAGGCACACTGAAAGGGATGTGATGAAAAAGTTAAAAAGGAAAAGATAAGAGGCAAATTATTGCAGAGGAAGAGGGCAGATGAAGATGAAAGTTGCAGAAGAGAATACTTTACAATGACCTGTAGAATGAGGACTATGTGGGGGAACCAATGGAACGAACCATTGCGGTAGGGTTTCTTGGCGATGCAGCTGGCCAAGAGGGAAAAGGTAACAACGTGACCGATTCAAACATATGCGAGCTTTGTACTCAGAGGCGGCAGTGGAGGAGATTGTTTGAAGCCTCCAAGGGGAGGAAGAATGTAGGCCATCAGGGGCAATGGATTGAGGCTTTGCCTTTCTTCGTGTGGGTTGTTAGGTTTACCTCAAGATGGCTTTAGGCCTCTTCATTGTTCAATTTTTAGTGGCTAAACTATTGCATCATTTCTCTTATCTTCCCCTGATTTTGTCTTGATGTCTCCTAGTTGTAATTGTAAGATATGTAGATTTTTTAAATAAAATTTTAGAGAATTATATGTAAATGTATTAAATGTGAGTAAAGCTAATTTGTAGGAATTTAGCTAGCATCCTTGTGTCAAAAATGAGAATTGTGGAATATAATATGGAGAGGCCATCAAAATAAAAAAATATTTATTTTTTTTGTCAAAATATCTTTGCACTTGCCTTCAAAAGTTGCTTATCCTTTTTAATAAATAAATAATATCTAAAATAATCATCAATTGCACTGCATTAAATAAGATGATGTGAAGATGGGTGATTCAATTTTAAAAACAACACTTAAATAAATTCATAATTAAAAGAACTAAGATTTAAAAATTGAATGAGGCGTCTACCCAATGAATGAAAAGTTATTGAGAGAGCATTAGAGAAGTCCCTCCCTAATAAACCATATTACACTATATTTGAAACCATATCTCCAATCACTAAGATATGTGAAACTAAATACATGTTTCTTTGGATGTCCTTTCTTGGATGTCAATCCACGATTCTTCTTTTGTGACCTTCATTTCAAGGTGGTCTACTTAATGTATATCCCACAACCCAGGAAATGACAAGTTTTCGGGTGTGGCTTTTCCTTTGGATGTTGGTTGCATCCACATGCATTCACACCCACCACTATGCTTCCTATTCTTTGTTTTTGCAAGAGGAGCCCATCTTTTCCCTCTTTCATCAACTGGGTGTTTATATTCTTTGAACTCGATGCCATCAATCAAAATTATGTTGGGAAAACTTTGATATTGATTTGAGTAGAATGGGTGATGGTGCGAGGAAGATGATGCTGATTGTGAGCATGAGAGAATGTGTAATAGTCTGTGTATTCAACTCCTCCCGTGTTGTACAATAGTTGAGAAGACGCAGAAGCTATCTAACTGAGGTGAAGAGGTTGAATCCAGAGGCTAGAGCTGTTCCACCCATCTTCATGTTTATGAAAGGACATACAAAATTGATCCAATTCATACGGGCTCCAAAAAATGTCACATAGATCTACCCTCACATTTGAAGCGGAGGATACATCCCCTTTTCCATTAGATGCTTCGCGTTTCATCATAGTACACATTCATGCACATATTTCCTGGGATTACTTACATCCATTACTTGGTTTCTTCCTCGTGTAATTTGCAGCGGAACATCTATGATGTTGTCTCCCACATTCATTTGTAACTCAGAAAAAAATTATTTTCCTCCATCTCTACTGTCCACCTCACTAGCACAATGGGCTTTTGGATAGCCAATAAAAGGCTACAGTTGGCAGTTACCCAGAATTCACTGTATAAGAACAGCTTCGGCGTAATTGTTAATGTTACTGTAATGCTTTTAGTGTTATTTCACGTGCTTAATATTTCTTATCTTCAGACAATATTTAGTTGTGATTTTAGTTTTACAAAATTACAATTCCATTCTTCTCGCGTTTGTATGTATTTCATAGTATTTCGATTATCAAATTAGATAAAATTATTTTTTTGTTTAAAACTAAATTTAAATATTTATAAAACTTCAAATAATTGTTGGTCCAAATCTGTACCAGTTTTATTTGGAAGGGGCTCATACACAATCAGTACGGCTAGACATCAATAACTAGTGGCCCATTACTCTGCTCAATGTTTCTCACAAGATTATTGCTAAGGCTTTAGCCATTCGACTTCACCATTTTATCCCTACTATTATCAATTCAGAACAAATCAGGTTCATTAAAGGATGATACATTCTAGACAACATTATCATTATCTAGGATGGCATGGAATGGACTCCTCATTCCAACCAACAAGCCCTATTCATTAAAATTGATTTTGAGAAAGCCTATGATTGGATTGTGTGGCCTTGTATATTAGCCATGCTTAGATCATTGTGCTTTGGTCTGAACTTCCTCCAGGTGGTTCAAATGTTCTTCTATGATGTGTTAGCTCATATTACCATGAATGGAAGAAGCTCATAGAATTTTTATCATGCCCTTATCTATTAGAAAAGGTTTTCCTCTTGCTCCGACCATGTGTGTTTTGGCAACAAAGGGATTTGGCTATTTTCTCGCACATGCACCATCTCAGGGCCCTGTTCAAGGAATCTCTCTTCCCACCATTGACATCGTGCAAATTCTTAATGGAAAATATGTAGATGACTCATTTCTCTCTCTTATTGAGGAAGAGCACACCATTGCTCATGACATGCTTTGCTTGGATGTGTTTTTCCTAGCCTTTGGTTCTTCTAGTTAATGGCATAAAACAAAATGTTATTGACAATCTTATCTCCCTTCACCTCCATGGTTGGGAAAGTATGACTAGAAGTATCTCAAGCATGAAGAAATATTTAAATTCCTGGGCATTCCATTTGCCTTTCAGTCTTCCCCTTCTGAGTTGTGGCAATATGTGGTGCATCATGTTGCCCAAAAATTGGAATACTGGATCACTAAGTTGCTCTCGCTCGCTTACAAATTTCAAATTTGCTCCAAATTCATGTAACTAAACCATGTGTATTGTGTTCATGTGTAAATTAACACAAGCTATAATACTTGAAACTAAACACCTAAGAGTTTCAAAGCTCTGAACTAATCTTAACAAGAACCATCAAGATAAAAGCTTAGGGAGGATAATTTCTTTAACATGCATATAGCTTTGAAAACAATCAAACTAACATGCCTAAATCAATCTCCACTCTTTGAATGCTAACTTTGAAATGAACCTAAGAAGATCCTTAGCAACCAAATATGATTGTTAGTATGATCCCAAGGTTTGATAATGGAGTCTTACCAACAATGGCTACAAGACCAAATTGGTTCTTTCCATATTACTCAAACTTGAGTTAATGGATGCACTATGAAGATATTAGCTCAATATAAATGGAGAAATGCTCAAGATCCTAAATGCCTATAGTTTATGCTAGAGGAGGAAAAGTGTTCTAAGAAATGATGAGGAGGATGGTTCTATTTATAGGTTTCCCATTCCAAGAATAGTATGAATTTGATGCATGTGGGACAAAAGGTAAGTCCAAAAAGTACTTTTTGACTAGGATTAGAAGCTAATTAATCGTAATATTAATTAAGAATCCCAACTAGGCTTAGGAAGCTTTCTAAGAGCATCTGCAAGAGGTTTTGATAGATTTTGGATGTTCTAAAAGCAGGAGTTAGCCAATAAGAAGGTTTATTGGTAAAATGCATGGTAGGAGGCTTAATCAATGTATAATAGTTAATTAAGAGGAGTTTGAGGGAAAAAATTCACCTAATTGACGAAGTGTCATCAATTTGCGGGGAATAGAATAGTTAGTGCAATGTTAGTAATAAAATTGCTTTGATCAAATTATAGGTGTCTACATTTACCTCTCTTCAGGGTGGCGTAAGCTATGCCACTTCAAAGATAATAGAAAAACATAGACAAATAAATTTTTGGCGGAGTGGAAGAAAAATTAATAAAGTGAAGGATACCCCCTCGAGTGTTGATGGGGTGATAAAAGAGGTCGATCGACGATCGAAAAGGGGAAGAGAAAGAACCAAAGCGTGGGGAAATTTCCATGGCAATGGGAGATAGATGGTGAGTTAATGAGTATCGACATAGAGAAAAGATGTGACACCCACATTTTTAACACCAAAATACAACAGTAAAATTATTGGAATAATTTTTTTTACGTTAATTACATGCTACACAACACCACATGGGATCCAAATAAAGAAACTCGACATCATGTAGGACACTTATGTAAACATGAACCTACTCATACAATAGGATAACATAGGGTACAAATCAATGTCTTACTCAAAAGACGTAAACCAGGACAACGACCCAATTATAGTAAGAAACACAAGATAGGCATACTCCATTTCATGGCCCTTTCATGGTTTACATATTCATTACATTTAGGTTTTGATTGTATGATCTTATAGTTTTCAACAGAATTAAATACATAAGGTTTTAAATTTCCTATTGTTCAAACTTCAATTACTTTATTTTATAGAGCATTAGTCTTTAACGAAGAATGTGTGGTTGGTTCCTTTCTCCAATTCCATCAGTTATCCATAGCTCATTTGTTAAATAAATTCATTTTAAACAACTATGAGTCTCCTAATATTCAATTCTTATGTTAAAGGTTTGTTTCTAAAAAAAAAAATTAGTTGACTATAACTATTTGAGGAACATATAACATGGGACCCTTTGTTCTTTTACAACTAGGCTGCATGTTTTTGTTTAACATTTCACTTATAGTGGTTCCTTTAGAATTTGATCGTTTGTCTTGTGGAAATAACTTTATATAACATTATTGTGATTTGGAACGTATATACACACATGCGTATTCTAGTATCTGACTTAAGCATTTGATTGAAAGATCCATATTTACTAGGTTTGGAAAAATACGCTTGTTATAAGGAGGAAAATTCACAGGAAGAAAAAGGAAGGTTACTAGATCAATAGAAAACCTATCTCGAGTTAATTTAGTAACATTGTTTAATACTAACAATAAAATTTTTTCATCTTCCAGTTATTACAAACCAACTATGTAGGTTAACTAATTAAGATGTATCATTCTTAATTCACAATTTGTTGCTCCTATTAGGAATTCATATTTTCATAATCATATTGTGCATGGAAGAGCACAATACACCTATGTTCCCCTTATAGATATTTTTTATTGAATCTAAGTGACAAATTTCACATTTCAAACTACGTATGTTTCATCATCTTAAGGGTTCACTCTCCATAGCAATGAGTTAATTACATGTTTCAACCATAGATTCTACTTCCTGAGTGATCCTAGATTTAATATATTCCTAACTACGCCAAGAGTTCTGCTAACTTTTACAAGTCCAACTAGAGTGAAATCTCCTTATCTCACAAGACCTTGGCTACAATTGCAGATATCCCATTCTCAAGGTTACATTTTATTATTTCATTAGCATCGTTGTTTGATTCATATTTATGCAAAAAAAAAACATGTGATCATGCATAATATTTGGGTTTTTGATTTATTAGGTTGTTGTATTAGTCATGGACCTCTACTTTATTACATTCATTTTATAATCACATTTGAAATTTTAGTTGGTTTTGAAATTGCTCAAAGGTGTACCATTTTCGTAGCGGTCATTCCTTAGTTTAATCTTATTTACCCTTTTTACTAACTACATTTAAGTGGTTACTTTGGTTCTCTGTTAACATCATTTTGGAACAAATGAAATTCCTCTAATAATTATATAACATTGAGGAATTTATGACTATAAAGGGTACAACGTCGCAGAAGACAATTCATTTCAATGCTCTTGGACATGAAATTATAAGTGTTTATTGAAAGAGAGATATCCCAACGATCTTATGCATTTAAAAATTCTCCTACGGACCTATTTCAATTATTGGCTAAATACACAAGTAATTCGAAACTTAGTGTCCACTCACATAATTTAAATCTCACAAGAGATCCATCGTAGGTATAACCACTAACTAGCTTGCAAGGCTTTGGCCACCCATTAGGGTACCAAGGGAAATTACGCACAAGTGGGTTAACTTATTCATGATATAGTCATACCTACAACACCTAGACATGATCACCTCACCCGTCCAAAAATATAGGATTCATAATGTAAAATCACCGCCTCTTAAAATGTTAAGGAAAAATATCCTTAATAAGATGCCTTAGGTGTAAAACAAGAAGATGATTAATGAGGTTAGAATATTTTATTAACATGATCATTGTTTTATAACCTGGGAAAAAGAATCAAATGGGAGGAGGAAGTACAATAGGCATTATAGCTCATTCTTTTAATTTTGTTAGTTATGATGAGAGGAGATTCTACCTAGCATTGTGGGTGTTAAGGAAGTAAACCAATAATTAACATAGCAAAATATATTTTTAATATTTTTATAACATAGGTGTAACATTGAGTAAAATTTCACATCCAATTCGAAAGTATAAAATATAACCACATTGGTATTCCCTTTTCAAAATATACCAAGAACAATTCTTCAAACAACAATTCATGTCATTATTATATGGTAATACATGTATTGTAAGATGAATACAACTTTACAATGACAACTCCTAAATTACAACATATCACATCTAGAAAATCCCTCTTTTTCGGAGTACTTGCAATGAACATTGCGTCAGTCCTAGGACGTATGGAAATCCCCTACCCTCAATCATAAATCTACACATTCATCATTTTCAACATTTCAATCAAATAGAAGGGGAGAGAGAGAGAGTGAGAGAAGAAGACAAAGTTTCGTTTTTTATGCATTCACGCTTTCATATCTAGTTCAACTTAATATTTTGGTACTAGTGAGAAAGGATGATGAGAGAAAGTTAAGAGACGTTTTTTCCACTCACAATGTCATAACCATTTGCATTTCATTTCCATTATCATTTCATTTCCATTATCATTTCATTTCAAACCAATTCACATTTCCCAATTCATTTACGTTTTCAAATCAATCAAGTATCATAGTCGTTTCTAGAGAGAGAAGAGGGTGTAGAGAGAAAATCACCATACATTTCAATATTCATTTATATAAGATAAAATATAAAATAAAATTCTACATAGCATTGCAATGGTATTACGAGGTCACGTGCATGGCTAGAAGTCAAACGAGACTCAAAAAGGAGATTCTAGCTATGGTCGAGAAAACATTCCAAAACAACAAAAGTGCTTGCAAACTGGGTCTTGAACACACTCATTTCAAGTTCATTCAAAAAGTTTGTTTATTTCTACATATTCCCCCATACATATAGAATTCATCTTGTCTGACGGAGGTTGATTATGATGATCAAAGCTCTAGCTACAAGGGCAACTTCGGGGCCAATTATCGTAATTACGTCAACAACTTTTGTCGCACAACGACCAGTGGGCCCCAAAACCCATTTGTAAACATAGCTTCCAAAGGGTTTTTGATTGAAATGGAGGTGTGTTACAATCATCTTATTGGCATTCTAGAGGTATTAGGTAGTGGTTTTCAGTTGTTCTCAAGCTAAGCAACAATCGTAAGTTGAAACTGAACGTGTTTTATTAGAACGAACATGTCACACAAGTGACTGTTAAGCTAAGAGGGTTTAGGAATACGACTTGCAAGAGTGTTAGTTAATTTTTAAAAACTCAGTTAGGATTCCCTAAGGTGTTCCATGTTACTAGGGGTCATACAAAGAGTTACGGTTTTGTAGTACGTTTGGGTTTGGCATTCCATGTGCATGACTTGCGAGATCTTTTTTTTAATAGTTCACATCAAGGTAAGATTTTGTCAATTTTTGGGGTTACATCCATCTATCATTCAACACTATATGTCTTTAACAAAAATTGGAAATGATGAAGCAAAATTTAGTCCAAGCAAAGAGGGAAAAACCATACCTGTACTCGACGTGTGGAGGAGGAAAACAACATGGGGCTTTTCATCCTAGATTTAGGCTGGTGACTTTCATTCACTCACGAGCTCCCAAGATCCTTTCTGCAAATCCATTTGTATAGATCTAGCCAGCATGTTATTTCATGAAACCAATTTTTTTTGCATTGATTTGAACAATTCACGGGCTTTGATTAAGCTTCCACATTTTGTAAACATCTCTACCAACACACTAGCCACTAAAATATTTGGTTAATTCCTCTTCCCAAATTTCCTAGTAGACAGTCTTAACCTTGCACCATGGCTCGCATTTGCAATAGGTTGGAAGAATGTTGGAAAATATTGTATTGATTTCCTTTACACTAGTCTACTACTATTTCTTGAGTGTCAAAGGTATATTAACAACCCTAATATTTGTATAAAAACAACATCCATCATAGTCCTTGATAATAGGTCTCTTTAATGCATTATGTGAAAGAGTTCAACAATATATTAGGTGAGTGAACCCATGACATCTACCTAAAAGTTTCTAAATCCTTTTCAACAAACCCATTTTGTCTGCATCCTGTAATACTTACTACCAATGAGATCACATTTCTTTCAGACACTTTGCCAAACAACTTGCATTCCTTTCCTAAGCTTTCACATATCTTTCATATACCAGCTCACTTTTAAACTACAACATCTAAGAAAATTATAATCCATTATGTTTTGGTAGATCTCTAAGCTCCCGAAGCCACAAAGACAACTTTACTTTTGGTGTAGTTGCAAGGACACTAACAAGGGTTGAGTGGTGTTTTTCTTTACCACTTGTCAATTGTGTTTGTTTTCCCTTATGCACATAACTTATAGAAAGTTGTCAACAATAACAATTACTTTGAATAATTTTTTCAAACAACTTTGTGTCACCTATTAAAACTATACCATTCTTATATGTGTGTAACAGGAACAACAGTGTCTGCAACAGCTATGAAAATCCTTCTCCTTACACCTTGATTTATGACCACACACTATGTCCTGAAATCCCTAGGGCGGCGTAGGCTAGGAAGAAGCTAGAAAGGTCTACTGGTTTTTTTCTTTATTTCATATTTTTGCTCTGCCCTCTGCCAAATGTGTCAGGGCTGACTAGGATGAGTTCCAAAGTTTTTTATTTTCACCAATAGGGAGGATGCTCACACAGGTCAAGGAATTATGAATCAAATCTGGACACTATGGCACTTATTTTCGATGCACCCACATACGAAGATATCTATACAAATATGGAAGAAAATTCTTGGGAGAAGAGAGCACGGTAGGGGAGGCACGAAAAATATGGAGAATGGAGTTTAAAACCTGCCAAAGGATATGGCATTTGGCTCAAAAAATGACTTACCTTGTGCTTTGATAACCATCCTCACTCTCTCCAAGGCTCCCATATTGGCACAGGTTGTCAGGTCATTTGTAAAGGTAAGATCTGTTGGAATGTGTTTGTTTTATATTGTGAAATAGTTTGAATGATGCATGAGGATTTCTTTGTATTCTATTCCAACATGGACACATGAGGGTACTACATCTCCCTCTACTTATAAGAGCATCATCCTCGATGCGACATAATGTTAGGTAGCCAGAGGGATAAGATAACTATGAAAGTCAACAACAACAATTCTATTTCAGGAAAAGGCGTAGTTGCTTATAATTCGATGTTTGGAAAGTTAAATACATTTTAAAATATTGTCAATTTATTAATGTTCTGTAAAGATTGACATTTCCCTTGATTTTATTCCTCAAATAATCTTTTCCGTATTACCATTTCTAAGTTTCAAAACTCAACATATTTCATTGGTTAGAATTTTAATTTTCCTATGTTCGTGGGTGTGTTGGTCCGAAAATCTGTCGCGTGGACAGATCTATGGATAAACGGGCCAACGGTGTTGCAGGGCTTAGCCCCTCTTTGAGACAGCAAAGCGAAACTGGTTTATTGCTACTTCTACTAGCAGGAACCTATGCAAGTCTCACAGATTCTACCTTCGGGGGTTGGGATCTCATCCCAGTAGAGTGTTCTAGGCTGCGAAGAGAAAGGAATAAAAGAAGGAGAAGAGAAAGAACAGATCCGAAGGAAGAAAAGAAATGAGTTCCAAAGCGGAAGGGTCAGAAGATCTATGCTTTGGGCTTGGTAGTAAACAGAGCCAAACCTACTTGCATAAATAAACAAAGCAATACTGATAAACAAGTGACGGAAAAGTAGATATGAATTCAACAGAATAAACACATGCAGATCTAACATAAGAAAGATCTACTGCATAACACAACTATTTAGCACAAAGTCTGAATAATTGTATTAATTGTTATTTTCTGTTACAAGAAAGCTCAAAGTCTTTCTCTCTTCACCTCTATTTCTATCTGAAAAATGTTCACCCTGAATACAACAAGTATTCTTGTATTTATAGAAGATGAGAGAGAGAGAAGGCAAAATGGAGCCAACCACTTATTTACAAGATATTTACAAAATATCCAAAAGTCATGTTGACTTTGACAACTTGGATGGATGACATCACCCCATGATGCAACATGGGTGATGTCATCATTTGTGCCAACACATTTTTAGACATTCAGAAAAGAAAGTCGGAGAATAGCGAGAGGAAGAAGAAGAAGAAGAAGAAGAAGCAGCTATTCATCATCATCGTCCTGCGGCCGAAAAGGGGTCGCCTGCTTCTAATGCTGCTCAGGAGATGAGATGTGGAACTGAGCGCGGTATTCCAAGAACTTGCTGATCATCGGCCCAAACTGATCCTGTGATGGATCATTGTGTCGCTCACTGATCGCCTCGCAAGTTTCCCGCTCATCTATGAGATTTTCTGGGATCTTGGAATAGTCTTTTCCCGCCTCAATTAGGAAACCGATGAAGTCCCTACAGGCCAGTAGGTTATTGATGGATTCAGTGTCGAACGTGACTTCTGGCCCTGTCCCTTGAGAAGCTATCTCCTTGAAAACCCGGATAGTATCATCAGCTGATCTCAAGGTGAGGGAAGGAGTGAGCAACCCTGGAGTCATAGATAGAACAATTTTCTCCATTTGATGCATCGCATCCAGGGCCTCTTCCTTCACCTTGTCTATCTTTTCCAAAACGAATTCTAGCTGATCTATCCGATAATCCAGAGTGGACATGGTCTTGTTGAGGGTCCTTGGATGACCGAATACTCCGAACTTGACCAAATCTTCGACTGAGCAGTCGAACATTTGTTGGAAGGCCTCGTGCTGGAGTCTGGCGTTTTTGAGCTCTTCTGATATCGGGCCTGCTAACGCTTGGAGTTCCTTATTCGCCTTCTCGATGTTCAGGTATAAGCTGATATACTCGGTGATTACTTTTTCACTATCTTTGAGGATCTGGCTCCTCCAAGCAGAAACAGCCATACCTTGCTCGCCGATTTTTGAATATTCATTGATTTTCTCCTGACTGAGCAGCTCAGGAATCTCGGCGGCAGTTGTGGGGGGTGCATTTCCCATCTTCTGTAAGGCCTGAAGCAAGTATTTATTCTGCTCCTTCAGTAGCCTCTTTTCTTCCTTTGTTTCTTGAAGCTTTTCGCAGAGTGCATCAACTGCGGAAAGAGCTTCCCCCTGGAGACTTTCTGAGGATGTCCCCATTGTGACTTGGGTCACGGTGAAATCTGTCGGAGACAGATCTTCTTTTTCTTTGAGAGGGTCGGGGTATGCTATTTCCAGGACTCTCTCACCTGCAGCGCTCTTTGAGAAGCGTGTAACCGGCTTGTGCTTCTTTGCTCCTTTAGCCGGTATGACAGAAAAGTCCATCGGAGCGATGGGAACTTTCCTCTTTTGTTGGCTCAGCTGCTGAGAGATCCAAGCTGGTCCTATAGAAGAAGGACCAGAGACAGAGGGAACGGCAGCAACGGTAGAAGAGGGGAAAAAACGTGGAGACACGCGGCGGCGGCATTGAAAGAATAGCCGAAGACATGCCCACAGGAGGAAGGGAAACCGCAACAACAGAAGAGATAGGAAGGGAAGGGAGCTCGGAGATGAGGGAAGAAATAGAGGAAGACAAATCAGCGAGGGAGGAGAAGATAGATGAAGAAGTGGGGGAAAGGGTAGAAGAAGGGGAAGAGGACACGACCAAAGGGGTGGTCGTTTGAGTCACTCGAGGAGGGGAAGGAAGAGAAGAAGAAGGGATAGAAGGGACCTCTGAAGTTGTAGCGACGCCGACATCCTGGGTGGACGGGCGTATAGGACTATCCTCTGTCAATTCCTCATCAAGAGTTATGACTTGTTCAGGCTTTGAAGGAAGAGGACTTTCAGGGGCTTCCTCCTGAACGGTGCTAGGTTCACCTTCTGCACCCTTGCCTTTCAGCTGCTTCTTTGACCTTGGAGGTGCGTTGCCCAAAGGGGAAGTCGTGAAATCTACCCCGAGGTAGATTAGTCCGTTCATGCGGCACCAATGATCCGTTCTCCGCATAGTTTCTTTTACCCTCTCCTCAATTGTTTGAGGAGCCTTGTTCCTGTCAATGGCTGGGAAGGGCCAATCGTCCCCATCTGTGTCATTGTACACCTTATCCACTTCATCTTCCGTGGTCTGGAAACCTTCGGGGACAATGGCCACTCCGTATTGGATGATTTCCGTTAATGCTAAGCGCGAGTGATCCTTTCTTCTGAGTTCCACCTCATGGAGAACATCAATGTAAATATCCTCGATTTGAGGGACATGGATTGGATCGAGCTTCGCTATTGGCAGACAGCCCCTTGGGTCGAAGGTAGGCCTGGCTGGGAAGTCATGCTTCAAGTTGAGTAGCTCCAGCTCTGCGAACATTTCCTTCGCCTTATGGTGGGTGGAGCATATGTATCGGCCTACTTTGAGGGGGAAAGGAGTTCCACCCTTCTTTCTTTTGAGGCACTTTTCATGGTATGTGACCAGTTGCCTTGATAACTCCAGTAGAATCAACCTTGGTCCAGCATACCTTGGTAACCTAGTTGGCTCTCCCAAAAAGTTGGCAGCCCTTAGATAGGTGAACGTGGGAAATTGGGTGAACAGGGCTCCCCATTTCTCTGTGGCTGCCACTATGTTTTTGGTTGTCCGACTATGTGTCATGTTTGGCCTCAGTAGGCAAATGACATGATAGAAGATTGCATCGTTAACTTTTGAGAAATGTTGGATGCTATTCTCTAGCCTCAGCTCTGGATAGTAATCGAATATCTTGGCCTGAGGCCATATTCCACTTCGGTTCAGCCCCGGATAATCTCTTTCAGCTGCGGCAGCGTAGATGACGTAGGAGTTCATGTGGAACACTCCCGTTGTGGCAAACTGTTGCAGCTGATCAGATATTATGCTGCTTATTATTTCCCCCCAGCAGAAACGCTGATCGGGAAAATTCTTATTTATTGTCTCCAGGTACCGCAGCATCCACTTATGGAAATAGTGGGCATCTGAAAGCCCGAAGACTCTGCTTAGGAAGGTGATTGTGTCACTGAGTTCCTCTGAGAAATCGCTTCGGTGGATAGTCTGAGGCCACCCGGGTCACCACCTTCTTATTCTTTAGGTAGACCTCATTCATCAACTGCATGCACTGGTCTTCGTTGTCTTCCCAGGCTTTGATACATCCTCGTTGGCTAACAGCCACGTAGTTCCGGTGATGAGGGATGCCAAGTATCAACTCAAAGCGACGGGCAGTCAAGGTTTATAACTACCTCACCCTTGCCATTCTCGACACATCTCGTGTCTTTGTTGAAGTATTGTGCAACAACCATCATGAATTCGTTGTTCACCAGGCGCTGACAGGGATTCCTCCGGCAAAGTGCAGGGCAACTGCCTATTAGCTTGTCCATCCATGGACTTCTTGTAACTTTTTGAGTTCTAACCCAGAACTCATCCATGTCAATGATGCCCCAATTCAGAGTCCCGGACATCCATACTGCACTCAGCCTGTGATTCGGGCATCCTGACCCTTTGATATTTATACTTTCATCTCTTCTTCTGTCAGCTTAGCCTTTCCTGTTGGTTTAGTGGGCTTCTTGCCTGACGTAGACATGTGTTCTTTCGAACTCAGCTGCTGATCTGCATGAAGAAGAAGAGAGACCCAATCCAAAAAGGTTGAATTAGTCATTTGATCTTCCATTGGAAAGCTTAGCAGAAGGAGTTAGAGATTTAAAGGCTCAGGGCGCAGGAAAAATACAACTGGCAGGCCAAATAGATAAAGCGCATCAGAAAAGGAATGTTGCAGAGGTTATATTGGCGCCAAAGGCGCATGGCGCATGGAAGAAGCAGGTTGCATCTTATAGCAGGGCGCACAGGAAATGCATGTTACATCGGGTTTCGGTGCGCCTTGTGGCGCATGGGAAGATTGTGCAGCATGGACAAATGATGCCCAAAGGAATATAGCGCGGCGCATGGAGGGTTTACACAACATCATGATACTGCATCGGAGGGTGCGCCAGCGCCTATGTAATCTTTATACTTTGCGCGAAAAAGGCTTTTGTTGTATCGAAACTGGGCGCGCCCTTTGGCGCATGAAATTGGGATGCAACATGGATAAAGGGTATGCGCCAAGGTTTTTAGGAGGAAGCGCGGGATTTATACTTGTAACATGCAAAAAGGGCGCACTTAGAGGCGCATGAATTTCAGCTGCAGCAGGATGGCAGGGTGCGCCATGGCGCGGGTTTTGAATATGTTGCATGGCGAGTAGGTGCGCCGAGGGCGCGACTGTCTTTATTGTTACAAGGCACGCCAGTGCACCTTTTGAAATAAGCTCTCAAACCTCTTTCCTTCTTCCTCTATTCCACTTCAAAAATTACTTGGACAAGTAAGGTTTTACAAAAAACTTTAACAGACCAGGCCAGTTACAAAACGACTCCTTTTCCAGCAGATCCAGAAAGAGGGAGGGAGAGGAAGAGTAACAGAAGAAAATGAACAGGACAGCACGGGGGGAAGGGCTTAAACATATTCAAACTTCGATGAAAAACCGGCCAGCAAGCTGGCACACACCAAAACCGGACAAAAAGCAAGCTCAAAGAACAGAAAACATAAAACAGGGAAGGGGAAGAACCTCTTACCTTAAAATATAGCGAAAATTCCTTGAGTGGGTCCACAACACGACGAAAGTGACAGAGCAGGGGTTGACAAGTCCAGAAATATCACGTGCTGACAAAAGAATGAAAATGACATTGGGCGTGCACGGATATTTATAGGAAAAAACCTGTCATCAATGCGCCACCAACCTTTTGAAATGGCGCATGGAAACAACTGTCGACAGGGGAAAGCGTGCGCCCTTTGGCGCATGGAAGGGAATGACAACAGAAGAATGAGCGCGCCTTTGGCGCACCCAAATTCGTTGTCGACATGAAGTTATGTGCGCCCTTTGGCGCACCAAAACTTGGTGTTGCATAAAGATTATATGCGCCCTTTGGCGCACCGAGAAGCGTGCTAACATGGAAAACCATGCGCCAAAGGATTTTAAGGGGGCGCACCAAAATTTTGTGTTACAAGGCGAATCCATGCGCCCAGCCAAAAGGCTCAAAAAGACTCAGTTTAAAAACTAGATTTTCCCGGGGAGGGATTTTACAATGTTTCGAACGCGAAGGATCCCTAACGAGGGATCCAAACAAAATTTTCGGTATGGTTATCGGTAAAATTGCCCTTGTCAATTTTACGGGATAACAGGGTGCCCAATAGTAATTGGCTTCAAGATGTCACACAAAACTCAACACATCACAAAGGACCCACCCACAAAGCATCTTACTACATACTGTCATGACTATATCATAGAACAAGACATCTAATTCCACCATGGAAAGACAATAAATAGTCCACATAACAAATAATTTCTAGCAATTATGTCATAGGCATAAATCTAGAGCACACATGTGACTGACAAACAAAATCATCATGCTGATACAAAGGAAACTGGTATCACATGAGCTTAAAAATATGAATATACCCACACAGTTCCAAGATAAGATCCAATAGTATATATCAAACAAGGGGAGCATTAAGCCTCAAACATAAAAATATCTAACAAGACTCACAAGAGTACACATAACTGATAAAACCAATTCCACACATCACAAAACACTGAAACAACTCTAGATATCTCTAAAAACAACACAAAACAATTCCATATACCTCCCAAATAATCACCAAACAACTCCATATACCTCCCAAAGCATCACCAAACAAATCTATATACCTCCCAAGAGAAATAATGCCAAAATCAAGTCGGGTCGCTCAAACATAGAGCCCATTGAGAATATCAGGTCACTCAACCATAGAGTGCCAAGGTGAACATCATGTCACTCAAGAATAGAGTGCCATAAATAATATCGTGTCACTCAACCATAGAGTGCCATCAATAACATCGGGTCACTCAACCATAGAGCCCCATCTCCTTTCTCCATTTAATGAGGTCGGGTCACCCTATGGCCCTGGGCATAGAGCCCCATCACCCCTAACCTAAGTGACATAATAACTCGTGGTTATAAAAACCCACTAGTTATTTGTAACTCCTTGGGGTGTACCCCCACATAATGAAGCGGGTCCATAGGTTCCACCAATCCACGGTGAATCCCATGACCCTATTCCAACAGATTACGACATTAGAACCCACATAACAATCTGTCTCAAATGCCAAGTGGAAAAAATCCCAAGCCTTTGGCAAGGCTATAAAAATTTAAAATATGAAAATAAAATTTAAAACTAATAAAAATAAATAGCTAAATATCCATAGTGCAAAATTTGCATGTTAGTGCAACAACCAAATAAAATGCCCAAAATATAAGAACACATCAATCAAGAAAAACTGTTGGTTCTAACAAGAAAATAGATAATGATAAATTTATGAAAAAAAATTGTATATATAAATATCACATTACAAACACTATGTGGCCTCATCTGACCATGAAAGGGGTACTCATGAAGTTGCTGACACTCGGATGTCGAGCCTCAACTCATAAAAATATAAAAGTAACTAGAAATGAGTATATCAAATAATGTAACTATCATCATCTCTACCTGAGTCACATCTCCATACTCCCACAAGGCTCAACATAGTCAAAATTACATAGGATTTCTCTATGGACAACCACAATAGGAAAGATCAGGGGATGCTAGTTTACATAAGTTGAGCCTAAGGTGGTGCACATCCATAATATACTGAGCAAGCTCTAAGTATACTAAACAAATAGAAGTGGGTTTTTATTCTATATAAGACTCCACTTCCTCATTCATAATTGGCTCAAGATTATGAAAACCTGGTCCACGCCTCATACTCTCCACACATACACTCTTGATATTTGCTTCCCTTAGGGTCGTCTAGTGTAAGGTTCACAACATAACACATAACTACATCATTAACAAAATGGTGATTCACGTAAATTAACCATGGTGTCTTACGCATGGTTTATATATAGGGTATAACAAAATCATTACTTTCATGGGTTATGATACATCACTTTTCCACATAATGCACCTAAGGTGCAAGTAATGCACAAGAGAGGTCATATGATCACCATATGCCCCAAATTCATGACATAAACCATCACATATTACACGAATTATAGGTATGATGACAATAGTGACTAACATTACAACATACAGTAAATTGTAATACACCATGGTGACACATAAGATTCATCACAACATGGTGGCAACATCACGATAAAATCCAATTCACTACACACTAATTATTTTTTTGTACAACCCATCAACACACCCACATATCACAGAATAACAAGACACTCCAAAACTATGCAATATGCAATAACATTATTTTCACATAAAAAAAGATAGTACATCACTTGTGAACTCCTCATTGAATCCACAAAAGGAGAGTGAATACTCTCCTTAAAAGGACATCAACATGATAATAAATACACACTAAGTGACATACACAACACGTGCGTTCATAATATCACAATTACAACATTGTTCACATCACAACATATATCACATTACTCTTCCCATCTCCACCACCACCATGTAAGATCACCACAACTCCAATCTATCCTAGAGGTTCGAGAGCATGAACCTCACTCTGATACCATATGTGACGCCCACATTTTGAACACCAAAATACAACAGTAAAATTATCAGGATATTTTTTTTACTTTAATTGCATGCTACACAACACCACATGGGATCCAAATCAAGAAACTTGACATCATGTAGGAAACTTATGTAAACATGAACCCACTCATACAATAGGATAACATAGGGTACAAATCAATGTCTTACTCAAACCACGTAAACCAGGACAATGACCCAATTACAGTAAGAAACATAATATAGGCATACTCCACATCATAGCCCTTTCATGGTTTACATATTCATTATATTTAGGTTTACATTGTATGACCTTATAGTTTTAAAAAAAATTAAATACATAAGGTTTTAAATTTCCTAATATTCAAACTTCAATTACTTTATTTTATAGAGCATTAGTCTTTAACAGAGAATGCGCATTTGGTTCCTTTCTCCAATTCCATCAGTTATCCATAGCTCATTTGTTAAATAAATTCATTTTAAACAACTATGAGTCTTCTAATATTCAATTCTTATGTTAAAGGTTTGTTTCTCAAAAAACATTTAGTTGACTATAATTGTTTGAAGAACACATAACATGGGACCCTTTGTTCCTTTACAACTAGGCTGCATGTTTTTGTTTAACATTTCACTTATAGTGGTTCCTTTGGAATTCCATCATTTCTCTTGTGGAAATAACTTTATATAGCATTATTGTGATTAGGAATGTATATACACAGATGCTTCTTCTAGTATTTGACTTAAGGATTTGATTGAAAGATCCGTGTTTACTAGGTTTGGAAAAATACACGTGTTATAAAGAGGAAAATTCATAGGAAGAAAAATGAATTTTACTAGATCAATAGTAAACCTATCTTGAGTTCATTTAATAGCATTGTTTAATACTAAGAATACACTTTTTTCATCTTCCAGTTATTACAAATCAACTATGTAGGTTAACTAATTAAGTTGTATCATTCTTAATTCACAATCCATTGCTCCTATTAGGAACTCATTTTTTCACAATCATATTGTGCATGGAAGAGCACATTACAACTATGTTCCCCTTATAGATATTTTTTATTGAATTTAAGTGATGAATTTCACATTTCAAACTACGTTTATTTCATCATCTTAAGGGTTCATTCACTCTCCGTAGCAACGAGTTAATTACATGTTTCGACCATAGATTCTACTTCCTGAGTGATCCTAGATTTAATATATTCCTAACTACGCCAAGAGTTTTACTAACTTTTACAAGTCCAACTAGAGTGAAATGTCCTTATCTCACAAGACCTTGGCTACAGTTGCAGGTATCCCATTCTCAAGGTTACATTTTTATTATTTCATTAGCATCATTGTTTGATTCATATTTATGCAAAAAAAAGCATGTGATCATGCATCATATTTGGGTTTTCAATTTATTAGGTTGTTGTATTAGTCATGGATCTCTACTTTATTACATGTCATTTTATAATCACATTTGACATTTTAGTTGGTTTTGACATCGCTCAAAGGTGTACACTTTTGTGTAGTAGTCATTCCTTAGTTTAATATTATTTACCCTTTTTACTAACTACATTTAAGTGGTTACTTTGGTTCTCTATTAACATCATTTTGGAACAAATGAAATTCCTCTAAAGAGTTATATAACAATGATGAATTTAAGACTACAAAGGGTACAACCTTTAGCACAAGACAACTCATTCCAATGCTCTTGGACATGGAAGTATAAGTGTATATTGAAAGAGAGATATCCCAACAATCTTATGCATTTCAAAAGTCTCCTAAGGACCTATTTCAATTATTGGGTAAATACACAAGTAATTAGAAACGTAGTCATCCACTCACATAATTTAAATCTCACAAGAGATCCATTCGTAGGTATAACCACCAAACTATCTTGCAAGGCTTTGGCCACCCACTAGGGTACCAAGGGAAATTATGCACAAGGGGGTTAAATTATTCATGATATAGTCATACCTACAACACCTAGACATGATCACCTCACTCAGTCCAAAAATTATAGGTTTCACAACGTAAAATCGTCACCTCTTAAAATATTAAGGAAAAGATCCTTAATAAGATGACCTTAGGTGCAAAAGCAAGAAGATGATTAATGAGGTTAGAGTATTTTATTAACATGATCATTGTTTTATATCCTGGGAAAAAGAATCAAATGGGAGGAGGAAGTACAATAGGGAATTATAGCTCGTTCTTTTAGTTTCATTAGTTTTGATGAGAGTATATTCTACCTAGCATTGTGGGTGTTAAGGAAGTAAACCAATAATTAACATAGCAAAAGATATTAGTTTAATATCTTTATAACATAGGTGCACACATTGAGTACAAATTCACATCCAATTCGACAATATAAAATATAATTGCATTAGTATTCCCTTTTCAAAATATACCAAGAACAATTCTTTTGAACAACAATAAATGTCATTATTCTATGGTAATACATGTATTTTAAGATGAATACAACTTTACAATGATAACTCATTAATTACAACATATTTCATCTAGAAAATTCCTCTTGTTCAGAGTACCTGCAACCAACGTTGGTGTCAGTCCTTGGAATGAGTATGGAAATCCTGTACACTCAAGCATAAATTCCACGCATTCATCATTTTCAATGTTTCAATCAAATAGAACAGAGAGATAGAGAGAGAGATGTGAGAGAGAGAGAGATAGAGAGAGAGAGAGAGAGAGAGAGAGAGAGAGATATATAGAGATTAATTTTATTTTCAAGATCATTGTAACATCATGTAGTTTCATTTCATTATGCATTACATTTTGATGCGCCATATTATATTTCAACTTCGAATATTTTGGTACTTAGAGAGAGAGTAAGGATGAGAGAGATAAGTTAAGTCGACATTTTATTTTCCACTCAATTAATCTCATAACCATTTGCATTTCATTTCCATTATCATTTCATTTCAAACCAATGCATATTTCCCAATTCATTTACGTTTTCAAATCTATCAAGTATCATAGTCATTTCTAGAGAGAGAAGAGGGTGGAGAGAGAAAATCATCATACATTTCCAAAATTCATTTATATAAGATAAAAGATCACAATAAAATTCTATAGAGCTTTGAGATGGTATTACGAGGTCACATTGCATTAGCTAAAAGTCAAACGAGACTCAAAAAGGAGATTCTAGCTATGGTTGGTGAAAATAGTCCAAAACAACAAAAGTGCTTACAAACTAGTCTTGAACACACTCGTTTCAAGTTCATTCACAATTTTGTTTTTATTTCTACATATTCCCCCATACATATAGAATTCATAATGTCTGACGGAGTTTGATTACGATGAGAATATCTCTAGCTACAAGGGTAACTTTGGGGCTAGTTATCGTAATTATGTCAGCATCTCTTGTTGCACAACGACTAGTGGGCACCCAAAACCCACTTGCAAAACATAGCTTCTTGAAGGTGTTTTCATTGAACTAGAGGTGTGTTATGATCATCTTATTGGAATTCTAGAGGTATGTGGTAGTGGTTTTCAGTTGCGCTCAAGCTAATCGACAACCGTAAGACAAAACTAATCGTGTTTTATTAGAACGAACACCTCACACAAGTGACTGTTAAGCTAAGAGGGTTTAGGAATATGACTTGCAAGAGAATTAATTAATTTTAAACAACTTGGTTAGGGTTACCTAAGGTGTTCCATGTTATTACCAGGGTCATACATAGGGTTCCAGGTTTGTGGTACATTTGGGTGTGGCATTCCATGTGCAGGACGTTTGAGATCTTATTTTTTTAACAGTTCACGTCAAGGTAAGATTTTATCAATTTTTGGGGTTACATTAATATATCATTCAACATTATATTTCTAAATTAAAAAAACTGGAAATGATGAAGTCAGAATTTAGTCCAAGCGAAGAGGGAAAAACCATACATGTACTCGACGTTTGGAGGAGGAAAAAAACATGGGGCTTTTCATCCTGGATTTAGGCTGGTGACTTTCATTCACTCGTGAGATCCTAAGATCCTTTCTAAAAATCCATTTGTACATATCTAGCCAGCATGTCATTCCATGAAACCATTTTTTTTTGCATTCATTTGAACAATTCACGGGCTTTGATTAAGCTTCCACATTTTGCAAACATCTCTACTAGACACACTAGCCACTAAAATATTTGGTAAATTCCTCTTCCCAAATTTCCTGGTAGACAGTCTTAACCCTGCTCCATGGCTCACATTTGCAACAGTGGATGGAAGAATGTTGGAAAATATTGTATTGTTTTCCTTTACACCAGTCAACTACTTTTTCTTGATGTGTCAAAGGTGTCTTAACAACCCCAATTTTTGTGTAAAAACAACATCCATCATAGTCCTTGATAATATATCTCTTTAATGCATTATGTCAAAGAGTTTCAACAGTTTGTTAGGTGAGTGAACCCACGACATCTACCTAAAGTTTCTAAATCCTTTTCAGAAAACCCATTTTGTTTGCATCCTACAATAATTACTACCAATGAGACCACATTTCTTTCAGACACTTTTCCAAATAACTTGCATTCCTTTCCTAAGCTTTCACATATCTTGCATATACCAGCACACTTCCAAACTACAACATCTGAGAAAATTCTAATCCATTATGTTTTGGTAGATCTCTAAGCTCCCGAAGCCACAAAGACAACTTTACTTTTGGTGCAGTTGCGAGGATGCTGAACAAGGGTTCATTGGTGTTTTTCTTTACCACTTGTCAATTGTGTTTGTTTTCCCTTATGCACATGGCTTATAGCAAGTTGTCAATAATAACAATTACTTTGAAGAATTTTTTCAAACAACTCTATGTGTCACCTATTAAAACTATCCCATTCTTATATGCATGTAACAGGAAAAAAGGTGTCTACAACATCTGTGAAAATCCTTCTCCTTACACCTTGATGTATGACCACACACTATGTCCTGGAATTCCCTAGTGTGGTGTAGGATAGGAAGAAGTTATAAACTTCTAATGATTTTTTTCTTTATTTCATTTTTTTTTCTCTGCCCTCTACCAAACATGTGTCAGGGATAACTAGGTTGAGTTCCAAAAAAATTTATTTTCACTAATAGGGATGATTCTCATGCACGTCGAGAAATTATGAATCAAATCCTTTCACTATGAAACTTATTTTCAATGCATCCACATATAAAAGATATTTATGCAAATATGGAAGAAAATCCTTGGGAGAAAAGAACACGATAGGGGAGGAATGAGAAAGATGGATAATGGAGTTTAAAATATGCCCATAGGATATGGCATTTGGCTAAAAAAATAACTTACCTTGTGCTTTGATAACAATCCTCACTCTGTCCAAGGCTCCCATATTGGCAGAGGTTGTCAGGTCATTTGTAAAGGTAAGATCTATTGGAATTTGTTTGGTTTATATGGTGAAATAATGTCAATGTTTCATGAGGATTTCTTTGTATTGTAATCCAACATGGAGACATGAGGGTACTATAAAAGAGATGTGGGCATCGTTGTTGGGTGTCAAAAATTCCTTTCTTAACAGATCTATTTATAAATGTTGTAATGGACCACCCTTGAGCATCAAAATATGGTCGAGAAGATGAAGGAGGTGAATGGAAGTAGTGAAGGGTAGAAGATTCTCCTAGTAAAGGAGAAGAATAGTGTGAAGAGAAGAAAGGAAACTATATTAGTATTGTTGTTACTTAGTACCAATCACCCATGAAATATAATTATCCTGCTTTCTTTTTCTTTTTCCATCTTCCATGTCATACTGAATAACTGAGTTGATAGGGGAGTTTTCGTCTTCAACAACAAGACACAAAATATTTTAGATTTATATGGAGAGAAATGTGTGTGGACGTAGAGGAAGAATGGCAGAGCTAAGTGTGATGGAGAGAGAAAGGGGATATAGAAGAGGATAAGTATGAGGAAGGGGGGATTGAGATAACATCCATGCAGTTCCTTTTAAACAACTTTATTTTCATCATATTACTAGTGATCTTCATCATCGGTCCTTATTAAAAAATGTAAGCATACGACAGAAGTGTAGAATGGCATGAAAACCATAGTATAAACAAATTTCCATTGCTAAAATACCAACTCCATGCAACATACATGATGCAATGCAATACAAGAAAGTAAACAATCCAACCTAAAATGGAAACAAGTATAAACACACATATTTAAACTAACAATGTTTGATATAGTTACACAAATGTTTTGTTATCGAGCTGCAGTTCCCAAATGTTCATGTATAAGGAAAAGGGATAAAAGTGGTTCCCCAGAAATGATATATGTGAGAGGAAATATGGTGTACGCAGGGTTCTAATGAAAAAGAATTCGTGTGCTATGAAATAGTACCAGGTAACTCGTTGTGTGAAGATAGTACAAATGGAACAAGCAAACCAACTTTGTTAATGGGGTAGATCCAAATGATCCATGACTCACTATTATAGAAACAAGCAAAAACATAAGAAAGATATAATTTTAATACAATGTGTTTGACACAAGCTTCAGCTACCTACCAACGTTTTACCAATTTTTGCAATTTTTTGATTTTTTTACAATTTTTTGGATTTTTAATGATTTAATGATTATTTTGAAAATATTGATTTTTTTACTGTTTAGTGATTTTTGAATTTTTTTAGAAAAAATTAGATGAGGTAATTTCTTGAAAGCAAGAAAAAATCCCCATGGAGAAGCAATGGGTGTCAGGTAGCAAGAATATGCCCCAACAGGACAAAATTGGGTGAAAAATGATCATTTATTAAAAATAAATATCGTGGAGGGAAATTGAGGAAGGTAGAATGATCACGGAGGCCAAGAATGCATAATGTAGGGGTCAAAACAACCACATATACCCCTCCTGGGGGGGTAAATCATCGTTAGTAATTCATTTTTTATCGAGATATTGTTGATTTACTATTGACCTTTGCTCGGACCCTTGATAGAGATGACAAAAGTTTAGAAGCATACTAGGCAAGTAAACATAGATTGAGAGTACGTGTGGATGCCCGAAAATGGAACCTACGTGAGTAACCTATCCATCTTGTGTTTTTATAGCATTTAATTTCATTTATTAGGTTTTTTAGGGGGGGCGATAACATATGTGTGTGCCTTACGGGTGCACATTTTTGATTGGTTGTGCGCAACAGTTGGTGGGGAATATGCACGTGGGTGTATACATTGGTGGTACATATGCACATGGACACATTCGTTAACAGGGGTGTGTATGCATTGAGGAGGTTTAGGTCAAATGTGTGTGTGCACAATTTTTTTCAAAGGTGCACATGCATCGTTAGGCACGCGTATGTGCTTGGGGAAGAGGGGAAAAAGGGGTGCACACACATGTGCTAGGATGAGCACATAAGCACTAGAAAGGGGGAATATGTGTACTGAGCATGCGCACACTAATAAGGGCATCCATGTGTTGAAGATTGGTTTTGGGAACACTTAGAAGAAAAAGGGAAAGTGTCAGAAGAATATAGGGATGAATAGGTCAAGTGTTAGATGAGGTTAGATAGAAGAAAGTCTAATAAGTTTATTGTTGGATCTTGCAGATGCAACTACTTGCCTTGTAGGTACGGGAGTGACATGGCTGATTGGCCAAATTTAAGATGACATTTTTCATGATGCGATAAGACCTATTTGGAAATCACTCTATATGTTATAGAGCTTAGTTATGTGGTATAGATTCCACATATCACCTTGGACCACAACCTCCTTACAACCTCAGCTAAGAGGTGGCATAGGGAGAGCCAGTGTTTCAGGATCTCGACTGGTGAGAGGACCATTAAACTTGAGGATGTTTGGAGGATTTTCATATTGTGAATTTAGGGCCACCTGATAGAGTATGAGGATGATGTTGCATAGATTACAAACAACTTGATTGAGCTCTTCGGTGTAGATGAGATACCTCGACGGGGTATGATAGTATGGATGCTCCAGTGCTTCACATATTTGGGTTTATGACACATACTAGTGTATCTCATGGCACTTGTCAATGGTATTCTGCTTACTCATAAGAAAGGTACGTCATTTCCCTTAGGCCTGATTGGTGTAATTCAAGGCTTGATCTGAGGAGAGCGTTACTACTGAGGATAGTGCATTCTTGCGTATATATACCAGGACTTGCATTTGATTACCTACCGCGGTCAGAAAACAATGGGTCTAGCGACCTTACTATAAATATGGGCCTGGGACCATATAGTTATTGGACGCCCTACAAGAGTATTACAAGCTCGGACCATAGATGATCCTTTAATATTTGGTTGGTCTCTTGTTGGTGATGATGTGTATGGAAACATGGGGATACTTATTTCTATCATCGTGTATTTGATGATATACAGATTCAGATGATTATATGGAGACCTTATAGACACTATTAGTGGCCAAAGGATCTAGTGGAGCTCAACCTTACCTTAGTGGAGAATTTTCTCATTGGGAATTATGGGTATATTATGGATTATTATAGAGTGGATCGAGTACAGTGATAGTTTGGTGTTGTTTAGGATGTTCTTGGGCCAGAGATGTGGTACGCATGCCGTGCCTGAGATACTTTTGACATTGGGCCTTTGATCAGGACATAACGAGCTTGAGACAACTTTGAGTAGATGAGTCCACTGGTATGGGCACCATTGCATAATATTATGAATTCAAGGACCACAGTTACCTATGCTACTTGGTATACTATAGTGATGCTGAGGCAGTTGACTATCCCTCAGAATGCATGGGATGCAGGAGTCCAGCCACCACTAGAGCATCAACCTTGTAGAGGGAGAGGACATCAGAGGGTCTAATAGGGTAGTGATAATGATGACGAGAGTGACAATGATGTATCTGATGGAGATGGTGGGGATGGAAAGGGACAGGGACAATGAATGAGAGCACAAAGATAGGTTCTTGTACAACCACATGTACATGCACAGGTTCAAATGCCCCTGGTGGGTATAAAGGTGGGTGTAGATATTCCTTTGTAGCAGGTTCCTCCACATGGACATATACAACAGCCTCCACCATAGGCTCCTATTGTTATCCTGCCACACATCCCAGTAGGATGCGAAGGAGATCAAGATCCATAGTGTGTAGGGGAGTTAGCTACGTTGGGGCAGTAGTTAAAGTGGTTGATAGCCTTGCAACTCTAGGCCACCAAAGAGAGAGATTAGGTCATTACTGAGCTATATTAGGAAGTGGGAGATAGGGCACAGTTACAGGTAAGATAGATCAGTTGGTCATGGAGAAGGCACATGTATAGGCAGCTATAGCAGAGTGAGATCAACTGTGGACAAAGTGAGTACATGCTTAGACCGTGGTGGCTAGGATTTTAGAGGAGGTTGCCTCTTTATGTCAGTATATCGGTGCTTTTTCCATGAATCAGGTTTATATGGATATGGCTACAACCATTCGAGAGGCACCATACTGTATATATTTGTATTATGATGATATTTTAGAGGGACAAAGAGCTCCTGCATTTAGTCAGCAGGTCATGAGCAGGAGTGCCTTGTAGTTACACAGGGTAGCTGCATCATCTAGGTCAGTGGAGCAGCCACTAACAGGTCAAAAGAGGTCACAAGTGATGGGACCACCACCTGATCAGAGGCTAGGTAGTCCACTTGATGGAGAGAGTCAGTCATGACTTTGGTTTTATTTGATGTACTTATAAATGTATGTATTTTTGACGTACGCCTCGGTATGAAGGCACTTTTTTATCGATGTGTATGTATTATTTTTGGCTATGCCTCGCTATCCATGCCCATGATGGCATACCATGTATCTGAGGATTATGTAAAGAGACATATTGTATATGAACATTGATATTTTGGAACACACACACACATGGTGATTATGGACTTTATTTATGATGTTTATGATTATATCACATGTTCTTGATTTGTGAAATATTATTTAGATCGCATGACATGTTTTGATGAGCTACTTCATGTTCTACTTATCACATTTTGTGTAGGGGATATCAGTTGATGATATCATGTTGTTTTATAAGTGACACTTATGATTGTCCATGTTTTTATTATGGTTTATGTTTTAGGGGGGGATAGAAGGTGGTCCCTCTTGCCAATTGTGGCAATACTATATGATGTTATCTTGGCATACATGTTTAATTTTCATGTTCATGATAATGTAGCTTAGCATTTTATTGATATATGATGTATAGATGTGATGACAACAACTGTACAAACAATCAACAAGCATAAACTCATCAAACCTAATTAAAGCAACACAACTATCTATAAGCATGCAAGATAAAATGAACTCATTGTAATGTATAATATTTTAAAGCAATACTTAATCTAAGGAAACAAATGAATTCAATTTAAAGCATACAAAATGAACAAGTAATGCAATCAAAACTATAGAAACCAACAACTAAATGTAAGAAAACTACTACTTTGTTTTGTGGTACAGTTTTGAAACGTCTTTCATAGTTTTTATTGTTATCTTGAGCCAATTTTCAAGGCTACAGTTCATATTTTTTTTGTAGTATTTTTTAAAGATAATGTTATATCGTTTTTGTAGGTTTGTCCCTAAAAGGGTTCTTCTAACATAGGTGAATGTTTTTGGAATTTTCTAAGGTATTTTGAAGTTATGTACATAAAAAAAAGAAGTGTGGATGCCCCCAGCATTAGATGGGAATATAAAAAGGAATAATTCCATGTGTATGTGTAAGAAGGTGAAAATACAAAGGTTCCCCCGAGCATTATATGGGAATGTATAAAAGTGATACCTTCACATATATATGAGAATAGATCAGTCAGATTAAGGCCATGAAGAATAGGTTCAAATAGATCTAAAATTATAGGAAAAAATGAGCCCTAGATTAAATAAAGTGTACCCCTTCTAGATATGAGATACAAGTTTTAACAAAAAACCCTCCCAAGGTGTCAGAAATTGGTTTTCCCCAAGGGAATTTCCTAATGTGCCACAATTGCATGGTTTTCAGATTTGGATGACTTGTTTTCTTTTTACTTTTTTCTGGATTTTTTTTTTAAAAATTACTTGTTTTTTATTTTGATTTTGGAGGAACATCATACTCAAGCATATAACCACTTGAGACACATTTTTTCATGAGCTTCTTAAGTTCCTCCCCATTAGGATATTTGAGCCTGTATGCCCTGATCCACATTTCTTTATCACCACATAAGGCCCTAACAAATTAGGTTAAAATTTTCCTTTCTTTTCTCTATCCTTGACAGTGTTAAAATGGTTCTCCTTGAGTACTAGATCTCCTACCTTGAATTGGCAAGGTATTATCCATTTTTTGTAACCTTACGAAACTCGATTTTGATATACCTTTAATCGATTAAGTTCCCACATATGTTTCTCATCTAGCAGCTCCAACTCTGCTAATCGACACACTTAGTAGTCTTCATCCTTTTCCATATATTCTCAAAGAGATATTCTTAAGGAAGGAAGCTCAATTTCTAATGGTATGATGGCTTCAGTGCCAAAGAGTAGTGAGTAGGGTGTAGCACCAGTATGAGTCCCGATGGAGGTTCTATAAGATCAGAGGGCATGATGGATTTGTAATTACCAATTACGACCTATTTTTCTCTCCATATTTTTCCATTACGTGAACAAGTGTTTTGTTAGTGGACTCTTCTTGTCCATTACCTTGAGGGTAATAGGGATTGGACCATTTTAAATGGATTTGGAAGTGTTGACATAACACTTTAACTATATTATTTTTGAAATACTTACCATTGTCTTCTACAATGGCGGTGGGGATGGCGTAACAACAAATGAGGTGGTTCATGATGAATTTTGATATTTTTGCACTAGTAACATATGTAAGAGGCACAACCTCTACCCATTTTGAAATAATCGGTGGCAGTTATAATATGCGTATGGAAATTTGAGGATTTTTGAGTGAGCTTCCCTATGCGATCTAATCTTCATTTTCAAAACAACCATGGTTTAGTAATTTACTGCAAGGCTTGTGCTAGTGAATGAATCAGGTTTCCATACTTCTGATAGAGTTCACACTTTTTGACACAGTTACAACAATTTTCTTTCGTGGTGGGCCAATAGTAACCTACCCTTAGAATTTTTTTGGCAAGCACCATGTTGCTTGTGTGTGCTCCAGAAAATCCATGTACCTCTTTGATTTCTCAAACTAACTTGGAAAAATAAAGACAACATAGTAGATTCCCATCATAGCCTCAATGATAAAGGGTGCCTCCTAGGAGGGTATAATGGGTTATATGATAGATAAGGACTCTTTTATCAATGTGGGTACTATTAAAAGGAAAGGTATTATCTTGTAGGTAATTGAATATGGGTTCATACCAGGGGAAAAAGGACCAACAACTTAACATATTAGATATGATTCTCGATTTTCATGTGCAGGCTCTCAGAGATGTTTCACGAAAGAAGCAATTTTCTTTCCTAAGGTGGAATGCAAAGCAAAGCTCCGATTGTGGCCATGACATATGCTAATCAATTATGTGCCCTTGGCATCTGTTCAAAATCAATGCGTACAAAATATTCCTTGAGAGTCTCAACTATCTTCTTTTATGGGATGAGCTTGTCATCCTTTACCTTATATTCATCATTGACTTGTTTGATGATCAATTGTGAATCACCAAAGACCCATAGCTATCATATATTTCATTTGATAGAAACTTTCAAACTAGAAATGAGTGCTTTATACTCCGCTATGTTATTAGTACATGGAAAAATTAGTCAAAAATCACGTGGGATGAAGTCTCATGTTGGGGTGATAAGTACTACACCGACTGTTGACCTATGGTAACTAAATAATCCATCAAATTGGATCTATCATATGATTCAATGTACATCATAGAAGTGTCTGGAAGATCCAGACACAATGGTTTTTTTCCTGGTAAGGGAGCTTAAACTAATTGATCTACAAACACTTGACCTTTGAGTGACTTTTGGTTGACAAATTCAATTTCAAATTCACTTAGGAGGATGATCCAATTAGCCATCCATCTGGTGAGTGCTGGTTTGGATAAAAGGTAATTCAAAGGATCTACTTTGGAAATAATTTTGGTTTTGTTATTGAGAAGATAGTGGAAAACATTTTGAAATGAAAAGACCAAAACTAAGAAATTTTTTTCAATTTGTGGGTAATTAAGATCATAGGCAATCAAAGTGCGGATAAGATATTAAATCACCCTTTGTTTTTGGCCAAGGTTGTATTGGGAAAGTAGTGCACTAGTAGCGTATTGGGTAGCAAAAGTGTATAACAACAAGGGTTCACCTAGGTAGGCGACATGAGAATATGAGGACTAGTTAAATATTGTTTAAATAAATCAAAAGCCTTTTGAAATTCAGGACCCCAATTTAAGGAAACATCCTTCTTAAGTAGATGTGTGAAAGGATGATACTTCTCCACAAGTTGTGAAATGAATCCATGTATTTCCTATATTTTACATTGTAAGCTACACAACTGATTAAGGTTATTTGGTGTAGGTATCTCATTAATAGTTTCAACTTTAGCGAGATCTACCTCAATCCCTCTTCTTAAAATGATGAAACCCAATAACTTTCTAGATTGTACAACAAAGACACATTTCTTAGGGTTGAATCTAACCTTGTACTCTCAGATGAATTGAAAGATACGCCTCAACACTTCTGGGTGCTCTTCTCTAGTTCTAAACTTTTCCCAAGATATCATCCACATAGTCCTCAATGATTTCATTCATCATGTCATGGAAGATGACTATCATTTCTTTGTGATAAGTGGCTTCAAAATTTTTGAGGCCGAAAGGCATCACTTGGTAAAAAAATGTCCCCTAAGGGGTGGTAAAATTAGTTGTATATTGATTTTCCTTTGTGATATTAATCTATTTATAGGCCAAAAATCTATCCATGAGGGATATTATTTCATAACTAACAGTAGAATCAAAAATCATGTCAATGATAGGTAAAGGAAATCCATCTTTATGACATGCTTTACTAATATCCTTAAAGTTTGTACAAACTTGGATACCAATTGGTTTTTTTTACACTGGAACTATGTTTGATATCCATTCTGAAATTCAATAGGTTTGATGAAACCTACTGTTAATAACTTCTCTAGTTCATTTTTAACTAGAAGTGCAACACGTCGGTGAATCTTTCTCATCTTCTGTTTGGTAGGTTAGACATTTGGATGAATAAAAATGTTGTGTACGACTAAGGTTGGGTACAAACCTGATATATCTCCATAAGACCATGAAAATATGTCCACAAATTATCTCAATAGTGTCACAAATTTTTTCTGTTGTTGCACCGAGAGTGAAGCTCCAAACATTACCATTTTTGGATCCTCTTTTGATTCGATGTTAACATTGATAGTCTCTTCAATCAACATTTTAGATGTATCTTCCATTCATGTCAGATTAGGGGGGGAGACTGATGTCTTCCTCCAAATGTGTCTCAATGACATTTTCACCCTTGGTGTGGCCACTTTCTATGTCCTTTATTTTTTCTATTTGTTTTTCTGCACGTTCCTTGAAGAGGTTTTTACTATGCAATTTGGAATTTTTCTTTTATCGAGGCTTTTTGGTAGTACATTTTCCCTCATTATCATTTTTGTTTTTCTAACCACACATCTCATCCTCATCCCTGAAGTACACACAGTGTTGTCCACTCAAAATTGCCCGCTCTGATAAGAGTAAAAATTTCAAAATTTTGAGTTTAAGTGTTTTTCTCTGAAGTGCCTAAGTCGTGAAATTGAAAAAATCTGTGTTTTGGGTCATTTTGTGTGATTTTCGGGCCTGTCGGAACTTTTTGTCCCAACTGTCCCAAGTACGAAAGTGCACTCTGTTCCCCGATCGGCCGAAATCCCCGAAGCTGTCCCATTTTCGGGCCCGTCGGAAAATTTTGTCCCAAGTGTCCCAAAACTTTTTGTGCGTGTTGTTCCAATTTCGGCCGAATCATCCTTCCCGCGTACTTCGCACTTTCCTGTCCCAAATGTCCCAAAGTTAAAAAGTGCGAGCTTTCCCATTTTCGGCCGATTTGCCCGAACCGCGTCCTTCGCGCAATTTTGTCCCAACTGTCCCATTTTCAAATTGTGCGCTCCGTCCCAATTTCGGCCGAGCCAGTCAAGTCGCGTACTTCGGAACTTTTTGTCCCAAATGTCCCAAGTCCAAACGGGCCCTTTGTTCCAATTTTGGCCGAAACTCCCGAATCGCGTACTTCGCACATTTTCGTCCCATTTGTCCCAAATGCATTTGTGCGTCCTCTCCCCGTTTCACCCAAACCGGCCGAGCCGCGTGTTTCGCGCATTCGCGTCTCACATGTCCCAAGCGTACCTAGTGTCATTCGCACTTAGTTTTTCTCGCTCACTCCGAGTATGATGCTATTCAAATTGGTGGTTGTATATTCAATGCGCATTAAAGTCATTCCTCTCTCCAAACGGCTATATAACGAGCATTTCCCCTTTGCATTTTTCGCATTGCTTCCATGCTATCTTTGCTCGAACCCTTGCAATTTGAAAACCTGCGCAAATATCCCCTCCCTTCTGCAAATTCCTTCCCGAGTCTAAGGTTGCAGCTCCGAGACTATCAGTATGAAGATCAAGTTCCAGGGACAGGAGCAAATTTCTCCGCTCGAGTCTGCTGTTAGCAATATTGGGGACAGCGAAGCTCGTCATCTCGACTTCGGCGATTTTTGGGCAAGAATGGCAGATGCAAACCCTACACCAATAGCACAAACGATTCATGATAGCGGTTTGGCTTTTGCCGGTGGTTTCCCAATCTCAGTACAGTGTGCTGATACTGTGCTTTCATGCGGAGCTCACTTCGACCCCGCTTCGAGCGAATTGACAAATGTACATGGAGAACTCATTGCCAAGCTGGACGCTGCCGCCATTGGCACTGCTCTGAAGATTCCGGAGTTGGACAATGCTATAGTCATCTCCCGAGACCAAGCGCAGGCTATGTTCGACCAAGATAGTGACAAGTATAAGGCGCGAGTGGCGAAGTCTTGGTTGAAGAACCCTAAGAAAGGTGCTTCTCGCCTAACCAAAACCCTCTTTCGAGCAGATTTCAAGGAAGAATTGTCAGACTTCATAATCCTGCTAGCTCGGGTTATGGGTTTGCCCTCCACCAATGAGTTCCAGTTCTGGATGTGCCCGCTCATCAGCATGGTGTGCGAGGGAACACAAAACATCAACTGGGCAGAGATCATCAGTATGAATTTGGCTGAGCAGCTATCCAACGTTCAGCAAACAAAGAAGTTCTATATGACTTCATATCTGATGTATACCCTAGCAGCATCAAGGCAGTGGTTTGGTTTCTCCTATATTGATGCACACAAAGATGATCCAGTGTATGCCTATTGCCCGCAGTTCACCTTGGAGACCAGCAATCAGAATTTCAGAAGAGTCAATGATGCTTTCACCATGTACGTGGTCAGATTGCTCGAGGGTGATACTGCTAGGAGGTTTTCAGATGAAGCCATGAATCTGATATCGCAGTATGGAGCCTATTTCATCCAATTCAGGAAATTTTCCTATATCAGGCTTGCTGGCTATGAGAACACCCCTCTGCGGCTTCCCATGTTCTGCAATGACAAAATGGCCTTGATAGAAATATGCAGGCAACTGGACAAGTTGCACAGAACTTGCAGAGACAAGAAGATTTCTGGCTTGCACTTTCCCATCTCTCTGGGAAACTATACATGCAAAACAGCTCTGGATGCTCAGAACGTAGAAAGAGCCCTGGTCCCTATCACTGTTCATTTCTTCAAGCCAAGAACCTGCTTTGACTTGAAGAAGTTTATTGAACAGAACCTCAAGATAATCTATCATCATAGGGCAGACACAGAAGACTACTGGGCTGATTGTGCAGACGATTTTGAAGCCAGAAGAAGGCATTGTGGCAGGTTCTCCCTGCAATTGATCCGAGAACTCGGTCTGTACCAAGTTCCTGAAGGTCTCCAGGACGAAAATTCTGAGCTATACTCGTATGAGTATGAAAATGTGATCAAGCACACCCCTCTGGAGGACCTGGATTGGAACAGGAAAGAGAGGGACGATCTGGCTGAGATCCTTGCTCCAGTCCTAGTCAGGACTAAAGTCTGGTTCAGTAAGAAGATCCGAGAATTCAAGAGGCACTCAGGAGAATCCAGCTCCAAGGATGACTCGACACCAGTAAGAGAGGCATCAGTTCCAAGGTCTGAAACACTGATGCAAACTCCTCCTGCCTCATCAACACAAGGACCTACTGAATCTACTCCTTCTTCATCTACCCAGGTATACAAGAAGAAACTCAAGGAGGTAAAGAAGGAGCCTGCAGAGAATGACCCCCCAAGCAAACAGGCAGAGTTTCCTATAGGGCCAGAGAACATCATTGTTCTCAGTGAAAGTGAAGAAAGTGAGATGCCAACTCCTGCAAATGTTCCTGAAGATCCAGCAGATAAGGATAAGGAGGTCCAGAGCACTGAACTTCCGGGTGCTACTCATTCTTCTACCGCCATTGCCTCCAGTGCTCTACTCACATCTCAGCTCGAGTCAACAGCTGCACAGACCCTGAGTGTCATGAGCTCCCTGTCTCTTGGTCCCCTTGCCTCTCCTGCAGATTCTTCTTCCTCTTTTGCTTGGGTGCAGCCTCTGGTTGACAAAAGGAAGAGGAAATCCTCCTCTCAAAGCTTGGGACCAAATTTTGATGCTGTAGCAGCCTTGTTGGGCACCACTCCTTCTCGCGCCAAGAAAGCCAGAACTACTTCCAGGATTGTGTCTGATGCTCAAGGTCAGCAATTCTTGGAGATTGCTAAGCCTACAGTGGACAAATCAGAATCAGACTTGCTGACATCTGACTTGGAGCTTTCAAGGATCCCTATGGGAGAATCTACTCCTGAAGGTGAAATTCACAACCTCCAGGAGACAGTCACAAGAGTCATTGGAAGGGTAGAGAAAGGGCAGCAGACTATTGAACAGCTGGAAGAACAAGCCCAAGTTCTCACAAGTTTTATCAAGTCACTTTTGTCTAAGGACAAAGTTTTGGACCCTACCCCCTTGACTGCTCTACCTCCTCCTGTAATTCTAAGCCAAGATGAAGTGCAAAGTATTAAAGATATGCACAAGTATTCTGTCTATGGCAGAGCTATTGAAGCCATGGTGGATGACATGCTTGTTGCCGGGCTAAACTTCATCGATGAAGCTTTTAAGCTACATGGAAAGGTAGACAATTTGCAACAAAAGCTATCCTCTACCATCGGGGTCATGGATAAAGAGCTTAAACTCTGGAGTAGTTGCATAGTAGACCTTCGCCTCATGGGACAGACAGATGAGAACATCTTACTGGCGAATAAGATTTTTGATGATGCTAAGGACAATCTGTCAAAATCTTGGGTCTACAGCGTGGAATGGAAAATCAAAGTCCTGGAAGAAGCTGTGGGAGAAATGAAGAACAGCTGGCAGAAGGGAGAAGCTTTCAAGACGCTGGCAGCTGCTGCTTTCAAAGATATGCATTGTCATCTTCAGGATGAAAACTCTGGTGTCTCCCTGTCCTTGCAAGAAATCAAAGCTCAGTTCAGAGCTTTTGTCAAAGATAATCTTTTCAAGGAAAGCTCCATCTCTAAGGAAAAGATGAAGGAAATTTGTTCTCTTCAGTCTGCCATTGAAGAGGCAAACAAAGATTATCATACTCACGTCGAGTTTGATAAAGAGATGGAGAAATGTCTGGGATTTTGGACTCAGTCTGCAACCAACACGTCAGTCCCTCGTGGCAGAGATATAGCTGAGTCATTGAAGAAATTCAGGCAGCGGATTCTGAAGACAGTGGGTCCCTCCCAGTAGCCGGCCACCTGTCTCCTTCTCCTTTCTTTCCTCTTCTTTCCATTCTTTTCGTATTCTTTGTAATTAGTTAAGGTATTGCAATTGGCGGTACTTAACTATTCTTTAGTTAAAAGAAATGGTTACGAAGAGTAACTGACTTGTAAAGTTATATAATGGCCTTTCCACGCCATTTTAGAAGGAGGAAGAACTTGGATATTTGCTGAAAGTGTAAATAGATCTGAAAGAAATCAATACAAAAGGGCTTTCCATTCTTTGTCTATCTAATTCTTGTTATCTCTGTGTTTTCCTTTAATATTGTGAAGATCATTTTGTTCCTGATTCATTAGTCTCTCTGATTGCGTACTATCCAGTTTTGCAAATACAGCGATCTTGTATAACCAAGAAGGAACTTTGTGTCCTTGATGAATGAATCTGAAGAAGGTTATTTATGGAACTTTGTGTCTTTGAAATTTAATCCCATTCAGCTAAAGCAAATGATCTTGTCTTAAATCCTTTGGAACTTCGCATACATAAAGAATTATTCTGCTATCTATAATTCTGAATGTTGCTATTCTGCTCATCTCCTCATTCCCTTTCCTCAGTCCTTGTGTAATAGATGATCCTTGTGGAAAACACTTTCGTAATATCCAAGTTTGACCATAAAACAATGTTCTGTACATTTGTAAATAAGTTCGTTTCAGAATAAGGGAACCTCTCCCATTAAAGAGGAGGGACTTCTTGTCCCCTGACTGTTGCTCTTCTAAAAAGTCCTATTTGAAAACCAACAGTTTTTGGCGACTCCGCTGGGGAAAATCACATTCCAGTACTACATTTTTCGATCATCCTTTGATCTGGCAACTCCGTGTTTCACTCGAGGGAGAAGGGCCCTTGGTATCGAAGATTCTCAGTTTCAGCTTTTGGAGCAACAGGGTTTTCCTTTCCCTTCAAATAGAAGAACTCGTTCGACGAGCACTCCACCTGTTCAAGAAAGAAATCCTGCGGGTGGTATTCCTTCAGAGCCTGCTAGTCCCAATCTACGAGCTTTGATCCTTGCTGGTGTTAAAGTTCCCCTCCAAGCCGTATTTCCAAGAATGGCATTGCCATGGGGTCAACGTGTCGGGCCCCTGGCCCTTACTCAGCCTTTGCATGAGTTACCTAGAGGTAACCGAAAGAACTTCCCCAAATTTAAAGGTGATGGCAAAGTACACCCTGATGAACATATTGCAGCCTTCATAGTTGCATGTGGAGTTTTGGGGGTTGAACATGAAGACGTCTCAGTAAGGCTGTTCGTTGAGACGTTACAGGATAATGCTGTTGACTGGTTCTATCACCTTCCGGCTGGTGCCATCACCGACTGGAATACAATGAGAACTCAGTTCGAAAGCCGTTTCAAGCCGGCAGAAGATGTGCATGCCCTGCTTGCCCAAATTTCTCAGATAAAGAAAGATCCATCAGAACCCATGAGAGAATTTGTGGCTCGATTCAACAGACTGATCAACAAAATTCCTGTAAATACTCGACCGGTTGATCAAATTCAAAAATGTTTCTTTTTGAATGCTCAAACGCCCAAAGTCAGTTATGCTCTGAGAAGGGCTAATCTCGGAACGTTAGTTCTGGATCAAGAACTGGCTGTTAGTATCGAGGATGACTTGATCATGTCAGGGAAGTTGAGAAGAGATCCTCCCAAATCTAAATCTGCTGCTTCTTCCTCTTCCACCCCTGGACCTAATACTGATCCATTAGTCCAGAAACTTGCAAATGATCTCGTCGCTATAAAGAAACAACTAGCTCAGCATGCCCCGTATGCAGACGTTCCAAGAAGAAATTTTCAGCCCAGAAACCGTCTTGCCTGCCCCCCACACAAGACTGGCACTTGAGGGACCTCCTGTCAAAGTTCCTGTGAATGCAACTTGTGAAGTTGAAGAGCCAGATGATGATGTGGACAATGAAGCTTGTGAGGAGTTCCTGGAAGAATTCGATGATGAGGCAGAAGAACTTGAAGGATCTCGAGTCAATTTCTTTACCACTGAAGGCACTGATGATGGAGATGACTATGATGAAGTGGTAGCAGATATGAACAGCGAATCATTTGCTGTCATGACTCGAGAACAGACGAGGCAGAAGGAGAAAGTAACACAGCCCATGAAGAAATCTAAGGAGCAGCCGGCAACTATCCCGGTAATTGCAAAAAGAGGATCTCCTCTTCCTACCTCATCTGCACCAAAGGTAAGTACTGTCAATCCTGCTCCCAAAGTTGCTTCTTCTTCTTTTTCTCCTAAGGTTGATAAGCCTAGAATTCCAAATGACGATGGTCCATCCACCTCTGGATCCTTTGATATTGTTGATCATCTAAAGAGGACTAAGGTTCAGATTTCAGAAGCTGAATACTACCAAACCCACCCCAAAGCTTTTGCCAAGATGATCCAATTTGTAAATTCCCATTCCAAGACCACCTCTAAAGGCCTTTTGCCCACACCTCCTTCTGCACCACAGCCTAGTCTGGTAGCTGCTGTCACCTCACCTGGTGACAAAATTAAACCATTTTATGTAACACTCCTTATAGCTGGCCATAGGCTCAGTAACTGTGTCATAGATTCCGGAGCCTCAGATAATGTGATGCCCGCTAAAGTAGCTCATGCTTTAGGCTTGACCCTTACTCGCACTTATGGATCTTGCTACTCCATGGAAAGTAAGGAAGTGCCTTTGGTTGGAAGGATTAAAGATGCACAAGTGGCCTTTGCTGCTTTACCTGAAAAGAAAGTCTTGGCTACCATCCTAGTAGCAGACATTCCTCCTTCTTACGGAATGTTGCTAAGTAGGAATTTCTGTAAAGATGTGGGTGGAGAGATTCAAATGGATTGGTCACACGCACTCATACCTGTCAACGGACAAATGAAGAAGCTGCTGCCTGAGAAACAATCTGAGTATATTGTGCAGAAAACGGATGATCCTAAGGCACAAATACTCTACGAGGATATGGGTCATGGTAATTACATGATTCTGTCCCCTGATGAAATCCAACCCTCCAAAGTATCACCTAAAGATCCCAATGGTGTCTGGATTTTAGAATTTGATGGAAGTTGTTCCTCGGCTGGTTCTGGAGCTGGTGTTCTGCTAATATCACCTGAAGGCTGCCTACACCCTTTTTCATTTAAATTGCAGTTTGAAAACACTAACAATACAGCAGAGTATGAGGCTCTCCTTCTTGGACTGCAAGTAGCCAAAGAACGAGGTGTAAAAAATCTTCTGGCTCGTGGTGATGCAGAGCTGATTGTGAAGCAAGTCAGAAGCCTTTTTCAGGTAAAGAATGGGAGGCTGAAGCATTATCGGAATCAGGTTTGGGATTCAATTGAATTCCTTGATGCCTTCTCCATTGAAGCAATACCCAGAGAAAAGAATAGCAGGGCTGATTCACTGGCTGTCTCAGGGTCACTATTGATTCCCCATCCTGAATTCTCTCAGGATAAGTTCACTATTGAAATGGTCCATCGGCCTAGTGTCCCTGACAATACCAATAACTGGCAAGTTTTCAACGATGACCAGCATTTGCTTTCCTTCCTGGAACTCAAGGGGAATTTCGAACAACTGTATTTTGAGGGAAGCGACAACCTGCCTCGTGAGAGTGTGTCTTCTGACCAAGCTGTCACCCAAGGAGAAGAAACGGATCAGGAAGGGTGCATTAAACTCAAAGGAAACAAGATTCCCAAAGGTTTGGTGAGTTTGGAGGAGTTGTTTGATAAACATGACAGATATGTGAAATCCAAAGCTTCTACTGGGCCTCAGCAATCAGCTGAGTATGATAAGATTGATATTGGGAGTTCTGATGACCCGAGGCTGGTAAATATTGGAAAATGTTGCACAACCGATGAAAGGAGAAGAGCAATTGATCTTCTAAGGAAGTATAAGGATGTTCTTGCATATTCTTATGAAGATCTAAAAGCCTTCAAGCCAAAAGAAATGCAGCACTCTATCCCTCTCAAACCAGGAATCAAGCCTTTCAAGCAGAAGCAGAGGCAGTACAATCCAAAGATAGCTGACACCATCTTTCAGGAGATCCAGAAGTTGTTGAAGGCTAAGATTATTTTTCCCATTCACCATTCGACATGGATTGCAAACATTGTGCCTGTTAGGAAGAAGAATGGTGAGATCCGCATTTGTGTTGATTTCAGGAACCTGAATCAGGCTTCTCTGAAAGATAACTACCCTCTGCCTATGATGGATCAGATTTTGCAAGCAGTAACAGGATCTGAAATGTTATCTATGCTTGATGGATTCTCGGGATACAATCAGGTAGAGGTTGATACTGCAGATCAACATAAGACAGCCTTCACAACTCCTTGGGGTACCTTTGCCTACAAGAGAATGCCTTTTGGGCTGATTAATGCTGGTGCCACTTTCCAGAGAGCTATGGATCTGGCTTTTGGAAGCTTGAAAGGGAAATGTATTGTCATATACCTTGATGACCTGACAGTGTTTTCAAAGACAAGAGCGGATCACTTCGACCACCTGGAAACAGTTCTGCAAAGATGCCGAGAGCATGGGATTTCTTTAAATCCTAAAAAATCTGTCTTCTGTGTTACAGAGGGAAAGCTACTAGGGCACATAGTCTCCAAGGATGGTATTAAGATTGATCCTGAACGAGTTCAAGCCATCCAGCAAATTCCTCTCCCGACCAGTAAAAAGGGCGTGCATTCCTTCTTCGGTAAGATCAATTTTTTAAGAAGGTTCATCCCTGATTTTGCAGAGTTGACCCTGAACATTTCTCAGATGATGAAAGGGAAGAAAACATTTGGTTGGTCTTCTGAAGGAAAGGAATCCTTTGAGGGTATCAAGAAAGCTATTGCTAAAACTCCGGTTTTGGCCTGTCCTGATTTCGGCAAAGATTTCATCATCTATTGCTATGCTACAGATAATACCCTGGCTGCTGTCTTGACCCAGGAAGACTCTGATAAACATGAGCTACCAATTGCCTTCATGAGCTATATCCTGAAGAATCATGAGCTAAAATACACCATGATGGAGAAGCACGCTTTTGCAGTAGTCAAAGCTGTCAAGCAGTTCCGTTTCTATATCCTCAACTCCCACTCTATGGTGCTGGTTCCAGATACGACTGTTAAGTCAATTCTTACACAACAAGAATTTGGATCCAAGAGGGGAAACTGGGTGGCTAAGGTCCAAGAGTATGACATTGATATCAAACCGACCAAGCTGGTTCGTGGCAAGGGTCTTTGTGAGCTCATTGCTGAAGGAGCCAAACATGAGTTGCTGGAGGAGAAAGCTGACATTCCTACTGTTCTGTTTCTGAGTTCAGTTGATGAATGGTATGCTGACATTGCTCATTTTCTCACCTATGGGGAATGCCCCTCTCATTTAACTGCCAAGGAAAAGAGGACTGTTAAATTGAGATCAGCACAATATGTACTATGGGAAAATGCTTTGTTCAAGCGTGGCTTAGATGGAAGATTTCTGAAGTGTGTGGATAAGGAACAACAGAGAAAGTTGCTCTCAGCTTTTCATGATCAAGCATGTGGAGGGCACTATTCATCAACAGTAACAGCTCACAAGATACTCCGGGGAGGATATTACTGGCCTTCCTTGTTCAGAGATGCATCCAAGTGGGTGGATAAATGTGAGGCTTGTCAGACCTTTGTGGGAAGACCTAAATTGGCATCTTTGCCTCTCAAGCCAGTTGTGATTGAGGAACCATTTCAACAGTGGGGTCTGGACTTCATTGGTGCACTCAACCCTGTTTCTAGTGCTGGTCACACTCATGTGCTAACTGCCACTGACTACTTCACCAAATGGGTGGAAGCTATTCCAGTCAAGAGCACTACTTCTGAAGTGGTATGCAACTTCATCAAAGAGAACATCTTGGTAAGGTATGGTGTACCTAACAAGATTGTAACAGATAATGCTTCGAACTTCTCCTCAACTGAGATAATGGATTTCTGCTACGGGTATGGCATCTCTCTGGCTCATTCTTCAGATTATTACCCCCAGGGAAATGGACAAGCAGAATCCACCAACAAAAATCTGGTGACTATCATAAGGAAGTTGGTCAATGAGTCTCAGCGAAACTGGCATAAGAAGCTTTATGATGCTCTTTGGGCAGACAGGATCACACCTAAAAGAGCCATTGGAATGTCTCCTTTTCAAGTGGTGTATGGAGTAGAGGCTCAATTGCCAGTGACAGTGGAACTGCCAGCCTTGCACCTGATGAAGGCCATTGAGGATACTAGTTTCAGTGATGCTCTGGATAAAAGAATCATGTACCTGCACAAACTGAACGAGGACAGATTGGAGGTTGCTGATAGGATATCTGCTCACCAGCAGAAGGTAAAGGTTCTGTTTGACAAGAAAGCTAGGTTCAGAGAGTTCCAAGTTGGAGATGCCGTGCTGTTATGGGACAAAAGACATGAACCTCGCGGCAGCCATGGAAAATTTGATTCCCTGTGGCTCGGACCTTTCAAGATAAGACACTTTGCTGGTAAGAACTCTTTCTATCTTGATTACATGGATGGTTCTCCCCTCCCACTTCCTTATAGTGGGCAGTATTTGAAGTTGTTCAAGTCATAGGTGACTAGGGAGTCCCTTTGTATATTCTGTACAGTGTTTTTGCTTTTCTGCTTTTGGTGTGTTTCCCTTCTGTTGTTGTGTGTGTTGCCCTCTGTATTGGTTTGTTTTGACTCCTTTGCCCAATGGATAAGGCACTGGTCTGCTTCACCGAGTTGTCTAAGTTCTTGCCTTGTCTCATTCCATGAATTTATACCAAGTCATCCCCAGAAGGAGCCAGCTGTTGTCCACTCAAAATTCCCCGCTCTGATAAGAGTAAAATTTCAAAATTTTGAGTTTAAGTGTTTTTCTCTGAAGTGCCTAAGTCGTGAAATTAAAAAAATCTGTGTTTTGGGTCATTTTGTGTGATTTTCGGGCCTGTCAGAAATTTTTGTCCCAACTGTCCCAAGTACGAAAGTGCACTCTGTTCCCCGATCGGCCGAAATCCCCGAAGCTGTCCCATTTTCGGGCCCGTCGGAAAATTTTGTCCCAAGTGTCCCAAAACTTTTTGTGCGTGTTGTTCCAATTTCGGCCGAATCATCCTTCCCGCGTACTTCGCACTTTCCTGTCCCAAATGTCCCAAAGTTAAAAAGTGCGAGCTTTCCCATTTTCGGCCGATTTGCCCGAACCGCGTCCTTCGCGCAATTTTGTCCCAACTGTCCCATTTTCAAATTGTGCGCTCCGTCCCAATTTCGGCCGAGCCAGTCAAGTCGCGTACTTCGGAACTTTTTGTCCCAAATGTCCCAAGTCCAAACGGGCCCTTTGTTCCAATTTCGGCCGAAACACCCGAATCGCGTACTTCGCACATTTTCGTCCCATTTGTCCCAAATGCATTTGTGCGTCCTCTCCCCGTTTCGCCCGAACCGGCCGAGCCGCGTGTTTCGCGCATTCGCGTCTCACATGTCCCAAGCGTACCAAGTGTCATCCACACTTAGTTTTTCCCGCTCACTCCGAGTATGATGCTATTCAAATTGGTGGTTGTATATTCAATGCGCATTAAAGTCATTCCTCTCTCCAAAAGGCTATATAACGAGCATTTCCCCTTTGCATTTTTCGCATTGCTTCCATGCTATCTTTGCTCGAACCCTTGCAATTTGAAAACCTGCCCAAATATCCCCTCTCTTCTGCAAATTCCTTCCCGAGTCTAAGATTGCAGCTCCGAGACTATCAGTATGAAGATCAAGTTTCAGGGACAGGAGCAAATTTCTCCGCTCGAGTCTGCTGTTAGCAATATTGGGGACAGCGAAGCTCGTCATCTCGACTTCGGTGATTTTTGGGCAAGAATGGCAGATGCAAACCCTACACCAATAGCACAAATGATTCATGATAGCGGTTTGGCTTTTGCCGGTGGTTTCCCAATCTCAGTACAGTGTGCTGATACTGTGCTTTCATGCGGAGCTCACTTCGACCCCGCTTCGAGCGAATTGACAAATGTACATGGAGAACTCATTGCCAAGCTGGACGCTGCCGCCATTGGCGCTGCTCTGAAGATTCCGGAGTTGGACAATGCTATAGTCGTCTCCCGAGACCAAGCACAGGCTATGTTCGACCAAGATGGTGACAAGTATAAGGCACGAGTGGCGAAGTCTTGGTTGAAGAACCCTAAGAAAGGTGCTTCTCGCCTAACCAAAACCCTCTTTCGAGCAGATTTCAAGGAAGAATTGTCAGACTTCATAATCCTGCTAGCTCGGGTTATGGGTTTGCCCTCCACCAATGAGTTTCATTTCTGGATGTGCCCGCTCATCAGCATGGTGTGCGAGGGAACACAAAACATCAACTGGGCAGAGATCATCAGTATGAATTTGGCTGAGCAGCTATCCAACGTTCAGCAAACAAAGAAGTTCTATATGACTTCATACCTGATGTATACCCTAGCAGCATCAAGGCAGTGGTTTGGTTTCTCCTATATTGATGCACACAAAGATGATCCAGTGTATGCCTATTGCCCGCAGTTCACCTTGGAGACCAGCAATCGGAATTTCAGAAGAGTCAATGATGCTTTCACCATGTACGTGGTCAGATTGCTCGAGGGTGATACTGCTAGGAGGTTTTCAGATGAAGCCATGAATCTGATATCGCAGTATGGAGCCTATTTCATCCAATTCAGGAAATTTTCCTATATCAGGCTTGCTGGCTATGAGAACACCCCTCTGCGGCTTCCCATGTTCTGCAATGACAAAATGGCCTTGATAGAAATATGCAGGCAACTGGACAAGTTGCACAGAACTTGCAGAGACAAGAAGATTTCTGGCTTGCACTTTCCCATCTCTCTGGGAAACTATACATGCAAAACAGCTCTGGATGCTCAGAACGTAGAAAGAGCCCTGGTCCCTATCACTGTTCATTTCTTCAAGCCAAGAACCTGCTTTGACTTGAAGAAGTTTATTGAACAGAACCTCAAGATAATCTATCATCATAGGGCAGACACAGAAGACTACTGGGCTGATTGTGCAGATGATTTTGAAGCCAGAAGAAGGCATTGTGGCAGGTTCTCCCTGCAATTGATCCGAGAACTCGGTCTGTACCAAGTTCCTGAAGGTCTCCAGGATGACAATTCTGAGCTATACTCGTATGAGTATGAAAATGTGATCAAGCACACCCCTCTGGAGGACCTGGATTGGAACAGGAAAGAGAGGGATGATCTGGCTGAGATCCTTGCTCCAGTCCTAGTCAGGACTAAAGTCTGGTTCAGTAAGAAGATCCGAGAATTCAAAAGGCACTCAGGAGAATCCAGCTCCAAGGATGACTCGACACCAGTAAGAGAGGCATCAGTTCCAAGGTCTGAAACACTGATGCAAACTCCTCCTGCCTCATCAACACAAGGACCTACTGAATCTACTCCTTCTTCATCTACCCAGGTATACAAGAAGAAACTCAAGGAGGTAAAGAAGGAGCCTGCAGAGAATGACCCCCCAAGAAAACAGGCAGAGTTGCCTATAGGGCCAGAGAACATCATTGTTCTCAGTGAAAGTGAAGAAAGTGAGATGCCAACTCCTGCAAATGTTCCTGAAGATCCAGCAGATAAGGATAAGGAGGTCCAGAGCACTGAACTTCCAGGTGCTACTCATTCTTCTACCGCCATTGCCTCCAGTGCTCTACTCACATCTCAGCTTGAGTCAACAGCTGCACAGACCCTGAGTGTCATGAGCTCCCTGTCTCTTGGTCCCCTTGCCTCTCCTGCAGATTCTTCTTCCTCTTTTGCTTGGGTGCAGCCTCTGGTTGACAAAAGGAAGAGGAAATCCTCCTCTCAAAGCTTGGGACCAAATTTTGATGCTGTAGCAGCCTTGTTGGGCACCACTCCTTCTCGCGCCAAGAAAGCCAGAACTACTTCCAGGATTGTGTCTGATGCTCAAGGTCAGCAATTCTTGGAGATTGCTAAGCCTACAGTGGACAAATCAGAATCAGACTTGCTGACATCTGACTTGGAGCTTTCAAGGATCCCTATGGGAGAATCTACTCCTGAAGGTGAAATTCACAACCTCCAGGAGACAGTCACAAGAGTCATTGGAAGGGTAGAGAAAGGGCAGCAGACTATTGAACAGCTGGAAGAACAAGCCCAAGTTCTCACAAGTTTTATCAAGTCACTTTTGTCTAAGGACAAAGTTTTGGACCCTACCCCCTTGACTGCTCTACCTCCTCCTGTAATTCTAAGCCAAGATGAAGTGCAAAGTATTAAAGATATGCACAAGTATTCTGTCTATGGCAGAGCTATTGAAGCCATGGTGGATGACATGCTTGTTGCCGGGCTAAACTTCATCGATGAAGCTTTTAAGCTACATGGAAAGGTAGACAATTTGCAACAAAAGCTATCCTCTACCATCGGGGTCATGGATAAAGAGCTTAAACTCTGGAGTAGTTGCATAGTAGACCTTCGCCTCATGGGACAGACAGATGAGAACATCTTACTGGCGAATAAGATTTTTGATGATGCTAAGGAAAATCTGTCAAAATCTTGGGTCTACAGCGTGGAATGGAAAATCAAAGTCCTGGAAGAAGCTGTGGGAGAAATGAAGAACAGCTGGCAGAAGGGAGAAGCTTTCAAGACGCTGGCAGCTGCTGCTTTCAAAGATATGCATTGTCATCTTCAGGATGAAAACTCTGGTGTCTCCCTGTCCTTGCAAGAAATCAAAGCTCAGTTCAGAGCTTTTGTCAAAGATAATATTTTCAAGGAAAGCTCCATCTCTAAGGAAAAGATGAAGGAAATTTGTTCTCTTCAGTCTGCCATTGAAGAGGCAAACAAAGATTATCATACTCACGTCGAGTTTGATAAAGAGATGGAGAAATGTCTGGGATTTTGGACTCAGTCTGCAACCAACACGTCAGTCCCTCGTGGCAGAGATATAGCTGAGTCATTGAAGAAATTCAGGCAGCGGATTCTGAAGACAGTGGGTCCCTCCCAGTAGCCGGCCACCTGTCTCCTTCTCCTTTCTTTCCTCTTCTTTCCATTCTTTTCGTATTCTTTGTAATTAGTTAAGGTATTGCAATTGGCGGTACTTAACTATTCTTTAGTTAAAAGAAACGGTTACGAAGAGTAACTGACTTGTAAAGTTATATAATGGCCTTTCCACGCCATTTTAGAGAGGGAGGAAGAACTTGGATATTTGCTGAAAGTGTAAATAGATCTGAAAGAAATCAATACAAAAGGGCTTTCCATTTTTTGTCTATCTAATTCTTGTTATCTCTGTGTTTTCCTTTAATATTGTGAAGATCATTTTGTTCCTAATTCATTAGTCTCTCTGATTGCGTACTATCCAGTTTTGCAAATACAGCGATCTTGTATAACCAAGAAGGAACTTTGTGTCCTTGATGAGTGAATCTGAAGAAGGTTATTTATGGAACTTTGTGTCTTTGAATTTAATCCCATTCAGCTAAAGCAAATGATCTTGTCTTAAATCCTTTGGAACTTCGCATACATAAAGAATTATTCTGCTATCTATAATTCTGAATGTTGCTATTCTGCTCATCTCCTTATTCCCTTTCCTCAGTCCTTGTGTAATAGATGATCCTTGTGGAAAACACTTTCGTAATATCCAAGTTTGACCATAAAACAATGTTCTGTACATTTGTAAATAAGTTCGTTTCAGAATAAGGGAACCTCTCCCATTAAAGAGGAGGGACTTCTTGTCCCCTGACTGTTGCTCTTCTAAAAAGTCCTATTTGAAAACCAACAAAGGGTAAAGATGGTGGAATCCAAGAAAATGTTGGTAGAGGTAAGGTCATCATACATGCTACAATAAAAATCTTCTTCACTATCCTAATTAGGTGAATCATCCTCAAATTCTGAAGAGGTGTCATCCATTTCCAAGGGTGGAGCCCCATGAGGTTTAATTCCAAGGCCATGCTTATTTGATTTGAAATGGGGGATTGGGACAAGGTGTAATATGACTTGTCCATTTGTGCCATACCAAATCCCTTATAGCTCATGATGTACATCATTTTGTGTTCTTTGGTGTATTCTGGAGCTTGGTGACATGAATATTTTGTTCCTTCAGGGATCCAACTTATAGGTGTATACCACATTTTCTCCTCTGACAAAATGACACAAGGAATTAATTTATCAATGGTAGTAGGACATCTATCTTGAGAGCTTATGAACTAAAAATCCATCCTACCACATGTTTTAAGTGATAGTGAGAGGTCGAAGACTAGGAGGGCTTGTTGGAGGTTGTTTTACTCATTTTAACCATTATATTGAACTTTCAGCTCCCATGCAGCAAAGGGAGAAACATAATCTAGAGTTCTTTTATCACTAGCTTATAATGTATCAGGATCAAGTTGAGCTTTCATAGCTTCTATTTGTAATGGTACAACAATATCCGTTAAAGGATATTCATATGATACACGATAAAAAATATGTAATGCTCTATAATGCGTGAATGGCTTAGAATCTCCTAGGATAGTGATCATCTATCCTCAATGATATAACTTAATGCATTGATGAAAAGTGGATAGTACAACCTGAATGACATATCCATGGATGATTGAAGAGCATATTATGAGGAAGGTCTAGATCAAGGATATGGAACTTTGTGTCATGATTAGTTGGCCCTACTTCCATAGGTAGTACAATGGTACCATCTGATTCACACTCCTCATTATCAAAAGTTGTAATTGTAATTGTATGAGAATCTAGATATGCTTCTGTGTGCCCTAGTTGTTTGACTAGCTTTAAGATGCAAATATTTAACCCAAACCCATTATCCAGAAGCATTCTTTTAATATTTTTACGAGTGAAAAATACCTCAATGTATAGGGGTAAATTGTGCATGTGTTTATGAAGTGGGAATTCAATTTGGTCAAAGGAAATACATTCATTAAGAGAAAGGTTCACAACCATGGCTTGTAGGTGTGAAGGATCAAGATCTGTTGACACCCCTTAACCATGAAGGGTTTTGTAAAAAATATATTTCTGAGAGCTTGATACCTTGAGAAGGTATAAGATGAAAATCCAAGTTGTTGTTTTCTCATTTTAATCTAAAAAATCATATTGAACTTTCTGAGGGGTATGAGAAAGAGATTATGGAATCACTAGGCAAGTGCATCATGTTGCCACAACACAATCATTGCTAATGATTCTAATAATATTTACCTACTCATTAGATTAATGAACATAACCTATGAGTGAATCAAAGGGATTATCAGTTGAAGTATACACATAATTGGAAGATCTATAATCATTAGATGAGAGACCTTGATCCAGATTTTGCATTCCTTATTTATGATGTTTAGTGAAGGGCTATTTAATGATTCCCATTTTGCCATTAGGACCTTGTCCTGATTTAGGTGAGTCCACTTCAATATTCCCATCCTCAATGAGGTCTTGAATAAAGTGTCCCAGTTTTAAACATTTATCTATTTTGTGTCCTTTGATATGATGAAAATCACAATAGTCATGCTCTTTATACCATCCTATTTTGGGCACATGATCTGCATAAGGCACCATGGTCAGATATGGAACCATGTTCACCACTTATAATTTTGTCAAAATTGTGGATAATGAATTTGTAAGGTGAGTGAACACTTGTCGATTGATAGGATTTTGACTAGGTCCTTTAGTAAGTTTTAAAAGGGGACCACTTTGAACTGTTTGAACTCATTTGGAGTCAGTGATGATGTCTCTTATAACATTATTTTTTTGTTGAATAACCTAGGATTTTCTGTAGGTTTTGATTCTTATCTGTCCTTAGAAAATGGTTTTATTGTCCCTTTGTTATTAAAGCCTTATCATTTTGGCTTCCTTTTTTGATAACTTCATCAAATTTATTGATGTAGTGCATTTGTAATTGAAATGCAATGTTTAGATTTAAATTGGGCATGAAGAGACTAACCAATTCTTTCTCAGGAACCACAGAAGGAAAGTGGCTATCTAACCATCACTGTCATTGTAAGAAACTAGCGAAAGTTTTATTTGGTATCTTATTAGCATTACATAAATCTAACATGGTTATGTCATTATCCGTATTGAATGAGAAGTGACGGAAAAATTTCTCTACTAGTGCGGGCCATGTGATTATTGACCCCTTTAGTAAATGAAGGAACCATTCCAACGATTTTCCTCCTAAACTATGAGGGAAAAAATGTATGAGGTAATTGTCATTATAGGCTACTTCTTGGCAAGACATGAAAAAGTATTTTATGTAATCACAAGGATCACCTTTTCTTATATAATTATCAAGTTTTGGAAAATTAAACTTTTTTGGAAATGGTGTTCATAACATGTCTCTTTCAAAAGGATCAGGACATAGCTCCTGATACTGATACATTTTGCTATGGCCTATGTTACTTTCTTTGTAATCATGTTCTTTATTGATTGTCACTCTTACGTAGAGAGTTTCTCTTTTGTATGAGAAGATGGTATGAACACTCTTATTTTCTTGAAGGCTTCATCTTCAGTGTAAATTTCAATATCTTTAGTCCTAGGTTTCTCTTGACGTGTACCCTTGCTTGGGTTCTTACTTATAGAAGAAGATAAGTTTGCTAGCTATTGGATAATGGTTTATATTTGATATTGTATAGTGAATTCCTTATTTTAAGGGTTCTCTTCATCATCATTTTGAGGAGGAGGTAACTCCTCATGTTCACATTCTAAGCTAACCCTATGACAAATTTTAAGGGGTGGCGATCGAGAACCACCTTTTTGTCTTGATGTTTCACCTTCAATATGTGTACCAGAAGTAGAAGTGTGTCTTACCTCAATGCTATCATCCATGTTAGTGATGGGAGGTCTTTGTGTTTCTTCTTATTTCCTGTTATTATCTTGGCTAGGGGCTTCTCATTCTTACGGGATTGTGGCACCTAGTTCTACAAATTGTGTAAGCACTCCATATCAATTTCAGAATAGGAAGTCATCAAAGTGAGTGACATAAATTTTGTCTATTTATTGAAATGAATAAATCTTGTATTTGCTATGATCAACGAACCCATTTTTTTCCTTTACTTTGGAGAAGAGGGGACCTAAATTGTGACCTAGAAAAGGGTTTAACTCTTGTGTCTTGCATCCCATTATCGTGATATAGCTGTTCATGTGTAAATTAGGAAAGATATAAGACTTGAAACTAAAAACCTAAGAGTTTCAAATCTTTAAAATAATATAACAAGAACCATCAAGATACGAGCTTAGGGATGTTAATTTATTTAACATGCCTATAATTTTTAAAACAATCAAACTAGCATGCCTAAATAAATATCTACTCTTTGAATGCTAACTTTGAAATGAACCTAAGAAGATCCTTAGCAATCAAATATGATTGTTAGTATGATCCCAATGTTTGAGAATGGAGTCTCACCAACAATGGCTACAATACCATATCGGTTCTCTCCATATTACTCAATATTGAATTAATGGATGCACTATAAAGATATTAGCTCAATATAAATGGAGAAATTCTCAAGATCCTAAATGCATATATTTTATGCTAGAGGAGGAAAGGTGTTCTAATAAATGATGAGGAGGAGGGTTCTATTTATAGGTTTCTCATTCCAAGAATGGTATGAATTTGGTGCATGTGGGACAAAAGGTAAGTCCAAAAAGAAACTTTTATAAGTCAAATTACTTTTCGACTAGGATTAGAAGATAATTAATCTTTTAATATTAATTAAGAATCCCAAGTAGGCTTAGGAATCATTCTGGGAGAATTTGAAGGAGGTTTTGAAATATTTTGTATGTTATGGAAGTGCGAGTTAGCCAATAAGAAGGTTTATTGGTCAAATGCATGGTAGGAGGATTAATCAACATATACTAGTTAATTAAGAGGATTTTGAGGGGGGAAACAAACCTGATTGACGAAGTGTCATAAATTTTTGGGGAATAGAATAGTTAGTGTAATGTTAGTAATAAAACTACTTTGGTCAAATTATAGTTGTCTAGATGTATTATTCATTTTTTGGGTGCCTTTGAAAAATTCCATTCAAAAATTAGAAAATCTACTAAAAGAATTCATGTGGGATAATAAATCTATTGGAAAATTATTTCGCAAAGTTGAATGGGATTTATTTTGTTTTCCCAAGGAAGAGGGGGGAATGGGACTTATTGACATTCATCAGTAAGTCTATGCCCCCTGTGCCAAATGGACGATCTGGGATCTGTAAGTGAAATAAGTTTGGAAAGTGATTTTGTGGCATGGAAATTATGAAAGGGATTCTTCTGGGTGTCATGCATGGAGAGGATTAAGATTTTCCTACCTTCTTATTTCCCCAGTCCTTGTCAAAATTGTAGTCTCCTTTGTAATCAAAATCATTTGGAAATATTGAGAGTAAGTCAAACCCTAATTCCTTTGGAATGGAAACAACTTCCGTGAAGGTATTTCTTTTAACCTTCGCTCTTTGTGGTGGTCCCACTATTTTGTTTCCAAGATCATTTTCTCGATGAGTTTTCATGGATCCCTGTACTCAATATTGTTTAGTCGAGGGATATGGACTATCCAAGATCTTTTATATAGACAATAACAATCTTGGATGTCATGGCTCATCCCCCAAAGCCAAGTTTAAATCATCCTAGAAGGATAAAGAATCCATTTATGAAATCATCTCAGTAGTTCTTATGCACATACTTCACAAAGTGGCAATTATCTCTACCCGACCATGGTGAAAGGATTGTAAATGGTATGTAGATAATCCTCTCCATAACTACGCAAAAAGATAATGCTATGGGTGGCTCTTTCACCTTCCCATGGTGGAAAAAAACAAATCTCATTCAGGAACTCATTCTACCACCCTAACTTGGTGTAGGACATTTAAAACTATTTGGTTGGCGTGTTTGAAGCCCAAAATTTCCCATTTTCTCAAGTATAGTTTACACTAATGGATTCCAATTTTAAACCTCCTTGTGAAATTAGAAGTGTTCAACCCAAAATATCCCTTTTGTGGCCATTTGGAAACCTTATTACACCTTTTTTGGTTTTGTTCCAAAGCTCAAAATGGCTAGACTTGGAGGCACTCATTCTTCCGCATATTCTGGAAAGAGTGTTTTCCTTAGCAACATGTGTTGTTGGGAGATAATACCTAGATTCCACTAAATTTTACCCAAATTTGACATGTTTTTAGAGGGTAAATTATTTTTTAGATATAAAAAAATAAATTCTTTTATTTTTGCTAATTTTATTGTGGATCAACATTTCTTTATGTATAATGTATCCATGTTCATCTCGAATGTGTTATTGTAGATTCAATTTCAAGGAAAAAAATTAGCCCTGGAGGAGGAGCATCTCCAAACTCACTCTAAATCAAGATAAGAATGAACAATTCACATTGTATTTATAGGTTTTGATAAGGGTTACAACCTATCCACTTTAACTATGGTAAGTTCCTTGGATTAAGCCATAAAACCCATTGTTAGGATTACCACAGGAACCCCAAAGTAGTTAGAAAATTGAGGAAATTGGATGACGAAACAAGTGCCCCCAACCTACCTAACTAGTACTCCTATTGTGATATTATAGTCATGAATATCCATAGTAGCGACCCCAATGCAATTTTTATGACAAAGATATTTTCTCATTACTTCAAAGGGGGTAAAGTAAAGCCAAAAACTATTAATAGTAAAATGCTCTCTCAGGTATACTGGTGAAACCTAAATGAGAGAACCAACTAGGAAGCCACACACTAGCCAATCCAACCTAAGTTAGAGGCCAAAACATCCTTAAACAAAACTTTTGTTTTTCACTTTTATCTTTTTTTTCTTTTCATTTTAGTGAATTGTGTACCATGCTCATATCATAGTCCTCACTTTTGAATCATTTTCAATATTTCCAAAATACTCCTTAGTTGGCCTCATTTTCATGTCTTTCTAAATACTCCTTGGATTCATCTTCATATCTTTCCTACTTTCCCAAATACTCCTTATTTGGGCTCATTTTCACCTCTTTCTAAAATATCCAAATTTTCCTTATATTTAGATATCTTAATGTCTTCATTAATTTGAAATTTCATTTCTAGTTGCCAATCCATTTTTAAATTCACCCATACTTCAATTTTTTCATTTTTCATCTTATCATTATTAGAAGGTTGATTCTTAGTTATAGTATGCTTGTCATGTTCACACCAATTATTGTGCTCTCTAATGGGTATTTTCTATTTGTTTATCATACTCCACATGACCATGTTTATCTTGAACTAGTTATGGCTATAAATTATAAAAATTTCAACACCATCATAAACTTTTTGATAATCTATGTTTCCTAGTTTCTATAGATGGGTATCCTTTACACATGCTAGCTCATTCTCATTCTTATTATTATTATGGTATGAATCACATGATGTTTCATATTCTTGAAAGGATAAGGAACATAAGGTTGTGGAAAAAATAGAGAGATCATCACTCTCTTTACAATATTTTTGAGCCGCGATCATACAAATATATATTCTCATTGAATGAAATTGTATTTTATATGATCAAGAAAATTCTTATCCATACACCCATCATTGAAAATACCCTCCTCTAGAAATAGAAAATATAAAACTTCATATTCATGTATTTAATGAAAAGTTGCAAAAGCCATGGAATTGGGGTAAGAATCTCTAAAGAAACCCCAAAGGCTTTGAACAAGCTGATCAATGGACCATCTGATAAGAAATGAGAAAGGGCTTCTTACTTTGCATACATTAATTTGAAGTAAAAAAGCAAACTAAGAAAATGAAACTAACCTCTATTCTTTGAAAGCTTGAAATAATGAACCTAAGAGGATCTAAGCATTCAGTTTGTGTTTAAGAGAAAGAGATCTCCCCATTAATGGCTTCAAGGCCAATGGTTCTTCCCTTTTACTCTATATTTGTGTTATAAAATAAAAAAGCAAATGCTAATATCTCAATGGAAGAAAATGAAGTACAATCTAAAGCCTAAACAAAATACTATAGTTTGTGCTAGGAAGAAGAGAGAATTCTTAGAAATGAGGGAGGGGGGTCTAGCCCTATTTATAGTTTTCCATTTGGGAAAGTGGGAGATTTGGGTGCATGTGGGACAAATGCAAAAGTCCAAAAATCACTTTTAGCAAGTCAAAGTGAGATTTGACTAGTGTTTAGAAGAGATTGACCATGGTTAATATTTAATTAACCATGTTTAGAGGATAATTGATCTTATTTAGAGAGAAATTAGGTTTCTGGGAGGGTTCTGAAAGGCTTAATCAATCCAATGAATTGGATTGATATTCCAGGGAGCTAATAGAGGTGGTAAAGAAGAGAATATTAGCCAATTATTATAGCCTATTTAATTAGTTTACAAGAGGAAATATTATAAAAGTCGTAAGAGGGGAGTTAGATAGATCTAACTGACGCTAAATTTGCAAGGGGAAGAATAGTTAGTGCAATATTAAGAATAATAGTGCATTGATCAAACTACATGTGTCTACATTTGCCCCTCTTTGGGGTGACGTAAGCCACGTCACTTCAAAGAAAGTAGACAAACGTAAATGAGTAGAAAATTTTAAAGGGGTAGAAGAAAAATTAATAGGATGAAGGATGAAGGATTCCCCCTCGAGTGTCGATGGGGTGATGGAGAAACTCGATTGACGATCAAAAAAGAGAATAATAGAAAGAAAAGTGCACAGAGAAGGAGAGAAACAAGAAGAAAGAGGGATATTGAGCTATCCACAAATCAATTGCTAACAATATATAATCATCATATTGTTTAGAATCCTCCTCATCGGTCCTTATTAAAATGTGAGCATACGACAGAAGTGTAAAATGACATGAAAAGCCAAGATACAAACAATGTCCTGTGCTAAAAACGGCCAACTCCATGCAACATACATGAATGCAATGCAATACGAGAAATAAACAATCTCACCTAACAGGGAAATAAGTACAATCACACACACTTAAACCAATAACGTTCAAGATAGTTGCACAAATATTTTGTTATCGAGATGTAGTCCCAAATGTTCTTATAAATTTCAAGGGTGAAGAATGATGCCCCAAGCAATGTGTATAGTGCAAGGGAAAAGATGGAGGACACTTGGGTCCAGTGAAAAAGAAAAGTGCACGATGAAAACAGTACCAGGCAACTGATAGTGCCCCAGAGTACAGACAAAGTAAGCAACATAGCTTTTGTAGGTGATTGAAGATTTAGATGATTCATGAGTCGTTGTTTCAAAATTTTTGAAAATATCAGCAAGATATGGGATGAGTGCCATGAGAGACATAGATTTCAGCTGTAGATGAACAGTTTACCAAGTTTTAGTCTATTTCTGAAGTATTTCAATGTTTTTGGTTTTTAAAATGGTTTTACAATTTTTTAGATTTTTCAATTGGTCGGTAGAATTTGTATAAGAGATCAAATATCTTCATAAAAGTATGCGCAGGGTACCTAAAGGAAAAGGCACCAGAGAGCACAGAAAGTGGCCCAGCAAGAAGAATTACAAGCCAAAAATAATTATTTAATAAAAATAATCATTATGACAGGTGAAAAATAGAGGAAAAAATAGAAGAAAAGGAAAGAAAAGAAAAAAAAAGAAATGACACCTGAAAGGTTCATAAATCATTTCTAGTGTAATGAAGAAGTGACCGCAGGGTGGCACTAAGCACCCCAACATGTGAAAAATAGGTAAAAATAATTATTTTAATAGAAAAATAATCATCACAATGGCGAATAGAAGAAGAGCTAGAACGATCACGTCGGAGAAAACATGCCCCTGGGGTATCACGGTAGCCTAATATACCCACCCGGGGGGTAAATCAATCACGACCAACTCATTTCTACTAGAGTTCTTGTGAATTTTTACCGCGAGTGAGAGCGATAGCCCTGGAGTGAGATGGCGAGAATACCGAGCAGGAGGAGACGAGCAGATCACATCTGAGAGTTCATGCGGGACCCAGTGGATGGAACCTACATGAGTGGCCTATCCCTCTTTGAATTACGCATTTAATGTACTTTTAATGCATTTTTAGGCTAGGTAGGAGAATTTTGACGTATGCGTGCACACACATGCATGCAATGCACATATGCGCGTGCACGCATGCATTAAAACGTCAGTGGGTACGCGTATGTGTATCCATTGAAAAACATGTACAAATAGGTGTATATGTTGGAGGGGAAAATACAGAGAATGGATGCATGTCTGTTGAAATTTCCACGTACGTGTGTAAGCATGGGGGTGCGGAAATAGAGACGCGCATGTCTAAGCATGGAGACAAGTGTGTCAGCATCAAAATGGGTGTGTAGGCGTCAGGATGGGTGAGAAGATAGAAATATAGGGGCATGTACGCATGGTGATAGGTGCGTATGCATTGGGATGGGTGTGTAGACATCGGAGGAGGTGTGCACATGTCAAAGAAGTAGAACATCCTTCCGGTAAACTGGCCAAGGAGAGAAAAAAGACAAACTTAGAAGAAAGTGAAAATTTTCAGGAAATAAGATAGAAGAATGGCAACTTACCGGCAATTTTTAGATAGAAGTAGATAGAAATATCAACTGATACATGTGTGTTTTCTTGTTTGCAGCGTATAATACCCATGTCTCCATACTCGTGAGTGATATGGTCGGCTAGCAGTGATAGAGGCCTAGTTTGACGATGATGATAGAGCGACTCTGAACAACCTTTTATATGTTACTTGATTGGCTCATGTGGCTGAAGATGCCCCAGATCACATTAGATCATGGCCTTCTTGACATACTATAGCAGAGCGATGGCACAACAAGAGTCAGTGATTTTGGCTCCTGACTGGAGAGATTACTATTACTCTTGAGGAGGTGTGGCGTATTATGCAGGTCCTGATTCAGGGTCATCTCATCCAGTCTACGAGCCGCTGGAATGATATTCAACGATATATCATAGAGTTTTTTGGTGTCCCGATGATACCACGACATGGGATGACCATTAGGTTATCATGGTGCATTAATGACTTAGAGCTAGACCGAGTAGTGGTCTATATGATGGCCTTCGTCAGTGGAGTCTTACTCCCTGACAAGACCAGTGCTTCATTTCCACTTGGCCTCCTTGGAGTGATACATGGTTTGGTAGAGGGAGAGACCTATTGCTGGGGTCAGTGCATTTTAGCACATCTATACTGGGACCTTCATTTGATTACCTACTACCATCAGAAGATGGTAGGACCAACCTGATTGCTTCATATTTGGGCATGGGACCACATTGCTATTGGTCACCCCTTAGGTGTTTTGAGAGTTTGGGCTCCCGAGGAGCCTTCTACGATGGGTTGGGTCCCGATAGGGGATGATGTGTGGCCATATATGGGGGATGCATATCAATATCACTGCGAGCTTGATGAGTTACATCAGGATTCCATGGTTTGGAGGCCGTACAAACATTTCCAGTGGCCCAAGGATGGTTTAGAGCTCGGTACTGCCATAGTGGAGCATTTTATCTTAGGCAGTCGCAACTATATACAGGAGTTATATAGGGTGGATTGGTGTTAAAGGTAAGTTTGGAATTACCCAGGATGTTCCTGGGCCAGATAGGTGGTACGCTCGCAGGGCCCAAGAGTACGTTGATATGGGTCCACAGATTACCCGTGATAGAGCACTGGCCAGTTTCTGACAGGTGGTACATGTTATGTGGGTGCCACTGAGATAGATTAGAGATCTGGGTACTACACCTGAGTATACACCATGGTACCATGGTGTGCTTCCATGCCGTTTGACTATTTCCAGGGTGGCATATAACACCAATGTGAGAGCTCCTCTAGTGGGGCCTCCTAGTGGTGGTGAGGGTGGAGTAATTGGTGGTGAGGATGACCAATGATGATGATTAATGGTACCCAAGTCATACTTCAGTATGTCAGGGGTAGGGGACATGGGTCCAATCTCCAACAACCATGGGACATGGACTTAGATAGCCTAGGCCAGAGACAGGTGGTTCTTGACCTAGAGTTACCCCTAATATGCATTCTAATGTAGGGATATATACCCCTCTCTAGCATCTAACTTTCCAAGAAGGAGCCCACCACCTCATGCTCTGAAAATGAAATGGTGGACAACTAAAGTGGTGATTAAGCAGCAATTAGGAGGGGTGTGATTGTAGTTTAGTTACAGGTGGCTAGAGAGAGAGATGCAGAAGGGGTGATATACATTCCCTCAATCTAGCAAAGCAGATCACAAAAATGGTTCAGGTGCAGATGCACAATAGAGAGAGAGATCCAGGCTAGAGCACAAAGCCACCCAAGGTAGTGATAGTACTCTATGGCAAAGATTCGGATTAGTGAGATGGCCGCATAGGGGGCATCAGATATTGATTTTTTACATCAGTCTCAGACTCAGGTACAGATGGTTAGATCACTCAGCAGGGACCACGCCCAGGATCAGGCACATGGCACATTATTCACAAGAGCAGATTAGGCACGACCCAGGTTCAGGTTATTACTACAGATAGAGATCGAGAGGTACGTCCCTTTATAGATGGCTCAGGCTAATTTAGGTTGATAAGTGAGTGAGAGAGATAGGAAGGGGATCACTTCTGGAGATGTTGATCTGATACTTCATGCCATAAGATGCATTGAATGAGGAATATTATAGGACTGCTTACTTGTAGGCAGTCCCCATGATAGAGCCCAGGTGCTTTTGAGAGCAGAGAAAGTAATGATGGTTCCAGGTCACGATGAATTGTTCAGTTAGATCAGTCCGACAGCCAATTGCAGAACATCAGCTGGACAACAACCACTAGACAGAAGGGTGGTACCCCTGGTGCTGGTCCATCACAGCCACCTTTCTTCCATCCACCAGGTCATGGACTCAGGAGCCCCAAAGGGCGAGAGTTGTGGTTAGCTCTTTACTTAATTTTTTGAGAGATGTATTATATATGCCTCTTATGAAGGTTGATTTTGATGTATAGTTGTATTCCATTGTTTTGATGAATGAGCATTAACTGACAGGAGCTCGAATTCTTTTTTATGCATCTACCCTCTTTAAGATGGCATATTTTCGATGATGTATATTTTGACACATGACTTGTTTCAGATACATGTATTATATGAAAATTTTGATATGCTCATACTATATTGAAAGTTATGCTTTGTACAGTTATGATGTATGATTTGACTCTTTCCTCTTTGTATGTGACATACCTTAGATTTAGAAATGTGTATGTCCATGCTTTCATCTTGATGATATATCTATAGATAGCACCACATTTTTCTAGATTTATGAGATGTTTCTGAGTTTTATTTATCCACTTGGGCTGATCTACCGTTGACCGGGTGGGGAGGACCATTTGTGATTATGCATCGGCTGCATCCTCTTAGCTTGGCTCTATTGATGCGGTGAACATCACCTTTGCATGTCCCACACGTACTTGTGTCCCAACTATGCCAGTACAAAATGTCTATATCTGCACCACCCACAATAGACTAACTTGTGGAAAAATTGGCAAGAGTCGTGTACCCGAAAAAGTGTCCTGAACATAACTGTCCCACGGACCGCCTTGGACAAAAATGTTTGATTAGCACATGATTGCTTTGTATTTCAACCCCAAACGTGGTACGATGAATCTTGGTACGACCCACAAATCCACCTTTAATCTAATGCTATTAAAACAACATGTCTGCGAATTCATTTTTGGAGGTTTTTGATAACATGCTAACTTGTCCCTAGCAAGTAGAATTTAAGGGGAAATCATTTTGGGCTTTGAATCAATTCTACTTGCTCGGGACATTTGAAAACACCCAAGAAGTTAGAGTTATTGGAAAATTATATTGAGGGATTCTGGTTGGAAAAAGTGAGGACAGTGATTTTGGATGAGATGGTGGGCCTGACTCATACCAGTAACGTCAGGGGCACGTGGACAAGGTCCAGTATTACAGCAGCTAGGGGGACTGGGACCTATGCCTAAATGAGACAAGTGTTCAGGACATTAGAGTTTCCCCCAGTAGGCAATAGTGGGGATATACACCCCTCTTCAATAGGAAACTTCCAGAGTTTTTCTAGGGCCCACCTCATGCTCCAGGGTGGTGGTGGTGATTTGAACAACTGGCTTCCGCAATGAAGAGATAAAAGTCGACGTTTGACCCCTGGAAATTTGGCCATAACTTAGTTGACTCCAAGCTGGATTTTCAGAGAGATTGGACTTTCTGGCCAAGAGCACAGGTATAGGCCCTACACAGCAAGAACTGAGATTTCTTATGAACATGCTCAGGGTAGATATTTGATATTGGAAATAGATTTCAGCTAGAGTAATTAAATGCTCACCCGTCAAGTGACAGTAAACCCTATGGCAGAGTTGGAAGTGATATGGCCACACTCAGGGGGCTCATAACTTTTGCATCCTTTTCAGATCAAATCTCAAAAGTTATAGATTGGAATTGTGTTTCTCAGAGCCTAACATGGCACACCCATCACAGTCACAGGGTTATGATTACATAGAGGATATTTTTTATAAAACGTGAACCAAGGTGCAGGTTTTATTTGTAGATGGGAGTGCAATCAAGAGGCCATCATACTTCTCTACTGCAGGATCAGGCTGACAGTAGCAGATCATTGATCAGGTAAACGATCATGTCACCTTTACAGGCCTCTTATCAGTGGTCTGAAGGATGCTGAATCTGGGATTTCCAATTTCCATTCTCTCTCTCTTCTGAGGCTTTATATAAATTGGATGACTGCTTACTTGTAAAAGGGAAGTTTTTTTTATAGCAAAGCTGAGTGCAAAATTACTTTTGAGTAGCCAGATGTGCTATGCGACAAGCTCTAGTATGGAAATTAGGCCTTTCATGGTAGATCCAGGCCCTTCTTGATAACCCATTGCACTGAGCATATCACTGGACAGCAGCCAAATACCAGATAGTGGGGTGGTACTTCCCCAGTGCTTTTTTGCATCTTCTTGCCACCACTCTTCCGTCCAAGAATATTATGTCTATTTTTAGGACGCAAGGAGCCTCAATGAGGGTTATTATGCTGTGGTTGATATTGTTGTGAATTCTCCTTTTGTACAGATTATGGAGAATTATATGCCTCTTATAAGGCTGATTTTGCATGTATAGTTGTATGTACACATTGTTTTGATGACTACCTCTTGATGAAGGCTCGATTCTTTTTGACGCATGTTCACTGTTTAGTGTAGGCTTTCATTGTATCGATGCATTACTCTCTCCTTGAACACCTTGGATAGTTATACATGTAGCATATGGACATTTTGATATGATTTTTTCATATTAGAGTAGATTATGGTATGGTAGTTTATGATGCATGAATCAGCTTTCCTCTGGATGTCTATGTCAAGTAGCAAGTACCACAATTTAGAGATGTACCCATGTTTCATGCTTTCACATAGCTTGATATATATGCACGTATAACACATAATGTTTTTAGATTTATGCAATGTTTATGAGTTCTTACTATAACACTTGGGATGATACTAGATGATATTGGTGTGGGGGGGATAGATTTGTGATTATGTGCAACCCCTCTTGCCCCCATTGATGATACGATATGTGATGATTAGCTTAACATACATGCATGATGCAATAATTATTTTAAATATATGATGTACTAATGATTTTAGAATATGTGATGAAATGATAGATGATAGATGTGATAACAAACAACTTGTGAAAACAAACACACACAAGCAAAAGTTAACAAAACTAAAACTATACAAACTAAATGCAACTAAAGGAACACATGTAAATGCATTAAAGAGATATCTCCTCTAAGCAAGTAAAATGAATTCTAATAGAGGCACAACATTGATAATATTTTACTAGTTATGAAAGTTTTGAATGGTAATACACAATTAAATAAAAAAAGATTTAATATAAGGTAAGAAATGAAATTCAAAGAACAAATCAATTCAAGGCTAAGTACATCAAAACTTACAAACCAATTAAAAGAAACCTAAATACTACCTTGTTTTTGCGTGAAACATTGATATATTTTCTATTTTTGGGTTATCTTGAAAGATAAAATTTTCAAGGTACATATTCACATTGTTTTCTAGGCTTGCCCTAAGATCCCTGTAGCTTTCATCCCTAAAAGGGAGATTTTCTGAATGTTTAGGTTTTTTGTGTATCCTTTTCTGAATGTTTTTTTGTATTTTCTAAGGTCATGTTCCGAAAGTAATGTACAAGAACAAAGAAGCGTGGATGCCCCCAGCGTGATGTGGGAATATACAAAAGGTAGAATGCCACGTGTATGTACGAGAAAGTGAAATGTGCAGGTGCCCTAGCATTAGATGGGAGTATACAAAGGCAATGTCCTTCATGTAGATATAAGAGTAAAATAAACCAGATCATAGGTAGCAAAGGTGGCCTTAGTAGGGTTCCTAGACCTAGCAAAGGACAGTCATATCTAGAAAGTGGTGATGATTACCCATCATGCTGCAAGAGTGACTTGTGTCTAGGAGATCTTCCTTGAGCACCAAAAACTAGTTTTCACTCAAAGACCTACCCACTGTGCCACAATTGTGTGGTTTTCACATGTGGATGACCTACTTTTTCTTTACTGTTTTCTCAATTTTCCATTTTGTTTTGCTTGTTTTTTCTTTGTTTTTCTATTTTTAGTTCTTATCTGATATTCTCGTCATGCTTAAGCATAGAACCACTTGAGGTGCATGGCATTCATAGGTTCTGGAAGCTTCTTCACCATCTAATATGCAAGTTTATAGGCTCCTGATCCATACTTTACCACTACTACATAAGGACCTAACCAGTTAGCCTCAAACTTACCTTTCATTTTCTATCTTTGACGGTGTTCTTTTGATTTTCTTTCAGAACTAGATCACCTACATCAAATTCCCGATGAATGATGTGTTTGTTGTATCCTCTAGATACTCTATTATGATACACTTTCAGGTGATTGAGCACTCTGATACACTTTTCATCTAATAGTTCCAACTCTGCCAGATAGAGAAACTCTGTAGTCCTCGTCTTTATCAAGATAGTCTCTGAGAGATATTCTCAGGGAAGGAAGCTCCACTTCTAGAGGTATGATGGCTTCACTACCATCAGACGAGTGAATATGGGGTCACACCAGTAGGAGTGTGATGGAAGTACGAGAGGCCCAGAGGGCAAGATGTATCTGTATGTGCCAATTACATCCAGTTTTACTAACCATTTTCTCCATAATCTACACAAGGGTTTTATTAGTAGCTTCTTCCTATCCATTACCTTGGGGGTAATAGGGGGTAGACCACTTGAGTTGGATATGGAAGCATTGACACAAGGTTTTAACCATTTTGTTTTTTAAGGATTTACCATTATCAGTGATAATGGCTGAAGGGATCCCGTAAGGGCAGATGAGATGGTTCATGATGAATTTTGAAATTTGCACCCGGTAACATAAGTAAGAGGGAACAACTTCTACCCATTTGGTAAAATATTCAGTGGCAGTGATGATGTGAGTATGACCATCTGAAGAAGAAGGATGGAGCTTCCCTATGAGATCCAGACCCCATTTAGAGAATGGCCAAGGCATTGCAATAGGCTACAAGGCCTGTGCTGAGTGCATGTATTAAGTTTCCATATTTCTGGCATAGAGTTCACACTTATTTACAAAGTTGCAGCAATCTGATTCCATGGTAGGCCAATAATAACCTACTCTTAATAGCTTCTTAGCTAAAACCATGCCACTGGTGTGCACTCCACAAATACCACCATGTATTTCCTTAATGACATGGATAGAATCAGCAACATCCAAACAACAAATGCAGATTCCTGTCATAGCCATGATGATAAAGGGTGCCTCCTAGGAGGGTATAATGGGCTATGCAGAGGATAAGGGATTTCTTTTCAGAATGAGTAATGTCTAGGTGGAAAAGTGCCATCTTGTAGGTATCAAAGATAGGATCATACTAAGGGGATAGGGACCAACAACTTCACATGCTAAACATGACTCTAGCATATCATATGTTGGTGTTTGTAAATTCTCTACGAAGAAAGGTATTTTACTCTCCTTAGGTGGGAATGCATAACAGAGACCCAATAGTAGCCATAGCATCTGCAGATCTATTATGTGACCTTGGTTTTTGCTCAAATATGATTCTGTGTAAAGTATTCCTTCAGAGTTTCAACCATTTTATTATATGGAATAAGCTTCTCATCTTTAACCTTGTACTCATCATTAACTTGTTTAATGATAATTTAAGAGTCTCCAATGACTCGTAGCTATCGATGTTCCAAGTAATAGCTAGCTTAAGGCTAGCGATGAGTGCCTCATACTCTACAATGTTATTATGCATGGGAATCCCAACCAAAATGCTCTTGGTATGACATTACATGTTTGAGTGATGAGCACCACTCCTGCTCCTGATCCATGGAAGGTGAATGATCCATCAAAATGGACCTGTCCATTCCATGGATTCTTCAATGTACATCATAGATGCATCTGGAAGATCTAGACACAAAGGTTCCATAACTAGTAGAGGCACTTATGTTAACTGATTAGCCAGTAACTGTCCTTTTAAGGACTTATGATTCACAAAACTCAATATCAAATTCACTCAGGAGAATGATCAAATTAGCCATTTGGCCTATGAGGGTAGGTTTGGATAAAAGGTACTTGAGAGGGTCAACTTTGGATATGAGTTTGGTTTTATTGTTTAGGAGATAATGGTAAAGATTTTGGAAGGTAAAGACAACTACCAAGCAAGCCTTTTCAATTTCGTGGATAATTCAACTCGTACGTAATCAAGGTGTGGCTGAGATAGTAAACTACTCTCTCTTTATGGTCTAAGTCATATTGGGCAAGCAGTGCACCAATAGAAAACTGGGTAGACAGAAATGTACAATAGGAGAGGTTCACCTGGGGTAGGTGGCATGAGCATAGGTGGGCTGACCAAGTACTATTTTAGCAGTGCAAAGGCCTTTTGACAGTCAGGTCCCCAATTGAATGTGACATATTTCTTAAGAAAATGGGTAAAGGGGTGGCACTTATCCACAAGTTGTGAAATAAAGTGATGGATTTCCTAAATCTTTCCTTGTAAACTCCTTGAGTTGCTTGAGAGTTGTAGGTGGAGGCATTTCTATGATAGTTGTGACCTTAGCAAGGTCCACTTCAATCCCTCTTTGTGAAACAATGAACCCTAGGAGATTTCCTGATAAAACACCAAAGACACATTTCTTAGGGTTCAAGTGAACCTTGTAGTCTCATAGCTGCTGAAAAATACGCCTCAGTACTTCAGGGTGCTCTCTTCTACTCTTGTATTTCACTAGGATGTCATCAACATAGTCTTCCATGATGTCACTTATCATATCATGGAAGATAACAGTCATGGCCCACTGATAAGTAGCCCCAGCATTCTTGAGCCCGAAAGGCATGAATTTGTAGAAAAATGTTCCCCAAGGGGTGATGAAGGTTTTTTTATGCTGATCTTCTTCTGTAATCCGTATCTGGTTATAACCTGAAAATCCATCCATTAAGGATAACATTTCATAACCAGAAGAAGAATCAACTATCATGTCAATGTTAGGTAAGGGAAATTCATCCTTAGGACATGCCTTGTTAACGTCACATAAATCAGTGCAGATTCTTATGCCAACAGGATTTTTCTGTACCGAGACTATATTAGAGATCCATTATGAATAGTCAATGGGTTTAATAAAATCAGCAGCTAATAGCTTTTCCAATTCTTCTTTGACAAGGAGTGCCACCTTAGGATGCATCTTTCTCAACTTTTGCTTGATTGGTTTGCATCTAGGTGCACAACAAGGTTGTGCACAACTAGATCTGGGTCCAAACTAGTCATATCTACATATTTCCATGTGAATATGTCTACATATTCTTTGAAGATCTCTATAAAGATATTTTGTTCCTGGGTTGAGAGTGAAGCTCCCAACTTTATCATTCTGGGGTGCTCCTCTGAGCCAATGTTGACGTTGATTATTTCTTAACAATCATTTTAGAAGCATCTTCCATCCATGTAGGATCAGAGGGAAGAGTAAGATTGACCTCCTACGGTAGATCATTATCATCTTTAAATGGATAAATAACTTCATCTTTAGAATCTTCATTTTGTTTATCAATGAGTTTGTCACTGTGAGATTTTCGTTTATCTTTTTTTCTAGGTTTCTTATAAGTGGTTGTAATTTTATTTATTGTCTTCTTATTCAAATGTCCACACATCTCTATTTCTTCCCCGAAGTATGCATAGGTGTCTATTTGAATAAAAAATCCTTTCTTGTGGTCCCTAGCTGAAATAGAATCCCTGGGTCCCATGACCTCTGCAAATGCCTCATCATTTTCAAAGAAATATAGGGGCACATGAAGTTGTTGATCCCAATGTATAAGTTCAAGATATACACGGGCTACTTGATATTTGTTTAAGGGGATGGATTCGGATAAGGTAAGGACCAATGAATTTGGGAATAGGTTCGTGGAAGTAAGATCCTCGCAGAGGCTACATTGGGAATTTGTGTCACTTTCAGAAGAGGTGGCATCATTCTCAAAGGGTAGAACATTATGAGGCCTTATCCTAAGGCCATGTTTATCAGACTTAAAATGAGGGATGGGAATAGGCTCTAGCTGGCCTTGTGCTTTAATGCCATATCCAAACCCAGTATAGCCCGTGACAAACATCATGTGGTGACCTTTGATTCACTGGGGTGCTTGATGGCATGAAGCCATGGTGCCTTCTTTCACTCTGCTAGTAGGATCCTCTAACATTTTCTCCTCAAATAGGAGACCACTATGGAAAATTTTTTCCAATGGTTTAGGACATTGCTCGCGAGTGCTCTTGAATTGAAAATAAGGCTTACCCCTTGTTCTGGGGGATACTGATAAGTCTGATATTAACAAAGCCTATTCAAGAGTGAATGGCTCATGTAGGCCATATTTTTCTGACGTTTCCTCCCATGAAGAGAATGGGTTGACCAATGAAGGAAAGTATTAGTTGTAAGGCCTGATGGACTCTGAATCTATCAGTTTTTTCATAGCTTCTATTTGTAGGGGGATAACTACATCTATCAGAAGGACACTCATAAGCTGCACGAGAGGAAACTATGTAATACCCTATAATGTTTGAATTGTTTTGGGTCACCCAGAATGATAACCACCTGACCTTCATGACATAACTTGATGCACTGATAGAACTTCGACGGAATAACTTGCATGGCATGAATCCATGGCCACCCTCAGAGCATGTTTTATAGAAGGTCCAAGTCAAGGACATGGAACATTTGTGTCATGACAAGTTGGCCATAGGAACCACTATAGTACTCGTTGATTCTCTTTCTTCATTGTCATAATATGTGATTATGATAGTCTTAGCTCCCAGATCTATTTCTAAGCATCCTAGCTACTTAACCAGCTTCAAAGTGTGAATGTTTAGACCAAATCCCCTATCTACAAGTACCCTCTTGATTTTACGACGGGTAACCACCACTTCGATATACAAGGGTAAGTTATGTTCTGGGTTGTTATACGGGATCACAGTATGATAAAAAGTAATATGATCATTGGAGTCTAGGCGTGCAATAATGGCTTGAAGGTTTGTGGGGTCTACATATGTCGAAAACCTCAAATTTTGCAATGTCTTGTACAATATGTTCTTATGGGCATTAGATATCTTGAGGAGATTGATAATAGATATCCTAGTAGGTGTTTTCTCTAACCAATCTATTAAATTATACTGACCTTCCTCAGGGATAGGCACGGGATCTGGTATGACTAAGTGGGCACATCTCGTCCCTACTGCACAACTCTTTTCTAAAATCTAGATGGTGTTGATATTTTCATTAGATGAGCTAATACAACCAATGAGGGAATCAAAAGGACTATCATTTGTAGGGTAAACATAAGAAATTTTTTTATAGTCATTAGAGGTTTTCCTGTGATCTGGTTTCCTTTTCTTTTTATCAGCATGATTAGGAAAAGGTTCCTTGTAGATGCCCATTTTCTCATTTGGACCATTTCCAGACTCAGGGGGATAATCCATAGCAATATTTCCTTCCTTGATGAGTTCTTGTATGTAATGGTGCAATCTCAAACACCTATCCATCTTGTGTCCTTTAACATGGTGGAAGTCACAATATTCATGGTCTTTGAACCAACCAGGTTTTAGAGAATCCTCTAGGTATGGTACCGTCGTAGTTGGATATTCAACCATTTTTGCATCATCTAATTTATTTAGGATGGAAGACAAGGCCTCCATTAAGGATGTAAACGTACGTTTTGTAGGTGCTTTGGGACGAGGTCCATGTGAAATATTTAAAAGTGGGTTTGTCTATAAGGCTTGGAATCTCTTGGAGTCTGTAATGCCCTCACCAACAACATGCTTATTCTTATTGAAGAATTTAGGATTTTCTATGGATTTGGATTTATGTTTGTTTTTAAGGACAGACTTAAGTGTTCCATTTGTAATGAGGGATTTCTCAATTTGACCGCCTTTCTCTATGACTTCTTTGAAGTTTGAGCCAAAATGCATTTGTAAGTGAAAGGCTATTTATGGGTTTAAGTTAGGAAAAAATATGCTCACTAACTATTTTTTTGGTAATGCACAAGGAAAATGACTGGCTAACCCGTGCCATCGTTGTAAAAATCCTACAAACGTGTCATTGGGTTTTTGTTTTGTATTGCATAAATTGTTCATTATAATGTCTCTTTCCTTATTGTAGGAGTAATTCCGTACATTTTTTTCTGCTAATGTGGTCCACGTTGTAATGGAGCCCTTGGGTATGCTATAGAACCATTCCAATCCCATGGCTCCTAGGCTGCGAGGAAAAATTTGTATTAAGAAATTATCACTATATGTGACCTCTTTGCAAGCCATGTAAAAGTCTTTTATATGATTAAGAGGATCACTTTTGCACTTAGACTTATTAAAATTGGGAACGGTAAAGTGTTTTGGGAAAGGATGTTGTAACATGTCCTTATCAAAGGGGTAAGGGCATAGTTCTTCATACGAATATTTTCTATTTTGGCCTACATTTCCCTCTTGTAATGTAGTAAGTGAATTTTTCATTGATTGTAACTCTTTATGAATGAGTTTCTCCTTAGTAGGTGACATTGATCTTTTTACATGAGTCACTTTAAAGGTATAGTCCATGTATGGATCAATTTGAAACTCCATATGTTTGTTTTTGTATTTTTCTTTGTACACGTTTCTTCTTGAAGAGCCTAAGTTTGCTAGCTTCTGGCTCAACTTCAAGATATTTTTTTGGAGGATATCCTCCTCAACCAGGGGGTCCTCTTCTTCATCAAATTTTGGAGGAGGGGAAGCTTTACGCTCAATTTTCACTTTACGTGAAGATTTATAATGAGGTTCTCATGACGGGTCTCCTTCAACAGTGGCCTTATGTTTCCCATAAGTGGAAGCATATCCCACATCAAAAGGATTATCTATGTCTAAGAGAGATCTTCGCTCTCCCAGTTTCTAGTTAATGACCTTTGTTTCTTCTTCGTGCTCTTGCGGAATTTTAGCTCCTAATTCTAAGACTCTTGTGAGTACTTGATCTTTATTATAATATAGGAATTAATAAAATCTATTTAGGTCAAACCTCTGTTGTTCTCCAGAATAGTTTGACTCTTCTCCACTATGATAAATTAATAGCTTTGTATCTTTGACTTGAGAAAAGAGAGGTTCCAAATTGTTGCCACTAAATGGGAATGTTTCGAAGGGGTTTTCTCTTATGTCATGCTCGTTTGATTTGGTTGCCATTTTAGTGATTTTAGGAATTAATAGAAGATGTTTGTAAGTAGCTAGCGTGTGTTAGATGAAAATCACAGCACCCCCAAATGAGTTCTAAAAATATTCTTTTCTAAGGTAGACTCATTTGGTGTGATTACATAACATTGAACTTTCCCCAAGGTGTTGGACCTTACAAAATGGGAAAACTCTCTAGATTAAAGGTTGGTTCCTTATTCCCCTGTTTAGATGCATATGTGAGATCTTGCAGAGGATTTATCTCTATACCTATTCTAAAACTTTCCAAGGAGGCAGGGGTAAGAAAAGGGTACAAGAAATAAACAATAACTAAACTATAAGGTGATGCACCGAAGGAATGATGAACACTAGTTCTGCTGATAGACACAAACCAACAAATACATGCAATAATCAAACATAGATAACCATATTTATAATGAAAGACCAGATGTGAGAAAAAGAGACAAAAAGGATCTAGAATCGATCACAAATGTGTTTTATTGCTCTACAGATTGATACAATACATTAAAAAATATCCAGGAGGCAAGAAATATATTGCAACTTTGATGGAAGGCATGAAATTCCAACATATTCATTTTCTAGAAGAAAAAGGGAGCCTATAAAACAAGGAATGTTCAACCCTTTACAATGAATCCCACCCCTATATTTATAGATTCAATATGAGTGGAGAAAGAGAGGGAGAAGTGGGAAAAGAAGGTTGAAGCTCAACAACTGCTGTTAATGCCTTTGATAAAATATTCCCCTAAATCTATCTTTACTGCAACAAGCCTTGGTTTAGCACCTTGAAGGAAGAGGAAATGGCATAATAGATCGAATCTGATCTAGTTGTTGAGGCAAGGAGATGCTACATTAAAGGCCTGAAGATATTTCTCCATTTTTCACCTACCAGGGCCACGCGATAGCCTAGCACTCGTTTGAAATTCCCTTTTTGGATTCATCTTTAGATAAACACCGTTAGGACATGTGGTTCTTTCTACTGCCTCCTCCGTACTTATTCAATTTCAAACCTTTCTTGAACTATTTTGAACCCGAGGACTTCAGATCTTTGTCGTTTCTTCCCCTTTCTTTTCTCCTAGTTCCTTTGCGGCACTGTCCCTTCTTTTCTGACCATGTTATTCCATTTTTGAATCCCTATGTGACCTATTTACAGATCTAAATGAATTTTGTTAGGTTCTATCTATGCGGGGTCATATCTGATCCGATATTTGGCTCGAGGGGAGAAATATGGATAAAAATTTGGTGATTCACGAGGACGTCTACCTACTAGATGAAGAGACTAGTGGCCTTGAAGCATCCATTGGCCATGGAGTTGAGAATGACACTAAGATACAAACTCTTCCTCTGATTCAAAAGCCCGGCTGTTTGCACTCTCAATTTTCATAAGAAATCTTGAAATGAAGGTTTCTGAGAGTAGAAAATTGTTTTGACCCGGGACTTCATCTATTTCTCTGAATGGACTGCACAAGAGCAACAAAACATTACCACAACTATCTAAAAAATTTGAAATCATACATGCTCCAAATAGAACATGCAGAGCATGCAAAGCACTTAAGAGAAAAGCAACCTACACTATAACAATGCAATATTCACAAGCACTTAGAGGAAAGAGAGACTAAACTAATATATACAGGGCGAGACTTCCCTTTTAGTAGCAGTGCTTAAGATATATCCCATTCACTGGAATCTACAACTCTTCACCATCCAATGTAGACAATTGGAAATCATTGCTACTTTTACATCTTGTGACCATATAGGGGCCACTCCAAATGGCATCAAACTTGGAATGCCTTCTTGGTTTTTCTCGATTTGCATCCCATTTCAAAACCAGGTCCCCTTCCTGGAAGGTCCTTGCTTTTTCCCTTTTGTCAAAGCATCTCTTGATTGAGTTCTGATCCTTCTCTATTGATTGGAGTGAATGCTCTCTAGTTTCTTCTAATTCTATCAGCTCCACATACCTAGCCTCCATTGGTTCAAATTCAGACATCTCTAGCTGCTTCATGAGCTGTAATGTTGGAAACTCCATTGATATAGGCAACACTACCTCTTTCCCATAGAAAATATTGAATGGAGAGTTACCTATAGATCTCTTGGATGATATCCTATCAGCCCATAAGGCCAATTTGAGATTTGTGCACCAAGTTCTTTGATTCTCATCAAGAGTTCTTCTGATGATCTTTAGCAGGTTCTTGTTTGTGGACTCATCTTGGCCATTACCTTGAGGGTAATAGTTTAATGAAGTGCTCAAGTAAGTCCCATTCTTAATATCCCACCCTGTGATCTTGGAACATATGAATGGAAATGCATTGTCTGATATGATGGTGGCTAACACTCCATATCTAGTCACTATCCCTTCATAGAAATCTAGTATACAAGACTCATTAGCTTCCTTGAGTGCTACCACCTCAGTCCACTTGGTGAAATAGTCTGTTAGTGTCAGAATCCATTCATGTCCTTGGCTTGAATTTGGATTGATGACACGAATGAATTCCAATCCCCATTGCATGAAAGGTTGGTCAACTGAGATTGGGTGCAATGGAAGTGCTGCTAGCCTTTCTTTTCCTTTAAAGAATGCACAATTCTTGCACCTTTTGATCCATGCATAACAGTCAATAAACACTCTAGGCCAATAATAACCCGCCTTCATGATATTGAGTGTTGTCACCCTTGGAGTAAAATGGCCTCCAACTGCTTCAACATGGAATTCTTGTAGCACTTTCTCAATTTGATCTGTCTCAATTCATCTCAACTGAATTCCATTGAGGTCTCTTTTGAATAAAGCGCCATCAATAAGAACATATGGGATGGCCCATAATCTGAAATGCCTCCTTTTTTCTTTATTCATCCCAAAAGGACACAGGCCTATTCAAAGGAAGTGTGCAATGAATTGGGTCTAACAAGGAGTAGGTACATCATCTATCCCTTCTTCTTGATTATCTTGTAGAACAAAAACAACCTCCTTTTCATTGTTTGCTTCATCTTATTGACCTGAGGCTAGTTGTTCACACAACCCCTTCCCACGGACCAGCTTAGTGACCTTGATCTCAATGTCATATTCCATGACACGAGTGATCCATCCGGTACATTTTTCATTCAAATCCTTGCTGAGAAGGAATTCTTTAACTCCCACATAGGAGACCAACAACTGGATTTTATTATTTGAAACTAGATGCTTAAACTTCTTTAATCCTTTGATTACTACCAGGAATTTATTTTTGATGAAGGAGTATCTCACTTCATAGTCTTTCAGACCTTTACTGAAGAAAGCAATTGGTTGTTTTACACCTTCTTTGTTTTGCTAAATTAAGATTGTAGAAATTATGTCACTGCCACCGAAGGCATACAATACGAAGTCTTTAGAGAAATTTGGATTTATGAGAGTTGGGGCTTGTGATATAGCTTATTTTATGGCCTCAAAGACTTCCTTTCCTTCATCTTTCCATCTGAATGCTAAGATCTTCTTTAACATCAACGTTATTGGATTAACAAGGGAAGAAAAGTTTGGTACAAACCTGTGGATGAAATTGATTTTTCCCAGGAAGCTTTGAAGAGCTTTCTTGTGGCTTGGCAATGGAAATGCTCTTATATCTTCAAATCTCTCTGGGTTGATTTCCAATCCTTCCTTTGATACAATATGGCCTAGAAGCCTACCCTCATGGGCCAAGAATATGCATTTTTTAGAGTTCAATGATACCCCAAAACTCCTGCATCTTCGAAACACCTACCTTAGGTGGAAAAGGTGGTCTGTTGCATTTTTGGAAAACACCGTAATGTCATCCAGATAGATCAGTACTATTTTTTTAATAAGTCCTTTGAATGCCATGTCCATTTCCATTTAAAAAGTGGCTCTGGAATTAGACAATACAAATGACATTTGGTTTAGGCATAGGTACCCCATTTGGTGGTGATATCTATTTTGAACTGATCATCTTCTTTCACCATGATCTGGTTGCACCCTAAGTAGCCATCTAGGAGGGAGAATATCTCTGATCTAGACACCACTTGCAATATCTGACTCCATTGAAGGGAGTGGGTAGTGATCTTTGAGGGAGGTTCTGTTCAAGTCTCAAAAATCTACACACAACCTAATCTCTCCATTTTTATTCCTGATTGAGACCAAGTTTGTAACAAAAGGAACAATAACCAGATCGTACCAATCCAAGAACACAAATGCTAATCAAACATCAATATCAATAAGATGAAAGCAATTTACCAAAATAACTCTACATAAATCTTTGCAAACAAATGAGCAGTAATATCATATATTATTATGGAACTCAATGCAATACATTGAGAATGGGCCTTGCTTAAATAAGAAAGGAATAAAAATCTAAGAACCAGTTAAGGTCATAGATCAAGCCATAAATCAAGGAATTAACTAGTCATCAAAGAACTAGTCAAGACCATAGATTTAGGAGAGAACTAGACATCACGGATCTAGTCAATACCATAGATCAAGGAAAGAACTATACATAACAACTAGATAATATCTCCTAATATATAAATAAGATAAAAGAAATATCCACACACATGATTGGGTGAGGATAAATATAATAAAGGTAAATAAAGTACCTAGGTGAACATGAGCTAAGGTAAATACCTACTCTAATAGATCTGCTCCATTGAAGGGAGTGGGTAGTGATCTTTGAGGGAGGCTCTGTTCAACTCTCGAAAAGCTACACACAAACTAATCTCTCCATTTTTCTTCCTGACTAAGACCAGGTTTGTAACCTAACTTGAGTGTTTGATTGGAAATATGATACTTGCCTCTATTAGCTTATTCAACTCTTTCTTCATTAGAGGCTCAATGTGTGGGTTGAATGGTCTTTAATTTTTCCTGATGGGCTGAGCAACTAGATCTAGTTCGATTGTGTGTTGTGCTAGCTTTGGATTGAACCTTTTTAGGTCTTCATAGTTCCAAGAAAACACATCTAGAAATTCTTGGAAAAGTTGTATGAATTCATACCTTTCTTGCTTGGTGGTCAATTTACCAATTTGAAATGTTTTGTCTTCTACAACCGGGATTGACTCTGAATCTTCTTCTTTGATCTGTATGTTAGGATTTTATTTTCTAAATTGATAATTAGGATTGAAGATAGAATCCAATGTCACTAAGCCTTTAGGAAGCTTATTTGTATGCAGATTGTTCTATTTGATTCAACCGTATTGCTTCTCTATTCTGATTTAATTTCTAGCTGAGAATTCAACTTCTTCTTGACAAAAAATTAATGATCTACTGATCATTCTCGAACACTTGCCAGCATGTGTTGTTATCTGGCACCACTAGCCTCACAACTATATGGATATGTGTCTGTTCTTTGTCTTTTTTGATGTTTTCGACCACATCAAACGTTTCTCCAACAGCTAAAAGCCTATTAGCAACTTTTTTCTCCTTCCTAGGTATGGAAATAATGCTGAAGGCCTCAAAATACTCCATGAGATCCCATACCCTACTCTCATAGTTCTTGAGTAGGTCATTCTTGATAGCATTAAGTCCTTTAACTTGATTGGCAACTAGTTCACTATTACCAAACACCTGCAAGTTCTTGATTCCTAGTTTTCTTGCCCAATGATGACCATGGGCAAAAGATTCGTATTCAACAGTGTTGTTTGAGTAGGAAAAATGAAATCTGAAGGCTGAATAATATTTCATACCTTTGGGGGACACAATCATAGCTCCTCCTCCAGCTCCTTGTCTACTCCTTGAGCCATCAAAGAATAATTTCCATACCTCATTGTCATCTTTATATTCTGGCTTAATTAGGTCAGGAAGAGGATGATTCTCTTCATGTAGACAATAGACACCTAGCTCAAATTCTTCCATCTCCTTATAGGGTTCAAAAGCATGTCTTTTGTTGGCCCACTCATTGAGAGTCAATTCTGGGATACATCCCACCTTGGTATCTATTTCACAAGTGTTTAGGAGGTCTTCTTGATCAAAAGATGAGAAGTTGTCATTGATTGGGCTAGGAACATAAGATTTAATATGATAATCGTCAATGGGTTCAGATCTGATTGTTGCATTTGCTCCATACCTTGTTCTAAAGAGCATATGTGACCAATCAATAGACAGATAGCCTCCACTTTTGGCAGTGAAGTCCCTGGACAAGGAAAAATAAAAATGTGGTGGAAAATCTATGAGGGATACATTTTGCAAAATAGTCACATTGGGGAAGGCATGAAGAGTGAGGTTCAAATCTTTGATGATTCCAATAGTTATCACTGTTATCCCATCTAATTGCACTACCCATCTAGAGATGACTTCATATCGGAGACCCAGTTGGTCAACTATTTGTTTGGGCATCACATAACTATTAGCCCCAGAATCAATCGTACAATTGTACACCAATTTGTCTCCAATAATCAATGAGATGTAGAATGGAGGAGGTCTCAGGCTCTTACCTTGTTGTTCTCCATGGTTCCTCCCAGGTTGAACTGTATTAGCAAACACTCTCTCTTATTGGTTAGGGGGTTGATTTGAGCTCGACCAATTTTTTATGGCAGTTTGCAACAGATCCCTTTACCCCAGAATGGTCAGTGACTCCCATAGTGAAATGTTCACACTTTTCCTCTTCATTTACTCGATGATGTTGAATGAGCTATCCTTTTGCTACCCATTCCTAGGCACATTTTTCTATTGCACCTGGGCTGTTACAACCAGTGCCTGAGTAGGTATAGAAGGTGGCTTGGATTGACTTTACACATTGGGAGTTGTATTTTGAATGCCAATACCTTGTTGAGCGATGAAGGGTTAAGGATCACCTAAGATTGGTGAATGTCCTTCTCTAATATTTCTCTTCTTAGACCGTGTATTGGCAGCTATACTTTGAGAAGGATTCTGATTCATTCTAAAAAATTCTTAAGCTTTCCAATTGACAAGCATAGTTTTGTTTAGAGGTCCCTCTTGCTGTTGAATTTCTTCATGGCTAGGTTCTTGTGACACACTAATGGTTTGCACCATCAGAGCCTGATTTAATGCACCATTGAAGCACATCAAATGATTATGAGGTTGACTACATGGGAAACACCATTTATATTCTTGTGTCATGTTATTCTATGTTGGAACCAATCCCATTGATGTTGAAACTATGTTTGGGTCATATGACCTGAAAGGTCTAGTAGCTTGAGGTTTCCCTTCATGTTGAATCTTATTTACAGCCTAGGTTGGTGGTCTATTTTTCTGATATGGGTGTCTGGTATGATACTGAGCCTGAGGTTGATATGGCCTAGAACTCTGAGCCTGCTATCTTTTGATGGTTACTAGCTCATTTCCCAGGTTTTATAGTTGTTTCATCACTTTCTGAAGCTCCTTTGAGGTGTTAGATGATGAAGTGGAGGCTTTAGTTGAACTTTGACTCCTGGGGGTGGGTATAGGAGCTAATGTGGGTGTTTGGCTGGTACCTAGGTTTCCTAACTTGGGGTAAAGGGGTATAGATGGCCTAGGGGTAAGTTTTTCAGCTTGAATCAAATAGTTCTCAACTCATATGAAAAGGCTATAGGATGCAAGTAAGGTTGTGCCCCCCATCGACTAAATCATCAAAGAAATATCAAAATTTAAAGCCCTAAGAAAGTATAAGAAGGAACCTTTATTAGTGGGATTTACTATTATTGGAATCCTGTCCTAGGCCCATTGAAATCTGAGGTTGAAATCCATTATTTGCTCATTTGGGGCTCTCTTCATTGTTGTCAGTTGCTCCAAAAAATACAAGTTATCACCCTTTTCTTCAAATTGGTTGTGAAGAGTTACACATAGCTAGTTCCTGTTTTAAACAGAGCCTGCTTCAAGGATCTTGAACCATTGTGAAGCTTTACCTTTGAGTGAAGAGGATAACAACTTGAATGTAATGTCCATCTCATGGATTTTGTGGATTGTACGAACATTTGCAATATCTTGGACATGATCACCAGGAGAAGTCTAGTTTTCCTAGTGAAATATGGCATGCTCTTTAATGCTACAATCAGAACCAGATTTTGTGTATTCAGGGTGAGTGGGATGCTACCAGTGAAGTTGAAAAATGGATTTGGTTGTGCCATTTTGATTGGCCTAAGAAACCTCGAAGAATTAAAGAAATACCTTGTAGATGGAGGTGTTGGAAAGGTTCTACTTGGTGGAGATGGAGACCCTTGAACTCTTCTTCCTTTCCTTTCTCTACTTGGGGATAGATGCAAGTATTCAAATATACCTTCTTTCCTTGCTCTAGACTAGGTTTTTCTCATGAATCTCCCAAACTTGGGCTGCTGAAACTAGTGGATTCTTTCTCATCACCAGATATGCAAATTTGAAGATTTTTATAAGCTAAAGATCGCAACAAGTGCACATCAATCTTGCTGTGATGAAATGGAGACTTCTCTATCCCACTAGGTGTGCCAAAAATATTAGTGAAAAATCACATCACCCCCAAATGAGTTCTAAAAGTATTATTTTCTAAGGCAGACTCAGTTGGTCTGATTACATAACATTGAACTTTCCCCAAGGTGTGGGACCTTGCAAAATGGGAAATCTCCCTAGATTAAAGGTTGGTTCTTTATTCCTCTATTTAGATGCATACGTGATAACTTGTAGAGGATCTATCTCTATAACTAATCTAAAACTGCCAAGGAGACAGTGATAAGAAAAGAGTACAAAAAATAAACAATAACTAAACTACAAGGTATTGCACCGAAGGAAATATGAACACTAGTTCTGCTGATAGACACAAACCAAAAAATACATGCAATAATAAAAAGATAACCATATTTATAATGAAAGACCAGATGTGAGGAAAATAGATAAGAAGGATCTAGAATCGATCACAAACATGTTTTATTGCTCTACAGATTGATACAATACATTACAAAATAGCCAGGATGCAAGAAATATATTGAAACTTTGATGGAAGGCCTAAAATTCCATAAATACCTTTGCTAGAAGAAAAAGGGATCCTACAAAACAAGGAATGTTCAACCCTTTACAATGAATCCCACCCCTGTATTTATAGATTCAATCCGAGAGGAGAAAGAGAGGGAGAAGCAGGAAAAGAAGGTTGAAGCTCAACCACTATTGTTAATGCCTTTGATAAAATCTTCCCCCAAATCTGTCTTTACTGCAGTAATCCTTTGTTCGACACCTTGAAGGAAGAGGAAACGATGGAACAGATTGAATCCGATCTGGTTGTTGAGGCAAGGAGATCCTGCATTAAAGGCCTAAAGATGTTTCTCCATTTTTCACCTACCAGGGCCACACGAAAGTCTGACACTCTTTTAGGATTCCCTTTTTGGATTCATCTTTGGAGAAACACCGTTAGGAAACATGGTTATTTCTGCTGCCTCCTCCATACTTAGTCAATTTCAGACCTTTCCTGAACTATTTTGAACCTAAGGACTTCATATCTTTACCATTTCTTCCCCTTTCTTGCTCCTGGTTACTCTGCGGCATTGTCCCTTCTTTTATGACCCTGCTATGCCATTATTGAATCCCTCTATGACCTATTTATATATTTGAATGAGTTTTCTCAGGTTCTTTCTATGCAGGGTCGTAATTGATATGATATTTAGCCTGGGGGGTAAAATATGGATAACAGCATGACCCCTAAGCGTATTGTTTCTGAAGCCGCTCAAGGTGATGTTTGAACTATACTGCAATGTATCCTAGATGTAGTGTTATGTAGTAATTTTTATCAAGGAACACCCATATGAACACCTAAATGTAATGATCACTCAATTTCATTGTTACCAATCCTATGCCCTAAAATAGATAGCGACAATATCGTATCAATGTGTAGGTCAAGTTATAGTTTTAACAAGGCCTATGTACTTACGTGGTGTTGACGCAGTCCCTCGACAAGGTATACTTAAAACTAGTTTTCAGTTCGATGAAAGCCAAACCTTCTGAAAATGGAAGTCACGACTAGATATAGCATAAGAATGTTACCATGATACATTAATCGAGAAGGCAAGGTGTTAGTATCATGAAAACCTTATCACGATATATATAAGGTGTTATCGACACTTTTCAAAAATACTTAGATGACATTAAACCGAAACCAAGTGATAAGTATGGCAAGGAGTTTTTAATTGTGTGAGAAGTGTAACCACGCAATAAAGGGACTTATACCATTTTCTCATAAAAAATGAGAACACAATGTAAGTACCAATATTGTGCATCTAGAATGTGAACAAATTTATCAACTCAAGAAGAGAAGAAAGATGAATCGAACTCACAATAGTGAAGATGATCTTGAAATCAAGATGGAATGACTTTTATCAAAGATACAAAAACGTACCTATGCACTTTAGACGTTTAACAACCCAACCACAAACATGGATGGGCGTAAATGGAAAAAAAAGTGGTGAGCACTATCTATGATAAAAATGCGTAAGGTATGCACCTTTCTCAACCCAAAAAATGGGCAGTGAGAATGCAAGATTTTAGATCAAAAGATGAAAACAAACCAAGTGTCACTTGGGAAGAGTTTCACCTCGTCCGAAGACAAGAATAAAACTAAGCAAAAGTGGGATGTAGTTTAATTTTGCAATGAAAGACACTTAGATCAAACTTACAAGGATTCTTTTCCTTGTTCAAAAAACAAGTTTCAGATTCCAAATGATTTTTCACTTTTGTGATGGTTCAACGTAAAAATGGAATAGAAAAGTGGGCTCCAAGACAAAATTGCCTCCTTAATAAGTTCTCTCAACTAGGTGTCACAAGCCATCTAAGATTGGGTGTGATTTACCCAAATAGTCACCCTGACTATCTTGGGAGTATCTTGACTTTGTCCCCTTCGTAGTGGGAAATAAATGCATTCATCATGTACTCTTACTAGGGTCGCAATACGGACAACTTATAATTCTAACTCACAAGGCGTACTAGTCAAGTGGGTAAGTGGAGTGCTTCCTGTTTCATCCACGAGGTTACTCAGTGGTGGATTACTTTAGGGTTCATGGAACCACCCCCATTGTTTTAGCTTAAGGCGTTATGTGAAAGGGGTTGTGTTTCACTTGAGCGGAAAGGGACGTGCTCTTTTCTGAAACCTGCAATATAGTGTGATGAAAGTGGTGTGTTTTTTATCTTGCTTAACTTAATGTGGTTTTAATTAGCACACCATTTTGCAACCTATATGAAACATGTGTATTAGAAGTTTTGTGTTTTTGGATGTCTTTCTTCTACAAGCGTTGGGTCCTGTAGAAAACAAGTTTTATTAATTTTCCAGTTTGTAGATTGATGTTAAGAAAGAGAACTTTACACCTTGCTTTTGATTCCTAAGATCACCAATAGATGCAAAGGAAGAGCATAGAAAATGTGAAAAATCATACTAAATCACATAAAAGTTTACTTTATCCTTTATAAAATAAGTTTCTTGAACATTCAGTACAAGTTTTGTATAAGTGTTTCTGATCTCCAAGATCAATTTTGAAAGCACGAGGAGAGAGCATATGCACTTTTTACAAACCTAGTTTAAGCTAAGAACCGAAAACACTTAACTATGCAAACTAAAATACCAAATAAAAACTCTATATTTAACTTGTTAGCCCAAGAAATTTGCAGCAAAGATCAGAAAAAAATATTTTGCAGATTGTAGATAAATTTCCAATTTTTACATAGATGCCTATGCTCCCAAACCGACACTAGTGCTCCCCAACTAAAGGGTACGTTCCTAACTCAACAGATACACCTGCAAGCCAAAATTAGTGAAATCCAGTATACTAAAAACACAGACGGGTCCAGAAAGACAGAGACGCTTGCAACTCAATGTGGACACTTAGGTTTCAACGGAGACGTGCCTAAGCATAAAACAAATAGTTTCAAATTTTTACACAATCAAGTTATTTACACATATGCGGCCAGAGAGACGGAGACGTGGACAAATCTGACAGAGACACATGCACATCCCTACAGAGATAAAATTTGCTAATGATGAACACATCCAGACAGGTATGTCTCATGTTCTGATAGGAATGTTAGGGTTTCAACATGTACACGCCCCCTTCTTAACACCTACGTGTACCGTGTGAAAAACCTAAAAAACTCATAGATTTTCAAAATTTCTAAAGCAAATAGGTTAGTTATTAGTCAAAGTGTCCTATTTCTATATCAAACACACAAAATACATGTAAATGAAGGTCATTTATCTAGTGTTAGAAATAGAAATGAGGAAATAATAAGTGATTTGATCCAAAAAACTTGAAAATGAACTTTGAGGAACTCAAAAGACCTCCATTAATGGAGGATAGACATAAGTGTCCCACCGTGCGTGCCAAATGTGTTCAATGAAAAGTTACAAAATTCATGGAATTGGGGTAAAGAATCTCTAAAGAAACCCCAAAGGCTTTGAACAAACTGATCAATGAACCATTTGATAAGAAATGAGCAAGGGTTTCTACTTTGCATACATTAATTTGAAGTAAACAAGTAAACTAAGAAAATGAAACTAACCTCTATTCTTTGAAAGCTTGAAATAATGAACCTAAGAGTATCTAAGCATTCAGTTTGTGTTTAAGAGAAAGAGATCTCCCCATTAATGGATTTAAGGCCAATGGTTCTTCCCTTTTACTCTATATTTGTGCTATAAAATACAAAAGCAAATGCTAATAGCTCAATGGAATAAAATGAACTACAATCTAAAGCCTAAACAAATACTATAATTTGTGCTAGGAAGAAGAGAGAATTCTTAGAAATGAGGGAGGGGGGTCTAGCCTTATTTATAGTTCTCCATTTGGGAAAGTGGGAGATTTGGGTGCATGTAGGAAAAATGTAAAAGTCCAAAAAGAACTTTTAGCAAGTCAAAGTGAGATTTGACTATGTTTAGAAGAGATTTACCATGGTTAATATTTAATTAACCATGTTTAGAGGATAATTAATCCTATTTAGAGAGAAATTAGGTTTCTGAAAGGCTTATGAAATATTTAATCAATCCAACGAAGTGGAATGAAACTCCAGGGACCTAATAAAGGTGGTAAAGAAGAGACTATTACCCAAGAAGAGGTTATTATAACCTATTTAATTAGTTTACAAGAGGAAATATGACCAAAAAAGTGTCTTAAGAGGGGAGCTAGATAGATCTAACTAATGAGGTGTCATAAATTTGCAAGGGGAAGAATAGTTAGTGCAATATTAAGAATAGTAGTGCATTGATCAAACTATAAGTGTCTACAATTTGAAATCATATTCATTTGGTAATTAATCATGCTAGATCTTGAGAAGATGATTGAAAAATCGAGGGCTCACATTTATATAACTCATTTGATATGGAATTTTCTTCATGGTATGCATTGTTTATTATCTCAAGATTTATTTATGGAAGGTAAAAAATATCCACGATCCTTATCATTACCAAGTAGATTACCTATATAAATTTTTAATACGAAGTACACACTCTAAAATTCAAGGTCCATCAAATACTCCTTGTGTTTCTTAATCGACTTAATCAAATTTGGATACTCCTCCAGTAATATGGAAAACTCAACATTTTCCTTGAAAGTTATGAAATAGTTCCCATATCTATAATCTTGGAATATAATTTTCACCCTTGGGTTACCTTATTTTTGAATAGTATATCTCATATACCTCTCAAGGAGAAATTTCTTCATTTAACCCTTGAATAGTTTGTTAGCACATGAATAATCCATCTACATATCTTCTCCAACATACAAACACAAACTCAAACTCAACACCATCCTATATGAATATGGAATGTCAGCCACAAGTATATTAATATTTACTCTCTTATCACAAAAAACTACAAATTATAATTTAGCATATTTGGCACAACCAATGAGGGGTACTTCCTTGGTCTCCATAGAGTAATAAAAGTTAGCAAAATGGGTGAGAGTGAGACTAAGGGACCTAGAAACTTTGATAGGAATGAGATTGTCAGAGGCACCATAGATTCAATGATACATTCACTCAATTTATACCCAATGATTAACAAAGAGGTATAATGGTTATAATTTTTCAGAAGTGGAGGATGTTGCAGTAAGAAAGTTGTGAGGGAGAGTGTTACTTGGAGCAAGAAGTAGTTCTTTATCAGTGTGATTGATGGAATGATACTTTTAACTGCTTCCTTTGATAAAATGGACAGGATTATCACATTTCTTAGGATGAGCTCTCAAATACTCAGACTTATAAATTTGGAATTTGGAATTTTTAACATCGTCAATGTTTTTAAAGGATGAAGAGGTAGACACTTCAGGGTTAATGGAATCATTGACAAGAGTAGGAGAAAACATTCTTAAGAATGAAAAAAGCATATGTAGAACTTGATTTGACTAGGGGAAAGGAAAGAGACATACTTAGAGAAGGAGATGTGGCTTTGGAAGAGGTGGTCTTAGGATTATTCTCGTTTAACTCAATTGAAGTGGGTAGATTTGATCCTCATTTTTTTGTTTTCTGTAGAGTCATATTTTAAGGATTCAAGTGTTTTTCTTGAAAAGTGGAGGAATTTTCCTCTTTTTATTCTTGTGAGTAAGTGAACACTACACAAGAGTAATTATTCATATCATCCATGGAATCATCTGAATCTCCACCAAATGAGTATTCAAAATGTGAAATGTTTACATATCAAACTTCTTGTCCATCATGTCCTGATTCAAAAATTACATCTTCTTTTTTCTCTTAGGATCCACATGCCCCATTAATAGGTGGAACCTCCAAGGCATGCCTTTTGGTTGCACTAAAATTATTATTTGGTTTTGGCTCTGATATGGAGCATGTTTATCCATTTTACTCTTTAATGTAGTTATATCATTGACCAACTTCTATAACAAAAAATTAGTGCCTTCATCATGGGATTTTAAGAATTTATTTTTTATTAAAGGGTTCTTAATATTTCTTGACATGATAAGATCAATATTCCACTTAAATAAAAAGTTCTTTAGCATTATACAAATTATTTGGTTGATTTCTATTATATATGAACCCAAATTCAAGAAATTGATCATTTGTAAATAACCTCTTTTGATTACCTTCATTAGGAAGGGAATCGGTAGGAATAATATAAATCAGCTTATTGAACTTGGCCATAAATTATATCATGGGTTCTTGTGGTTCCTTCTTCATTTGAGCCAATTGAGTAAGAAGGGAATGATCTCCATTTCAAGTTTTAGATCCTATATTTAGTTTTTATATATTCACAATTCGTGATTGAGTGAGATGAAAAATAGTAGAACCATTCTATAGAAACATCTTGTAATGACTACAAAAATAACCGAATAACAACATCATTGTGTCCGATTTCAAGAACACCACAAGATGTGATAAAGGATATAATTTTCTCATTTGGATATTTCTTTCCATCTGTATAAATCTTAGGAAAATTCATTCTTGATCCTCTTGGTAGTTTGTGAAGTGGAGGAGTTAAATCCAACAGACCAATGTTTTAACCCCAGGGTACTAGCACAACCATGTATGGAGGGAGGGTGTTCAAAGGTTATGTAAATATGGGCACTAAAATAGAACTGAGATGAATATTTTCAACTAGACCTTCCAAAGGACCTTTAACAACTTATCTTAATATCTACATGGGAGAAAATACAAACTCATCCTGTTGGTTATACTAAAATATAGGATCTACAATGCCAATTTCTTAATCACCTCTAATATATCTTCTATATGTTAGTTTACTCAAAAATATGAATCACTCAAGTGGAAAAATATATTATCAGATTAGTCAAGGGGCATATAATTTTTTACTTTTTCTAGAATATATGATTTTTTAATTTTGTGGTAAAAGGGTACTAAACAATAGGATTGTTCGATCCCCATTGGAGTTTCCAAAATTTTCAGTGAAATATTTTATCTTAGGAAAATATATGTAATTTCATCAATTCTCTTGAGATAGATTCCCCTCTTTTAGGAACAAAGAGGATCCCATTTATTGAAATCTAGAAACCATATATACTAGACTAATATTCGGATTGACTAGACATTGGGAAATATGCAAAAACACCCTTGTTGTGACTACAATGGTAGGATAGATAGGGAAACATTTGTAGGTAAGGGAAGAGAGAAATAAGAAGGGTAGTTTTATTAATGAGATGAACTAAGATTTCATTAACTACAACTCAAAAGTGGTATTATTTTCAATTTGAGGAAACAAGAAAACACAACACAACATCATAGGAAGATAATGAAACACATAATGCAAGATATATATAATGTCTTCTCAAGATATATGCATTCCACTAAGAAGGAAATAAATATTTCAACTTCTTACAAGTTCCAATCATGTTCTTAGGTGAGTGATGAGATGAGAATGTAGGAAAATATTAATGCAAACAATAAAATAATATAACTTGTTAGAGAAACAAAAATTTGATCTTTTGAAGTAGAGATCATTCCAATATATAGTCAAAACAAGCGACTCTTCACATTTCCATATTAATTATCAACTTAAAGTGCAATCTCAATGAAAAAATATAAAATCCTAGTGACTTAACTCACTTTTACAAAATTTGTTTCTCGATTGTGAAATAGAATGTTAGAGAGAGAAAAGAAGAGAGGGAGAATGTGTGATAAAAAAATGATCTAGGATGAAGTCACACTCTTCCCTCACTGTGGAGATGAATGTTGTAGCTGAATAAAATTTTCCTTAATTGCTTCTTTGATAAGAGCATGTATTTTATTAGACTTAGAAATGATGATTCACATCTTATATTGAATAATAATATTTGGTCATGCTTCAAAATATTTATATAAAATATTTATCAGAAACATGATATTTTGTCTCCCATACGAGAATACACTTAACTTGCAATCATTAGGAAGCATGCAGTAACATCATTCATGCCCTAAAGTCGGTAATAAAAATCACACTATGATCTCTTTTGGATTTAATAGTATCAAATATTCCTAAATATTATTAATGACAATGTAGCAATCCTCTAAATAAAAACACTTCCTCTATATGAGATGGAATTAAACATTGACAAAATGGATAATATCTTCTTAAAGAATAGGAGAACTTCCTAATATGTCTCCTGAATAAAGCATGACAAGGAGAGAATTTATAGAACCTTTTATGTCTTCCTGTTATCCTTTACAAAACCATGATTTTCATCATATAATCCTTCAATTGATTAAATTATATGTTTCATGCTCAAAAATCTCCTTTTGCACTCTAGAAAATGAGCTTTATTTCTATTTAGGTATTTTCAATGATCATAGATGATGATTTTGGATGCAACATGGATTTGGTCACCATGGACGAAGTAATCACCCAAATATATCATGGATGGAATCATTTTAAAGGTTATTTTAAGAGAAGAAGTTATACTCCAATTTTGAGACAATTCTCTCATTGGGATCAATAAGAAAGTGTACAATCCAAAGAGGATGACATATATATAGTGAAAACTGTATTCATCCACATATCCTAAAATAATCCACCTTATCACTAAATTTATATATCAAATGGAAGGTGACTTTAATAAGAAATGTTTCTCCAAAGTTTAGGCAATTTGGCTGACTAAGTCACCAAGAAAAAGGAAAAATAATTTCAGGTATTTAGGTACAAAGTTAGGTTTTAATGAGGTTTTTTCAGCTGCAACCTTGATTATATAACAATGAGAAAAATAATTATCCAAATCATATGATACTTGGTCCTTTTAAAAATGTATTCCCAATAAGAATGGATGTTCCATTTTTTACAAATATATCTTTTTGGAAATAACAAGAAATTGTACAAGCTTTTGTTGCACGGTGATTTTTTAATATCGCTTGGGCTGAAAATTGATTTTTATCATTTGAAATTGAAGTATCCACCTTATCATATAACAAATGGCTCAAAAGAAGGACATTCACTTGGGTACAAAGTGAGGTTTTTTAGTTACAACCTTGATTATATAATAATGAGATAAATACTTACCCAAATCACATGATACTTGATCCTTTTAAAATGTATTTCCAATAAGAAAGGATGTTCCTTTTTTTACAAATATATCTTGTTGGTGAAAAATCACAGCACCCCTAAATGAGTTGTCAGATCTACTTTTCTAAGGTAGAATCATTTAGTGTGATTCGCATAACATTGAGTTTTCCCAAAAGTGTGGGATTTTACAAATGGGAAACTCTCCAGATTAACGGTTGGTTCATATTTCTCTTTTTAGGTGCATGTGTGGAAACTTGTAGAGAACCTATTCCTAAACCTAATCTAAGTTTTACCAAGGAGACAAGGATAAAAGGAATACAAGAAATCAAAACTAAGCTACTAGGTGATGCATCGAAGGAATTGTTGGTGTCCATTTTGATCCTCTATTATTTTTCCGTAATTTTCCTTTCACTCTGCTTTCTCCTGAAATGTTTTCTACAATTTTAATGGGTGAAATGAAGCTGTTGCCTCTATTTCCATGCCTTAATCCATTTGAAAATAATTTTTCATGCCTCGTTCGTGAAGAAGCACACATGAATGCTTTGTTAGTGCCCTAATTCTTCCAAATTTGCAGGCTATGCCGTGTTCTCCCCTTTTGCCCGATCATGAAAAAATCAAAATTGGTCATTTTATACCAATATGCCTTCAAAAATTCCTCCCCATGGTCGAAACTTGCAAAAAATCAACTTCCCCTTGTTTTTTGAGCAAAAAATCCATTTCCCACAAAGAAAAAATCAAATTCGAGCATCTCTGGTAGATTCTATGTTTTTGACAGTCATACGGTTGTCATTTGACCATCAAAATTAAGCTCAAACAATGTCTGCTATGTGGTCACTTCTAGTTGGACATGGATCGGTGGGTTTTCTTTGAAAAACTCAACCATTTTTGGCTTTGGGAAAAAATTCAAAATTCCCCCTGCAACCCCGCGAGGGGACACGTGTCATGTGCTTATGCGAAGGTAGAGGAGCGGGCCGGTGGGGAACTTAGGAATTTTTTGCCTTTTAGAAAAGGGGAAAAAAGATGAGGGAAGGCCCACGGGTCCATAACGCAGCAACAATTTGACACGTGGTGGATGTAGAAAGAAGTACGGGCTGCGGAGGGAAAAGGGAATATTTTTTCCCTTTTTTACAAAAGAGTTCAGAATGAAAATTTTTAACGTGCCCCCATGAATGAATCATAGGTGGACACGTGTCCATGAAGGGTCAGAGGGAAGTGTGAGCCATACAGGGAAATTTTGATTTTTTCCTTTTTGGCAAAAGGAGTTAAGGCAAAAATTTAAGCTTGCGGGATTGCAAGAAAATCAATGAGTGACACGTGGCGGGCAGAGTGGACAAGGTGGGTCGGTTGGGTTGGTAGAGGCAGGAGAGATTTTTTTCCCTTTTACAAAGAAGGCTTAAAATCAAAATTTTAAGTGCTAGCCCGCTAGCGAATCATCGAGCGACACGTGGCAGGGGAGAAATCAGAGGCACGGGCCCACGAAGACAAAGTTGAGAATTTTCCCTTGGCTTAAAGGGAGTAAAAATGAAGATTAAGCCCGCGGGTCCTCAGTAAAAGAGAGATGGACATGTGGCAGAGGACAGAGCAGTTCGACGTGCCGGCGAAGGCAGGATGGAATTTTTTCCCTTTTACAAAAAAGACTCAGAATCAAAATTTAGAGCGCTGGCCCACGACGAATCACAAGGAGACATGTGGCGAGGGAGAAATCAGAGGTGTGGGCCCATGGGGCGAAAAGTGAAAATTTTCCAATTTTCCAAAAAGGTCAAAATGCGTAGAATTGAAGCGTGATCCTAATGGGACCCACCATGTGCTACCTGTTAGCTCCAAAATTCAAAGGCGGAGGGGCGGGGGAAAAGGTCAATTTTTTCCATTTTTTTCAAAAGGTTGAAAAGTAAAAAAATGAGACCGAATTTGTTCCCAGTCATAGTTTGACACGTGGAGGGCCCAGATTTAAGGAGAAAGAGCAGATCAAGGGAAGCTGTGCATTTTCATTTTTGCCAACCATTTTTCCTCCAGGAAGCTTGGAATCACGAATTTTGAATCAAATTTCATCAAAGTTTTGGTGATTCCATGTCATTTTGGGCCTTCTCGGATCATTAGAATTGGTTTCATGACTCAATTTGTAGATTTGAGGTGTTTTTGTAATAAATTTTTACTCAGCCCGAGAAAACACGTGGAATGTGAAATTGAAAGTTTCAAAGGTAGTTTTAAAAGGTGATAAGGTGAAATGATGAGAGGAAAGGCATCTGCCTGCCTTGATGATGAAAAACTTGCCTCCAAGAAGGATAATGATTTGAATATTTGTAATGATTCGCCATTTTAGAGACACCTGACAACTCTCGTTGCAAATTTGTTAAATTTCATTTTCAGTCAATCATGAGAAAAGGTTGTAACAGAATTGATCCTTTGGAATATTATTTTCTTAGGAAATAAGGTTCCAAGATGGCAAGAGATATGTAATGCATGTTTTGAGACATGTAAGACATCAGGAAAAGTTGAAAAATCATGAGCAAATTCTGAGAGAAAGCTCATTTTTTTTTTTCAAAAACCCACCAAAGAACCAGAATAATTTCTTCTGTGTTGGATCTTCATGTATATGAGTTGGTTACAAGTGTATAGCCATCACACAGCTCTGAGATTGTTCATGAAACTCTCCCCTACTGATGAATCTAAAAACCTTTTGAGTTAATTTTTGTTTTTCTGGGAAATATGATGTATGTTATCATTTTTTGAATGCTTGCAAATAGTTTTCATTGTTCTTGTTGCAATCTTACATTGAAAGTCTTTAAAAATCACACAAAATCTCCATTTCTTGTTGATAGTTTAGTGGAATTTGCAATCTCATGTTCAGAAGAGCCTTCATTTGATAAAGAGATAAACAAATTTAAAATCACTTTACCTTCCTTGACTGCAGAGATTTCTTGTAAGCCTTTGGGGGTACCTAAGGTGTGGTTTGATCAAGGACTTTTGTGTTTAATTGAGTTCTATACTTCAAGCTTTTGTGGTGAATTCTCAAATAAATGTGAAGAGTGCAACTTGGGCTTCTATTTATGCCTCTTCTGGTTGAAATAATATCTTGATTATTTGAAGCATTTTATCTAAGAGTTGTTCAAGTATTATAAAGGTTGTGAAAGATCTTATATATCCTAGTTTGTCTTGTCAACACCCCCCCTCCAAAAAAAATTTATTCAAACAAACTAATCCTACCCACACTACCCCTGCATTGCATTGTGTGTCAAAAAAAGAATACAATCCATTTAAAAAAATGCACAAGGAAAATCAGGATCATATAATGTCTCCAGTAACCCTTGCCTTACATTGAAAATATCTCCATAATCTGGGAGTGATAACTTGTGAAAGCCAGATTTAGAGTGTTGATCATATTTTAGCAAGGCCTTTTCATACTATTTGCATAAATTGAGGGATATCTTCATCTCCTTCACCATTTGGGGGTTACAATGTAGGTTCTCTTACCTTGGTTGAAAGGCACAACCTAAAATAGTGAGGGTCAGATCAAATTCTTTCAAAGTGCTATCCATCTTGCCACAAATCTAAGTGCTAGTTAGATCACATCCCTGGCTACAAAATGACACACATCATGATCTATTTGACTTCAAGCTTCATGTCATATCTCTGATGTTTCTCAGACTAAAAAGGAGAACAAATTTGGGTACCAACACTTTTTGGCACCATTTCTGGGGACATTATTCTATATTATAGTATTTCAAATCCCTGCTTCCAGTAGTTGTTGCACTTCATTTTCATTTGTGGTTGATAATTTAAAGAAGAAAGAAGGTTTGATTTGTAAAGTTTGGAAATATTTTTAGTGCTGGTAAATATTTGACAGAAGTATTTTAGTGCATTTGCACAACTAGGGTGAAAGTCCTTAGTGGCAACTGCATGTTGATTTGATATTAATAAATACCAATGTCTTTCCTTTCCATCATTTATTTTTGTGCTGCTAATCTCTATAATACTAGAAGGAAGAAGATCTCTCTTCCTTAAAGACTCTGCTAAGAATTTTTTTTCAGATTCAAGGAACTCAAAGTTGAAAAGGATAAGATTTTGGAAAGTTGTTAAAGGTTAGACATCAAGCAAAGATATATCCATTAGTGAGAGAGATAAGCATTTGGTAGAAGATTATCACTCTACTTCCAGTGATTCTGATTCAAGAAATCCTCTCATTAAATTATTTTCTTCAGTTAGTGAAGGTCTTTCTACTATACCAGGTGAGTTCCTTCTCCAATTTTCACCTCTGTGTTTTAATCCAAATAAAACTTTCCAAGAAAGTCAACACTTAGAGAATACCAGTCTTGTGAATCACATTCTTGAGTCCTAAAGACCTTTCACTCCTCATTAGCTTGTTTCACCTCTAAGACCACCTCCACCAAACAATATGGCTCAACCTAGACCTCCATTTATTTTTAACACCTTTGGTCCCATATATTTTAGAGTAATGGATGGTTACCTGAATGCTATTCCACAAGATGTCAGAAATAGATTGCCAAAATTTCAAGGAAACAATACAATAACTAGTGATCAGCATCTCAAACTCTTTATTAATATGATGGAAGATTTTGAGATAGAGTTTGAAGACGTGTATATTAATTTGTTCATTCATACAATATAAGAAGATGCTAGGGATTGGTACAAGGCTCTACCTAATAATTCTATTGAATCATGAACTAAAATGAAAAATGCATTTAGGTTGCAATATGGTGACAAGATTGATCCTAGATTTCTTTTATTTGAGTTTGAGAATATCAAGAAGAACCATAATGAATCAGTCCATGACTTCAACACAAGGTTTAACAAAACTTTGAGAAGGCTGCCTGTTAATTTGAGTCCTTGTGATGAATCTTGTCTAATCAAATATGTAGATGCATTTGATAAGAAGGCAACCTATTACCTAAGAGACAAGAACCCTACCAATCTAAGAAAAACTTTCAGCATTGCACTTCAAATTGAGAACAATATCAAAGCAATTGGGAAACCTCTCAAGGGAGATGGTGTAAAATTGATAAACCCTGAAAAACCTCAAGCTAGTAAAGGTGCTGATTTAGAAGAGGTTGTGAAAACTTTGGTAGGGGCTGTCAAAGAAATATCATACAAGTTGGCAAGAGTTGAGAAAGGAATTGGGCAGACTTCACAAGGTCAACTAAGAGCATAAAACCATGATAGATTTTCCAATTATCGTAGAGGTGATCAAAGGAAAAATGATAGAGGGAAAGGACTTATGGGGTCTATAAATAGACATCCTCAAGCACGTGAAGGAAGAGTGTTACTTGATACCTTAACTGATAGGGTTGCTGATGTTGAAGAGGTTACTGATATTGATTGGTGTAATAGGTGTTTTTTGCCCCATCCTCCATGTGAAGTGGACCAGCAAGAAGGTGAAGCTAATAATGATAATGGTACTGATGAGGATATTTGCATGGTGGGCTGTTCTTCAAGCTCACAAGGAGGAGCAACATCTACTAAAGTAATAAGTGCTAAGACTGTTGCTACCTTTTGGGATTACATCAAATAGGTACAAGTATTTCTCCCCCCTCATGCTCTTGAATTTGATGCAGTGCAAGCTTTTGAAATTCCTAACAATGACTTTGAATACTTAAGAGCTTTGATGATTAAGAAGTATGATGGTGGTATCCCTTCAGAGGAAGATAGACAATTGTTGATGAATGTTGTTGTAGCTCAAGTTAAATCTTATAACACTAGAAGCAAGGTTGTTAAGGGAGTTGGGCCTCAAGCCAAACCTAAAACACCCTTTCTATAATGCCTCATTCGATGTTTACCCCGGTGCTTGTTGCAGTGACCCTTTTTCCTGAGCATTGAGTGGCTATGTGTAATCCCGTGGTCTTAGACCTTGTCTCAGTGATGAATTAGCACCTTCCCTCTCCAGTTTTGCTTTCTCGAGTCATTATCGACACCTCTGTATGTAGTACCTTGTAACATCCTATGCGTTAACCTATTTAAAGGAGGATCTTGTTTTCGGATTGTTAAGCTTGATTGCTGGTCATTATTAATGTGAATAGTAATTATTTATATATATTTATAATATATAATTATAATAATGATATTTTTAATTTAATTGTCGATTGAAATTTATTTTATAGTATTATTATTTTACCTTATTGTAGATCATCATCAATATTTTATATTATTTGTCTCTATAGTAATTTCTTCCAGTTGCTTCACTCTGATCGTGTCGTAGATCGAACCCCATTCTGTGATGAAGAGGGGTTACCCATCTTGGCACCTTGGTCATTCTTTGTTTGTGTGTTCATCCTCGAATGCTACTCTCTAGTTTCTCCCCTTGGTCGTTATAGCCCGCGATCTTGTCATTTTATCGTTTAGAGTAATGGAAATTTTTATTCTCGCTCCCTCTTGCTTGGCCACTTACGTGTGATTAAATCTTCTCGGGTTAGCTTGTTCCACTTTTTCATCTTGATAGCATCAAATGGGGAGGGGTAAAATCTATCAATTAACCTTGATACTAAACTTATGGCAGAATTTAGTACCTCCTATGTCATGATTAATTCTTCTTTAAACCGGGATTTTTCTTAAGAAACCTGCTTCCACATTTAATAGCATATTTAATGGTGTGTTGCTTCACACCTCCTTGGACAGATGGAAGGTGGAGGTCATTATGTCTTAGGCCTGCTATTTTTTTAATTCATTTCAACCATCATATATATATAACAATATATTTTACTCTCCTCATATCCTCATGCGCCAATTTCCTTTCCCTTGCCTCACATTGATAAATCTTGGTTTTTAGCTGGATGTTGTTGGGAAATTTTGGTCACTCCTTTATTGTTTTTAATGCGTATAGGTAGATGAGTGTTGGGCACATCCTGTGGGGTTACATGACCTTGGAAGGAGGGATGCATTCTTGGTTTTGCTGCCTCTTTGACTTGCTCTTGAGACTGCCCACTTCATTTTAATGGAGGCTTCCTTTCAAGCCTTCCCTAGGTTTTGTTCCTAATGCTTTCTCAAGCCATTTTTGGGTGTTGGGTGTGTGGATGATTGTTGTGTGAAGGGAGAAGGTTAGACACCAGTTGGTTGCATACAATGAAAACAAATACTTTAATTTTTTTGCAGATCCTTCCTGTACATACCCTGTAATCATGGAAATCCCTTTTGAAGCCACATCTCTTTGAGGATTTTATCAAACAGTTTTCATGCCACGTGGAGGTTTCCACTCTTTGCATATGAGGTTTTCTGAAGCACTTACTTCCACATATGACAAAAATTTGATCTCCTTTTTGTGCTTCGTCATTTTTCCTTGTTGCGCTGTAAAACGAGCTGGGAGGACATTGGCAAGGTTGTGGAATCTAGTTGTATTCCTACTCATACCTAGTCGTGAATCCCTCTCTTGTTCCAAATGTGGAAGAAAATGGAGGATAGGTGCTCTGCAACAGAGAAAAAAATGGAATGGTTGCTTGTCTCAGCAAACACGTGGCTACAACCTATGAATGTCCCTTTCCAGGTGTTGGCTACATGTTTGCTAGGAATGGAGACTTGGACAATCCTTGTTGTAGATTTCTCTTGTGTGTTGTGTTTTCCTCCCTCCACGCTTACATCCATAACTCCTGTGATGCCTACATTTTCAGCTGATAGAATGGTGTGTGTCTATTTTGATCGATGGATGTCTTTTCCTGTTCTAAACTGCCATTTTCCAAGGCTGTGTGAACATTGGTAAAGGCAACCTGCACAACTTGGATACCTGTTATTTGATTATGGTGAAGCGAACCGTATTTCAGGATGGAATACGAATTTTATTAAATACGTTTGTGGTAGAAGTGTGGACCCTCCTATTTCTTACACACTCAGTTTTTAGAGTTCCCTACTTATGTGAACGCGGGATTGAGTGGAATGTTGTTGCCTTGCATGCTTCGGATGAAGATTTAACTAGAGGGTTATTGTTACTGGAATTTGACGTGTTGGGCGCTTCGTCGAAGCTAGAGAATTAGGAAAGATATTTCTACACTTTGCTACTATTACTATATTTAATTTATCTTGAAATTGAACCGCCATTTCCTTGAATTGTTTTGTCAGTTGGATGCCATGTTGGGAGATCTCTTCTTTCTACTTGTTATCTTCTTATTTTAGCTATTATCATTGTCAGTATGTTAGTGGAAAGCATGCATGTGTTCTTCCCTCTAAGTGTTATGTTTATCTTAATCGAGAGATCGACCTTCATTTTTATTTTATATGTATATATTCTTCTCTATGATAGAGGTTCAAGTTTATAATGTTCTTCCAGCTAGTTTTTTGCTGTCGTTAAAGTAAGCTTGCGATAACTATGAAAATCCTTCCTATCACCTGAGTTTACTTTTATTTGTCTTTTCTCATATGTTGTTAACTCTCTTTCAAACCCCTTGACAACCCTTTTGACATCGAGAAAGAGAGGTTTTAGGTTTGGAGTGATCAATGCTTGGGCTAGCCAGATAGGATATTCGGTAATAAAACTTTTAGAATGAATAAGTTTGTGTGCAACGTGTTTCAGACCTCATGTTTTTTAGACTCTTGTGTTACCGTTAGTATCATTGCTAGTCTTTTAAAAATTTTCCTCAAGAATTACCTTGACCATCTCCATCAAATTGAACCATAACTAGTTTTCAGATCAGCTAAGCTCGAGGTTTCAATTGTGCAAATCTAGTACCTCGCTAACTCTAGATTTGTTATGGAATATTTCCACCTCAAAAACATTGTTGTCAGCATTTTCTAGTTTTTTTAAATTTCAATCCTTTCCCCTTTTAGAATGATAATGCTAGTAATTAATATTGGTTGTTTTCAATGCACGTAATTACCTTAATGTTTTGTGATGGAATTTTCCTTGAACGCTATAAGCCTTGGGGAAAACTAATCTTACGATCGATACTCTCATGGATCTATAGCAGAAGGTGTTGCTTTGATAACGACACTTAGTGATTTATGTTTGTAACTATGTTTGAATTGTTGATTATGTTATCAAGGGTTGCCTTTAAGTATTGCTGATTTGGAAAAGAGGTAATTTATTTTAAATTAACTGAACCTTAGAATTATTGTGGAGGTTTGTAAATCCTTAGTGATATAAAATTTTTGGATGACGTTTTGTATACTCTTGTTTGACATAACCCCCTTCTTCTCTCATGTGTTGTTGTTATCCCATAAGGGAATTGGCCCTTCTTGAATGATTGGGGAATATTTCAGAGTTAAGGGTCAAGTCTAATATACTTTTCCTTCACTTTGAAACTTATGTCGTGTCATGTCCGTGTATTTAATTTCACTCATATACTCTAAGTGATTAGAGGGTTGAAAATTTTTACATGCTTGGCTTTTCATGTTGATCTTTGAACACCATGATTTCCTCATTGGGTTGATCAATTCTTGTCATTTAGAAATATAACATTAAAGCCTATGCTCTTGGTATCTTTTGATAAAAATTTTTTTATGGATGGCATGTATATCAAACTTCAATCTTGTAATTAATTAATTGTTTGATGGGAATCTTGTTTCTTATAGATTGTTTAGTTCTTCTTATAGGGCCAAGGACCCTTCTCATTCGATTGTTATACTTTCATTGCTTTTGTTCATAACTAAAGTATAAGGTCCTTCTTAATTTATTGACATGGTTCAGACTGTATTATAAATTGGGGTGTTTTTAGTGTTGAGAGAATTGACCCAATTCTTGTATTAAGTGTCTCCTTTCATGGTATTGTTAGATAATAGTTATTGTAGCTTGGTATGGTCTAATCTTGCTCAGTTCTCGCGAACTGAATCTTGTGGAAAATTTGTTGCAAATGGATTATGCAAGTAGATGAGGGATAGAATTGTAGATATTGCATCAGCCCCAGTTGAGAAGTTCTTTTTCTAATTTTTTTTTTATATTGTTCAACTATTGGTAAGGTCCAGTGGAAGTTTTAGAAGAGGGTCAGTGTCTTAGTATAATGTATTGTAGACTATATCTTCTTAACTTTGGAAACCTTGGATTGTTTGGCTATCATGGAAAATATAAGAAAATTGGATTACCACTTTGTTGAGTGACCTTAATGGATTATCAAAATTCTAAGAATAGTTTAGCATTCCTTGGTCAATGTTATTACTCTCTTGTTTCCTATGCATGGTTCCTTAAAGTTGGTATGTCCCTTTGGGTTATGTACTGTGATGGAAAGAATTGAGGTAACCTAGTGTTGATTTCGTAAATGAGAATTGTTAAACTCTACCCTTGAGAATAAATGTTGAGTTAAATCTTGCTAAGACTTAGTAATAATGTGTTATAAGTAAAATAAAATGGGTTGGTTAATCCTTATAGAAGTTAAACTAAAATTTATATTCAATAAAATTAATGTAGAGGTGACCTACTTGAGAACAAGTAATTCCATAGGTGATCAAAGATGAAGCTAGTAGAGTAAAATTATATAACTTACTATCCCTAGCTAGACTAGCGAACATTAGTCTTTTATGGTGAAATTATTAAACAAACTTAAGGGAAATCAACGGTTGGTTCTGGAAAATAATAAGATTTAATAAGTAGGAGAAAACAATTTAGAAACCACACAATCTATCTCTTAGCCATTTGGAAGGTAAATTTTTTTCTTTTGTAAAACTTAATTAATGAAGCCTAATTAAATTTTTTAATAATTATGGATAAATTCTCAAGCTTCAATTAAATCCTGGTAATAACTTATGAGGTCTTAAAGATGATTTCAACTTGACCTTCTTCCTCTAACTTTTTCCAAGGTTCTTTGTATTTCTTCTCTTAAGTGTGTTGATCCCGAACCTTTGTTGTCATAAGGGCCCATGAATGAGTTCTAGTAGCGTAAGTGTGAATAGATGGCCTTGTGGAATTAAATTACCCCATTTTTTACTAAATAAACAAAGTAAAAAAATAAAGGTCATAATAGAGAAGACTCAAAGAAAAATTCTCTTCAGAGTAAAAGAAAGAAACTTAGCGTTGTAAGAAGAATTGTAAAAATCATATCCTGAGTCCTGGAAAACGCAAGTTAAGGATTGAAGGATTTTTTTTATTAAAATAAATAACCTTCAATAATTTCTCACTGTGGCTTGCCCTAACTGTAAGAGTGCTATGTGGTGGTTTCCTTTGTTTCCATGTCATAAAGAAAAGTGAATTATCCTTGATGGGTTTGAACGTTTCTGTACGTCGGAAAAGTGACAGGCGAGTGTGAGAATCTACAAGTAACTCTTCCACGTACCCGACCTCTCGAGGTCGTGCCAAGACAGCCGGTGGGGGGTAGAATATGCATGGTATGCAGACAAACTAGTTAGGCAATATAATTTCCTCGACACGCACTAATGGAATTTAAGAATCTAAGGCAAAGCGGGCCCTTCTAACTTGGACTGGTGTGATAGATCGATCGTCAAGGATGACTACTCAAAGGCTCCAATCAATATCAAGCTCTGGCGTGATTCAATCTATAGGTTGTGGAATACGTGGAAAATGACCTGGGATAGTTTCGTGTATGTCTCCTAATAAGGTCATAAAGTGGATGGTGAATATAATTGACTCTACGGACGATTCTCTGGCCTAGTCTAGAATTCTCTAGCTTCGTTAGCTGCTATATTTAATCAGGACAATTGTTTGATGATGATGGGTGGAAGTGGAGTGGACTGAAATACTAGTGTGCGTAGGCCAGTGTCTATATCAGATTGACTTTTGGAATCGTTGGGATGTGGGATCTGTGGATCGCAACCGTAGACTCTTGGTTGTTGCGGTCTTGTTATGGTCATGTGCGAAATCAAGTTCTAATCCCTAGTATCCAGTAATCATATGCTTTCTCAGCTTCTATGTTTAGAACCAACAATTGCGTGATTTTCTCAGAATATCTCACAGGCGTTCGTGCAACCTGGATCCTTAGACTGGTATCTATATCTATGAGAGTATCTCCTACACCTGGCTGTGGGACCAAAGGATCACAACCAAAGGTTTGTTCTCTTTCGAACCCTTCTACAGTCATGTGAGTGTTTACCTAGGGAAATCTGTAATGTTGGTTTGACCAAAACTTGTGTGCTTGGTCGTCCTCTATGTTTAACCCTCTCAACTGAGAACTGATCAGTTGTAAATCTGTTGTTGTTTGGAATACTTGTATTCTGAGATTTTGGTCTATGTCTACTATTGCTGTAACGAGATTTGGTTGAGGTACGATTGGCTCAAATATATATTCCCTGGGCTCCTGAGGTCCTGTGATTGTCATACGAAACAAAATGCAAATCTAACTGTAACGAAGCAAATTCTAACTATGTGAAATAAATCTAACATATATAAATTTTATTCTTCTAATAAATCTTTTAACAATTTTAAGGAAAGCAAACTATTTTAAACATATCTAGAAATAATAAACAATATTTTAAAATAGACAAAATAACCGAGTATAGTTAGTTGCCTGTGCGATTTATAGAATTATTCTAAATAGCTCGTCTAATCTATCTACAAGGTTCTCGATCCTACCTCAGAAGTGAGGAGTGAATCATAGTTTCTCAGAAACTATCAATCCTAATATCGAGAATAGAATTCACTGAAATGAAGCAATTATCTACTCTATTTGATATGATTCTAACTAAAACTTTGAAAGTTAAAACCTGGATTCCGCAGAACAGTGGCAAATTCGATGGTGTATGTGATCTTGCCCCCTCAGTATGATCTCTTCGTTCTTTGTGTTCACGTAGATCCAGAAAAGTGTGTAATGCTTGCATCAATAGGAATAGGTGTTGGAACAAGGGACAACCTTCAGAATGCAGACAGAATAGAACGTGGATAGGAGAGGGATAGTGCAAGAGTACAGAGCTTGGCTTATGTAATTCCTAGCGGGATCTACTGTGAATCGTGCAACAAAATGTGTCCAGATCCTGAAACTATCCTGTATGAAGAGCAAAACCTGCAACTTTAATGGCTTCCTAAGCTATTCTACTCTAATGGATTAGATAAAACAACAATACTGTTTGCACAAGTTGGATATGTGGCTTACCAACAACTGAGCAATCTAACTAAAGGTGCAAGTGAATTCAAGCTATGGCTTCTAAACAAGCTAACAAGCTAAAATACTAAAATGAGGAGAGAAAAGATCAGTTTTCCAAATCCAGCCAAAACTTCAGACCATTTGCTTGTGCACAAAACCATGCATTTATAGGAATTCAATCACCCAAAAACCAAAACCAAATGGAACTCCTAAAAAATAAACAAAGGAAAAACACTATTCCAGGGGACCAAAAACATAAATGCATGCTCAAGTCGGCAAAGAAAGCTGGTGAATCATGATATTTCACACGAGTCGCGTCAAAAGAACGTTCTGGAAAATGCACGCAGGATCGCTGCTCTGAGCAGGGCGGCGGTTACAGGACTGCCACCCTTACCAGGGCTGTGGTTTTTTCACTGAAGATCAAGAGGCCAAGGAAAGAGGGAAGAAAAAGGAAAACAAAGGGGGCGGGGGCTAAGCGAGGCATGCGGGATGTTAACGCATACTCCGAGAGCTTTTCCAGATCCTGAACACCTTGCGAGGAGACCTGTATCATCATTGGGGCTCTTATTACGCTGTTCTGCAGTACAGTACCTTAAAATTTTGGGTACGTACATATTGCCCCCCGGAGAAGCGTTTTAGCCATGAAGAGGCATAAAACGGTGGGTTCGAGTATGGAAATCTTGAAATGGGGAGTTAGAAGCTATACCTTACTCGTCCGTGTGTTAAAACGACGCCATCCGAAATTCCCGCTATCTGCAAAATGAAAAGAGAACTCAAGTGCAGATAGATACAAAAATTGAAAAATAAATGCTAAATTAATAGGGAAGGAGAACGTACCATTCGTGCGAGGATAGGGACTTACCTCTGTAGGCGCTCCAAAACCTACAAAAAAGTCTTTTAAAACAAATTAGCGCGCTATATATATGAAAGTGGGCCCATTTTCCTATTCATTTGTGCGAGTCGATTTGATTGATTTTGAGCTCCGGGACCCACGGTGGCAGTTTCTTGCGCGAATAGAGTCAAAACGTCCACAGCGAGATAGTGATCATGCCCCCACGTGCGGAATGCCACCCTGCGAGATCACAGGTTGGTTTTCTTCGATTTTGTGTTTTTCCCCCTTTAATTTTGAAATGTTAATTTTGTCATAATGGGGGGGTCATTTTCTGAAAATGTTAGGTTCAAAAGGTCCACCTAGGGGGGCGCCTACTGGGTAGGCTCCATTTTTAGTTTAAATGGTCTATTTTTACTTGTTTTGGGCTTTTTGGGATTAGAGACCCGCGTGGGTTTTCGAACCGCGACCGCCGCCCTGGCCAGGGCGGTGGTTACATGACCGCCGCCCTATTCAGGGCGGCAGTTACACGACCGCTGCCTTTAAGGCGGCGGTTACAAAACCACCTCCCTGCTCAGGGCGGTGGTTCTGAACAGAATGCAAAAGGACTTAATTCTTGGGATTGCACTTGTATTTTCTTGCACTTCTATACGTCTTTATGACCTTCTTGTTATTGTTCAGATTCTAACTTGCTCTGTTTTGTGTGTTTTTGGGTGTATGCGGGCGAGAGAGGAGTATATTAGATGGAGCTGAGAGATAGAGTGTGATTGGCTGCCAGGGGTACTGGATGCCCTCTCATAGGATGAGGAGGACACATTACAGAGGGCTGGCATACTATGTATATCACATGTGCCTCATGTCGCACCATCTAGTCACATCCTTTGTGACTTGTTCTCATATTGGGATGCAGATCGGAATAATTTCTGACTGCCAGGGGTCCGTGGTGAGTGGACCATCACTTTGGAGGATGTCTACCATATCTTGGGGGTCCCGATCATCGGGAGGAGACTCACACTAGAGACAGCGGGCTCGCGGGCACAGATCACACAGTGGGCAGTGTACATGGGAGATGCAGTCATCTCCACGGGGTCGAAGAAGGGAGTGAGAGTCTGATCCATTCCTTCTTTGCCTATCCCCATACTTCGACAGGCTATCATGGGGATCCTTGCCTCGAGACTGATCGGGGACAAGGGAGGGGATACATTAATATACTGCTGGGCCCCCATCATTGCACAGATAGAGGGGCATGGCCGGATATATGCCTGGGGTGCAGATATTCTAGGGACCACCTACCACGATTTATACAGGGTGGTCTGTCTACAGGGACAGTCATTGAGCCACTTGACTTTATTCATGAGTTGGGTGTATGAGCGCTTCATCCCTTATGGCAGGGGCGTGGAGGTGGCAGATCTAGGGGTTGTGAGGGCAGCCAGATGGACAGATATGTCGGTGCTTAGAGCACCTCACCAGCCAGTTGCCTCCCTTACTACAGCAGACATGGAGGCGACACCGTACCAGCTTATGGCCGGTATATGGGGAGAGGAGACTCTTACATTGATTTCTTGGTCCACCACAGGGCAGCTTATTGACCGCGTGGGATGAGTGGAGGTACATCCCTTTGGCAGAGTTCCTCAGCAGTTTGGCCTACCATATATGGGCATGCTTCCCCCAGTGTCGCCAGTCTATAGATCATTCCGCAAGGCTAGAGGGGGGCCTAGAGGCCGTGGTTGGACAGTGATCACTCCTGGCATTCCTATTGTAGCCAAGAGGATAGTTCGGGCTAGAGGGAGAGATGGTGTGCCTCAGGCACCTTTGCTTCATATTGCTGCGGGTCCTGCTCATAGCAGCGATGAACCCATAGACATTGACTCCAATTCTGAGGAGCTTACAGAGGGAGGGTCAGAGGAGCAAACTGATGACAGCAATCCTGAGTGGCATGACACTCAGGATATTTTGCAGGCAGAGAGGGCTGAGGAGAGCGCAGAGAGGGTGTCCTTAGATTCAGAGGAGCCACTCTCTCAGGGCCATGGTGGAGAGGACGATTCAGTTGCAGGCGTCATGTTGCTCCCACCATAGGAGCAGCCCCTCATTCAGCAGCGGCATCGGCGGCGGGTGCTGGCCCAAGTGAACCATCTTGGAGGCCCGGTGATCCGAGTAAGTTATCCTTTCTTCCTTTCAATGCTTGTTTAATTTAGGATTTATTATCTCTCCTTGTGTTTGTATCTTGTATATTTTAGCCTCTTGCCTAGTTTCTAATTCATTTTTCTCCTTTGTTTACAGAGACTATTGACGAGTGGCGGGATCTAATCCGCAGGGTATGCACTGATTCCCTGATGATCCCTATGGATAAGACCTGTGCGGAGCTATCCGTAGATGCCGGGGAGCCTTCAGCAGCTGGTAGGCATACCGACATCTTTGCTCCCGTTTGGCACGTGGCCAAGATGGTGTCGACCCTACGTACAGAGTTGGCGGGCTATAGGACAGCTGAGCACCTTATGAGGAGCCACTCTCATGGTGAGACTGTAGCTGCTCCTCGGGACCCTGAGCCCTTCGTTCATTCATAGCGCCGGCGTAGCCGGAGTCCTAGGCGAGGGCGTGCATCTTCGGAGGGGTCGCGTAGGGGTTGAGAGGCCACTTGGCCCCTATGTATTTTGTACCATAGATTCTTTTGTATATCACGGGCTCTTTGAGCATTTTGACCATGCCTCGTGCATGATGGCATTGTACATAAACATTGATCATTTATATATATGCACTTGTTTTTGGATCAAAATCTTGTCACTCATGTTTGTCCTTTCTATTTCTAGTTTCCTTGTGTATACTACGATGTATGTTTTGTATGCTTTCTAGAATATATGCAGTGGTGAACAAATGATGTAAATGCTTTACTTTTCTTTTTGCGTTTCATGATGCTGATACATGATAATGTAGATATACTGTGATTTTGAATCTTAGCTTCTATGAGTAATTTGGATACCTCATGTTTGTTTGGCAAAGTGATGAAAATAACTAATATGATGAACAGATTAACTTGCCCCACTCCTAACTCCACACAACTAGTAAGATGCAAGGGCTCATCACAAAGAGCCAAAAAGGGCACAAGTTATGAAATGTGGTGAAATGAAAGTGATAAAAGACAGACAAAGCTTTGGCAGAACCAAATTGGAAGCTACAAGCCGACTCCACCCGAGTGACTTCATAGTTTTGGATGCAACTTGCCCTGCGGTTTATCCAGACTTAGACCTGTAGATGGCCACATGGTAGAAAAAATATGGGTTTTTAGGATTTTTAATTCTTTCAGGATTTTGAACATCTGTTTCATTTATTTTTGACTCAAAGTTTTAAAAGTTTAAATTGTTTGCGTATGACCTTTTGCATTTATTCGTCAAGAGGACCCCCTACACCTTGCCCCATGCTACTAGTAAGAAGCGTGGGTTTATCACCGTGGGAAAGGCATAGGTGAGTAAGGGCATTTCCATTCTTTCCCAACCCTACGTCACTAGTAAGAGACGCAAGCTCATCACCGAAGGTTGGTGGGGAAAGGAAATGTGTAAAAATAAAATTTTCTATTTAATCACTTTTTGACTTGTTTTTTTTTTGAGTAAAATGTCAGTATGTGTTTATTCCCAAAGAGATATATATATAGGATAGATGTGACACCATGAAGCTTCTAGAAGAGACCATAGGCAAGACACCTATCCTAGGAAGAAATCAAAGTGAGAAAGAACTTACAGATCTTGGTATGGTTACTGTTAAGACTTCGTCATGTCTAACTTTATTTGATGAAAGATTCTGAAATGATTGATGATATTGTGAAAATAAAGAGATATGATTAAAGATTTTATGCCAAAAACATCATGAGTTTGTAGTGAATTGCTTTGAGAATAGATTCCTTGATCACAATTTGTGTAAGAAACGGATGGACAAAATGATCCTAATCTATATGAAAATGTAATGTAGATAGTTATATAGGTAGCGTTAGCAGCTTATGCGTAGAAACATTTGAGGTGTAGAGAATTGACTGTTTTTCCAAACTCCTCACCTTCCAACGTACATAAGAGGTATGCACCATTTCCATAGTCCTTCATGACTCGGTATGGGCCCAACCATTTGGGCCGGAATTTCCTTCCTTCGCCGGTCTTCTTGTCGATCCGGCTGTCTAGTCTTAGAACTAGATCACCTTCGTATATATCGCGTTCATAGACCTTCTTGTTATACTGTCGGCACATTCGGTCAGCATAAGCTCTGTGTTGTTGTTCAGCATCTAACCTAGTTTCATCTAGACTTTCTAGTTGGGAAAGACGTGCTTCTCTGTAAGTGTCTTCATCCAGAATCCCTTGTAGTGAAATGCGGAGACTGGGTATTTCGACCTCAAGCGGGAGAACTGCTTTTGCCGCAAATACTAGCGAGAAAGGAGTTACTCCTGTTGGTGTTCTTATTGAGGTTCGATGGGCCCACAAGGCTGGATATAACTTCAAATTCCAATCTTGTTTGTTTTCTTTCACCGTTTTAAGGAGAATGGCTTTCAATGTTTTGTTTGTTACTTCAGCCTGCCCGTTGGCTTGGGGATAATACAAGGAAACCGTATGATGGCTTATTTTAAATTTACTACATAGTTCACGAACTTCTTCATTTTTAAAAGAAGTTGCATTATCAGATATAATGATTTACGGGATACCATACCTGCAAATGATTTGGTTCAAATGAACTTGGCAATCACAGAACCAGGTACAGTAGTAAGAGGCATGGCCTCCACCCATTTGGTAAAATATTCAGTGGCCATGATTATAAAATTGTGGCCATCTGTGGATGAGGGAGAGAATTTCCCTATTAAGTCTAGACCCCATGTAGAAAAGGGCCATGGAGTTGATATTGGTTGTAGAGCTTGTGCTGGCATATGGATCTCGTGGGAGAATTCTTGGCACTTGTGACACCTACATACAAACTCTATTGCGTCATGTTCTAGAGTGGGCCAGAAATAGCCCATTCGATGTATTTTTCGAGTAGTGGTGTGGCCACCGAAATGACCTCCACATATTCCGCTATGCGATTCATGGAGAATCTTATTGGATTCTTCTGTGTCGACACACCTTAGGAGCATTCCATCGAATGCCTTTCGATAGAGAACTTGCTCTATAATGACGTACTTAGCCACGATAATGCGCAACCGCCTCCTTTGTTGTGGTGTAGCTCCTTCTGGATATGTATGGTCCATGATATAGTTAATGATATTAGTGTACCAAGGGCACTCAGAGATAGCGGGTCGAGTTTCGATGTAGTACACGCACTCATCTGGAAAATACAAGTCTACTAGATCACCCCCATCTAATGGGTTATCAGCTAACCAATCCACAATTATTTGCCCCTTAACTGACTTCTGATTTACAAATGTTAATTCGAATTCTCCCATTAAGGTTATAAAACGTCCAGCCTTCTTAGACAAGGACCCTTGTGTGAGGAAAGTCCGTAAGTGGTCAATTTTTACCATAACCCTCGTTTCTTGATTCAGCATATAATGTCTTAGGTGTTTAGTAGCAAAGACTATGGCAAGGCATTCTCGTTCTGCCTGTGTATAGCGTGTTTCATAGTCGAGTAGTGTTCGGCTAATGAAATAAATCACGCGTTCTCTTTTGTTATTGTCTTCTTGGGCCAAAATGCAAGCTAACGAAACATTGGTAGCTCGTGAGTATAAAATTAACGGGTGGTCTAGCTTAGGTGGCATTAGCGTAGGTGGTGACAGCAAGAAACGTTTAACTGCGTTGAAAGCTTCATTGCAGTTTTCGGTCCAATCAATGCTATAGTCTTTCTTGAGTAAATTATTGATTGGATGAATGGTGATGCTTAAGTCTGGGATAAATCTTCGGATTACACCTAGCTTTCTGAGAAATGACCTGATTCCAGATTCATCCGAAGGTGAACCATTTCGAGGACAACTCGAATTTTGGTTGGGTCAACATCTATTCCCCGTGACGATATGATGTAACCTAGGAGCTTTCCTCCTGTTACACCAAAGACACATTTCTCTGGATTTAGCGTGACTCTGTATTCTATTAGACATGAAAGAATGACGCGGAGTACTTCGGGATGGTCACAACGCTTCTTGGCTTTAGCCAATAAGTCATCTTCGTAAGATTCCACGATTTTATGAATTAGATCGTGAAATATGTATGTCATTGCCCGCTGGTACGTAGCATCGGCGTTCTTGAGACAGAATGGCATAACAGTGTAGCAATAGGTTCCCCAAGGAGTTATAAATGTGGTTTTAGCTTGATCTTGCTCAGATATTCTAATTTGATGGTATCCCGAGAATCCATCCATGAGAGACAAGAGTTCAAAACCAGATGTTGCATCAACAATAACATCTATGGATGGTAATGGGAAGTCGTCTTTAGGACACGCTTTGTTGATATCTTGAAAATCTATGCAAATGTGTATCTTTCCATTCTTCTTGAGAACGGGAACGATGTTAGATACCCATTGGGAGTAGTCAACTGGCTTGATGAATCCTACCTGAAGGAGTTTTATTACCTCCTCTTTTACCATGAGAGCTACTTTGGGCTTCATGGCTCTTGATTTTTGTTTAATTGGCTTTGCATCTAATCTAGTGACGAGGTTGTGCACCGTAATGTGGGGTGTGACTCCTGTCATCTCCTTGTAATTAAATGCAAACACCTTTTGATTTTTTTTGAGAATCTGAGTATGTATTTCCACCTCTTCTGGGGTTAATGAAGAGCCTAGTTTTAAAATTGTCAGCTCGTCTTCCGTTCCGATGTTGACATCGATCGTTTCTTCGATCAAAGAGGCATTACCCTCTTTGAACTCAGGCGGTGCTGGAGGTAAATCTAGATCATCCCCATTTTATACTGTATATATGCTAGGTTCCATTTGTGAGGGAAGATTCGTTACGAGATTTCCGAAGTAGGAAGACGAATGTGGAATCAAGGATAAATCTAGCATGTGATAGGAGAGATGTAGTGCTGCATAGGTATTTAAGTAATCCAAAGTAGCAGCATTACTATCAACATGGTCTAGGACAGTAGATTCACTTCCGCTTGAAAGAGGATTTGTCATTATTTTTATCAAAGGTTCATCACGAATGGACACCATGAACTGGGTATCTTCTAACTCATTGCTTGGAGTAAAACGTGATGCTGAGGTTGTTATTGAATCGGAGAGAAGATTTTTCTCTCGCAGGATTGCTTCAATGGATATGAAGTTGAACGCCTTGCTTAAATCTAATACAGCGTTTTTTTAGAGCTGCAAGTGTTCGGCTTTAGTTTCATATACTTCAGAAACTTGATTTGTCACTAGTTGCGAGTCTCCTAGGACTCTGATGTTATCAATACCGATTCTTTTGGCTAAGGTAAGGCCAAGGAGGAGGGCTTCGTACTCAGTGCCGTTGTTTGTGCATTCAAAGTTTAATTTAAAAGTGAATGGGAGGAATTTCTCCTCTGGCGAAGTAAGAATTATACCTGCCCCCGCTCCATAATGACATTTAGCTCCATCGAAATGGAGAGTCCAATACTCAGTCAGGAGTATAGATGTTGGGACATCTGCTGCGTTTGCGCAATCTACTTCTACCATACAGAGGTCCTCTACTGGAAAGGAACCAACACCTAGGGAAAATCCTATGCCTAACGAATCAAACGGTAAGAACATTGGTGAATCTTGTTCTATCAACTCAACAATTTTCGCAGTAGTTCCCAATGATACTGTTTCTTTAGTTTTATCTTTAGGGGTTGGAATTGTTTTGGCTATGCTGGTAGTTTCAAGATCCGTCGTAGGTACCAACTTTTCCTTTGGTTTTGGGTCAGTGGGTTTATTAAGTTGGTTTGTTGGCAGTTCAAATTCTGAGTGCACCCCTGGTCTTTTCTTTAAATCAGCTAGGTGCAAATCGAAAGGTTTTGGATCGCCTTTGGCTATAAATACCTTTCCTAGACGTAAGAATCTTACCTCTTGAAATAGTGTACAAGGGATTGCCTTCATGCGGTGTATCCATGGTCAGCCGAGTATCATATTATAATTAGTTTCCCGATCTATAATATAAAACTCAGTCAGGATTGTTTTGGGCCCTAAGGTGACCAGAAGTATTATAGTTCCTATTGAAGTGGCTTTAAGGCTATCATAGCCTCTCAACGTATTTCGAGTGGTGGAACAGTTTGTTTCCCCATATCCTAGTTTTTAGAGGAAAGAGAAAGGGACTATGTTAACTGCGGCCCCATCGTCAACCGTTGCTTGTTTTACATAGTTATTATAAACCCATACTTGTAAGTGTAAGGCTGGATCACCTTGGCGTGCAATCTCAGCATCTGTGGGCATTTTGCTTATTTCGAATATGAATTCGACATCCTTGTCCGGCTGCCCCGGAGGGTGGATATCAAAATCTATGTGATTTACTTGTGTTTCAGGAGGTGGAGTGATGTTAATTAGATGGCCTAGACCTAATGCTTCTAAAAGAGCAGCTCTATGAGGGGGAGATTTCTTTAGTAAGTGCAAAAATGAAATGTGTGAGAAGGTCTTTGTTAGGTCACTAATTAAATCATAGGCACCTACGGGTTTTTCTACTATTTGCTGATTCTTATCTGTTTCTGGAAAAGAACTTGGGATCGGTTGAGAGAAATACTCTCGTGTTCTTGTTATAGCTTTAATAGGTAGTTCAACGTCTAATTCTACCAAACTGACTATCTTGGGTCTCGGTTGAGCTCCTAACTGTGGCACAACTGATGGATTTAATGAAGTCGAGGCTTCATGATCATTGTTTCCCATCATTGCACCTTTGTTTGTTCCAGCTGGATTCAGCCTATTGTTATCATGATTTGGGAGTGGATCATTAAAGATCTTGAGAGGAGCATTCTGAGGGGAAACTGCCCCTGCGAGCGTATTTGGTGATGATGAGACGAGATCTGCCAAAAACAAATCTGTGAAGAACTGTCTTTGTTCTTCTGGAAAATGTTGCATAAATTTATTATAGTCACAGCACGTTCTAGTATCGTGACCCCGAATTTTATGGAAACCACAATAAGAATTGGGATTGTAATTCCTATTTTGTTGGTTAGGTGTGTATTGTGGCCTAAAGTTCTGATCAAACTGTTGCCTATTAGGACTAAAATTTTGGAGTTGTTGTTTCTGGTTTTGACTTTGGTTTTGATAACCAAATGAGTTTTGGCTTGGCCCTTGTACGGGATTTTTCCGTTGTTGTTGTTGTGGATGGTTAAAATCCACCGTATGGATTGTCGGGGTAAAGTTGCTGTTTCTTTGGTTGTTTGTTTGTGATGGAGTATTAACAACATTTACCCTCTTGGGCTGGTCGGTTACCCCATCCATTGTTACCCCACGATTTTTGTTAAGGATTTTGGGTCCTTGATTAACATTTTTGATAGTTGTAGTGTTTTGAGTGGAGGTGATTAACCTCCCATTTGTTCCATATGTCTTACGACCACTATCTATCGCTGCTTGGTCTATTCGAAGAGCACTCTCAAGTACTTCATCGTAAGTTCTTAGTGGGAATTTCTGGACTTCTTCCTTCACCTCCTTGTTGAGAGAATGAAGGAATAAATCACATAGTTCCATCTGATCCATGTTTGGAGCACTTGCTGAAGAATAAAGAACTGTACGCCATCTCTGGATGAAATGGGTGACAGATTCGTTGTGTTCTTGTTTGATGTGCAAGAATTCCCTGATTCCTGTTCTCAACAGTTTGTTCATGTTGAAGGCTTTGATGAATTCTGACACGAGTTGTTTAAATGAATGTATGGAAGCCTCAGGTATTCTATAATACCAATCGAGAGCGATGCCTTCCAAAGTTTTGGGAAATATTTTAGCAACAACCCCGTCCCAAGGGAGTAATTCTCGTATGGCTGTAGCGTAAGCTTTGATATGTGCGTTTGGATCTCCCTCACCCTTGAACTTGGGTAAATCAGGAAGAGGTCTTGGAAGCATGACACTTCGTATGGTGAAGTCTAAGGGTTCCTTTAGATATTCTAAATAAGTCCCTATCGCATAGCTTTCGACCATTGATGGTGGTTGCTGAGGGAGTGATGGTGGGATGGGTTGTTGATACGGTGCAGTGTATCCGTTGGCAGGGGCATAAGGAGGTCCCTGCGTTTGAGAAAACATGCCGGGAGAGGAGAAGATATCTCCTTGTGGTGATTTGGAATACATGTTTAAGTATGATGGGGTATTGTCAAGGAATGGATTGTTTGATACTAGACTGGGAGGAATAGTGTTAGAGATGATGGGCCTTGTTGGCATTTGTTGTGGATAGTGAGGCGGCATGTCTAATGTGCCTACCCCTGTGAGGAGATCTACTTGGATAGGGTGGTATGGAGGATTGGAACTCCCTGTTTGTATGAATGGACAATTTTGACTTGCTTGAGCCAATTCTAACCCTCTCACTTTTTCTACTAACGTTGAAATGACTTCATTTGGTGAAGTCACGGTATTTTGTCTGAGCGGTGCTTGTTGTACACCCTGATGTTGTATAGGCATGTGATATCCTGTCATGAACTGATCGCTTTCTTGCCAAGCTTCTCCAAGAGTATTTTCTATATGTAAGGGCATAGAGGTATTTTCTTGAAAAGACACCTCGGGTTGTATGTGTAAACCCCCTATAGGTGGATAGATATTCCGAGAGCGTTGTTCGTTCCTAGGATAATGTATTGACTATCCATCATCTACGACCAGGTATGGATCTGATTGTCTACTAATTTGTGGTCTAAGTAGCATTTGAGGAGACGAACCAGATTCTCCGATAAACGTCATTTTTTTCGAGCTTGAAGGCTCTTTTTGTTGTGTTCGAGGGGGTTGATCTAACTCCTCAGTTTGAAAAGATGAACTATATCTGTTTCTTGGGGTTTGTGTTGACAACTGATTAGTTGAATAGTTTTCACCCCATACTGAGAGCGAGGGTGATGATTGCCTATTTTGTTGGGCGTAGTATGCCTCAAGACCCAAGAGGGGTCTGCCATATGCATCGAATCCCGACATATTTGGGGGGTATATGAATACCCGCAGAATAATGGGAAGGAGCGAAGGTGATTTGTGAAAGAACACGTGATACTATGACTCTGAATGAGAAAGTAGGAAGTTTTTACTTCAGCTTCACTAATTTTGTTTGTTTCACGTCGGGTTCACCAATTTTGTACGCCAGAAAAGTGACAGGCGAGCGTGAGAATCTACAAGTAACTCTTCCGTGTACCCGACCTCTCGAGGTCGTGCCGAAACAGCCGGTGGGGGGTAGAATATGTGTGGTATGCAGACAAACTAGTTAGGCAGTCTAATGTCCTCGACATGCACTAATGGAATTTACGAATCTAAGGCAAAGAAGGCCCTTCTAACTTGGACTGGTGTGATAGATCGATCGGCAAGGATGACTGCTCGAAGGATTCAATAAATATCGAGCTCTGGCATGATTCGATCTATAGGTTGTGGAATACGTGGAAAATGACCTGGGATAGTTTCATGTATGTCTCCTGATAAGGTCATAAAGTGGATGGTGAATATAATTGACTCTACGGACGATTCTCTGGCCTAGTCTAGAATTCTCTAGCTTCGTTAGCCGCTATATATAATAAGGAAAATTGTTCGATGATGATGGGTGGAAGTGGAGTGGACTGAAATACTAGTGTGCGTAGGCCAATGTCTATATCAGATTGACTTGTGGACTCATTGGGCTGTGGGATCTGTGGATCGCAACCATAGACTCTTGGTTGTTGCGGTCTTGTTATGGTCATGCGTGAAATCAAGTTCTAATCCCTAGTATCCAGTAATCATATGCTTTCTCAGCTTCTATGTTTATAACCAACAATTGCATGATTTTCTCAGAATATCTCACAGGCGTTTGTGCAACCTGGATCCTTAGACTGGTATCTATATCTATGAGAGTATCTCCTGCACTTGGCTGTGGGACCAAAGGATCACAACCAAAGGTTTGTTCTCTTTCGAACCCTTCTACAGTCATGTGAGTGTTTACCTAGGGAAATCTATAATTTGGTTGGTTTGACCAAAACGTGTGTGCTTGGTCGTCCCCTATGTTTAACCCTCTCAACTAAGAATTGATCAATTGTAAATCTGTTCTTGTTCGGAATACTTGTATTCTGAGATTTTGGTCTATGTCAACTATTGCTGTAATGAGATTTGGTTGAGGTACGATTGGCTCAAATATATATTCCCTGGGCTCCTGAGGTCCCGTGATTGTCATACGAAACAAAATGCAAATCTAACTGTAACGAAGCAAATTCTAACTACGTGAAATAAATCTAACATATATAACTTTTATTCTTCTAAGAAATATTTTAACAATTTTAAGGAAAGAAAACTATTTTAAACATATCTAGAAATAATAAACAATATTTTAAAACAGACAAGATAACCGAGTATAGTTATTTGCCTGTGCGATTTATAGAATTATTCTAAATATCTCATCTAATCTATCTACAAGGTTCTCGATCCTACCTCAAAAGTGAGGAGTGAATCATAGTTTCTCAGAAACTATCAATCCTAATATTGAGAATAGAATTCACTGAAATGAAGCAATTATCTACTCTATTTGATATGATTCTAACTAGAACTTTGAAAGTTAAAACCTAGATTCCGCAGAACAGTGGCGAATTCCATGGTGTATGTGATCTTTCCCCCTCAGTATGATCTCTTCATTCTTTGTGTTCACGTAGATCCAGAAAAGCGTGTAATGCTTGCATCAATAGGAATAGGTGTTGGAACAAGGGACAACCTTCAGAATGCAGACAGAATAGAACACGGATAGGAGAGGGATAGCGCAAGAGTACAGAGCTTGGCTTATGCAATTCCTAGCGGGATCTACTACGAATCGTGCAACAAAATGTGTCCAGAACCTGAAACTATCCTGTATGAAGAGCAAAACTTGCAACTTTAATGGCTTCCTAAGCATTCCTACTCTAATGGATTAGATAAAACAACAATACTGTTTGCACAAGTTGGATATGTGGCTTACCAATGGCTGAGCAATCTAACTAAAGGTGCAAGTGAATTCAAGCTATGGCTTCTAAACAAGCTAACAAGCTAAAATACTAAAATGAGGAGAGCAAAGATCAGTTTTCCAAATCCAGCCAAAACTTCAGACCATTTTCTTGTGCACAAAACCATGCATTTATAGGAATTCAATCACCCAAAAACCAAAACCAAATGGAACTCCTAAACAATAAACAAAGGAAAAACACTATTCCAGGGGACCAAAAACATAAATGCATGCTCAAGTCGGTAAAGAAAGCTGGTGAATCGTGATATTTCACACGAGTCACGTCAAAAGAACATTCTGGAAAACACATGCAAGACCGCCGCTCTGAGCAGGGCGGCAGTTACAGGACCGCCGCCCTGACCAGGGCGGCGGTCACGAAACCGCCGCCATGAAGGGCGGCGGTTTCATCACTAAAGATCAAGAGGCCAAGGAAAGAGTGAAAGAAAAGGAATACAAAGGGGGCGGGGGCTAAGCGGGGCATGCAGGATGTTAATGCATACTCCGAGAGCTTTTCCGGATCCCGAATACCTTGCGAGGAGACCTGTATCATCATTGGGGCTCTTATTACGCTGTTCTGCAGTACAGTACCTTACAATTTTGGGTACGTACAGTTTCCATGTTACCTTTGTGGTCATCCCTGTATCGAGTAGTTCACAGAGTTAGTTGTAACCTTGGTGGCGACATGTTGTGTCGTGTTATGTGTCAAGCAAGTCATATAAAAAAATAGTTATCCTATATTTTTACTGTGTTGTTAGTGTGTGTGAAATTTTTGGGTCGTTACACTTGGTATCAGAGCATAGGTTCATGCTCTCAAACCTCTCGGCTAAACTGGAGTTATGATGGTGTTGCATGATGGTGATGATGCTACATGATGGGTTGCATGATGGTGATGGTGTTTCATGATGGTGATAAATATTGGAAGAGTAATGTGTTTTAAGAGTGATGTGATCTATGTCGTAATTGTGATATTGTGAATGCACATGATGTGTATGTCAGTGAGTGCTTAATTTGTTATCATGTTGATGTTCTGGTGATGGGAGTATTCTCTCTCCTTCTTGTGGATTCTATGAAGAGTTCATGTGTGAATTACTGTTTGTGATGTGTGAAAAGAATTCTAATGTGGATGATGGAGTGTTGGAGCATTGTGGCATATTGTGATATGTAGGTGTATCTATGTGTTCTATGACTAGATTGATGTAAAATGAAATGAGTTATATCATGATGTTTTTACCATGTTTCCAAGAAATGTGTGTGTCACCCTGTTATGTAGCAATTAATGTTATGTTGTGATGTTACTATGTTCATTAAATGTATGATTTGTGTAATATGTAATGATTCACATTGTGATATAGGGGCATATAGTGAGCATATGAGCCCTATTGTATAATGATTGCACTTTGGGTGCATAATGTGGTTAAGTGATGTATTACACCCAGTGAATGTATGATTGTGATCTGCCCTGTATATGTACCATACATAAGACGTTATGGTAGTTATGTGTGTACCACCATTGTATTAGTAATGTGGTTACATGTTATGTTGTGAACCTTACACTAACTGACCCTAAGGGGAATCGGTAAACTGTGTATGTTTGGAGTGAGAAAATGTGTACCGTTGACTAGTCACTCAAGCTGAGTACGAGATAGGAAGTGGAGCCTTACATAGGCTAAAAACCCACTTTTGTTCATTTGGTATGTGTGGCACTTTCTCAACGCGTGTCATGCATATTGTGTTTCGTGGAGACCTTAGGCTCAGTAGATGGTGACTTGTACTCTTTTCTCTCTCCCGATATGGTTGTCGTATGGATTCAACCTATGTGATTTTGACTATGTTGAGCCTTGATTGAAGTGGCAGCGAGATGATTCAGATTGAGATGATGACAATTGTACTATTGATATGTTATTTTATGAGATGAGGCTCAATGTTCCAAGTGCTAGCAACTCGTTGAGTACCCCTTGGTGGCCAAATAAGGCCACACATTTATCATAATGTGACATTATTATAAGTGTATTTTATTCATAAATCGAGATTTTTTCTTTATTTTGTGAGGACAAGCAGTTTTTCTTGATTGTCATGCTTTACATTTTTGGGCATTTCCTTAGTTTGTGGTACTAACATGCGGATTTTGACACCAACTATGGCTATTTGGAAATTTATTTTTATTGGTTTTTGATTTTCTTTAAATTTTAAGATTTTACCACCTTGCCCAAGGCTTGTACTTTGCCACTTGGCATTTGGATCGGATTGTTATGATGGTTCTATTGTCATGATGTGTGGAATAGGGGTCATGGGATGCACCATGGAATGGTTAGACCTATGGACCTGCTTCGTTGTATGGGGGTACGCCCCAAGGAGTTACATATAACTAGAGGGTTATTGAACCATGCATTATTATATCACTTGGGTTAGGAGTGTCCAAACCCTATGTGTCTTGGGCCATGGGGACAACCGGCCTCCTTGAGGGGGGCATAAGGAAATTCCAATGGCATAATTTTTATTGTGGAGGAATCTTGAGGAGGGGGCATAAGGGCTTGAGATATTTGCATGTATGTGTGACTGATGCTTTCAGGAGGTACGTTGATGTGTTATGATGTTTTGGTTATGGTGTTATGATGTATGTGTTACTCATGTCAGTTGGATATGTTTTGTGATGTTGTGGATATGGAATTGATGCCCTTGTGGACCCTATATACAACTAGTTATTTTATAAGTCATGTAAAATCATCGTATGTTGAATTGAGGAAATGTCTGGTTATCGTAGTACTCTTTTGTTCGAGTATTCTATACGCCGGTCATAGATGTGTGATGTGTACTATGTTATGTGGACCGTGCATGTTCCTTTTTGTAAATTGACTAATCTCTTATGGTTTGGTACTATCATGAAGTATGTTGTACTAGTATGCTTGTGAATCATTAGTGTTGTGTATGACCTTGGGAGGGCATTGTGATAGTAGTTCATGTTGGGCACCATAATAAGGAATAAACTAAAACTCTACAACAACAAAATTTTGGAAAATTGAAACTAGACGTTATGATAGTGGAAGGATACTAATGAAACAATGAATAAGAGAGAACTGCCAATCTTCACGGAACCTTGAAAATTTAAATTTATGCCAAATGTTCCCAAGGCCACCCGTGACCTTTTTTGTTTTTTTTACATCTGAAATCTTAACCATAGAGTGTACCTTTTCCCTCACCTGTTCCTTCCTGATTACCACTTTCTTCCCTCTGTGCTATGTCGCATCAAGGATGATGCTTATCTTAAGGGGAGTATAATGTAATTCCTCATTCGATGTTTTACCCCGGTGCTTGTTGCAGTGACCCTTTTTCCTAAGCATTGAGTGGTTGTGTGTAATCATGTGGTATTAGACCTTGTCTCAGTGATGAATTAGCACCTTCCCTCTCCTCTTTTCTTTCTCGAGTCATTATTGACACCTTTGTATATAGACCTTGTGACATCCTGTGCGTTGACATATTTAAAGGAGGATATTGTTATCACATTGTTAAGCTTGATTGCTGGTCATTATTAATGTGAATAGTAATTATTTATATATATTTATAATATATAATGATAATAATGATATTTTTAATTTAATTGTTGATCAACCTTTATTTTATAGTGCTATTATTTTACCTTATTGTAGATCATCATCAATATTTTATATTATTTGTCTCTATAGTATTTCTTCTAGTTGTTTCACTTTGATCATGTCGTAGACCGAACCCCCATTTCATGCTGAAGAGGGGTTACTCATCTTGGAACCTTGGTCATTCTTTGTTCCGTGTTCATCCTTGAATGTTACTCTCTATTTTCTCCCCTCGGTCGTTATAGCCCACGATTGTGTCATTTTATCGTTTAGAGAAATGGAAAATTTTATTCTCGTTCCCTCTTGCTTGGCCACTTGCATGAGATTAAATCTTCTCGGGTTGGCTTGTTCCACTTTTTCATCTTGATAGAATCAAACGGGGAGGGGTAAAAGCTATAAAGTAACCTTGATACTAAAATTATGGTAGAATTTAGTACCTCCTATGTCATGATTAATTCTTCTTTAAACCGGGATTTTTCTTAAGAAACCTACTTCCACATTTAATGGCGTGTTGCTTCACACCTCCTTGGAAAGATGGAAGGTGGAGGTCATTATGTCTTAGGCTTGCTATTTTTTTAAATGCATTTCAACCATCATATATATATATATATATATATATTATATAAAACAATATATTTTACTCTCCTCATATCCTCATGCGCCAATTTGCTTTCCCTTGCCTCACTTTGATAAAGCTTGGTTTTTAGTTGGCGGTTGGTGGATAATTTTGGTCACTCCTTTATTGTTTTCAATGCGTATAGGTAGATGAGTGTTGGTCATGTCCTGTGGGGTTATAGGCCCTTGGAAGGAGGGACACATTCTTTGTTTTTCTGTCTCTTTGACCTGCTCTGGAGACTGCCCACTTCATTTCAATGGAGGCTTCCTTTCAAGCCTGCCCTAGGTTTTGTTCCTTGTTGCTTTCTCAAGCCATTTTTGGGTGTTGTCTGCATGCATGATTATTATGTGAAGGGAGCAGGTTAGACACCGGTTGGTTACATATAGTGAAAAAAGAGACTTTATTTTTTTTACAGATCCTTCCTGTACGTACCCTGCAATCATGGAAATTCCTTTTGAGGCTGCATCTCTTTGAGGATTTTGTCAAATAGTTTTCATGCCTTGTGGAGGTTTCCAATCTTTGCATACATGGTTTTCTGAAGCACTTACTTTCGTATATGAAAAAAATTTTATCTCCTTTTTGTGCTTCATTAGATATCCTTGTTCCGCTTAAACAGGGGCTGGGAGGACGTTGGCAAGGTTGTGGAATCTGGCTGTACTCCTACTCATACCTGGCCATGAATCCCTCTCTTGTTCCAAACGTGGAATCAAATGGAGGATAGGTGCTTTGAAATAGAGAAAAAAGGGAATTGTTTCTTGTCTCAGCAAACTCGTGGCTATAACCTGTGAATGTCCCTCTCCTGGTGTTGGCTACGTGTTTGCTAGGAATGGAGACCTGGACAGTCCTTGTTGCAGATTTCTGTTGTGCATTATGTTTTCCTCCCTCCATGCTTACATCCACAACTCCTGTGATGCCTACATTTTCAGTTGATAGAATGGTGTGTGTCTCTTTTGATCGATGGATGTTTTTTCTTGTTCTAAACTACCATTTTCCAAGGCTACCTGCACAATTTGGATACCTATTATTTGCTTATGGTGAAGCAAACCATATTTTAGGATGGAATACAAATTTTATTAAATACCTTTGTGGCAGTAGTGTGGACCCTCTTATTTTTTATACAGTCAGGTTTGGGAGTTCCCTGCCTATGTGAACGTGGGATTGAGTGGAATGTTGTCGCCTTGCATGCTTCGGATGAAGATTTAACTAGAGGGTTGTTGTTACTGGAATTTGAGGTGTTGGGTGCCTCATCGAAGATGGAGAATCACAAAAGATATTTCTACACTTTTCTACTGTTATTATATTTAATTTATCATGAAATCGAACTGCCATTTCCTTGAATTGTTTTGTCAATTGGACGCCATGTTGGGAGATCTCTCCTTTCTGCTTGCTATCTTCTTGTTTTAGCTGTTATCATTTCCAGTATGTTAGTGGAAAGCATGCATGTGTTCTTCCCTCTGAGTGTTATGTTTTTCTTGCTAGAGAGATCAACCTTCATTTTTATTTTATATGTATATCTTCTTCTCTACGATAGAGTTTCAAGTTTATTATGTTGTTCTAGTTAGTTTTTCGTTGTCATTAAAGTAAGCTTGTGATAACTATGAAACTCCTTCCTATCACCCGAGTTTGCTTTTATTTGTCTTTTGTCATATGTTTTTAACTCTCTTTCAAACCCCTTGACAACCTTTTGACATCGGGAAAGAGATGTTTTAGGTTTGGAGTGATCAATGCTTGGGCTAGCCAGATAGGAGATTCGGTAATAAAATTTTTAGAATGAATAAGTTTGGGTGTAACGTGTTTCATAACTCGTGTGTTTTAGACTCCTGTGTTAACATTAGTATCATTCCTAGGATTTTCAAAAATGTCCTCAAGAAGTACCTTGGCCATCCCCATCAACTTGAACCGTAACTAGTTTTCAGATCAGCTAAGCTCGAGGTTTCAATTGTGCAAATCTAGTACCCCCCGCTAACTCTAGATTTGTTATGGAATATTTCCCCCTCGGAAAGATTATTTCCGGAATTTTCTATTTTTTAAAAATTTGTGTCCTTTCCCCTTTTAGAATGATAATGCTAGTATTTAATATTGGTCGTTTTCGATGCACGTAATTACCTTAATGTTTTGTGATGGAATTTTCCTTGAATGCTATCAACCTTGGGGAAAACTAATCTTGAAATCAATAGTCTCATGGATCTATAGCAGAAGGTGTTGCTTTGATAATGACACTTAGTGATTTATATTTGTACCTGTGTTTGAATGGTTGATTATGTTATCAAGGGTTGCCTTTAAGTATTGCTGATTTTAAAAAGAGGTAATTTATTTTAAATTAACTGAACCTTAGAATTATTGTGGAGGTTTGTAAATCCTTAGTGATATAAAATTTTTGGATGACGTTTTGTATACTCTTGTTTGACGGAACCCCCTTCTTCTGTCGTGTGTTGTTGTTATCCCATAAGGGCATTGGACCTTCTTGAATGATTGAGGAATATTTGGGAGTTAAGGTTCAAGTCTAATATACTTTTCCTTCACTTCAAAACTTATGTTGTGTCGTGTCCGTGTATTTAATTTCACTCATATACTCTAAGTGATTAGAGGGTTGAAAATTTTAGCATGCTTGGATTTTCATGTTGATCTTTGAACACCGTGATTTCCTCGTTGGGATGATCAATTATTTTCATTTAGAAATATAAAATTAATGCCTATGCTCTTGGTATCTTTTGATAATTTTTTTTGATGGATGGCATGTATATCAAACTTCAATCTTGTAATTAATTAATTATTTGATGGGAATCTTGTTTCTTATAGATTGTTTATTTCTTCTTATAGGGCCAAGGATCCTTCTCGTTCGATTGTTATACTTTCATTACTTTTTTTCATAACTAAAGTACAAGGTCCTTCCTCTTTTATTGACATGGCTGAGACTGTATTTTAAATTGGGGTGTTTTTAGTGTTGAGAGAATTGATCCAATTATTGTATTAAGTGCCTCCTTTCATGGTATTGTTAGATAATAGTTATTATGGCTTGGTGTAGTCTGATCTTGCTCAGTTCTCATGAACTGAATCTTGTGAAAAATTTGTTGTAGATGGCTTATGCGAGTAGATGAGGGATAGACTTGTAGATTTTTCATTAACCCAAGTTGAGAATTTCTTTTTCTAAATTTTTTTTATGTTGTTCAACTATTGGTAAGGTCCAGTGGAAATTTGAGAAGAGGGTCATTGTCTTATTATAATGTATTATAGAATATATCTTCTTAACTTAAGAAACCTTGGATTGTTTGGCTATCATGGAAAATATAAGAAAATTAGATTACCACTTTGTTGAGTGACCTTAATGGATTATCAAAATTCTAAGAATAGTTTAGCATTCCTTGGTCAATGTTATTACTCTCTTGTTCCCTATGCATGGTTCCTTAAAGTTGGTATGTCCCTTTGGGTTGTGTATTATGCTGGAAAGAATTGAGGCAACCTGGTGTTGATTTCATAAATGAGAATTGTTAAGCTCTACCCTTGAGGATAAATGTTGAGTTAAATCTTGCTAAGACTTAGTAATAATGTGTTATAAGTAAAATAAAATGGGTTGGTTAATCTGTATAGAAGTTAAACTAAAATTTACATTCAATAAAATCAATGTAGAGGTGACCTACTTGAGAACAAGTAATTCCATAGGTGATCAAAGATGAAACTAATAAAGTAAAATTATATAACTTATCTATCCCTAGCTAGACTAGTGAACATTAGTCTTTTATGGTGAAATTCTTAAACGAACTCAAGGGAAATCAACGGTTGGTTCTGGAAGATAATAAGATTTAATAAGTAGGAGAAAACAATTTAGAAACCATGCAATCTATTTCTCAGCAATTTGGAAGGTAAATTGTTTTCTTTTGTAAAACTTATTTAGTGAAGCCTAAGTAAATTTTTTAATAATTATGGATAAATTCTCAAGCTTCAATTAAATCCTGGTAATAACTAATGAGGTCTTAAAGATGAATTCAACTTGACCTTCTTCCTCTAACTTTTTCCAAGGTGCTTTGTATTTATTCTCTTAAGTGTGTTGATTGCAAACCCATGTTGTCATAAGGGCATGAACAAGTTCTAGTAGCGTAAGTGTGAATAGATGGCCCTGTGGAATTAAATTACCCCATTTTTACTAAATAAACAAAGTAAACAAATAAAGGTCATAATAGAGAAGAATTAAAGCAAAATTCTCTTTAGAGTAAAAGAAAGAAACTTATCATTGTAAGAAGAATTGTATGAATCATATCCCGAGTCCTGGAAAACGTAAGTTAAGGATTGGAGGATTTTTTTAATTAAAATAAATAACCTTCAATAATTTCTCACTATGGCTTGCCCTAACTGTAAGAGTGCTATGTGGTGGTTTCCTTTGTTGCCTTGAAATAAAGAAAAGTGAATTATCCTTGATGGGTGTGAACATTTCCATGTTACCTTTGTGGTCATCCTTGTATCAAGTAGTTCATAGAGTTAGTTGTAACCTTGGTGGCGATATATTGTGTCATGTTATGTGTCAAGCAAGTCATATAAAAAAAAATTATCCTGTATTTTTATTGTGTTATTAGGGTGTGTGAATTTTTTGGGTCATTACACTTTCTCACAAGCATTCTTAAAGAATATCCTTGGAAAGAAACACTAGCCAAAAGCTCTGCTTCCCCAAGCAAAAATTGCAGCCCTCCTCATGCCCAAGCTACCAAGAATCCTTTGCCATCAAATCAATCTTCTTGTCTCCCTTCCAATTCTTCTTTTCCAAATACTATTCCATATGACATAACCCAAGTATTGAGCCAAATAAAAGTGAGTTTTCTAATCATTGAGTTGCTTAGAATTCTTGAGCATAAGAAGAGAGCATTTGAGTACTTGGGGTTTAAAGAAGAGAAGAATATTCCAGGAAGAAATGTAAATGTTGTTGAAAATCATCCTCAGATCATTGCAGACCTTCGAACACCACCAGCAATAGAGGATTTTGGAGAGACACCTAAGGTATATTTGGGGACATATTTGGTTGATTCCCAATTGAATGTTGATCCATTTTTCACAACTTTGATTATAAAGGATAGGCTACTTTACAATTGTATCTTTGATTTTGGTGCATCATGTAATGTCATGCCTCAGGAAGTCATGAATGAGTTGGATATCAAAGTAACAGTGGCCTATGGAAATTATACTACCATGGACTCAAGAGAATTTCCGGTAGTTGGTTGTGTGAAAGGTTTGGTAGTGCAGCTCGCATCTTATCCTGGGAGAAATTTAAAACTTGATGTTGTGATTGTTAATTGCCCTACCAAGTGGGGTATGTTATTGTCAAGAAAGTGGGCTGCAAGTGTTGGAGGGAGTGTCCAAATGGAAATGTCTTTTTCTACTATTCCCATTTAGGGCAGCCTTGTCAAGCTCTATGGATAAAATAAAATGTTACCTCTAATTGAGGATCCAAATAATGCTTCCTATTAGCCGTTGTTTACTGAGGTTGATGATGATAATTTTATTGGTTCTGCTGATGGTAAAGAACAAAAAATGGATTATTCAAAGTGTCTTGAGCAGGTATGTTCTCCTTGGACCTTGCTATTTGATGGAGCTTTCTCTAAATTTGGAAATGGTGTTGGTGTAATTCTGATTTCTCCTAGATTGAAAGAATTTGTGTTTTCTTTCAAGCTTAATTTTGAATGTACTAACACCATTTCTGAGTATGAAGCCTTGTTGTTAGGTCTAAGAACTGCATGGAAGTATGGTGTCAAGGACATCATTACAAAAGGATATTCATAATTAGTTGTCAAACAAATAAGAAAATTGTATACTACAAAAAATCAGTGGATGAAGTAGTATAAGCATGCAGTTTGGGATCTAATTGAAATGTTTGATTCTTTCAATATTGTGCATCATGACAGAAGTATGAATGTTGCTACTGAAAAGTTGGCAGTGTTGGGGTCAAGATTTGGAGATTACACCATTTCACCTTATTGTGAGTCTAATGTGGAAGTGTTAACTAGACCAGCTATCCCTAATAATATCAAACATTGGCAAGTGTTTGATGAAGATGCTAAAGTGAAAATGTTGTTGCAAAATAAAGGTGAGTTTGTAGATCAGCATATTGATTGGGAACCAATGGTGTGTGTGATTGAAGGAAGAGAGACTTTGTTTGGAAAATATATTATCCAATTGAAAAATAACACCATTCCTAGAGGCCTTATTACCCTTGAGTCTAATTTTAACAATGATGATTACATAATCAATAGAAACATGTCTACCACAAGGGACATGGAAGAGAATGACCCCTTGGGAACAAAGGAAAAACCAAGAAAAGTTTGGTTGGGCAGTAATTTGAACAAGGAAGAAAAAAATTCCTATCTTCAATTGCTGAAACAATATCAAGACTGCCTTGCCTGGTCATATTCAGAGCTGAAAGCATATAGAGAAGACTTGTTTCAGCATGATATCCCTCTTGAGAAAAATTCCAAACAATTCAGATAGAAGCAAAGGCCAATCAATCCACTTCTCTCCATGAAAATGCAAGATTAATTGAATAAATTGAAGGAGGGAGGGATCATTCAGCCCATAAGGTATTCATCATGGGTTGCAAACCTTGTGCCAGTTAGAAAGAAGAATGGAGATATCAGGCTTTGTGTAGACTTCAAAAATCTGAATAGAGCTTCAATGAAGGACAATTATCCTTTGCCAAACATGGAGAACATGCTGCAGTTAGTGACTGGATCTAAATTGTTGTCCACCTTGGATGGTTTCTCTGGCTATAATCAAGTTGTTGTCAAGGAGTAAGAAAGATTTAAAACTACCTTTACCACTCCTTGGGGAACATATGTTTATGTGAGAATTCCTTTTGGTCTCATGAATGCTGGAGATACTTTCCAAAGAGCAATGGATGTTGCTTTGTTGGTTATATAAATGACTTCATTACAGTTTATCAGGATGATGTGACTGTGTTTTCAAGAAGCAGAAAGGACCACTTGTAACACTTGGAAAGAATGTTAATCAGATGTAGAGAGTTTGGAATTTCTCTCAATCCAAAGAAGTGTTACTTTGGAGTGTAGAAGGCCAAGATGATTGGTCATATTGTTTCAAAATCTGGTGTCATGATTGACCCTGAGAGAATAGAAGCAATCAACAAGGTGTCAATTCCAAGGACAAAGAAGAGCATCCAAAATTTCTTTGGGAAAATCAATTTCATTAGAAGGTTTATGTCCAATTTTGCTGAGTTGACTCTTCCTATCACATGCATGTTAAAGAAAGATAAAGTTATCAAATGGGAGGAGGTTGCTATTAATGATTTTGAAGGAATTAAGGAAGCACTTAAACATGCACTTGTCTTGGCATCTCTGAATTACAAAAAGCCTTTCCAAATTTTCTCCTTTGCTTCTGAAAATACTATTGCATCTGTTTTTCTCCAAAAGGATGAAGATGGGTCTGAGAGGCCTATTGATTTCTTTAGCAAGGATTTACAAGTTGCTGAGTTGAAATATACAATCATGGATAAACAAGAATTTTCCTTGGTGAAAGTAACAAAAGTTTTCAGGCCTTATATCTTAAGTTCAAAAGTTGTTGCTTATGTTCCCCACACAATGGTAAAATATTTCCTATCAGAGATGGATATTTCAAGCAAGAGATGTTGGTGGGTTAATAAACTGTAGGAGTATGATATGGACATCCAAACCACAAAGTTAGTAAGAGGTTTGGGTCTTGCCAAGCTCGTGGCTGAGAGCAACTTGCAGACTGTGGAAGTAAATGAAGTAGAGGAAGAAAGGGTAGATGTTCTTAAAAAAATGGTAAGATCTAAGTGGTACAAGGATATAATCTTTTAACTCAGACACTTATGTTGTTTTGATAATTTAAATAAAAATCAGAAAAGAGCCCTCAAGTTGAATTCTCAAAAATATATCATCACTGATTTTGGGTTGGCTTGGAAGAACCCTGAAGGTATCCTCTTGAAATGTATAACTAAAGAGGAAGCTCCCAAAATAATTGTTGATTTCCATGGGGGAGTTTTTGGAGGACACTTTTCTAGAAGGGTTACATCACACAAAGTTTTGAGAGTTGGTTATTGGTGGCCTAATCTTTTCAAAGATGCAACCATGTTGGTTAGAAAACGTGAGAGCTGCCAGCATTTCTCTGGAAGAATGAAAGCTTCAGGCTCCCTTCCTTTGCAGCCTATATCAATTAAACCTCCTTTCAAATAGTGGGGGATGGACTTCACTGGTGAGATTTTAGACCCTTCTAGTACTGGCCATAAGTGGATTCTTGTAGCCACTAATTATTTTACAAAGTGGGTAGAGGCAATCCCCACCAAGAAAGCAACACGCCAAGTTGTTATGGACTTCTTGTTGAATAATATTGTAGACACCTAAATTTGGTTACTCAATTTAGTGTCCCTCACATTCGTTTACTTGCCTAGGTAACTTGGGGCACGTTTACGTCACCAACTATCCCCTTGGGATATTATCCAATTTGTGATTTAATCACTTATTCCAAATTTAATTCATCCCATCACATCTTGCACATGAGTGATTAAATATTAAATATTTAATTACGCTTCTTCCCATGCATCTTAATCACTTATCCACCCCAAATTTATTCTACCCATGTATCACATCTATTTTTAATCTTCCCTAAGCGGGATATTTTCCCGTAGTCGGGATAAGTCTTATCTTTCTCGAATCAATCAATTTGGCCATCTCGTGATTCTTTTCCGTGATCGGCGCTGACCCATATGGTCGGCGCCGATTTTCTAGGAGCGGCGTCGATTATAAAAGTAAGTCTAGAACTCAGTCCTAAGAACGGAAGAGAGCGAAGAGACCGAAGAAGAGATTACGAACGAAGCGAAAAAGTGAACAGAGAGCGAAAGATACAGGTTGAGAGAAAGAGAGATCTTCTTAGCATCAATTGTATCAAATTAGGGCAGATCCTGTCCAAATCAATCCCTGAGAGGAGCACCGTTACTCTGCCCGTAGCATATCAACATCACACACCACCGTCTATCATCTGGTGACTCTGTTCCAGTGTCTCTCCATCTTCGGCACATCCAGCAGACCACATCCATATTCCAATCCCCGAAGCTCATCGCACAGTCTCTGATTGGTCAGTCTACCTTCAGTCGACGCCGATCTTTCCCAGTCGACGCCGATCACATCAGTCACCGCCGATTCTATCCAGTCGACGCCGATTTCCCTGCAGACAGGTAAAAGGTCACAGGTAACACAAATCCAGCATTATTTCCCAGTTCCCTGTTTTCTGTACTTTCTGTCTGCTGTTCAGTTTCTATTTTATTACTGCAATCAGAAAATCTAGTCTTTATTTACATCTTTTATCATGTATGCTTCTTTTCTTAATTGAAAACATGGACTGACATCCGCCGAGGAAGCTTATCACTTCTCGGACCCGTTTCTTGGGCAATCCACTTAAATATCTTTTAACGTGGTCTTTTTCTGTCAAGCATCGGTGTTTTGCAGGTTATTCGGATCTATTGTGCGAATTGCTCGTGTGCGCCCGTCTTATCTACATCGGCTTCCTCATCCGTCTACATCTTCATCAGGTATCAATTTCATTGAGGTTTTTCAGGGTTTTTGTGTTTAGTTTGGTGCATTAACTTGGACAGGTAACAAGCGCGAAATTCTTGATCTACATTCTGGCACGCCCGGTGGGACTTGAACCAAAGTCCCTTATTGGTAAGTTCATTTCTTTTCTAGTTTTGAACTTTATTCCTTTTCTTCACTGATTTTTATCAGTTCTATTTGAGCATTTCTTTTCATCATTTCAATCTTGCTTTTAGGCGAAATCATTATCTTGAAATTTTTCCATTTCCTTTAAATAGAAATTTTTCGTTTCGCCATTATCTGGATGTATCTTTCCGGATCTTGTTTGTTGTTTGCTTGATCTTTTCTTGTGGAGCACTTTGCTTGTTCGTGGGATTATTCGAGGGGAAGAGCTCAACAACGCACTTTTTGAAGTCCACACACCTTGGAGAGCTAAATCTACAGGTATTCCTCTTTTACGGTGTTTTCTCCTTTTTTAGGATTTCTTTGTTGGTTGTCTATCACATCCAAACACTTCAATTTTTGGTGCTTAAAAGGAACTTAATCGCATTTGGGAAAGAACTTGTCTGACTTGTCTTCATCGAAATCAAACATTTCGTTTTAAGTGCTTAAAAAGAACCTTTTCTTTTTCATTGCTGCATGCTTTTTCATCTAGTTTTAATTAGGTTGGAGAATTGATCAAAATCGGTAGTGACACTATTTGATTTTTATTTTTCACCCTTGCACACAAAGCCAAAATCACTAGGTATAAAGCATCTAAACAAAACTCCTTCCCTGGCCTCGCCTACTTGGAAGTGATATCCAAGAGGAAGAGCCTACGCGGTACTCGGGCCGCGCTATAAATTCACGGAAGATTTTGGTATATATTGGCAAAGCACCTGACTCCCTTATCGCAGCGGTGTGTGAAGTGCGGGGGTAGGCCCCTATATCAAGCCACGTACCGGTCTTTTACTGAAGTGCCTTCGGGACTCCTCACCACACATTACCCAAACCATCCTTAGTTTGGCTATCTGAGTAGTCCCTGTTCTAAAAAGCCTTCCCTAACATTTTCTTTTCTTAAAGGCATCAAAATTTAAAGGAGATAATCACTTGCGCTGCTTGAATTGTTTGTGCATTAGTTAGGACAATCTTCTTTCTTGCTTGTTTATGACGGTTATCACCCGGTCACAATCTAGGAAAATGGCCCAACAGGTTCCTTCTTCCTCCGAAATCACCACCAGCGTGGATGTTTCGGCACCCCTCCAATCTTCCTCGGGACCGTTGTTAGTTGGTTCCCCCTCATGGTCATATAATCCCTTCTATCAAACCAAAGCGCCTCCATCACGTCCAGCTTCTCCTAGTCCCTCCGAGATATCATCTGGCTCGGAGTATGTTCCTCGCGGGGATCCTGAATTTCAGGCCTTCCTTGATCGCAATCCAATAGCCCTCATGGACTACCTAGTACACAAGTCGATCCAAATATCTGACCAAGACCCACCAATCCGACAAGTGTACAATTATCCTCGTGGATCTTCCCAGGCCTTTGTAGAGCAGTTTGCACCATCTCTCTTGCCTCGAGCCACGGAGAAGGGCGAGGCCCCTATGCCTCCCTTTTCTCTTCCACCTACCATGTCGACTAGTTCTCAATTAGTCTTACCTATCCCTAACACCGCAGTTACCTCGAATATTCCACAACCTAAATCTGAGAGGTCTTCTGCCTTGGCTATAATGAATGCGTCTGCACACCCACACATTGCCGTCAATTCGTCTATGCCCTCCATTGTGTCTCAAGGTCAGTACCTCTTCATGAGCCAACCCCCTCCGGCTAGTCAGTTGGTTCCTACTTCTCGTCCTCCAGTGAATCTTTCTTCCAATATTCCAGCAACTGCGACCTTCGCCCATCCCCTAGTATCGGCACCCTTAGTACCAAATCCGGCGGTAGAAGGTCCCTTTCAGGTCTTGTTCCCCAACATGTCCAATCTAACCAACACCCATGTTCCTCAATCTGTCCCTATTCAATCAACAAACATAGGAGTCCACCAATCCCAGGTTCCATCCGTCACCCAACCTATATTTTCTCAACCACTTATTATCTCACAGCCTGCCTATACGCAAGCTGCCTCACAGCAAATACCCCACCCGGTGTCACCCAGAACACCTGGTTATTCCTCTTATCATCCTATCCAACAACAGATGAATCCCCCATTGACATCTCAACAACATCCACCACTTGCTTCTTATGTAGGACATACCAATGTACCTCCTCCCCAATCCGACGTAGTTCAAATTCTCTTCAAGAAAATTGTAGACTTGGAAGCCTCCACAAAAGGAGCCCGTCCTTCATACTCCTTTGAAGAAGTGTGCAATGAACCCATTCATCCTTCGGTGGCTTTTAAGCCTTATCCTCCCCAATGGGAACTTCCCAAATTCTCAAAATTCATAGCCGAGAAGACCCCCAACAACATCTGCGAGCATTCAAACATGCTTGCTACCTTATCGTCCAGGATCAGGAACTCATGCTCCGTACCTTTGCTATGTCTCTAGCGGGTCCCGCTTTGGACTGGTACAATAACATCCCTCAACATTATTTGTTTTCCTTCTCTCAATTGGCCCAGATGTTTGTTGAAAACTTCTCAATAAATATCACGCATAAGATCTCAATCACAGATCTTTATAACATTCGCCAATTTGACGATGAGTCTATAGCAGACTTTGTCGCTCGTTGGAGAGGGATAATCAACCAATTGTCTTTCTCCCTTCCCCAATCCCAACAAATCGATTTGTTCACCCAATCTTGTGCTAATCACATTTCTTCCACTCTAAGGATCCAAACTTTTCATACCTTTGAAGAGGCCTTTACGATGGCACGCAAACTTGAATCTCGCGCCATTGAACAAGGGAAGTTAAAACTTCGCTCTAAATCTAAACCAAATTTCTCTCGGTTCACTAAACCAAATTCTTTCCCTCCTAAAGATAAGAATCAAGGGTCCACAAATGCTATCGTATTAAAAACGTCAAGAACCGATAGTACTCCTAATCAACCACCACGAAGAAACCCTTCATCTGCTCAAAAAGGGGCTTCATCATCTCGATCCTTTGCTCCCTTGGGGGAATCATATGCCTCTATCTTAGAAAAAATGTTGGAAGTTCACATGATTGAACTTCCACCCATTAGGGATATCGATGAAAGCAGAGAACGCCCATTCTGGTATAGGGAAAACAATTTTTGTCATTATCACAGAACCAAAGGTCATGACATCGAACGATGTCAGACTTTCAAAAATCTTGTCCAAAAATTCATTGATAAAGGCGATCTCATTCTGGATAACCCAAACGCTCCCCCAAATCAAGCACTGGACATTTTTAAAAAACCTTTCCCCAATCATGCCCCAAATCATAATTCTTCGGAATCTCAAAAACCAAACACCCACACTATCAACTTCATCTCTACTGAGGACTCTCCTTCTGAAACCAATCCATCTGCAAACCCATCAATCGAATCAGAACCCCCTTCCACTTCACCAATCACTGGAATTCCTCCATCTTCAGATGGCCCACCTTTGAATATTCCTACGTTACTAAGCACGGAGTCATCTTTCCCCGCTCCGTTGTCTGACCTTCCATCCATACCCGAGACAGTGTCATCCTCATCTGTCTCATCATCAGACATTCTTTCAATACTCGAGGAAATTACATCCCTTCAAGTTTCCACTTCAGACACATCCACTTCTGTTGCTCCCATCCCCGCTGCAACTATGCCCTTGGTGAACGTACCTATCATTGTGCCAACTTCAACGGAAGCATCTTCAATTTTGACCCTTCCTATCTCTTTTCCTGCAGTAGTTTCGCCCATGATTACTGCATCAGAAGTAGTCCCTTCGCTAGAAACTGCTTCGTCATCACCCCCTTCTTCCATCACCAATGTTACTTTACCTATTCAGGAAAAATCAAAAGAAGTAGCACCAACACCTATACACTCGGTTCCTGAACCTAAACCGAGACAACCAAAATCTAACATTACACCATCAGTATCTCCCCACTTACTTCCCCCAAAAAGGTTACAATCACCTTATGCCGTTGAAGTCGTCACCATCCCTGAAAAAGGAAAGCCCATATTTCGGACCATCAAAACTCTTGGTGCTCTTCCACAAAAATCTCTCTCCACGCCTCATAAACGATTGGATTTGCCCGCAGAGAAGGCGTCTTCTTCTACACATCCATCAAAGCCATCATCTTCTTCCACAACTCATTCTTCATCAATACCCCTAAAAGTAGACTTACCTACTAAACAGACGGCACCTCTTCTATCAAGATCCTCATCTTCGTTACCAAAAACCAAGGCACCCTATCTCCCTCCAATCTCATCTACTTTGGGAGCTTCTTCCTCTTCTAAACCAACATTATCTAAATTATCAGTACATTCGACCAAACAACCCCCTTTGTCTCCAAAGACCGCAAAATTTGTCGCATATCCCTCATCTTCAAAATCTATTTTAGGGGCTCCTCCTCCACCAAAGTCAATAATGTCTCACTTTCTCCCATCTCAAGTGCCCAAGACTGCTCCTCCAAATGTCCAAACAAATAAGAGGATCTCTAAAGAGACTGTTAAACCTAACATGCAAGTTCTCTTACCTCGGCAGTCGATTAAGGTAAAAGAACCATCTTCATCATCTCTATCCTCATCTTCGTCTACCGGATTCTATACCGAAATCCTTCATCAACTCATCCAATCTTCATCCATAACCCTTCCTCCGATTAAACCTTATAATCCTAAAGGAGTGAAACCTACTTGGTTTAACTCTGATCTGGTTTGTGCTTACCACCATACCCCGGGTCATGACACTGAGGGGTGTAAAGCTCTTCTAGCCGTTATCAAGAACCTTCTGGAAGAAAGTGACCTTTTACTGGAGGAGGAACAATTACCTCCTGTCATCTTAGCCCCATCCAAACCCCAACCATCCACTCAGACCTCTAGTGGTTCCATTCCACTTGATCTTCCACCTTCCCAAATTGACACAATCCATATCGCCACTAGAACCCAACATTATGATAACCCATCTTCATCTTCAGCATCTCGGCCACGAGTTGTCATTTCTGCAGCCCCTGAAGGCGTGTCTCCTTCCTCATCAGCCCCACGACCCAGGGTCTCTGTTCATGCTGCACCTCAGGCTCAAGTTCCCGTATCTGTTGAGGAGAGTGTCATGAAACAACTCACCCAGGCTCCGGTCAAAATGTCTCTTTTTGACCTCATCCAATCCTCCCCACAACATCGCCAGGCTCTAATCGATAATCTGCGTCGCATCGCAGTAAATTCCGATGAGCCCCAACCCTTCGAGTTGGTTGTTGGACTGAATGGACCATCAACCGCCATTTCTTTCGAGGATTCGGAAATTCCTCCTCTTTCTTCAGAGGATTTGGAGGCTCCCCTTTTCATCACAGTCCAAATCAATAACACTACCTTAAAACGTGTTATGATCGATAGTGGAGCTGCACTCAACGTCATCTCCTCGCACACATTCGAACAACTTAAGCTACCAAAGAATGTGGTGTCACCCCCACCCTTCGCGCTTCGATCATTTAACGATCAGTTAGCAGTCACTCTGGGAACTGTGGTCTTACCCATCCGAGTAGGCAAGAAGCTGCTCCATGAACTCTTCTATATTGTCGAAGGAAAATTCCACTATAACATGATCCTCGGACGCTCCTGGATTCGCGCAATGCATTGTGTCCCATCCACCCTCCATCGATGCCTAAAATATCAATATGAGAGCAAAATATATACTCATCCAGGAGATCCTTTTCCTTCCACACAATGCGACATGACCACTAGGTCTGCCCCTTTAAAAGAAAATACATCTTCTCCAGATGGGGCCTCATCTTCTTCCATGCCTGCAACCAAACTACCGGATTTAAAAAATCTGGAAGAGACATTGCAGCGTTTCTCACTAGGAGAGCTTCCTCTCTTTTCTTTCGATGCCCATCTCAAACCTAATGAGTATGGTAGACCAGACAAACAACCTGAATATCAACCAGGTCTCGGTCGCATCGTCACCATTGGTCTGCCCAATCAACAGACCAATTTCATCTATGGTGGTCTTGATACGCCTCATTATCGCCCGGATTCTCCTCCTAGAGCCAAACCATTACCTAACAGGGTTTGATCATCTACAGAATCCCACGTTTGCAAAGACTTATCTATATCGATGCGCGTGGAAAGGTTTTGGCCTGGGAAAATATGAACAAGGTATACATGACCTCAAATCCATTCCGACTCTCATGCCACATCAAAAATTTGGGTTAGGATTTAAACCCCTTTCAGAGGCCACCGTCACTATTCTTGATGAACCTCTTCCTACTAATGAACCATCTTCTCCCACTAAATCAGAAGCATCACTTGATGTGGACGATGACATCGCCATCCCACCTAACTTTTTTTTTTGATCAATACCATTTCCTTAGGGCCGTTGGTCTATGAGACTAACAATCGGTCCGCTTCTATACCATTAATCTTCCCTGAAATAGTTGGAGACGACTCTCCTACTATCAATACTATCCACTGTGCGGATGATGATTCTGTCCTCACCTATCTAGAGGCAGAGGATTCGTATCTTCCCAAGACTATTCCTTCTGACACGTCTACCCTTCTCAACGAAGCCACTATCGACCTTAATATAGGGACTTCTGAAGACCCTCGCATCCTTAAGGTCGGCCAATCCCTTAATCCACAGGAATTAGGGGACTTTACCACTTTTCTTTCCAAACATCGTCAAGCCTTTGCTTGGTCATATGAAGATATGCCGGGACTCGATCCCGATATTGTGGTCCACAATATCGTTACCCTTCCCAACATCAAACCGGTTAAGCAAAAATTGCGTAAAATGCACCCTAGAGTAGCCCTTCTTGTTAAAGAAGAATTACAACGCTTGCTCTCGGCTAGCTTCATCCAACCCATCGATTAGGATCCGCAATAGGTGTCTAATGTAGTACTAGTAACTAAGGCTACTGGGAAGATTCGAATTTGTACCGACTTCCGAGATCTTAATCTTGCCTGTCCAAAGGATGATTTTCCTCTTCCTAATATCGACCAACTCGTAGATTTAACTGCGGGACATGAGATGCTTTCTCTTATGGATGGTTTCTCTGGATATAATCAAATCCTCATCGCACCAGAAGACCAACATAAGACCTCCTTCATAACTCCTTGGGGGACCTTTTGCTATCGTGTCATGCCTTTTGGTCTTAAGAACGCAGGGGCAACCTATCAACGAGAAATGACGTACATCTTCCATGATCTCTTGCACAAAACTGTGGAGGATTATGTTGACGATATCCTCGGCAAGTCCAAGCGCCGTCAGGATCATCTTTTCATCCTTACACCTCTCTTTGAGAGGCTTATCCGCTTCTGTCTTCGTCTAAATCCAGCTAAGTGCGTGTTTGGCATTCTCACTGGTAAACTTTTAGGTTTTATCATTTCCATCAGGGGTATTGAAGTAGACCCCACAAAAATAAAAGCCATCCTTGAGATGCCTCCCCCTTCTAACTTGAAGCAACTCCGCAGTCTCCAAGGACGTCTTCAATCGGTGCGTCGTTTTATCTCCCAATTATCGGACCGTTGTCAACCTTTTCACCATCTCCTCCGTAAGAATGTTCATTTTGAGTGGGATGAACATTGCCAAAAGGCCTTTGATGATCTCAAAGCTTATCTTCTTTCTCCACCTGTGATTACACCTCCACGCGAGGGGGAGCCTTTCTATCTGTATATCTCTGTGACTGACCATGCTCTGGGAGCCATGATCTCGCATCGGGACACTTGTGGTAAAGAACAAGCTGTCTATTACATCAGTCGCACCCTCCATGAGTATGAAACACGTTACTCCGAAGCTGAAATACTATGTTGTGCTCTCTTCTTCGCAACTTCTAAGCTTCGTCATTATCTCCTTAACCACAAAACTTATATTGTCACAAGTGTCAATCCCCTCAAGACAATTCATGCAAAGCCTTATCACAATGATCGGATCACTCGTTGGCTTATGCTCATGACTGAGTTTGACCTCGAGTTTATCCCGCAAAATTCTATCAAGGGTCAGGTTATTGCAGATCAATTAGCCGATGCTCCTCTTCCGGACACTCAACACCCCCTTGCTCAATTCCCCGATGAATATATCCAACAAATTGATTTTGGTCTATCTCCATTTAAAGTAAAGCTCTTCTTTGATGGATCCAAATGCCAGCAAGGGGGAGGTGCGGGTTTCGTGATGATTCCTCCTTGGGGTACGCCTATCCCAGTTGCACACAAATTAAACTTTGAGTGCACCAATAATATGGCTGAGTACGAAGCTCTTGTCTTAGGTCTTCAAAATTCCATTAATCTCGGCGCTCGTCATATTGAACTCTTTGGTGATTCTGAACTCATCGTTAATCAGGTCACGGGTGTCTATCAATGCAAGAATGATATCCTTCAAAAATATCGTGACATCGTTCTTGCCCAACTCCAATCTTTCGATAACTTCACTATCCAAGCCATTCCTCGTACTGCAAATCGATTCGCGGATACCATGGCCTCTTTAGCCTCCCTCATTCCGCCTTTTACCGAAGACTCGCGTCTTCATGTGGCTGTGCAATGATTAGATCAACCATCTTATCTTCAACAACAAACTTCGATCAACGCTGTCACAACCCATACTCAGGATGAGTGGTATCAACAGATAGTTGATTATCTATCTCATTCGGTCCTTCCTCCAGATCTATCTCCCAATGGTAGAAGATCTTTTTTCCAACGCGCCAACCGCTATACTATCCTAGGTGGGATTCTTTACAAACGCGGCTTTGATGGTATTTTGCTTCGATGCCTCAAAACCCATGAATCATCTAAAGCTATTCAGGAGGTCCATGACGGTATCTGTGGTGGACATTTTAGTGGTTTAGCTGTAGCTAAGCGCATCTTACGTTTGGGATATTATTGGCCTTCTCTTAATCAAGATTGTTGTGCATACACTAAGAAGTGCGTCAAGTGTCAGCAACATTCCAATCTCACGCACATCCCTAGTCAGGCTTTGCAACCTGCGGCGGATTTGTGGCCTTTTTCACAGTGGGGTCTCGATCTTATTGGTCTCATCAATCCTCGTTCTTCACAACGTCATCATTCTATCATTACCGCCACTGAGTACTTTACTAAGTGGGTAGAAGCTATCCCCCTTTCTTCAACAAAGGCTAAGCCCATAGTTGATTTCGTCTATCAACACATCATTTGTCGCTTTGGCGTTCCACACAAGCTAATCACAGATAATGGTAAGTCTTTCAAGAATGCTGATTTGCAGAATCTCTACAATGCTTTCAATATCAAGCTCAGTTTTTCTTCTCCATACTATCCTCAAGCTAATGGTCAAGCCGAAGCTTCCAATAAAACTTTGCGTAGTATCCTCGCAAAGGTAACTAGTCGAGCTGGTAGGGATTGGCATCTACATATCCCTTTTGCTCTCTGGGCTTATCGGACTAGCATTCGTACTCCTACTGGTGCTACTCCCTTCTCTCTCGTCTATGGGTCTGAGGCTGTCCTTCCTTTGGAGGTCCAAATCCCGTCTCTCCGTGTTTCTCTCAGAGAATTCGTCTCCGATGAGGATTATCGTCAAAATCGTCTAGCACAACTTGAACTATTAGATGAGCGGCGTCTTAACGCTCTTGAGCATCATCAAGTCTATCTCGAGCGTGTCAAACGTGCTTATAACAAGCACTTGCAACACCGTGACTTCAAAATTGGTGACCTTGTTCTTAAAGAAAATCAAAATGTCACTACACTCGAAAGGAGTCAACGTGGTAAGTTTTCTCCCAATTGGATGGGCCCCTACATTATCACTCATAAATATGGGTCTGGGGCTTATCGTTTATCTTCCATAGATGGTATCCCTGAAGCGGAACCTCTTAATGCTTTACATTTACGGCCCTTCTATTGTTAAAATCTATCTTACACAAATCTAGTCGCAACTCAGATCTTCCATCCGTCCTAATAACCAGTCATCTACTTTCGTGGTGATTTGAAATTGTGTGGTTCTCCGCCTATTGCCTCGCTTACCTTAAATATGAGTATCGCGGCTCTACTCATTGCACGTTTCTTTTGGATATGTTCCTCCTCATGGTAGGAATACCTTAATCACCACTTCATCTGCCCCAAGTACTTATCTTAATCGGATCTACTCGGGTCATGAGTGCATGTTCTTCTATGTTCTCTTCCCCTCCATCTGATCTATCTAGGTCTAAACTCAGCTTCTTCCAAAAAGTTTCAAAAAAAAAAAAAAAAGATGCTATCCAAAAAGATAGACTGATCCCTCGAAGGACAGCTATCCATATATTACCAAGTGAATCAAAAATTCTAAGAACATAGACCATACCCTCGAAGGATGGCTATCATTAAAATCCAAAATACAGACCGCTCCCTTGAAGGACGGCTGTTTCTCAAAGAAAAATTCAAGGATTCTTGTAATTAATCAGCCTTCCAGTCAGTTTATACACTTTTTAGCATCACTGAAAGACTTCCCGCATCGATCAGTCTTTCCATATCAAGCAAACTTCCCGCATTGATCAGTTTGCTTTTCTGTCAAAATCATGAAGCTGAGATTTCAGACCTTTTGTCGATCATGTGGAGAATCCTATTTTCCCACTATGGACATGTATTCTGTCCCTTATAAGTTCCGACAAGATACTTACTTACTTTTCTTTCCGTTTCTATCCTAGATCTGGTTTGCGACTAGTTAGTGTCAGATTTATTTTAATCTTATATAGGGCCTTGTATGCCTAGTCTTTTGGTTCCCTCTCTGGATTTTATCTATGGTCGGTTGGAAGTCCAACTTATCATTTTTCTTCTTCTCCGAGTATCTTCTCTTCTAAGTCACGGTTGTTTCCACTTTCATCTTTGACTCTTGCAAGGAGTATTCTCCATTTCTTTGTCTTGCAACCCTGTTAAATTGGCATTTCGCATGTTAATTCAATCAAAATTTATCTTCTATCAAAATTCCTCTTATCTATCAAAACATCTATCTTTATTCATTTCTCATTAAAATTACATCTATCTATATCTAAATCTATCCATCAAAATGTACATCCAAGATACATTACATCTATCTATATCTAATCCATACATCAACTATATCTGTATATCTATCCATCAAAATATTTAAACACATGTACATCCAAGTTACATCATCTATCAAAGTTATATCCACATCACATCTATCATCTATCAGTCTATATCTATCCAATCACATCTATTTTATCCACATTTCAATCTATCTAATCACATCTATTTCTATCATCCATCAGTCTATATCTGTCCAATCACATCTATTTTATCCTCTATCTATATCCATCTACCCATGTATATCAAAATTGAAAGCATGAGTACAATTATACGACAAATAACGTGATCAATCTATATATACATGTGTGTTTTTACAAAACAATGGGTGGCTTCCAATCAAGCCATCTATACAATGCCTTCCAATCGAGGCTACATCACTATACAAATACAAGATCTATCAAATCTCTATATGGTAAAATCTGAAGCGTGGAGGACACTATCCCCTCCACCCTCCTCTGCACCCGGCTGTCTCTCCTGGCCGCCGCCTACCGAACTCGATGCACCTGCTGCTGGAGGTCTCGGCCCACCTCGATCTCTCCCAGTACTCCCTCCGCCTGAAGCTCCGCTCACTATAGCCGTCCCTGCTCTCCTCCTCGCCCCATACCGAGGCACATCTGGGGCATGCTGCGCTAGGGCATCCTCATAATATCTCACCTCAGGAAGGAGAGACTGGTATGTGCTCAGGCTCACCATACCCGGTGCTCGTAAAGGTGCTGCTGGTGCTGCTGGCGCTGCTGGTGGTGCCCCTCCTAGAGCCGTGCCCTGTGTCCCAGACTCTGATGTGGCACCAGTCTCTCCGTATTTGGCCCTGAGGGCCTCCCTGTGCTGAAAGTAGCGGTCCCTCTGCTGGATCGCTGTATCTCGCTCCTGGCGAGTGGTGTCTCTCTCCACAATCAGGGAATCTCTCTCCTCTGTCAAGGCCCTGATCTCCTCCAGAGCTACCTGATGTGTCTGTGTGAGGGTGGCATGCTCTCCCTCTAATCTGTCCAGCGTAGCAGCTATGTCCTCCTCATCAGCATCTATAGAGGGCGGGAGATGTCGTGGCAACTCTGTATCGTACCATGCTGCGTAGCCCTCATCCACCCCCGCGTCATCATCGTTGTCCGCGGAGGGTGGAGCCTCTCTCAATGGGTCTGCCGGGATCAAAATCGGAAAATCCATCTCCCTACTATCCCGCCTATATGGCGTGTATGTGGCTGGCACTGTCTGTACTAGGCCAAACTGCCTCAGTATCCGCATGAATGGGACCCGCTCCCACATATCCGGCCTACGGCCCCTGACCACCCAACTCCGTCTCAATGCTACCAAGTGGGCATCCTGACCAACCCATATCGGAAATGCCCGATATGGCCTCCAGATGACCTGATCTGGTGTAAGCATCCTGAAATGCTCAGAGTACCACTCGGCCGATCTAGCTGTATCTCCTGCGGCCATGTCAGCCCGCCATCTCCGAAATCCATAATCCACACCCCCCACTGCTGCTGGCATCCAAGGAAGCCCGGATGGCCTGATCACTGCTATGTGCTCATATGCCCAACAATGGAGCACAAAACTAACGTCAATCCCTGTCCTCCAGCCAGTGGTGTACATCCATAGCTCATAATATACCTGAGCTATCAGGGCATCGGCAAAGGCAAAAACCTGTCTGTGCTGCAAGATGTCGCAAACGCAGTCTAGTAGTAGCAATGGGAATCTCCCACCTCCTGAGTCTGGCAGGGCAAAATAAGATATAGCCATCTGAATCAAGGCTATCCGCCTACTCCGAGGGCTATCCTGCCTGTACTGTGAGGCTATCCTCACTTCCCCATATACTATCTCCGAGTCATCTGCTCTGTCTCTGTACAATCGCACCAGGGCCCTCTGCTGCTGCTCTCGGGGTGTGATCTCAATTGGGTCCCCCGTAATCGGTAATCTGAGGATCCTGAATACATCCTCATGGGTGATAGTCATCTCACCCGTCCTAAACCAAAATGTGCACGTATGGCTGTCCCATCGTCGCACTAATGCCCGCATGAGCTCCACATCCCGTGGCACTCGTCTGTAATATCTGAAACCCCCGAGCCCGGCTAGCTCTAAATGCTGCCAGTCTGCATCTGTCACATCTGGAAGGATCGTCTCCAATAGCTCAGGGATGGCATCCCTCATATGCAGAGCCTCTCGTGACTGCATCCACGACATCAAACACATAATTAGTCTCTTATTTCCCCAAATCTCATCTTCCAAAACCATAAAAAAAAAAAACATCTTTCAGTCGGCGTCAATTTGGTAAAATCGGCGTCGTTCATCCTAGTCGGCACCGATTAATACCAATCGACGCCGATCCAAAAACAAATCGACGCCGATTAAACCAATCGGCGCTGACTGCCTGGCTGGATGTAAACCAGACCCTGGCCTCCCATGCACCAAAAAAATAAAACAAAAAAAAAATAATAAGAAAAGTGGGTTCAAGAATGACCACTTACCCCAGGTCGTGTCCTCCTGCGCTTCTGTCCGCTCCCAGAGGCTTCCATTGTGTTCAAATCAAAAATCTATCTCTGTCTGAATCAATCGTCACGTTGTAAATAAATCGTTTACGTTTTCCGTTCGCATATTTATATGCGTCTGGATTGGTCGGCGCCGATTTTTTGGGTCGACGCCACTTGTTTTGGTCGGCGCTGATTATTTTGGTCGCTGCCAATTTTTCATGTCTGTTTGCCTTTGTGTTGATGCTTGGCTTACTTATCTATCTGATCATTGTGGTGTGCTGAATCTTGCCTTTTGGCACCTCTTTTTGATATCACCATCTATTTCGAGTTTGTTCCCTTTGCATGGAGCACTCGCCTTTTGTTTGGCCGCTTAGAGTTACACGGGTCTGTAGGCACTAACGTCGTCTGATTTATGGACCGTCTAGTTGTCCCTACCAATGTGTCTCTCTCTAGATGCTGACTATTTTTGCAGTTCTCCTTACACTCATGGGTCTGTAGACACTAACGTCGTCTCATGAGGAGACCGGCTAGTTTTCCCTACCAATGTGAGTTCCTTAGGTTGCTGCCCTTGTGTTTTTTTTTTTTTTTTATGCATCATCAATGATCAGATCTACTCCAGATATCCAACTGGGGCATCCCGCATTTTTCATCTACCTCTTTCAAACTCGGGATCATCTGTTCTATCATCCATCCCATCCCTAGTTTGAGGGGGATCACATCACCACAAATTCTTCTCTTTGTCCATCTCCTTGTTTTTGTCTCATAACCTTGCTTATCGCAAGTTACTTGACAAAAAGGGGCAAAATGTAGACACCTAAATTTTGTTACTCAATTTAGTGTCCCTCACATTCGTTTACTTGCCTAGGTAACTTGGGGCACGTTTACGTCACCAACTATCCCCTTGGGATATTATCCAATTTGTGATTTAATCACTTATTCCAAATTTAATTCATCCCATCACATCTTGCCCATGAGTGATTAAATATTAAATATTTAATTACGCTTCTTCCCATGCATCTTAATCACTTATCCACCCCAAATTTATTCTACCCATGTATCACATCTATTTTTAATCTTCCCTAAGCGGGATATTTTCCCGTAGTCGGGATAAGTCTTATCTTTCTCGAATCAATCAATTTGGCCATCTCGGGATTCTTTTCCGCGATCAGCGCCGACCCATATGGTCGGCGTTGATTTTCTACGAGCGGCGCCGATTATAAAAGCAAGTCCAGAACTCAGTCCTAAGAACGGAAGAGAGCGAAGAGACCGAAGAAGAGATTACGAACGAGCGAAAAAGTGAACAAAGAGCGAAAGATACAGGTTGAGAGAAAGAGAGATCTTCTTAGCATCAATTGTATCAAATTAGGGCAGATCCTGTCCAAATCAATCCCTGAGAGGAGCACCGTTACTCTGCCCGTATCATATCAACATCACACACCACTTTCTATCATCTGGTGACTCTGTTCCAGTGTCTCTCCATCTTCGGCACATCCAGCAGACCACATCCATATTCCAATCCCCGAAGCTCATCGCACAGTCTCTGATTGGTCAGTCTACCTTCAGTCGACGCCGATCTTGCCCAGTCGAACCCGATCACATCAGTCACCGCCGATTCTATCCATTCGACACCGATTTCCCTGCAGACAGGTAAAAGGTCATAGGTAACACAAATCCAACATTATTTCCCAGTTCCCTGTTTTCTGTACTTTCTGTCTGCTGTTCAGTTTCTGTTTTATTACTGCAATCAGAAAATCTAGTCTTTATTTACATCTTTTATCATGTATGCTTCTTTTCTTAATTGAAAACGTGGACTGACATCCGCCGAGGAAGCTTATCGCTTCTCGGACCCGTTTCTTGGGCAGTCCACTTAAATATCTTTTAACGTGGTCTTTTTCTGTCAAGCATCGGTGTTTTGCAGGTTATTCGGATCTATTGTGTGAATTGCTCGTGTGCGCCTGTCTTATCTACATCGGCTTCCTCATCCGTCTACATCTTCATCAGGTATCAATTTCATTGAGGTTTTTCAGGGTTTTTGTGTTTAGTTTGGTGCATTAACTTGGACAGGTAACAAGCGCGAAATTCTTGATCTACAAATATCATATGTAGATTTGGTGTGCCAGTCAAGATTGTGGCTAACAATGCCATGTGTAAAGAATATGGAACCAATATGACTTATTCTTCAAACTATAATCCCTAAGGAAATGGACAAGCTTAGTCCAACAATAAGAACTTGTTGAAGATCATTAGGAGAACCTTGGAGTTGAATAAGAGAAAGTGGGGTGAATAACTGAAATTTGTAGTTTGGACTGATAGAATCACTACCAAAAGAGTTACTGGAAAGATTCCCTTTGAGTTACTATATGGAACTCAAGCTCTACTTCCCTTACATCTATAGTTATCTTCATTTCAGTTTGTTCAACAACTTGAGTATCAAGAAGTCAGTCCATATGAAGCAAGGATCAATCAGATTATGGAGCTAGATGAAGAGAGAAGAGCATCTCACTAGAGGCATGTCACGTTTAGAGAGAAGTTGAAAATATTTTTTGACAAGAAGGTCACTCCTAGGGCCTTCAATATTGGAGATCTAGTTTTGTTATGGGACAATAGAAACGAGGATAAGGGAAAACATGGAAAATTCAATGCATTATGGATGGGCCCTTACTCCATTGATATCAGAATTGGTGAGCATACCTTTTTTCTCAAACATTTAGATGGGGAATTATTGGAATTTCCTATTAATGGCAGGCATATGAAGCATTTCTTGGATTAAACCCCAAATTTAAGGTATGCACCAGCTTATACAGTGTATAGTGTTTGGTTTTTCACTCTGTTTTTGGTGTTTTGTCAGTTTTTGGTTTTCCTTGCTGTGTGACAGCCATTTTTATCGGGTTCTTAGCTAGTTTCTTTGGTGATTTTGGCTCGTGACTCCTTTACCCAATGGATTATTTTAGCACTTGGTCTACGTTGTTCTTGTGACGCTCACTGGGAGTGCCCATCCTTGACCTGGAACCAATGTTGGTGTCCATTTTGATCCTCTACTATTTTGCCCTAATTTTCCTTTCACTCTACTTTCTCCTGAAACATTTTCTACAGTTTTACTGGGTGAAATGAAGCTACTGACTCTGTTTCCATGCCTTAATCCATTTGAAAATCATTTTCCATGCCTCATTCGCGAAGAAGCACCTATGCATGCCTTGTTTGTGCCCTAATTCTTCCAAATTTGCGGGCTATGTCGTGTTCTCCCTTTTGCCCGATCGTGAAAAATCAAAATTGGTCATTTTATACCAATATGCCTTCAAAAATCCCTCCCCTTGGTCCAAAATTTCATAAAATCAACTTCCCCTTGGTTTTTGAGCAAAAAATCCATCGCCCATGAAGAAAAAATCAAATTCAGGCATCTCTGGTAAATTCTACATTTTTGACACTCATACAGTTGTCATTTGACCATCAAAATTAAGCTCAAACAATGTCTCATATGTGGCCACTTCTGGTTGGACACCGATCAATGGATTTCTTTTAAAAACTTAGCCATTTTTGGCTTTGGGTAAAATTTATAAATTCCCCTCGCAACCCCGCGAGGGGACACGTGTCATGTTCTTATGTGAAGGTAGAGGAGCGGGCTGGCGGGGAACTTAAGCATTTTTTTCCTTTTGGAAAAGGGGAAAAAAGAAGAGGAGAGGCCCGCGGGTCTGCAAAGGAGTCATAGTTTGACACGTGGAGGATGTAGAAAGAAGTGCAGGCTGTGGATGGAAAAGGCAATTTTTTTTCCCTTTTTTACAAAAGACTTCAGAATGAAAATTTTTAGTGTGCCCCTATGAACGAATCATAGGTGGAAACATGTCCATGAAGGGTCAGAGGGAAGTGTGGGCCACGGAGGGACATTTTGATTTTTTCCTATTTGGTAAAAGGAGTTAAGGTAAAATTTTAAGCCGTAGGCCCGCAAGCAAATCAATGAGCGACACATGGGAGGAAGAGCGGACAAGGCAAGTCGGTGGGTCAGCGGAGGCAAGAGAGATTTTTTTCCCTTTTACAAAGAAGGATTAAAATAAAAGTTTTAAGCACTGGCCCACTAGCGAATCATCAAGCAACACATGGCAGGGGAGAAATCAGAGGTCCAGGCCCGTGGAGACAAAGTTGAGAATTTTCCCTTGGCTTAAAGGGAGTAAAAATGAAGATTAAGCCCGCGGGTCCTTGGCAAAAGACACAAACCAACAAGGTACTTCAAGCTTCATGTCATATCTCTAATGATACTTAGACAGAAAAGGAGAACAAATTTTGGTACCAACAGGAATGATGAACATTAGTTTTACTCATAGACACAAACCAAAAAAATGCATACAATAATCAAGCACAAGTAACTATATTTATAATGGAAGACAAGATGAGAGAAAAGGAAACAAGAAAGGATCTAAAATCAATCACAAACATGTTTTATTGATCTACAGATTGATACAATGTATTACAAATGGCTAGAAGGAAGGAAACATATTACAATTTAAATGGAAGGTTTGAACTCCATGAATTCCTTTGCCAGAAGGAAAGGGGAGTATGCAAAGTCAAAAGAATGTCCAACCCTTTACATTGAGTTTTGAACCTGTTTTTATATATTAAACATAGAGGGGAGAAAGAGAGAAGTGGGAAAAAAAATCCAAAGCTCAACCACCGCTAGTAATACCTCCCATAAAATTTACCCCCAAATTTGTCTTGACTACATTAATTTCTTATTCAGCACCTTGAAGGAGGAAACAACGGATCAAATCGAATCCGATCTGGTTGTTGGGGAAAAATAGATCCTACATTAATGGACCTAAAGATGTTTCTCCATTTTTCTCCCACCTAACCTCCCTGAACATAAATTTTTAGATTTCTATGGCATAGACAGGGCTGAGATCTTTCCAATGGTGTCAATTTTGCTGGATTTTGAACTCCGAGTCGAAAGATATGCCCCTTTGAAGTTTGTATCGGGTCTGTATAAAAGGGTGGGAAAATCGGTTTGAAAAATGGGCCCCCTTTTTAATATGGGACACGTGGAGGGCTGGCACTTGTTCAAGTGTGGCCTCTATATTTTTATCTTGGAATGGCGTATGGCTAACATGTGGCTTCCTCCACCGGCCTACTACATTTCTATGTTTTTTTGGCTAAGTCCTTTGCTTGACGGGGTCACATTTCTTGACCAGGCACACGCAGCAGTCTGGCTCTCATCTGGAAACCCTCTCTTTATTCGAACCTTGAGTTAGGGCCACTTTGACACTTGGCACTCTCTATTAGCCTGCCACCATGCATTAACTATTCCACCCGAATCTATCCCTTTTTGAGACTATACGCGTGGAGGCTCTATACTCGCTTACAAGCCCGATCAAGATTTTCCTTTGAATGAGCGTTGAGTTGACACTTGGAAGCCTCCACAGGCCTTTGTACTTTTCAATGACCTCCCTCTACCTTTTTAGACCTTGGACTACGTGGAAAACTGGTGCTTGTTTGAGCCTCTTCTTTTGGATTTACCCTTGGAGATACGCCGCTTGGACATGTGGCAGTCCCCGCAGCACTTCTATACTTAGCCTTTTTCGAGGCCCACTGTAGACACCTATTTTTGGGTATAGTACCCCTCAGTCATCTCACATTCATGCTATTTCCATTCGCACATATCTTTCTCTTAAATTAAATAAAATCCTATCTATTTACTCACATTATTTGATTAATTATCAAATGGGCTCCCTGTAGACCCATTTACTAATTCAACTTTTAGCATATCCCCATCCTTCACAAATTATTCAATCCATGGATATTAATACACCCATCCGACACTTTTTTTTAAAAATGGAATTTTTATTTCACCCAGCATTTCAATCATGCTCCTCACTCCATCTAATAATTCAAGCCATGGTCCCCACATGATCACATCATATCCCTAACTCAAGTTTCTTTACTCAGCCCCGATTACCTATTAAGCCAAAATCTAACCCCACATCTAAGCTATAAATATGGGTTTCTCCCCCATATTTCAAGGACGGAAGACCGAGAAGAAAAGAATCAAAGACTTGGAGATACCTAGACCTAGAGAAGAGAAGAAAAAGCTTAATTAAGTTCTACTAGTTTAAGGAAGAAACCTTTTCCATGGTTCATTATTTTGCCATCTTGATGCCCAGTTCATCTCTATAACAGAGCACAAGCTAAGTTCCCTTATCATTTTAGTTACTTTTTGTTTTATATTCCATTACCACTGTTCATGATCTGTTATTATCATGTCTGACAAAGGGGTTGACATCCTCCAAAGGAGTTAAAATCCTCTTAGAACCGACACTGTCTGGGAAACCCCTGCATATTGTGATCTAATCTTATTTGTTTCAGTTTTGCAGATCTAACTTCTTTATATCATGTATATATCAAATGTGCACCCATATCATCCATCATCATCCCCAAGGTACTAATCCCTTGTATACTCAACGTTGTTTAGTGTTTCTTGATTACTCGTACATTCATCTAGACAGGAAGTTGGAAACTCATATCAACATTTGGCATGCCTGGTGGGATATATCCTAGATTTGGTCATTGTGTTTTTTATTTTATTCATCTTTTATAACTTGCTTGTTTGCAATATCTTAGTATTTTTCTATTTCAGGTTAGTACGATCACTCATCAAAATCACTAGGAGGTATGCGCTCTTCTTGTTTTCTATTGAAATCTACTCGTATGGGGAATGAATCTAGAAATTAACTATACTTAGTTATCGCCATGTGATATATATTTTTCATCTTTCATTGTTATGTGCTTTAGGTTTTTGATTAACTTGTTTTGTGGTAATTATAATCATTATCAAATGCATTTTTTTATTATTAATCATACTGATATTAATATAAATTACATACATAATTAACAATTAATTAATTTTAAATAAACAATTTTTTTTATAAAATACATTAATTTTTTTTATTTACCTATACCCTACCTCTCACCCCACCTCTTCTCTCCTCTAATGTGGCCAGCTCAAGCACTTTCCTATCATTCCCTTCTTCCCCCCTAACCAACCTACCCTTCTCCTCACCGAGCCCACTCACTCCCTCCTTGTTCTCCATCTTCCTTCCACCTGTCTCTTTCTTCCCATGGGCTCCACTCTCCTCTTCCCATCTCATCTCCCGTCCACACTTCTCCACTCCTACCAAACCATCCTCTTCTTGCATTTCCTGCAGATTTCTATGTCAATCTCTTGTATCCCCTATCCACCTGAGCTCTCTCCTGCGCAAAATGAGATGCTTCCCACGTTGAGCTATTCCACCTCCCTATCCATCCCCACAAAATTCACTCTTCTAATCTCAAATCCTCCACTACTCTCCAAAGCACTAGTGAAATAAATAGCATAGAAAAAAATGGCTTCAAAAAAATGATGGACAACCGGTGAAGGTGGGACGGGAAGCATGATTTTCCATTGATCAATCATCCGTCAACACAATAAAATGCATTTCTCTGATAGTTTTCTCACCGACCGACTTCTGTGTAAAATACATAGGAAAACCAATACCCACACAGCCTAAAAAATTATTCTAAATAATTCATTCGATTATTCCTAACTTTGCTTCAAATTCACATTTATTAATAATGATTGTACAGTCGGTTTAGGGCCCATAGTTTGACTTAATAATAACACTTTACATTAGGACACTTCCCTCTCAATACATCACACTCACAAATAGTATTAGGATTATATATTTTATCTTAATCCATATGCACTGAAAGTTTACATCGCACTCACAAATAATATTAGGATGATATAATTTGTTTTTAGTTATACGAACCATTTATTTAGAATATATGTCATTATTTAATTAACACCATATTTAATTTTTATCGAGTTATCAATTAATTTAGTTTATCACCTTGAGATTTGGCTTGTGAATACTAACGCTTTATCAAATTTTAGTTAGGCACAATTTGAAAAATCTGTTGTGACATCAATTAAGTTTGGTCATCTCAATTTGCTTAGGTCCCGTACGTAATTCATCTCAAATACACATTTAGTCATTTTTCGAAATATAAGTTTTAATTAATTCGACCATATTAGATAATTACATTTATTTTCTTTTTGCAAGTGACACCTACGACCTGGCAACCATGGAGTTACACCATCAAAGATTAATTGTTAAACATAAAGCATGCCCCAAGTCTCCAGTCACCAACCCCATTTGAGATTGTTCATTCTACAATTTTAGGGTACCCAAGTGTTCCAGGCCACTGACTGTCACTTTCAAGTATGCCATCATCAAGTGCAATCAAATAACACCAATAAGTGATTCTCCAGGTATTTCTCATTTTTCTCTATTTTATCTTTTCTGCATAGAACTTTCCCTTTCTTGAGTGTCTATATACATCGAACGTCACATTTCATTTTGGTCTAAAATGAACCTTCTGCATCCTACCTGATTACATAGCCTAAGTAAAAGAATTTAACTCTTTGCATTTCACTTATCCCACACTTCCTGAGACTGCACAAACCTAATTAACACATCCAAAAATTCCTCTCACCTGCTTAACTGATTGAGACCTAAACACCCAGCAAGCAACCATCTTAGACATCTCCCAATCCATAACTTCCTGAAACTAGAGTTAGAATCCTTTAGGCACCATCATTACCTAATTTTGTTTTCTGTTCACATCCTCTAAATTAATCATGAGGATTACCATCAAAATTCCTCCTATTAAAGCCTTTAATCCCTATGGTCCCAAACCATTATGTTTCAATCCTAATTGCAGTTGCACCTATCATTGTACCCTAGGTCACGACATTGAACATTGTAAGGCCTTTCAGTCAATCGTCCACAACCTTATTGAGAAAGATGATTTCCTCATTCATGGGAAAGTTCCTTCTCCATCTACCTTGAATCCAATCCATATCCCATCTATCAGATCTCCCATGATCCCTCCATCCACATCATCTCTTAATATCCATCTAGCCCATGTCATTCCTCCTAAGGAATTCCCTCCATTGTTAATCAATTCCGCTTATCTTACTAAGAACGCTTGTGGTCTCTGATCGTTTACCCCATCCAAATCTAAAACAATATCATCTAAGATCTTTTGACATCCTTTACATCCTTCACATTTAACTCATTGGGAGAATAACCTTCCCTCTCCCTTGAGCATCTCATCTGTACAAATCCCTTGTTACTAGGGGATTTCGCTCTTTGACATTGTCTTGTCTACCTTATTCAAATCAATTCAATATAAATTAATTATATCCAAATTCTCATCACATTCTAAGTCCTCCATTGAGGCCATATTTTTTCTTTTATGTTTATACTCCTTTCGGGAGTATCATCTTTTTCATTGAAGCCCTCCTTTGAGGCCATGTTTTTCTCTCCATTGAGGGATCCCTTTTTATATAAGTCCACCATTGTGGCTATATGTGTGTCTCTTTTGGGACACCGTTTATTTCATCAAGCCCTCCTTTGAGGCCATGATTTTCATTCTATGTTTATGTCTCTCTTAGGGAATCATTTAGTTTCATCTAAATCCACCATTGTAGTCATATGTTTGTCTCCTTTAGGACATAGTTTTGTTTCCTTCTTGGTTATCATCTCATCTTATTGTAACTACATTGTCTTCTCTCTCATGGTGGTAAACCAGAGAAAGAATCTCTTAATGCATTACATTCATCCAGTCTATTGTTAGCATATATACCAAAGAGAACTTAGTTACATCCTTAGATTGTTCTGCCATCTTTAGCCCCTTCCATTTTTCATTGTAATAATCTAAATTATGCGGTACACTTTCACTACTTTGATGTGATCCCATAACCATTACATTTGTCACCTTCTCATTCTCCTATTGTAGCCATGCGAAGGGTCCAGGGTGTCTCTTGTACTTTCCTTGTCCCCTCTTAAGTGGTTTACTTAGCTATTTCCAACTCTCCCCCATATGAAACTCAAATTCATGTATGCAAAATGAAAAATCAAAGTTATAAAAAAAAACCGATCCCTCGAAGGACAGATGTTCTCAAAATTACAAAATAAGAAAAAGAAAAGTATACAAACCAAAATCAGAAGAAATAGGCCGATCCCTTGAAGGATGGCTATCACATTATTCTTGCCATCCATATTATGTATAAAGTATACCATACCCTTGAAGGATGGCTACTCTGTTATTATGGTATCTAGAAGGTTTTCCGCATTGATCAACCTTCTTATATCAACAATTTCCGAAAGCTTCTTGCATTGATCAACTTTCTACTATTGTTTTTTCCCTTTTCCAGAACTGGGGCATAGAATTAAATAACACCACCTTTGGATATCCCTCTTCCCATGTACAAGTCACATCTTTGATCCCTTTTTCATGTCAATATTAGAATTATAAGCATCTTTCATCCATATCTCCCTCATGATCTTTTGGCATAACTAACTATCATTGGTTATGTGTTAACACATGTTATTGGCTACAAGTGTAATGCCTTGAGTGGTAACATTTCTTATTTATTTCTAATTCAAAACATAGTTTCCCTATATGCCATTGCAATAGCTATGTTCCATTCATCCCATCCAAATCACCTTTTATAAAAATCACATCAAATTTCAAGCTATGAATTCTATATCTATCCATCATCTTCATGAATGTGTTTGCAAATACACTTTTTAGTTTACAAATTCTACTTGATCATTGTTGCAGTTTGTGAATCCTACTTGAGGATCCTTCTCAAGGCAAGTTTGTTATCCCGCAGCTCCTTATCTCTCAACATATTCAACACCATCTTTGATCCATTGCTCCTTGCTCTCCATGTCCACTCATCACCATTTGTCTCCACATCATCCTTCTCACCTTTTTGTCCCATATAGCCAGAGAACCTTAGTTAAGATATATCTTCTTCCTTGGATCCTCCCATTGTATAAGCTCCTCCACCATTTCCTCTTTCAATAGACAACAATCACCACCACAAATGTCTTTCCGCTCCTCCTTTTTTGCTTAACACTTTTGCATCATTACTACCACCACATAGGCATCCCATTTAAGGATTTCACGTACACTCTCCATCTACATTGCATATGTTCCTCCATCCACTCATGTCACACTCATTTGTTTCTTTGTTATCACTTTAATATCACCTCCTTTCATCTCTTGTTCCATTTTGGTATACACTGCTTAGTCTTTTCATCATTCTTCTTCTTCTTCTTCTTCGGTTTGGAAATCCTACTTAACCATCTCCATCGCAGGGAAATATTACTTAAGAGTTTCTCTTAAGAATGGTTGGCCATCTGATCCTTCCATCTCTCATCATCTCTTCCTCATCTTCTGTCTTTCACCTCTCATCATACTCATCCATTCCAGCCAACCCTTCCACATCTGCATCCAATACAATGTTTTCTTTATCCTTCCATATCGTCACTATCGATTTGGTGATCTTACTTAAATCATCTTGGGGCATGGTGATCTTACTTAAGAGTCATTCTTAAGCATGATTTGTCATCCTAAACTCCCCCACAATCCCACATTCTCTCCATCTACATTTTCTTGGCATTCCCCTTCATCACATCCTCTCACCTCCTCTTCCATTCATGTAAACACCACTTCTTATTGGTCCCTTTTTCATCTCCATCATCCGTCACTGGGTAATCTTACTTAACCATTGCTTCTCCATTCATTTCATGTCTTATTTATTCATTTATCTCTCATTCATTCTCATCCACTACATCCTCTCCTCGTCTTCATCTTCCTACACATCATTATCCCTCCTTTCTTTACTCTTTCCACTCCTTCTTCTAGAGTTATACCACATATCTACCCCCATATTTACTCGTGATTGTCATCGATCTCCCTCTAACATTCTTTCATCATCATCTTCCATTTCTGCACTAGTAATTATTGGTGGACTTCTCCTAAAAATCACTCATCTCCATTCTACACAACCTAAATCCTTTTCTTTGACCTCCTCCATTCTATCTTCATTCCTTCCTTCCTCTATGTCCTCTGATCATTATCGGAGGACTTATCCTAACATCCCTTCATTGGCATTCCTCCTCCCCTTCATCATTTATTTTTTTCCTTGTCTCATCTTTTCCTATTGATCATTATCGGTGGATTTCACCTAACATCCATTCATTGGAATTGCCTTTCCTATACCTTCCTTTATTTTTCCTCGCCACCTCTCTATCTTCCATTCTTCCTTGCCAATTTCTTCACTGTCTTCATCATACACCTTCTCTATATTTTCTCATCATCAACATATCCTCATCTCATGCATCTTTGTTTCTTTTCCAATCGATGTCATTCCTTACCTCAAGTTTCTCTTTATGTTCCTTATGCTTCTCACTCTTTACCAAATATCTTCATTCTTGGTTCCCTTCCGTCTGCATAATTTTCTTCATTATCTTCTCCTCCTTTCTAATCTTCATCTTATTTCACTTCCTCTACATTTTCCTTATCCCCATTTTACCTCACACTTCCTCCTTACTTCCCCGTCAAAAACCTGACTCTTCAACATTATCACATTTTCTTTATCATCTCATCATCCACATGCATTTCGATACGGTCAGTTCCATATCCTTTTCCTTGGATTTCCTCACTATGATATGTTTCCTTCAATTTTCTTTGCTCTATAATATCTTTTAGTTTTCCATTACCTCTCTGTTTTCCTCTACTCCATCCTTCATCACGCCTTTTGTCTTGAATAACTCTCTCCCTTTTTCATAATTTCATCCTCTACTCTATTTTTTTCTTGTCTTCTCTTTTTTTGTCCTTCTTAATTTCCCCCTTTCTCTATAATCCTTTTTTGTTATCTTCTTCCTCCCCTTCCATTCCTTATTTTTTCCTCCATATTTTTTCCTCTATTCCATATCCCTGGCGCCTTCATATTCAATCTTTCTTGTTCTTGTCATAATCAACCAATCCTCCTGTCTATTCCCTTTTGTATTTCTCAATATCCCTTACATCTGGTATTCACAGTCAATGTCAATGTTTCTAAAAGGAACGATAACCAGATCGTGCCAAGCCAAGAACACAGATGATAATCAAACAACACGATCAATAAGATGAAAGTAATTCACCAAAATAACTTTACATAAACCTTTGCAAACAAATGAGAAACAATATCATATATTATTATGGAATTCAATGCAATACATTGAGAATGGGCCTTGCTTAAATAAGCAAGGAATAACAATCTAAGAACCCATCAAGGTCATAGATCAAGTCATAAAGAAAGGAAAAAACTAGTCATCAAAGAACTAGTCAAGACCATAGATTTAGGAGAGAACTAGACATCAAGGATCTAGTCAATACCATAGATCAAGAAAAGAACTATACCTAACAACTAGATAATATCTCCTAATATCTAAATAAGATAAAAGAAATATCCACACACATAAGTGGGTGAGGATAAATACAATAAAGGTAAATAAAGTACCTAGATGAACATGAGCTAAGGTAAATACCTACTCTAATAGTTTCTCCATTTATGTATCACCATCTATCCCTTTCATTACCGTTCTTATTCTTCTCTTTTATCTTCGTCATTCCTCTTGCAGGGACATCATCATATCCATTTCTAAGGATCTCTTCCCATCTTCTTTTGACATTTTTGTCTTGGATGATACCATAACGGCCATCACCTATCTAGTCTTTCTCTCTTCCATGAATATTTTCTCTGCTTTTGTTTTGTCGCAAAAGTACCTCTATCATACTTATCAAAGAAACACGACTTTTTTATCTTCTTCACCTTCTAATTTGCTAACACATGCATATTTTCTATGAAACATGATTGTCATTATATTTATCACCTTTTTAGAAACTTTTATCTCACCTTTGTATCATATCTGCTCATCTTGTCCACATTTATGATTATTCTATTTATGTCTTATATTGAGGCACCTTTTCATCCTTGTACTTGTCAACACATATAACTCACTTTTTGTCTTTCTCGTGCCCTGTACTGGGGCATCATTATCTTCATTGACATCCCGTTTATGAAAGCATAATTTATCACACATGTAGTCATTTTTACTCCCATCACAAAAGGAAGGAACCCCATGCGTGTCGGCCTACTACCAGTGAAAGCTGAGTGCTCACCCGAGGCACGTGCGGGTACCGAGTCTCTCTTTTATGTGATTTTAGTGGGAAACATCATCTATGATTAGTGTAAGAGTTTAAGACATACAACAACTATAGGGCTCAGAACAGCCTCTAGATCCTTGCAATCACTTCAGACCAAGTGCTTTAATAGAATCTAGAACATGTATTATGATAGAAAGGAAAGAGAACTCATAAGAGAGAAATATGCATTAGAACCATTGATATTCATGTATATATTATATCAGATAACCTCATTAAATTCATTGTACTATTATAGAGTGTCACAAAGAAGCAAATAGCAGTCATGCATTTCACTGGACTTATGTAACTAAGCTATCAAAAGAAAATTTACAACTTCATGCCTAGTACATTCTCTCCACAATGCAACTATCCACTAACAAAGTCCTCATAGTAATTATGTAGAGCTCCACCCATGTTGCCTCTCAAACTTACATTCTCTCTAACCCGTTATATCTCAAAACTTGTATATATTTTACTTCGTAGGCACTTGTATTTATTGATTTCCTATACTAACAACTCGCCCTCAAGTGCCCTCAGATCTGGTTCCAAGTATCGAATGTGGTCCTTCATGTGAGCATGCTTCTCTAGGCCTGAGATTTCCACTTTTTATGATCGTGTTCTTCTAGAATATTCCATCCAAGGCATGCCCCTATCGGGGCCAACCTGTCGCCAAGCTGGCACCTTATCCATGCACAACTGGTCATGCTTTTCATGTGTTCTACCCTGGGTGCTAAAATTGACTAAGTCTTGAACTTCCTTCCGCGTGTCATGTGTGCTATGTGCTTCCTTAAACCTTTCTCTTGCATGCTTTTTCCTTGTGTGCCTTTCCATAACTGGGACCTTGCGCGCCTATGCGCCTTCATACATGGCCAATATTCTAGGGGTCCAACATCACCTCACACTATGCCTGTTCTCCATCCTAAAAAAAAATTATTCAACCAAGATGCATGCTGCCTTAAGGAACCAATGTATAACCTTACACTTTACAAAATAATAAGGGAATGAAAGAATTGGGGAAAGAATGAAGAATGGGGGGTAACATTAATTCAACAAGCTAGGAAAATACTTCTATAAGTATTCCTCTAGCTTATTCCACACTTCGACCTCACCCTGTTCCTTCTGACAGAGGTCGTCCACTAGGGTGCTCACTTTGTCAAAACTCAGGCCAATTACCTGGGTGCCCAAAGTGTCCATGATCTGCTCCATCTCTTTTCCCAAGTCTTTGAGCTTGTCCATCCTCCTAGTAATTTGAGGGTATAGTTCTTTTAGCCGGGCCTTGACTAAAATCCTTAAGGCTTCAATTTCCTATAATTTTATTTCTACTTCGGTCATAACTTTGTCCCTTTCCGCCTTGTTCCCCATATTTTTTTCTTGGAACTCTTTTATCTCCACTTCAAGTGTGGTGACTAGGAAGCTTACCACCTTATCTCTATCTTCCCATGTATCATACGTGGCCTCCGCAGATTGGGTAGTGACCTTAACCTATGTGAGCACTTGGCTATACTCGGCAACAAATGCTACCACCTTCAATCTGTCCTCTTCCTTCAAGCATTTGGCCACTTATTTTGCAGACTCCAGGGCCAAAGGTCATCTCTCCATAGTGACGATGCGCCTTAGATATTCTATACATTCCAGAAGGGACGAGTACTTTTTTATGGGTGGCACTAAGTCTGTGTGCTTTAAAAGGATGGCACCTTTGATAGACTCCATTTTCTTGTATACTTCTTTCACCTTTATCTTCTCTTCCTTTAACTCGTGCCTTAGCTATGTGATTATTAGCTCTTCCTACTTTAAGCTCTGGGTCTTCTCCTCTAGCTCCTCTTCCTTCTTCCCTAGTTTTTCCTCCAGTACCCTTATCCTATCATTTCACGCAAAGAGTCTAGCCTCAGTCTTGACCGCGAAATTATTGAGTGTGCTACAGAGTTGCTCGTCATAGAGCTCCTAAGCATTCACTAAGGGATTGACCCCCTTAAATTTTGGCAATGTTATGAGTGCTCCCTGATAGAATTTGAAGTCTAGCTCATCAATGTGGGACTCAAATGCCCAAGAGAGCATCTTCTTTGTTCTGGGGTACACGTCCTCCTTTTCAAAAGACCCCATGGCTAAGATCCTTTCCGTGGGTACAATTCTTTGGAATCATGGGTATAGCACCTTCTTTGTGTCATCAACATAGCCCATTACTTGCCTCTACTCCGTATCAAGAGTCCTCCTACCCGAGCATTTGACTTTGGGGAAACTTACTATTAGAGAGGGACCTCCTCCCAGGCTATCATGCTCTTTTTCAATATTCTCCTCCTTCCCTTCCTTCAACACTATGTCCATGTTGTGATCTAACTCTTAGTCTACCAGGACCTTGAGCATTCTCTTTGCTTCTCTCTTTTCCACCTGAGTGATCTACTCTTTTGTAAAACTTACTGCTCCCTACTTTTCCCCACAACCTCTTCATTCCCCTCCATGTCTCCAGTGTCTTCCTCATCCTGTGTGCCCTTGCGCCATGTGAAGATGAACTCATGCTTCTCATCTCCACTCTCCTCCTCCAAGTCATAGATGCTAAATACTTGTGGCTCCTGGTCTTTTTTAGGCTCATCTTCCTTTTTGTCATCTTCTTCACTCTCATCCCCTCTTCCACCCATGTAATTTTCCAACCTGTCGGTCGCCTCTGAGTCAGCTTCCTCATCTACCCTTTACTTTTTTCTGATAGGTGGCTCCTGAACAGAGGATTTGGCCTTATCTTCTCCCTCAGTTGACTCTTCCTTAGTGAGGGGTTGCTTAGGTGCCTCTACTTCTGACATATTCTCCTTCATCGGGGACTTCTTTCTCCATATGTAGGTGCTTGGATTAGTGCTCGTGGTTGGCATGCTCACTGTTTGAGTAGTGTACACACTTGGTGCCTTACCTTCTCCTCTCCCTCTCTTTTTTTCCATGGGCTTCTTCCACCCATGGGATCCTCAGGTATGGAGACTTCATTCTCTAGATATGCACCCTTCTCAAACTTCAGCCTTATACAGAGATACATGCGCGTCGCGGATCCTCCAATGATGGGTTGTGTCATTGGCCTTTTTATCTGCATCTCATGCAACATGTACCTCTCCATGTATACGTGTTTGTAGCTAGGATAATTTAGCTTCTTCCTCTTCTCTCTATGCTCCCAGTCCAGACTACCTAGTTCCATCCTTAACTTCTTTTATTCCTTAAATTCGTTCACTCCCGCTTGGAAGTATTGGGCAGTGAACGCGAAGGGAAGCTTACACCAAGGGCTCCATGATTCGTCTATTAGCTTGAACCTACCCAAGAAAAAATGTTAATAAATATCAAACTAGGCTTCCCCTTCAGTGGCTGCTAGGATTTGTTCAAGGATTCTCCACTCTACCCTAACACGTTCCATAGGTGCATACCATTTCTCTAGCTACACATCTTGGGGTATTTTCATTGTATCACAGGCATACTTATTGAACATCTTCATGGGTGAAGGATCCTCGGTGGGGTACTCCCATACAAACTTGTCTAGTGCGTCAGGCACTCTAATCTCTGAAAATACAATGGTTAGGAGGATGTTTCCAAAGAGGATTCTATCCCCATCCTTCGCACAACTGAAAATTTACTCCGTGATGTAAGCAGACAAGTTGTATATAGTGCCTTATGTAATTTTTCTACAAACATGCAACCAAGGATTATTGACCTGGGTCCACCTCTCTTGGCCATTCAGCTTAGTCACCAGATATGTGGCCATTTTCATCATGGGGTCCTTGATGTCTGAAATATCGTAATACCTCGACCCCTTCTTGCAGGAATATTCAGTGATGGTCTTCTTAATAGCCTCCTTGTCACTTAGGTCATCTTCCAAGATATCTCCCTCACATATGAGGCTTGTAAATTATGAGATAAGTTGGGGAGTAATGCGCATCTTATGCCCTGCAAAGTGGAAGTAATCTTTGTGTACCCACGACATTAACCATTGGTACAATCACTTTGGTTTTCCAAAATAGGGCAACTCATAGAGATATAACATCCCTGCCTGCTCTATTTTGACCTTAATGCCATCATTGTATATCGGCAAGTCCTCTGGTGTTTGTTTACTAGTGGGGTGGACTAATTCCAGTGTAATTTCCTTCTTTATCATGCTTGTTCGGTGATTATAATCACTTATGGGTACACTTCTCAAGTGGGATTTCTGCTCCTTCCCCATCATCACCCCATCTAGGTATTGCATCTCTACATACCATTCTTTGTTTGTGTTTACATTGGGTTCTTGTTTTTTCACCTTACCCTTGCCCTTTCCTTTCTTGGGTGCCATAGTCGAGGTATTTTCATTACTTTGTTCTTCCAATGATTCTAGCCTCCAATCTCAAATCCGTGATATAACTCTCTTGAACCCATGCCCTAGTTTGCCAAACCCTAACTGGAATCAAATTAACTCCACAAGACGGTGCCTCCTTATAACACTTTTCATGTCCATGTAACCCCTTCTGGTTTTCAAACTCAAACTAGCTACTCATGCTTCGATCTCGTAGGTCTTTCTTCGAACGATCGAATATGGAAACCCTAGTTTATAAAACTGACTCCTTTCTCTATTTCGTAAATTGAAAACGAAAGGGCCTCAACCCTTTACTTACAGTTTTTCTATTTTTGAACATTAAATGCTACTTCACCTACCACTGTACTTTGTTCATTTAATATGGATTTTTCAAACAAATCTCATCTTCAGCACTTTCACTCATGCACCCAACCTTACATGAAAACTCCTCCAACCTTCTAGTGCACAACCAATCTAACATGACAGGAGACTCTTGCGTGCACGTAACCCGCATCGAAGGCACTTCCTCTATCCTAATTCTTGCTTTTTCCTACCTCATGTTGCTTAAATGCACTTTCTCCTTCTTAGTAGATGGTATCTACAAGTAGCTTTACCCTGACACCAACCATTTGTCTTCCATCTTTCTTTGTATACCTCTTTCAACCGGGCCATTCAACAAGGATTTTTCAACACAACTTCGTTGGTACCTTAATCATGCTCTCCTTCGAATTTCTCCACCCCACACTTAAAATGATGTCTGGTCCTCTACGCATTCACAAATTCTCAAAAATAACAATAAGGTTACCGGCGCCCAAGGCACAAAACAAAACAACAACACGAAAGGGAAAGCATAAAATAAACTTCTAAACTAACTAGCGAAACTACCTTATTTACAAACACTAAGAAGAATTTTTTATAGTAGGGCTTCAACCTACTCCCATTGAAATGTCCAGGAAACTTTGTCCCATCTAACGCTTATAACTAGTACATGCCCGAATCAAGGATGTAGGAGATTGTGTAAGGACCCAACCAATGGAATTTCAACTTCCCAGGATGGTACAAAAACTTAGAATCATATAGTAACACCATCTGCCCAACCTCAAAATTCTTGTTCCTGATGTGGTGATCATGCCAAGTCTTTTTATTTTCTTTTTTTGTTGTTTGGATCCACCTGACGAGTGATCATCTCTCATCCAACTTCATTGACTCATCAAACCTTTCTTCCAGTGTTTGTTCATCATCTAATCCTCCTGCGCACTATTTGCAGAGAAGGTAACATAAATTCAACCGGTAAAATAGCTTCTGTGCCAAACACCTGTTGGGAATGGGGTTGGGCTTTGTTTACCTTTATACGTTGTCCTGTAAGCCCATAATACTGCCGATACTTTGTCATCCCAATCTTTTCTTCCGACGTCACAAATAATTGGTCAAGGTATGACTCAGTATCTTGTTGAATGCTTGCGCGGTTTCCATTTTCTTGTGGGTGATAGGGCGTAGTCTTGTGATGATCCACCATGAACTCTGATAACAGGATCCTCATGGTCTCATTAAAGAAATGTGTACCCCTATCATTGGTCAAACTCAATGGGCATCCATATCTTGTGATAATGTTATCCGATAAGAACCTTGTTGTTGTTGATTCTGTGCAATCTTTAGTTGGGGCTGCCTCTACCCACCTTGTGAGATAATCCATGCAAGTGATGACATAATGTGACCTAGTCCTATGTGTTGTTGGTGAACTAGGTTCCACAAAGTCTATCACCCACTTTTCAAAAGGCTCTGTGCTAGGAATAGGGTGTAAAGGCATTTCATCTCTCCTTCCTAGTTTGCCAATGCACTAACAATAGTCACACGCTTTACAATAATCTCTAAAATCTTTGTAAAAGTTTTCCCACCATGAACCTACCATTAATATCTTGCGTGTGGTGGCATCACTTGCATAATTCCCACCCAAACTTCCTCCATGATGGCCAGGCACTCATGCTCTAAGACACACCTGCGTAAAATGTTTATCATGCCCCAATTTGTATAAGTCTCTAGTAATTAACATGTAGGTTGCGGTGCGTATGGCCAACTGCTTCTTTTCCAATGTCTTCATTCCATACAGCACCACACCTTCCTTTAAAAATATTGCAATCTCTAAAAAATCCGAGGGTGGACTGTCACAACCTAAATAGTTGTGCATCTAGCATTGTTTCCTCAATACTCTGCACGTCCTCCCCTAAATAAATTCTTGATAAATGATAAGGCCCATAGTTTCCTTTTCTAGGCTTTACTACAACGGTGAATTCAAAATCTTGAAACAACAACACCCATCGATATATGTGTCCTTATAGAACATGATTGTTCACTAAATACTTTAAAGCCATTTGGTCGGTGTAAAACACAAAGGGTGTTACCAGCAAGTACTATCTTAACTTGAAGAGTGTGTAGATCATTTGATAATGCCTCATGCTCGATTGTGGCATAGTTTTTCTCTGCTGATGTTCAGCGTCCTGATTGTAAAACACAGAGGATGATCAATAATCCTTTCACCTAGATGTGCAAGCTTCTAAACTCTTCACCAAGGCACAAGTAACATATGGATGGAAATATATTGATTTATTCTATCTCCAATGATAGTCCCTAAGGCATCTACATTAACATGGAAGGGCTTGTCCCAAGAGGGAAAATGTAAAATAGGCATGGTGATAAGCCTATATTTTAATGTATCAAACGCCCTCTGTTGCGCCTCTCTCCAATGGAAGGAACTTTTATGTCTAAGAAGCTCATCTATAGGTGTGGCGATCTTGGCATATCCCTTAATGAATTTTCTGTAATAGCCCATATGCCCAAGGAATCTGCACACTGCGCTCTGGCTAGTAGGTTCTCTTAACCCTGCAATAACTGCAATCTTAGTAGGATCTACCTGTAAGCCCTCCTTACATATGATATGCCCCAATAAAGTCCCAAAGGGTGTAGTAAAAACACATTTCTTAATGTTGAGGGATATCCTCAACTGCCTACACCTCTCAAACATTAACCTCAAATTGTCACAATGGTCCTTAACCAGACCATATACTATCTAATCATCCAAATAGATTTAAAGAAACTTATGGATGAAGTCCTGGAATGCTTGCACCACTATGCGTGAAAAGACAGCTGGCACATTCTTCAATCCAAAGGGAATGACCGTATATGCAAAAATTCCCCACTCTATGGTGGAAAGTTGTCTTCTCCTGGTCTTCCTTTGGAATTCAGACTTGGTGGTACCCTAAAAATCCATCCATAAAGGAATAGACCTCACACCCAGTGACTCCTTCCAAAATTTCTTCAGTGAATGGGGGTCGAAAAGGGATCAATGACACAAACTAAGTTCAATTCCCCATAATCCACACAAATCCTAATCCACCCATCCTTCTTGATGTTGATTACCATCAGACTTATCCACTCTGATTATTCCACTACCTCAATGATCCCAGAAGCTATCATTTTGTCTATTTCCTCCTTGACCTTCACACGTAAATTGGGATTCATCTGGTAGGTCCTTTTCCTAATCAGGCACACACCGTCCTTCAGTTTTATCTTCATCTCCCCTAAGGAATGGTGAATTCCTTTGAGCTCATGGTACCTAAATGGGAATAAATCTTCAAATTCACACAGCAGATCAATGATCTTAGATACCTCCTTCTCTGTCCATTAATATCCAATAATAGCTTCCTTAGGTTCTTCTTCTGAACCAATGTTAACTTTCTTCGTCTTTAAAGGCTCATGGTAGGCACGTGTGTGAGTATCTACATTGTCCACTACCTCGCACATCCCTATAGAATGGCTAACATATAATATTTCCGATTCCTCTCCATCAATCACATATACCAACTTTCCCTTCTCCTTTTCCAAACACGTGCACTCAAGTTGTAACTCTTATGTTTCCTCTACTTCTTCAAAGAGCACCTCTAATCCTAGTTCACCTAGTAATTCCAACAACCTATCTTCCATCCTGGCACTATCCCTCATGGTAAGGCACTTGACATCCTGCAAGGCCTTATCAACTAATGGTTTGGTACTCTGATAATCAAAGGTTTGAATAAGGTCAGCCACGAGCTCTTGCCAATTCCTTTTCTAGTGGCGTGTCTCCGAATGAATGTACCATGCACACACACAACCCTGTAGTGTAGAATACAACTTGTACACCCATAGGGATGGTGGTAAAGCTTCCACACCTTCTCTCTAGACCCGTTCACACTCCTGGATATGGAAAGAGGTGGGATCCTTCCCATGGTAGTCTTTGATGGTGGTGGGTATATTGCTCCTAGAAAATCTTACAAAGAGAGCAATTCTTACCTTGCGCCACTCCAAAAGGCTCTCCTGATGTGTATCCCACCACCGAGCTACTGTGCTGAGTAAGACATAACTTAACATCCCCCTCCGTTCCTTTCCATCCTTCCATTAAGCTTCCACATCTTGTAGAAAGATCTTAGGGAAGGCTCCTCCTGAATACTTGGGTAGTTATTTTCCTCCAAGGTGCCTAACCATGCATGCATTTGCTTACCTTGGTCACCGATCCTCTCAATTGCCATCCCATCAATTCATAAGTCCCATACACCCAATTTTCAAATGCCAAACTGGTGGTATCACTCATTGACTGAGCATATTCAAACTGGATAACACCATTAGTAGGGTGTACCATCTCAGGGTCTCTGATTGAGCACACATAAATCCTATCCAGAACTTCCTCCCCCAGTACGTTTAATATAAGGTGTTGACTTCCCATCAGCTAGGGGTATAATGACCTATTGCTCCTTGTTCTCAAAGCTGATGTACCCTTTGTTGAACTGAAGGTCTGCATTGTTCTTGTAACACCAAGGATACCCAAGTAGTGCTGGGAAATTGTCTACCTCAGCGAGCGCCAAGACATTGAAGTCCCCAGTAAACTTGGCTCCCTGGATAGTAATAGTTACATCCTTCAAGACACCGATGGCCATTGCCTTAGTCTTGTTTGCCATATACAACACATTCGAAGATGGCTGTAATGCAGGTCTTCCCATCTGATGCCATGCATCCAAAGTTATAACATTAACCTCCATGCCTATGTCAATGATGATATTACTAAGGAGCCATCCATCTACAACTGCATTCAATGTGATCTCCTTGTCATAGTCAAGGCCGTGAGGGGGAAGGTTTGCATGCAAGACCTTTCTCTCGTGCTCTTCTTTGGCGTGTGGTACATTCTCTCTCAACCAGGATTCTAGAAAGGGAATGATATTCTCCTGACTTAGCATTTTACACACCTCTTTGACCTCATCCAGGTCATCCTTTTGCGCCTCGACTCTCCTTCCTTGTTCCTCCCTCCCAGATTGCTCCTTTAAACACTAGATCTCCCCTTGTAAGCTCTGAATAACATCCATGGTGTCCTGATATATGTCCTTTTGATTCGTGGGATTTGGATACTTTCCATGAATGACCTCCTCCCTTGAAACCAGGGTTTTCTATCTTAATACCTCTCTTACGTGTGTGGCTTCTACCCTTGTGGTTACCAAGACAGGTTCCAAACCTGTATCCTGTGTTACCCAAGGCATCCACTGTATGTCTTCCTTATTGATGTTGACCATTACAGTGCCCTTGTCCTTTTGGTGCTGATGATTCATATGCTCAAATAATTCTGGGCACTCCTCATACTTATGCTTCTTTCTACACCACGAGCACTGTAATAGGTCTAGGAACTCATGTTTGTAATGTTCTGTAGATCCACAGTTGAAACATGTTCTGCATGGGAACTCACTCCTTCCTCCTCTGTGGTTACCTCAACCACAGAATCCTCCTCAAAAACCCCTTCCTCGTACACCTCCATCTGCGCGCTCCTCATAATGGCGATCATTACCTTTAGAACCACTGGAAATGCTGGTTTGGCGCACCCCATGATCAATGGCCTCATGGATCGAATCAATGAGCCTATAGTCATTAGTATAATGGGTTGTAGAGGTGTAAATTTTGCAATAACAAGATACATTCTTCCTGATCGCACATGCTACAACAAGGGACATCTACTTACATCATGGTCCCCATGAAAAATCTCACAATCTATTGTCATAGCACGCACCGTCCTCCATGGGAAATTATCCTTAACATGCCCCTCTACTTCACAATCTGTGCACCACAAACCACTGCGAGTCTCATGGGATGAGTTCACAGATAATTATTCCAACTTGCTTGGCCATAATAGCAATCTGAGCCTCCAAGAACGGGCTAACGCTAGTATCAACACTACCAAAAGCATCGGCATATAGGGTAGCCTCTAATGCCTCGTGTGGGTCTGTAAAAGTTTTATGAGACAAGGCCCTTCTAAAAGGGGTGATCAATCCTCCAAAAAACCACTGTGCATGTTGTGAAGGGTGAATATCATATGATAATTTAGACAAGAGAGTTTTAAAGCACACATCATACTCCTGCACACTCTCAGCCATTCCTTATTGAATCTCCTTCAAAGTGCTAATGCTCTTCTGCTCAAACTCAAGAATGTGTATTTCTACCAAGAATGCATTCTTTAAAGTAGTGTAGTCCACCACCATTTGATGAGGGTCATACTTCTTATACCAGCTATGTGTGTGCCCTTGCAACGTGGTTGCAAACTGACTAGCCTTCTGTTCTAGGGTTGTGATACCCTTCGCGTGCCATAGTAGTTAACACTTGTGAACATGTTCTGTAGCATCCTCAATGCCCCTATAATCTAGAAAATGTAGAGACATTTCAAAAAATACCTGAGGTGGTGGCTAGGGTCCCTTTCCTCCTGAGCTAGAGCCTTGGTTCCCTCCAGGTGTTTCCTCCACCACCTGATCCACTAGGCCCACCGGGTCCTATGCCTCAAGAGCCACCAGATCAACCAGAACCACTGGGTCCAATAGGGCCTATAGGAGTTGTGCCAAGTGCTACCATGGTCCCATTGAACTGTGTGCTGATGGTCTGTGATAGTGCTCCACTACCACTACTGTGTCTCACCGCCACTCCCTGACGTGAGACCAAAAGCTTGTACACTTTCCCCTTCTCCAAAGACTCCTCTGAATACTAGAATATGTGCAGCCATACAAGAAGGAACTGAAAAATTATATCTTCTAGGCATGAATTTGTCTCTTCCACTGATATCAACTGGGTTAATAACACTTCTTCCTAGTTCAGGGAAACCAAGTGCTAGGGTTTGGTAACTGGGTAGGTTTAGATATGTGCCAATGACTCTCCTTTCTCCATGCAATGAATTGTCACTAGAAGCCAAAGGGGTCTCCCTCATGCACTTGCCAAGATGGGGTAGCACAGACTGCTCAGGTTCTACGTCCTCCACGTGAGCCTCAACTCCTTCCCATAATTTCTGTCTCCAAATATCCATCACACTAGTAGCCTCGCATCATCTAGCAATCTCCCTTTCACATGCTTCACTATACTTGAGTCGTCTTTTTTCCCTCTCCTTCTCTGTTATGATATCTACCATCTTCCTCCACCCAAGCTCCCTTACCCAACGCTCAAAATGGTTTAGCCGGCCATTGGGAATGCCTCTAAACTCATGGTAACCATCAATATCTTCATAGCTAGAGGAATAACTCATAGAAACATTCCTCTAGGTTCTCATAGAAATTCAAACTCAGTAACCTCCAGACAAGAATACGTAGAAATGGCATACTCTAGGGTGTAGCTAGCCAGTACTCCTCTCCAAAAATTATCTACAACATGGGTCCACGTCAGATCTACATCCTGCAGCCTTTGGTATTCTTCTTTGTCCCACATATGCGATCCATAACGCCAACTTGATCTAGACGCATAGGCTAAAATCCATTCATATAGTTCTACTGGGAAGCATCAGAAGAAGGTTTCATATAGATCGTGGTAGAGGTTCTCTTCTACCCATCTATGCACATTAAACCTAGTTCTAGTGCTGAATCTCTGAGCAAATTCATCCTCCGTGCTCTTGAACCATGATTCAACATTTTCCAATGTTAACCGCTATGTCATTACTCATTACACAAATCATGATGTATGTTATATCCCACTATAACTTTGAAAAGAGGTCTCGGCAACAGAACCAAGATGTAGTCATTTTTACTACCATCACAAAAGGAAGGAACCCCATGCGCACCAGCCTACCACCCAGTGAAAATATGAGCACTCACCTTAGGCACACGTGGGTACTGAGTCTCTCTTTTATGTGAGTTTAGTGGGAAACATCATCTATGATTAGTGTAAGAGTTTAAGACATACAAGAACCATAGGGCTTAGAATGGCCTCTAGATCCTTGCAGTCACTTCAAACCAAGTGCTTTAACAGAATCCAGAACATCTATTATGACAGAAAGAAATATACAAGCATTCATACTTAGCATGAAAAGAAAGATAACTCATGAGAGAGAAATATGAATTAGAACCATTGATATTCATGTATATATTATATCAAGTAACCTCATTACATTCATTAGACTATTACAGAGTGTCACAGAGAAGGAGACGACAGTCATACATTTCACTTGAATTATGTAACTAAGCTATCAAAAGAAAATTTAAAAATTCATGCCTAGTACATTCTCTCCTCGATGCAACTATCCACTAACAAAGTCCTTGTAGTAATTATGCAGATCTACGCCCATGCTACCTCTCAAACTCACATTCTCTCTAACCCATTATATCTTAAAACTCGTATATCTTTTACTCCATAGGAACTTGTATTTATCACTTTCCTATACTGCTAACTCACCCCTCCTATACCCTCAAATATAGTGCCAAGTGTCGAATGTGGTCCTTCATGTGAGCATGCTTCTCCATGCATGAGCTTTCCACTTTATCTCATGATGTTCTTCTAGAAGATTCCATCCAAGGCATGCCCCTATCGGGGCCAACCTATCACCAGGCTAGCACCTTATCCACGTGTAACCAGTCATGCTTTTCACGTGTTTTACCCTAGGTACTCAAATCGACTAAGTCATAGACCTCCTTTCATGTGTCGCGCGTGCTATGTGCTTCCTTAAACCTTTCTCTTGCACGCTAGGACCTTGCGCACCTATGCGCCTTAATACTTGGCCAATATTCTAGGGGTCCAACAACACAATTCCTCACAAACAAAGGATTGCACACATCTTTCGCATTCAGTTGCACATATTTTTATGTTTTCCTATGACCCATTGGTCATCTTGGTTTATATCCATACTACAGTGGTCTTCACTGACTCACGATTCTGTAGAACATTATCATCTGTCTCCATTAAGACCGTATTTTTCCTCTATTGATGTGATATTGGAGTCACCGCCATACTTTTTTTAATTATTCTGATCCTTTTTTTCCTAAGGCATCTTGCCTTTGGTCATGTCTTCATCCATCCTCGGACACATCTTTCATCTAACCCTTTTTGTTTTTGTCTTGTGGCTTGTTATCGCAAACCACTCAACAAAAAGGGGAAAATGTAGACACCTATTTTTGGGTATAGCCCCCCTTAGTCATCTCACATTCACGCTATTTCCATTCTTGTATCTCTTTCTATTAAATTAAATAAAATCCTATCTATTTGCTCACATTATTTGATTAATTATTAAATGGGCTCCATGTAGACCCATTTGATAATTCAACTTTTGGAATATCCCCATCCTTCAAAAATTATTCAACCCAAGGGTATTAGTACACCCATCTGACACTTTTATTTAAAAATTGAATCTTAATCTCCCTCACCATGTCAATTATGCTCCCCACTCCATCTAATAATTAAAGTCGTGGCCCCCACTTGATCACATCATATCCCTAACTCAAGTTACTTTACTCAACCCCGGTTACCTGTTAACCCCAAAGATAACCCCACATGTAAGCTATAAATATGGGTTTCTCCCCCATATTTCAATGATGGAATACCGAGAAGAAAAGGATCGAAGACCTGGAGATACCTAGATCTAGAGAAGAGAAGAAAGAGATTAATTAAGTTCTACCAGTTCAAGGAAGAAACCTTTGCCATGGTTCATTATCTTGCCATCTTGATGTTCAGTTCATCTCCATAACAGAGCACAAGATAATTTCCCTCGTCATTTTAGTTACTTTTCATTTTATATTCCATTACTACTGTTCATGATCTATTATTATCTTGTCTGACATGGGCGTGGACATCCTCCAAGGGAGTTAAAATCCTCTTGGAACTGGCACTTTTCGGGAAACCCTCGCATATTGTGATCTAATATTGTTTGTTTCAGTTTTGTAGATCCAACTTCTTTATATCATGTATATATCAACTTTACGCCTGTATCATCCATCATCATCTCCAAGGTACTAAGCCCTTGTATACTCAATGTTGTTTAGTGTTTCTTGATTACTTGTACATTCATCTAGATAAGAAGCTAAAAACTTAGATCAACACCCACCCTATCCACCTTTTGACCTCTGTTGACCATTTCCTACATGGAGGGCTGGTGCAAGTTTCAGTCTCTGCCTTGGGATCCCATTTTGGAATTGCGCTGGGCTGACATTTGGCCTCTTCCTCCAAGTCAGATAATTTTTCAATGGCCATATAATGTTTTGAGGCTATAGACACATGGAAGCCTACGCTCGTTTGAGCTCCCCCTTTTGGATTCAACTTTGGAGAAGTGTCGTGCTAACACGTGGCTCTTTCCACTGTATCCTTTATACATAGTCAATTTTTAGAATTTTTTTGAACGGTTTCGAGCCTAAAGACTTCAAATATTTTCCAGTTCTTATTTATTTTGATCTTGGATTTTTTGTGAAAATGATCCTCCTTTTTTGACCGTGTTATTCTATTTCTGAGCCCACTTGTAACATTTTAAATAGATTTAAGACACGGATTCACTAGATAGAGCCTTTTTCTGAATTTCTCCTACACAGGGTGATTTGATCTTTGTAGCCCCCACCACTTCCATTGTAGAGTCTCCTTGTAACCTGCTTATAGGATTAGAATAATATTTTCTCTAGTTCATTCTGTGCAGGGTCATGACTGATCCAATATTTCACCCGGGGGGAAAAATATGGATAACAATTTGGCAACTCATAGGGGTATCTTCCTACTAGATGAAAAGACCAATTAGCTCTTTATATCCATTGGGTATGGAGTCTAGAATGACGACCTGATACTGATCCTGCCTCTGATTCATGAGCTCGACTGTTTTCTCTCTCAATTTTCATAAGAAATCTCGAAATGATGGTTTCTGACAGCAAAAAATTGATTTGACCCAGGGCTTCATCTGTCTCTGAATGGGATTTTCACAAGAAACAAAATAACACCGCAACTATATAGAAAATTTGAAATCATACATACTCCAAGTAGAACATGCAAAGCATGTAAAGCACTTAGAAGAAAAGCAACCTAAACTATAACAAGATGATGTGCACAAGCACTTAGAGGAATGAGTAACTAAAATAATATGTACAAGGTGAGAACTTTCCTTCTAGTAGCAGTGTTTAAGATAGATTCCATTAACTAGAATCTATAACTCTTCACCATCCAATGTAAAAAATTAGAAATCATTGCTAATTTTACATTTTTTTACCATGTAAGGGCCACTCCAAATGGCATCAAACTTGGAATGCCTCCCTAGTTTTTCCTGATCTACATCCCATTTCAAAACTAGGTTTCCTTCCTGGAAAGTCTTTGTTCTTGCCTTCTTGTCGCAGCATCTCTTGATTGAGACCTGATCCTTCTCCATTGTTTGAAGTGAATGTTCTCTGGTTTCTTCAAACTCCATCAGATCTACATACCTGTTCTGCATTATTTCAAACTCAGACATCTCTAGCTGCTTCATGAGTTCTAATGCTGACAACTCAAGTGACATAGGTAAAAATTCCTCTTTCCCATAGACACGTTTGAATGAAGAGATTCTTTTAGACCTCTTGGGTGTTGTCCTATCATCCCACAAGGATGATTTGAGTTTCGTGTGCCAAGTTATCTAATTTTCATCCAGAGTTCTTCTGACAATATTTAGTAGGTTCTTATTTATGGACTCAGCTTGGCCATTACCTTGAGGGTAATAGTTTGATGAAGTGATCAAGTAAATCCTATTCCTAATGGCCCATTTTGTGATTTTGGAACCTATGAATGCTAATGCATTGTTTGATATAATTGTGGCTGGCATTCTAAACCTGGTCACTATCCCTTCAAAGAAATCTAGTATGCTAGACTCATTAGCTTCTTTGAGTTCCACTACCTCAGTCAAATTGGTCAAATAGTTTGTTGTTGTCATAATCCATTTGTGGCCTTGGATCAAATTTGGATTGATGACCCAAATGAAATCCAATCCCCATTGCATGAATGGCTGGTCAACTAAAATTGGGTGCAATGGAAGTGTTGCGAGCCTTTCTTTTCCTTTGAAGAATGCATAATTTTTACACTTTTTGATCCATGCATAGCAGTCGCTAAACACCCTGGGCCAATAATAACCCACCTTCATGATCTTGAATGCTATCACCCATGGAGAAAAATGGACTCCATCTACTTCATCATGGAATTCTTATAACACTCTCTCAATTTGATCTATCCTTTTGCATCTTAATAGAACGCCATTGATGTCCCTCTTGAACAAGACACCATCAATAAGCATATACGGGATGGCTTGTAGTTTGAAGTGTCTCCTTTTTGTTTCACTCATTTATGGAGGACACATGCCTATTTGTAGGAATTTCACCATGTTTTGAGTCCAACAAGGAGTGGGCACATCCTCATTTTCTTCTTCTTGATTATTCTGCATAACAAAAACAACTTCTTTTTCACCACTTTCTTTGTCTTGTTGACTCGAGGCTAGTTGTTCACACAATACCTTCACATGGACCAGATTAGTAACCTTGATCTCAATGTCATACTCCATGACATGATTGATCCATCTTACACATTTTTTGTTCAGATCCTTTATAAGAAGAAAGTCCTTAACTCCTGCATGGGAAACTAATACTTGGATTTTATTATTTGAGACCAAATGTTTAAACTTCTTTAACCCTCTGACTACTACTAAGAACTTATTTTCAATGAAGGAGTATCTCACTTCATAATCTTCCATACCCTGGCTAAAGAAGGAAATTGGATTCTCTATACCTTCTTTGTTATACAGTACTAAGATTGCATAAATTGTGTCACTGCCACCAAAGGCATATAGTATGAATTCTTTAGAGAATTCTAGATTCACGAGGTTTGGGGCTTGTGATATAGCTTCTTTGGTGGCCTCAAAAATTTCCCTTCCTTTAGGTGTCCACCTAAATTCCAAGCACTTCTTCATCATCAACGTTATTGGTTTGACAAGAGCATCAAAGTTTGGTACAAACCTGTGGATAAAATTGATTTTTCCTAAGATGCTTTGAAGATATTTCTTATGGCTTGGAAATGGAAATGCTCTTATTGCTTCAACTCAGGGATAATTTTAGTGGCGAATATTCGTAATATGGCGAATATTCCATTTTTGAAAATTTTGAAAAGGCGAATTTTTTGGCACGGGCCAGTGACCTGTTCGCCTAAAAATTACACTTTAATTTTTTTTAGGGGTCGGCTTCGCCTACCCCTTGAAAAATATCCCCTATATAAACCTATATTATTCGCCAGGTAGAACACTTCTACTTCACATTTTTCAACAATATGATATATCCCATATTATAGACGCGCGACAAGGGGGTAAGTTATTGATGCGCGACAAGGAGGGTTTGCAGAAAAGGAGATACTGTAGATATTGACGCATAGTAGATGCATGACAAAGATTTTGTTGACGAGCGACATGGAGTTTTTTCGATGAGCAAGAAGAGGGCAGAGGTTACAGACGCACGACATGATATTTTCTGTCGCGCGTCATTAAGGCCTATTGACGCGCGACATTAAGGCCTATTGACGCGCGTCACTAAGGCCTGTTGACGCGCGTCAATAGGCCTTAGTGACACGCGTCACTAAGGCCTTAATGTCGCGCGTCAATAGGCCTTAGTGACGTGCGTCACTAAGGTCTATTGACGCGCGACAGCAAATATCATGTCGCGCGTCAATAGGCCTTAGTGACGCGCGTCAATAGGCCTTAATGTCGCGCGTCAATAGGCCTTAGTGATGCGCGTCACTAAGGTCTGTTGACGCGCGTCACTAAGGCCTATTGACGCGCGACAAGGAGGTACAACAGATATTGACGCATACCAGACGCACGACAAAGAGTTTGTTGATGCGCGACAGAGATTTTTTGATGAGAAAGTAGAGGTCGGAGGCTGCAGACGCGCGATGGAAGATTTTGCTGTCGCGCGTCAAGTAAATGCAATGTCGCGCGTCAATAGACCTTAGTGTCGCGCGTCAATAGACCTTAGTGACGCGCGTCAATAGGTCTATTGACGCGCGTCACTAAGGTCTATTGACGCGCGACACTAAGGTCTATTGACGCGCGACATTGCATTTACTTGACGCGCGACAGCAAAATCTCCCGTCGCGCGTCTGCAGCCTTCTGTCGCAGTGCTTGATAATCAGGCGAAATTTTTTCATACAACCCCCAAAAAATTCGCCTTCCCGTGAAACCGGTTCCGGAGATATTCGCCAGGTATTCTCCACCTCCGATTTCTAGGAGGTCTCTTAAAATGAACCCTGCTTCAACTCTCTCTGGGTCAATTTCCAAACCTTCCTTTAACACAATATGGCCTAGAATCTTGCCCTCATGGTCCAAGAATATGCATTTTTTAGGGTTCAATGATACCCCAAATCTCCTACACCTTTGAAACACCTGTCTTAGGTGAAAAAGGTGGTTTTTTGAATTTTTGGAGAACACAGTAATGTCATCTAGATATTAGTACTATTTTTTTGATCATCCCTTTGAATGCTAGATCCATTTCCCTTTGTAAAGTGGCTCCAGCATTAGACAATCCAAATGGCATTTTTCTATAAGCATAGGTGCCCCATTTGGTGGTGAAAGCCTTTTTAAACTGATCATATTATTTCACCATTATCTGGTTGTACCCTGAGTAGCCATCTAGGAGAGAGAATCTCTCTATTCCAGATGCCACTTGCAAGATTTTCTCCATTGAGGGGAGTGGCTACTGGTCTTTGAGGGATGCTATGTTCAAGTCTCGAAAGTCTACACATGACCTAATCTCTCCATTCTTCTTCCTGATTGGGACCAAGTTTGCAACCCAACTTCAGTGTTTGATTGGAAATATGATACTTTCCTCTATCAGCTTGTTTAGCTCTTTCTTCATCTGAGGTTCAATGTGTGGATTTACTGGTCTCTACTTTTTCCCAATAGGCTTAGAAGCTAGATCTAGTTCAATTGTGTGTTGTGCTAGCTTCGGATTGAACCCTCTTAGGTCTTCATATCTCCAAGAAAACACATATAGAAACTCTTGGAAAAGTTGCATGAATTCATACCTTTCTTACTCGGTGGCCACTTTGCCGATTTGAAGCGTTTTTCCTTCTCCAACTAGAATTGACTCTGAATCTTCTCCTTTGATCTGTATGTTAGCCTTCTCTTTTCAAAATTGATCATTAGGATTGAAGATAGATTCTAATGTCACCAAATCTTTGGGAAGCTTGTTTGTATGCAGCTGCACAACTTGATCTCCATATTGTTTCTCCAATATGTTTTGATTCCTAGATGAGAATTCAGCTTCCTCTTGCAAAAAATTGATGATCTACTAATCATTATTGAACACCTACTAGCATGTGTTGTTATCTGGCACTAATTTTTCTCATAATCACATGGATATGTGGCTATCCATTTCCCTCTTGATGTTGTTAACCACATCAAATGTTGCTCCAACTGCTACAAGACTATCAACAACTTCATTCTCCTTCCTGGGTATGGATGTAATGTTGAAGGCTTTGAAATCCTCAATGAGATCCCATACCCTATTCTTGTAGTTTTTGAGCAGGTCATTCTTGATAGCATTTTTTCCTTTGACTTGATTGGCAACTAGTTCACTATCACCAAACACTTGCAGGTTCTTGATTCCTCATCTTCTAGCCTAATGCAATCCATAAACCAAAGCCTCATATTCTACTGTATTGTTTGAACAGGAAAATTAGAATTGGAAAGTTGAGTAATATTTCATACCTTGGGATGACACAGTAATAACCCCTCCTTTGGCTCCTTTCTTACTTCTGGATCCATCAAAGAACAATCTCCATACTTCATTATTATCTTTGTGTTTTGGCTTAATGATTTCAGGAAGAGGATGATTCTCCTCATGCAGGTAGTAGACTCCTATCTCAGATTCTTCTATCTCCTTATAGGGATCAAAATTATGCCTTTTGACCACCCATTAGTCGAGATTCAGGTCCGAGATATACCCCACCTTGGTATCTTCTTCACAAGTGTTTAGGAGGTCCTCTTGATCAAAAGCTAAACAACTTTGCATTAATTAGGCTAGGCACATAAGACTCAATTTGATAATCTACTATGGGCTTGGATCTGATTGTGGCCTTCACTCCATACCTTGTTCTAAAGAGCATATGTGACTAGTCAGTAGAAAAATAGCCTCTAATTTTGGTAGTGAGGTCCCTGGAAAAACACAATGCAAAATGTGGTGGAAATTCTATGACTGATACATTCTGCAATACAATCAGATGGGGGTAGGGATGCAGAGTGAGATTCAGATCCTTGATGATTCCAATAGTTGTCACTATTGTCCCATCCAATTGTACTACCCCTCTAGATATGACTTCATACTAGAGACCCAGTTGATCAGCTATTTGTTTGGTAATTACAGAACTACTTGCCCCCAAATCAATCATGTAATTATACACCAATTTTTGCTCAATGATTAATGAAACATAATGGAGGAGGTCTCAGGTTCTTACCTTGTTTCTCTTGATGGTTTCCCTCAGGTTGAGTTGTATTGGTAAGAACTTTCTCTTACTGGTTAGGGGGTTGATTTGAGCTTGACCAATTGGCCATAGCAGTCTGCAATAGATCCCTCTACCCTAGAATGGCCAGTGACTCCCATAGTGAAATGTTCACACTTGTCTTCTTCATTTTCTCAATGATATTAAATGAGCTATCCTTCTTCTACCCCTTCCTTGACACATTTTTTCTTACACATGGGTTTTTATAACTGGTACTTGAGTGGATTTGGAAGGTGGCTTGGATTGGCTCTACATATTGGGAGTTGTATTTTAAATGCCAATACCTTATGGAGTAATGGAGTATTGAGGATCACCTGAGTTTGGTGAATTTTATTCTCCAATATTTCTCTTCTTGGACCATGTATTGGTAGATATACTTTAAGAAGGAGCCTGGTTCATTCCACATAAGTCTTCAACTTGCCAATTGACAAGCATGGTTTCACTTGGAGGTCCCTCTTACTGAGCTCCTTGCTGCTGATTTTCTTCTTAGCTAGGTTCTTGTGACACACCAATGGTTTGCACCATCAAAGCCTGATTTAGTGCACCATTGAAACACATCAATTGACTATGTGGCTGATTGATTACATGGGAAACACCAATCATTTTTTTGTGCCATGTTATTTTATGCTGGAACTAATGCCCTTGATGTTGAAGTTATGCTTGGATCCATATGATCTGAAAGGTCTAGTAACTTGAGGTTGTCCTTGGTGTCGAATATGATTTACATCATGAGCTGGTGGTCTATTTTGCTAATGCGGGAGTATAGCCTAATACTGAGCCTGAGGATGATATGTCCTAGAACTCTAAGCCTGTTATATTTTCATGGTTACTAACTCATTCCCTAGGTTTTGAAGCCTGTTTTATAACTTCCTGAAGCTCTTTTGAGGTTTTAGATGATGAAGTGGAGGCTTCAACTAAACTTTGACTCCTAAGAGTGGGTATAGGAGCTAATGTGGGTGTAGGGATGGTACTTGGGTTTCCTAATTCAAGGTATAGAGGCATGGATGGCCTAGGAGCAAGTTTTCCAACCTGAATTAAATTATTCTCAGCTCCTATGTAAAGGCTATAAGCTACAGGTAAGGTTTTGCCTCCCATTGACTGAATCATTAAAGAAATATCATAATTTAAAGCTCTACGAAAGTATAAGAAGGCACCTTCTTCAGTGGGCTTTATTTCTACTGGATTCCTCTCCCATGTCCATTGAAATCTAAGGTTGAAGTCTATCAAATGCTCGTTCAGAGATCTCTTGAATGTTTTCAACTGCGCCAACAAGGATAGGTTATTTCCCTTTTCTCTAAACTAGTCCATGAAAAGCTCTACATAGATGGTCCCCAAGTTTGAATATAGACTTCTGATAGGATCCTAAACTATTGTGAAGCTTTACCCTTGAGTGAAGAGGCTAGAAAATTGACTGCAATGTCCATCTCAGTGATCTCATGGATTGCACATACATTTGTAATGTCTTAAATGTGGTCACTAAGAGAAGTTTGGTTTTCTCTAGTGAAATATGGGATGCTCTTTAATACTGCCATCGGGACTATATTTTATGCATTTATAGTGAGTGGGCTCCTACCAGTGAAATTGACATAAGGATTTGGTTGTGCCATCCTGATCGGCCTGAGCACTCTTCTTGATCGAAAGACTGGCCTACTAGGAGGAGGTGTGTATGAGGCTCTGTTTTGTGGAGATAGAGACCTCTGGGCTCTTCTTCCTCTTCTTCTTCTTTCTTGAGACATGTGTAGGTGTACAAACTATCCTTCTTCTCTTATTCTTGACCTTGTTTGTATCCTTCACATGAACTTGGGAAACTTGGACTGCTGAAACCAGTGGATTTTATCCATTTTGGAGTCACCAAATGTGTAATTCTTAAAATATTCTTAAAGCTAGAATCACACCAAGTGCACATCAATATTACTGTAATAAATATGGAGACTTTTTTGTCCCAATGTGCATGCCAAAACTATTAGTGAAAAATCATAGCACCCCCAAATGAGTTATCAGATCTAATTATCTAAGGTAGAATGATTTGGTGTGATTTGCATAACATTGAGTTTTCCCCAAAGTGTGGGACTTTGAAAATGGGAAACTCTCCAGATTGAAGGTTGGTTCCTATTCCTCTATTTAGATGCATGCGTGGAAACTTGCAGAGGATCTATTCCTAAACCTAATCTAAGTTTTACGAAGGAGATAGGGATAAAAGGAATACAAGAAATCAAAACTAAGCTATAAGGTGATGCACTGAAGGAACGATGAACATTATTTTTACTGATAGACACAAAGAAACAAAATGCATACAATAATCAAGCACAGGTAACTAGATTTATAATGGAAGACCAGATGAGAGAAAATGAAACAAGAAAGGATCTAAAATCAATCACAAACATGTTTTATTACTCTGTAGATTAATACAATGCATTATAAAATATCAGAAGATAGGAAATGTATTACAATTTAAATGGAAGGTCTGAAATCCATGAATTCCTTTTCCAAAAGGAAAGGGGAGCCTGTAAAAACAAAAGAATGTCCAATCCTTTACAATGGGTTTTGACCATTTTTTTATAGATTCAACACAAAGGGGAGAAAGAGAGAGAAGCGAGAAAAATAGTCTGAAACTAAACCACCGATATTAATGCCTCGCATAAAATCTGACCCTAAGTCTATCTTGACTGCATCAATTTCTTATTTGTCACATCGAAGGAGGAAACAACAGATCAATCGAATTCGATCTGGTTGTTGGGGCAAAATAGATCCTGCATTAATGGCCCTGAAGACATTTCTCCATTTTTCTCCCACATAACCTCCCTGAACTTAAATTTTTAAATCTACATGGTGTATATGGGGTCGAGATCTTTCCAATAGTGTTAGGTTTGCTAGATTTTGAGCCCCGAGTCAAAAGATACGCCCCTTCAAATTTTGTATCGGTTCCATACAAAAGGGTGGGAAAACCAGTTTGAAAAATGTGCCCCCTTTCTAATATGGGACACATGAAGGGCTAGAATTTTTTCATGGGTGGCCTCTGTATTTTTCTCTTGGAATGGCGTGGGGATGATATGTTGATTCCTCTGCCAGCCTGCTCGATTTCTATGTTTTTTCGCTAAGTTATTTGCTCAGCGGGGTCATATTTCTTGACTGGGGACATGCAGTAGTTTGGTAATCATATGTAAACCCTCTCTATATTTGACCCTTTATTTATTGACACTTATACACTTGGCACTCTCTATAGGCCTGCTACCATGTATTGACTATTCAACCCGAATCTATCCCTTTTTGAGACTGGACGTGTGGAGGCTCTGCATTCCCTTAAAAGGCCAATCAAGATTTTCCTTTGAAGGAGTGTCGAGTTGACACTTAGAAGCCTCCTTAGGTCTTTGTACCTTTCAATGACCTCCCTCTTAAATTTTCAGACCTTGGACTACGTGGCGAACTGGCACTTGTTTGAGCCTTTACTTCTGTATTTACTCTTATAAATGCACTGCTTGGACACGTGGTAGTCCCCACCAGCACTTCTATAATTAGAATTTTTCGAGGCCCACTGTAAACACCAATTTTTGGGTATAACACCCATCATTCATCTCACATTCACGCTATTTCCATTCTTACATCTCTTTCTCTTAAATTAAATACAATCCTATCTATTTGCTCATATTATTTGATTATTTATCAAATGGGTTCCATGTAGACCCATTTGATAATTCAACTTTTGGCATATCCCCATCCTTCAAAAAGTATTAAATCCATGGGTATTAATACACCCATCTGACACTTTTTTTAAAAATGGAATCTTTATCTCACCCACCATGTCAATCATGCTCCCCACTCCATCTAATAATTCAAGCCGTGGTCCCCACATGATCACAACATATCCCTAACTCAAGATACTTTACTTAACCCTGGTTACATGTTAACCGCAAATCTAGCCCCCACATCTAAGTTATAAATATGGGTTTCTCCCCTATATTTCAAGGATGGAAGACTAAGAAGAAAAGGATCGAAGCCCTAGAGATACCTAGATCTAGAAAACAGAAGAAAGAGCTTAATTAAGTTGTGCAAGTTTAAGGAAGAAACCTTTTCCATGGTTCATTATCTTGTCATCTTAATGCCTGGTTCATCTCCATAATAGAGCACAAGCTAAGTTCCCTCATCATTTTAGTTACTTTTCATTTTATATTCCATTACTACTGTTCATGATATTTTATTATCTTGTCTGAAATGGGGGTTGAAATCCTCCAAGGGAGTTAAAATCCTCTTGGAACTAGCACTATCTAGGAAACCCCCACATATTGTGATCTAATCTTGTTTGTTTTATTTTTGCAGATCCAACTTCTTTATATCATGTATATATCAAATTTTCACCCGTATCATCCATCATCATCTCCAAGGTACTAAGCCCTTGTATACTCGAAGTTGTTTAGTATTTTTTGATTACTCGTACATTCATCATGACAGGAAGCTAGAAATTCAGATCAAAACCCACCCTGTCCACCTTTTGACCTCTATTAACCATTTTCTATGTGAAGGGTTGGTACAAGTTTGAGTCTCCACCTTGGGCTCCCATTTTGAAATTATGTTGGGCCGACACTTGGCCTCTTCCGTCGAGTCGGAGACTTTTTCAATGGCCGTGCAAATTATTTTGGCTATGGACGCATGGAAGCCTAGCGCTCATTTAAGATACCCATTTTGGATTCAAATTTGGAGAAGCGTCGTGTTGACACATGACTCTCTTCGTTGTCTCCTTCATATTTAGTCAATGTTTGGACTTGTTCTGAAATATTGCGAGCCCAAAGACATCAAATCTTTGTCGTTTCTTCTTTTTCTTGCTCCTGGACTCTTTGTGACACTACTCCTCCTTTTCTGACCATGATATTCTATTTTTGAGCCCACATGTAACCTGTTAAGTATATTTAAGACACATATTTTCCTGATAGAGCCCTTTCCAGAATTTCTCCTTCAGAGGGTCGTTTGATCTTCGTAGGCCCTGCCACTTCCATTGTAGAGTCTACCTGCAACCTATTTATAGGATCCAAATCGTGGTTTCTCTGTTTCTTTCTGTGTGGGGTCAAGGATGATCCAATATTTTTCCCGGGGGATGAAATATGGATAGCATATATTTTTGGAAATAAAAAAAATTTGTAAAATAAGTTCTTGTTGAACAGTGAGTTTTTAATAAACCTTGGGCTAAAAAATGATTTTGATAATTTGAAATAGAATTATCCACCTTATCATTCAAGAAATGGCTTAATAGAATAAAATTCACAAGGGAAATATCTGGTTAAAATTTTATAATTTTTACATTGTTGGTGCTCAATTTGATCTCGCCCCAATTTTCCTTGAAATTCTTCAATTTGCGGGCTCTATTATCTTTTCTATCTCCTCGTATCGATGCATGAAATTTTTTTCCTCCATTTGGTTGCCATGATCAGTACCTTCCTTTGGTCGATGATCAATTTAAATCCACTTTTTTTTTTCCATTCCTCTGTCCATGTGAAAGAATTTGTAACTTGTGCGTAAAATTGGGTTTTTTCCCTTCCTTCCATTCTTCCATAGACATGTTTTGTTTTCCCTATCAATTTTTTCCCCAGTATCTATGGAAACATGATTAGATGCAGCTCAGAGGATCATACTTGGGCCTTATATCATTTCCAAATTCTCAGTCTTGAAAGAAAGATTCATTTCTGGGTGTAAATGGTAATTTCCCTACATTTTACAGTTTGACAGGTGTGTTTTCCCCGTCAAATTTATATCTCAGCATCTGTGGAAATGTGGCCCTTTCTGGTTAGATGTGGCTTGATGAGTCACTTTGAAAAATCTAAGGCCCACTTCAACTCAAAACTTGTCCATGTGGAGGGCCGGTGCTTGTCTGAAAATTTGCCTTTTGGTTTGACATTGGAGTTGCGCTGGGGAGACACGTGGAGGTTTCCGCTGCCTTGCCCAGACTTAGACATTTTTTCATGTGGTCAGTGCAGCTTTGGCAGACCATGAACATGTGAAGGGTCAGTTCTCATTTGAGGATCTTCCTTAGGATCCCACCCTAATAGTTGTGCCAAGGGGACACGTGGTAAATGTACGCTTGTTAAGGGTCTCCACTTTTGGGTACCATCTCAAAATTGTGTCGGGGAGACACGTGGAGGCTTCCGCTAGCTCTGCTCTATACTTAAAATTTCCAAAGAATTTTTCTAACTCCTGGGACATGTTGAGGGACTACGCTTATTTGGGGACTTGCCCCTAAATTTTATTTTGAAGAAGCTTCAGGAGGACACTTGGAGGCTTCCGCTCACTCTACCCTTGCTTGGAATTTTCAACGGCCAAGGAAAATTGTCTCAAACCTTAGACACATGGCGCCTTCCACTAATCCTTCAATTTTTACATTAGAACCTCCCTACTAGTTTCTTTAATTGATTGTCCTCTCTGACTAATTTTCTAAATATTGTCCTCCAAAAATGAATTTGGGAATGTGAAAGGAGTAGTGGGAAAGATGTGATATTTTTTTTGCTAAGGATAGGAGATGGCCTCTAAGATCTCACATCTTTGGGTGTGAGATGGCCTCTAAGATCTGTATATTCTTCCTCTTACACAACACTATCATTAGTTAAATAACCATATGAATTTGTATCTATACTTGAATAATAAATATACACATGATCAATCTAATTTTTTTAATAATAATAAACTGGAGGTGTGTTGAAATGATTTAAACATGGTTTTTGGAAAGTTGGAGGTAGATTATGATGATAATTCTACTGAAAATTAGGTTTCTAGTGAGGAAATGAAGTAATGATTGTATAACTTCATAGAAAAGGGAAATGAAATGTTGGAAATGTAGTATGATGATTGAGAAAATTGGTTTGATAGATCAGTGGAGTTGCAAGATGTGTTAAGAACTACATCTAAAGGTTTAATACCATTAATAACACATAATTATTGCTGGTATGAAGTTATAAATATGTTCATCCTGGTCCCATCAGGTGGGTCAAAAATGTTGACACAAAAAAGTATCACCCTTAGGATTTGCACATGATAATTTCCTATTCCTTCCTAACATCAGGTTGTTTCCAAGCATGGCACTCACATCTTGAGATAGACCTCCAAAGAAGGTCGGTTCCTCCACCTAAATCTAGTGCTAATAGTACTTCTAAAGATGGAAACACAACTATCTACTCATAACCTGAGTATTTTATGGGATCAAGGACAAAGAGAGATGATTAAAATGATGCATAAATTAGGAAATCATCAGATAAAATTGGTGATAGCACCAATGAAAGGGGTGGAAATTGTTTGAGGTAGAAGGGAGAAGGAAATAGAGAAGGGAGAGGAAAGACATAGAACCAAAACTAAATTTTACCATTTATTATCACGTAAAACAGAACCAAATGAACTTGCAAATGGGAAATACATAAAACAAAATAGAAAATAAAGAATGGAGTGGAAAATTTTTAAATAAAACATATTTTAGGGATGAGAAATAACCCATAAACATTTATTGCAATAGAAATATGAACAAACTGTTACATGTGAAGAAAAGGCATAAAACACATTTTCCAAGTCCAAATGGGGGTTTACAACTCAGAACTATTTAGAATACCATTTTTACATGGTTTCTTCACATTTTAGAATATTATCCTCTGAAATTGAAGTATTTTATGATTTATATAGATTGGGAGAGAAACGACATAGAGAGAGGGGGGGGAGGGCCTAAATTTTCCATCTTCAATCACTAACAAATTCACCTACAAAATCACATGGGTGATTTTAAAGAGCATTTCCACACATTAATCAACATCTAGATGGATAAATAGCACCATTACTCATTAATTATGGTGGTTGGGAATGATTTTATAACCTTATGTGTACAAGACCATCCTTTCTTCCTTGAAATCATGTTTATATAATTGGACCCCCAAAATTGATCAAAAGGAGATGAGGATAATTTTCCAACACCACTAGTTTTTTAAAATTTGGTTGGACGCATCGAAAGTTATGACCAAAATATCATCTATCCCTTGTTTCACAGCTTCCTTGAATTTATTCTTTTGGTTCACAAGTGTTTTAAATATTTGAACATTTTTTATTGTTCCGGAGAACATTTTTGTATTTTGCATAGTTTTAGGTTCTTGGAAGACCTTTATTTGTTGGGAAGAGCTTTAATAATGTCTCTTAGTCTCGCTTCTTTGTTCTTTGATTCTTTTGCATAATAATGAGCTCAAACTTCTTCATTATATGGACTTAGAGAGTCCACATAACACTTCATTTATGCACTCCTTGGGATACTAGGATCCTTTTTTCCATAACTTTATTGAGCCACAAATATACCCAAGTAAAATTGATCCTCCTCATTGTTATACAGGTTAAGAGAACACGCAGAACACTGAATTCTTTGATTTTATGGAAGAATGAGCTTCAATGTTCTATAGAATTTTAAATTTAAATTTTTCCTAAGTCGTAATAACAAAATGCATGTTTCAAAAATATCTTAGGGGATTATTTTGGATAATATGTCCTTGGACAGGACATGTCATACACCTGTCTAGATATAGTTAGGAGACCAACAAACTCAATGAAAGTAATTCTCTTCCTTTTGAACCATTATCTTGATCTTTAGATTATTTTTGTAGTCCTTTCCTTAATATCACTTGATTATATGGGAAAGATTACATGGCTTAGTAATTGGGATTAAACAAGTCTAATCCATCATATTTTATCCCCTCATTAAACCAATAAAATTTTAGATTCCCCATCTAGTCTACCCTCATCCACATATAGTCCATTTTTCATATCTTGAACTCATCCATGTAATTGATCTAGTTCAGTTTTCATTTTGGGGTATTGTACAAACCTAGATAGGTGAAGGTCTCTATATTTCTCTAGATATAGAAGTTAGACCTATATTTATAGGAGTAGAGACTAAGCTTATCAAATAATGATTTTATGTTTACCAAATTTGTGATATTCTTAGATAAATATATTCCTCAACACACATTTATTTTTTGGAATTCTTACACTTGACAAGAACATGAGACAACTATCTGCATAACTCAAACATTATGATTTTTACACTTGAGTACCTTGTTATCCTATGAGGAGAAATATCATATCGTGTGACTCTAATATAATAAAGGTAGGGAATTAGATGAAATGTCACCTGTAATTTTCAATCAATGCAACTACTTGGGAAGAGATCCTTTGTTCTGGATTTTCCTTGAGTATTTTGATGATGAACATTGTGAATGGATAATTCACCATTGAATAATGGGAATTTATCTCATTATGGGCTAGATGTGCATACTTATTGTATGTAGGTGATGTTTGTAGAGTGCATGGGGAGAATTCTAATTCAGAAGGAAGAAGAATCCTCTGGAAGGGTATTTTGAAAGAAAGTGCATACACTAGGTAAGAATTCAAGGTGAATTTATTAGTGGAGGGAAACTATATCAATTTCTGATGGATGTTGTCACTGATAATCTACCCCTAATCTACTAATTTTTTTTCCTTCAGTAGCCACAAGCATGAAATGATCCAACCAGTATTGGAAATATTTCATTGTTTCTTTCCCCATCAGTTTTATTAGTAAAAAGCTAATAACATCGGAATAGGCCTCATGGAATTCACTCCTTGATACGCTCTTAGGAACATGCGAAGGCTTCCTTCCTTTTTTAAGCTATAAACTGAGTGTTAGGCCTTATAAATATAAATTATTCCTTTCCCACTCCTATGAAGAAAATTTATTAGTTATGATGACCATGTTTCTTGTTGGTACCCAAATTTTTTCTCCTTTTCCGTCTGAGTAGCATCAAAGATATGGCATGAAGCTTCAAGATAGATAGATCATGATGTATATCATTTTTTAGCTGAGGATGTGATCTAACTGGCACTTAGATTTGTGGAGATATGGATAGCACTCTAAAAGGACTTGATCCCGTCCTAACTATTTTAGGTTGTGCCTTTCAACCAAGGTAAGAGAACCTATTTTGTAACCTTCAAATGGTAAAGGAGATGAAGATATCCTTCTTTTTCTCAAATTCTATGAAGAAAACCTTGAGGAAAACATGATCAACACACCAAATATGACTCTCACAAGTTGTCACTCCCAGAATATGGGTATGTTTTCGACACAAGGCAAAGGTTACTACAGACATTATGGAACCCTAATTTTTCTATATATTTTTGCAATTGGTTTTGGTTCTTTTGTTGGTATGTAGGTCAAATAGGGGTATTTTAGGGTGGGATAAGTTATTTAGAATTATTTTTGGTGGGATATTGACAAGAAAAACTTGACTATGCCAGATCTTTCACAACCTCTACAACATTTGAACAACTATTAGATAAAATTCTTCAAAACAATCAGGATGTTCTTTTAACTAGAATAGATACATAAATGGAGGCCCAGGTTTACACTCTTCACACAATCTTTGAGACCTCAACGCAAAATCTTGAGTTAAAGGACTCAATTAAACATCAAAATCTCTGATCAAATCATGCCTAAGGTACCCCTAAAGGCTTACAAGTAATCTCTGTCAACAAATGAAGGTGAAGTGATTTTAAACTACTTATTTTCAATGCTAGATGAAATCTCTTCTAACAAATGAAAATGCAAATGCCAATAAACTATCAATAAGGATGAGATGTGTGTGATTCCTATAGATTTCAATGCAAGATTGCAACAAGAACAAGGAAAACTATTTACAGACATTTAAACATGATATCAGACATCATATTGCCCAAAATAACATAGATTAATTCAAAATCTTGTTAGATTCATTAGCAGGGGAGAGTTTCAGGAACAATCTCAAAGCTGTGTGATGTCTATAAACTTGTAACCAAATCAACATGAATGAAGATCTAACACAGAAGACATTAACCATGTTTTTTGGAGGGTTTCTCAGAAGATGAGCTTTCTCTCAAAATCTTTCTAGTGATTTTCAATTTTCTTGACCTTTTGCATGTCAAAAAACATGCATTATATAACATTTCTATTCACATCCAAGCCTTATCTCCCAAGAAAATAATATGCCAATGGCATCTTATTTTGTTACAAAATTCCATCATGACTTCACAGACAGAGACGTTTAACATAAAAACGTTGCAACAAAAGTTGCCAGGTGTTTCGAAAAAGGAAAATCATTGAAGAATTTTTGCATCATCAGTTATCAACTGTGGAGGCATGTTTTTCCTCCTTCAAAGCATGCAACATCCTCCTTCCTTTCATCATTTCATCCTTATACACTTTCCAAAATTTGACCTCTACAACTTTTGGATATGGTGTTTTACATTTTTAGATGGGTCAGGGAAAAAATTTATTTAAAAAAAATGTTGATCTTCAAATTGATCCTCAAAACCAATTGCATTGGTGCTTGAAGGCACAAATGACATGAATTCACCAAAAATTTGGTCAAAAGGGATGCAAAAAATACATTTCCACACTTCCTAGAGCTCAAATGGTGGCCAAACTAAAAAATACACAGTTACCATTGATTTTCCTTTCTCCCTTCAATCTGAGCCCTCCATGTGTCACAATGTGATTGGAAATGGGTTTGGGATCACTTTTTGACATTTTAACACTTTTGGAAAAATGTAAAAATTTGACATTTTTCTCTGCCCCTCCATCCTTGAGATTTGGAGCTTGACACGTGTCCCAATGTGGGTCCCATCAGAATCATAACTCGATTCTACACATTTCCACCTTTTTTAGAAAAAAGGAAAGTTTTCCAAAAAATCTCTCCACTGTGGTCCTGCATCTCCACTTCTGTCCCTGACACCTTTTTCAGGGCGATCGCTGCTTCGTTGCGACAGCCTCATAACTCCCTTTTTTTCTTTTTACTTCCATTCACAAAATTTCAACAGTTTTCAAAACTCATCAGCTCTCTGTGATTTGCCCGCACTCCCCTCTACCATTTGCTTTTGACATGTGTCTCCCTCTGATTCATTACAGAGCCACGCTTAAATTTATCGCTTTAACTCACTTTGCCAAAAAGGCAATATTTCCCTTTTTCCTCTAGTGGCCCGCACTCCCCTCTGCCCCTACCACGTGTCTCTCTGTGATTCACTTTGCAGACCCGTGGCCCTTATCACAACCTTTGTACATTTGGCCAAAAAAGAAAAAAAATTCTAAGTCCTCTACCAGCCTTCCATCCCACTTTTGATGAAAACATGACACATGTCCACCTCTGATTTGCTGAGGGCCTGTGCTCTGTAGCCGCCACATGTTCCATTCTATTTTTTTGTGGGCCTACACTCTGAAGCTGCAACATGTTCCATTATGATTCATTACGGGCCCTAGGCATTTTCTTTGTACTTTAACTCTTTTTTCCAAAATGCCTTAAGGCACAAAAGACCCACCCGTCTGCCTTCACTCTGTTTGCAACATGTGTACCTCCTCTAGGACCTACGAAGTTGTGGGGGACATTTGCGCTCTTTTCCAAAAACATAAAAAACATTAAGTCTTTAGAAATGACCTGCCGATCCTTATCCAATTAGAACAAGCCACTTAGGAGAAGATTTGTGAGCTAAAATTTGATCGGAAAAAGACACCCGTATGACCATCAAAAGACACAAAATTTTCCAGAGATGCCCTAGAATGTTGAAGATGAAATTGATGGGCAAATGATGCCCGTCTAACCGTCAAAACATAGAAAATGTTAGGGATTCCCTAGAATTTGATTTTTTCGCTAAGGATGACAAATTTCACAAAATTGAACCAACTAAAACATGTTTTAAAGCATTTTTATCATGGAATTGAATTTTTGAGGGTAAATAAGCATGAATCGATCAATTTTGAACTTCCACAATTGGGAAAAAAAGGAAAAATGATAGAGGCCCATAGATTTTGAAAAAATAGGGCAAAAAACAGGGCACACATGCTGATATCATTCAAATTGGGACAAAACAACAAATTTATGAGATTTTCAAGGCATTCAATCCAGAGGGAAAAGTTGTAGGCCACCAGTTTTTAGAGAAAAATGCTTTAGAGCACGCAAAATGAAGGAAAATTAGGGAAAAAACTTGCAGGCTAAAAAATGGCACCAACATCAGCTCCTGCTTGGGGATGGGCACTCCCAACGAGTTCCAAAATAACAAAAGAAGCAAACCAAGTGCTAAAAACAACCATTGGGTGATGGAGTCAAAATTGTAGAGTTGAAAAACCAGACCTAATCTACAAAATGTGGCTACCAAGAATAGGGCAAACCACAAACTAACAAAATAGCAAAAACAGAGCAAAAACCAAACACTATACACTGTACAAGTGGTGTGTACCTCAAATTTGGGGATTAATCCAAGAAATGTTTCAGATACCTACCATTAACAGGAATTTCAAGCAATTCCCCATCTAAGTCCTTGAGAAAAAAGGTATTTTCACCAATTCTGATATCAATGGAGTAAGGGCCCATCCATAATGGATCAAATTTACCATGTTTTCCCTTATCTTCATTTCTGTTGTTCTACAAAAAAACCAGATCTCCAATATTCAAGGCCCTAGGAGTGACCTTATTTTCAAACAACCTCTTCAACTTCTCTCTAAATCTGACATTCCTTTGGTGTGATGCTCTTCTTTCTTCATCCAACTCAACAATCTGATTAATCCTTGCTTCATATGGACTGATCTCTTGATCTTCAAGTTGTTGAACAAACTAAAATAAAGATAATTGTAGATGTAAGGGCATCATATCTTGAGTTCCATACACCAACTCAAATGGGTTCTTACTAGTAGCTCTTTTTGTAGTAATCCTATCAACCCAAACTACAAATTTTAGTTGTTCACCCTATTTTCTCTTATTTAACTCCAAGGTTCTCCTAATGATCTTTAACAAGTTCTTATTTTTGTACTCAGCTTGTCCATTTCCTTGAGGGTTATAGTTTGAAGCATAAGTCAGATTGGTTCCATACTCCTTGGACATTTCCATCAAGGGTTTAGCTCTGAAACACATGGCATTATTAACAACAATCTTTACTAGCACACCAAATCTGCATATGATGTGATTCAATAAGAATTACATAACAACTTGGTGTGTTGCTTTCTTGGTGGGGATTGCTTCTACCCACTTGGTGAAGTAATTTGTGGCTACAAGGAGCCATTTATGTCCAGCACTAGAAGGGTTTGAAATATCACCAATGAAGTCCATTCCCCATTGTTTGAAAGGAGCTTTAATTGATACAGGCTGCAAAGGAAGGGAGCCTGAAGCTTTCATTCTTCCATAGAAATGCTGACAGCTTTCACATTTTATAACTAGTAGGGTTGCATTTTTGAAAAGAGTAGGCCACTAATAACCAAATCTCAAAATTTTGTGTGTTGTAACCCTTCTAGAAAAGTGTCCTCCACAAACCCACACATGGAAATCAACAACTATCTTAGGAGATTCATCTTCAGTTATACATTTCAAGAGGAAACTTTTGGGGTTCTTTCAAGCCAGCCCAAAGTCAGCGATGCTATATTTTTGAGAAGCCATCTTGAGGGCTATTTTCTGATTTTTATTTAAATGATCAAGGCAGCATAGGTGTCTGAGATAAAACATTACATCCTTGTACCATTCAGATCTTACCAATTTACCAAGAACATTTTCCCTTTCTTTCTCTAATTCATTCACTTCCATAGTCTGCAAGTTGCTCTCAGCCATGAGCCTCAGCAAGACCCAAATCTCTCGCTAACTTTGTGGTTTGGATGTCCATGTCATCCTCCTACAGTTTGTTCACCTATCTACATATTTTTGCTTGAGATCACCATCTCTGATAAGATGTATTTTATCATGGTGTGGGGAACATAAGCAACAAATTTTTATCTTAAGATATAAGGCTTGAAAACCTTTGTTGCTTTCACCAAGGCAAATGTTTGTTTTTCCATGATTGTGTACTTTAACTTAGTATCTTGTAAAGCCTTGCTAAAGAAGGAAATAGGCCTCTCAGCACCATCTTCATCCTTTTGCAACAAAACAGATGCAATGGTATTTTCATAAGCAAAGGAGAATATTTGGAAAGGATTCATGTAATTCGGAGCTGCCAAGACAGGTGCATGTTTCAATGCTTCTTTGATTCCTTCAAAATCCTAAATAATAGCCTCCTCCCATTTGATAACTTTGTCTTTCTTTAACATGCATGTAATAGGAAGATTCAATTCAACAAAATTAGATACAAACCTTTCTAATGAAATTGATCTGCCCAAAGAAGGATTGGATGCCCTTTTTTGTTCTTGGAATGGGAACCTTGCTGATTACTTCTACCCTCTCAGGATCAATCATGACACCAGCCTTTGAAACAATATGACCAAGAAAATTTTTATTTTACACCCCAAAATGACACTTCTTTGGATTGAGGGAAATTCCATATTCCCTACATCTGATCAACATTATTTCCAAGTGTTGCAAGTGATTTTTTCTGCTCCTTGAAAACATAGTCACATCATCCTGATAAACTGCAATGAAGTCATTTATGTAACCAGCAAAAGCAACATCCATTTCTCTTTGGAAGGTAGCTCTAGCATTCATGAGACCAAAAGGACATTCTTACATGACATATGTTCCCTAAGGAGTGGTAAAGGTAGTTTTAAATCTTTTTGAATCCTTGAAAACAACTTGATTGTAGCCAGAGAAACCATCCAAGATGGAGAACAATTCAGATCCAGTCACTAACTGCAGCATGTTTTCCATGTTTGGCAAAGGATAATTGTCTTTCAATGAAGCTCTATTCAGATTTATGAAGTCTACAAAAAGTTCTGATATCTCCATTTTTCTTTCTGACTAGCACAAGGTTTGCAACCCAAGATGAATACCTTATGGGCTGAATGATCCCTCCCTCTTTCAGTTTCTTCAATTCATATTGCATTTTCATGGAGAGGAATGGATTAATTTTCCTTTGCTTCTATCTGAATGGTTTGGCATTTGTTTTAAGAGGAATCTCATGCTGAAACAAGTATTCTCTGTATTCTTTCAGCTTTGAATAAGACCAAGCAAGACAGTCATGATATTTCTTCAATAGTTGAACATAGGACTATTTTTCCTCTTCATTTAGATTGCTGCCCAACCAAAAATTTCTTGGTTTATCATTAATACCCAAGTTATTCTCTTCCACATCCCTTGAGGAAGACATGTTTCTATTGATGATGCAATCAACATTATTAAAAATTCATTCAAGAGAAACCAACCCTCTAGGAATGGTGTTAGTTTTCAATTGGATAATATCCTTTCCAAACAAAGTCTCTCTTCCTTCAGTCACACACACCATTGGTTCCCAATAAATATTTTGATCTGCAAACTCACCTTGATTTTGTAAGAACCTTTGCACTTGAGCATCATCATTAAACACTTGCCAATGCTTGATGTTTTAAGGGATAGCTAGCCTAGTTAACATTTCAATATTGTACTCACAATAAGGTGAAATGGTGCAATTTCCAAATCTTGATCCCAACACTGCCAAATTTTCAGCAGTAGCATTGAAACTTCTGTCATGATGTACAATGTTGAAGGAATCAAACATCTCAATTAGATCCCAAATTGCATGTTTGTACTATTTCATCTGTTTATTTTTTATAGCATATAACTTTCTTATTTGTTTGAAAACTAGCTCTGAATATCCTTTTGTAATTATGTCCTTGACACCATACTTCCATGCAATTCTTAGACCCAACAACAAGGCTTCATACTCAGAAATGTTATTAGTACATTCAAAATTAAGCTTGAAGGAAAAAAAAAACTCTTCCAAGCTAGGAGAAATCATAATTATACCAGCACCATTTCCAAATTTAGAGAAAGGTCCAAGGAGAACCTACCTGTTCAATGCAATTTGATTGATCCATCTTGTTCTCCTTACCATAAAAAAACCCAATAAAATTATCAACATCAACATTAGCAAATAATACTTCATAAAAATCATTGTTTGGATCCTCAATTAGATGTAACATCTTCTTCTCTCCATATAATTTTACAAGGATACCTTCAATGTGAATGGTGGCAAAAGACATATCCATTTGGACACTCCCTCTAACACTTGTAACCCACTTTCTTAACAATAACATGCCCCATGTGGCAGGGCAATCAACAATCACAACATCCAATTTCAAATTCCTCCCAGGATAAGATGCAAGTTGCACCACCAAACCCTTCACACAACCAACTACCAAAACTTCTCTTAAGTCCATGGAAGTACAATTTCCATAGGCTGTTATCACTTTCATATCCAACTCATTCATGACTTCTAGAGGCATGACATTACATGATGCTCTGGAATCAAACATACAATTGTGAAGAAGTCTATCCTTTATGATCAAAGTTGTAAATAATGGATCAACATTAAATAGGGAATCAACCAAGGATGTCCCCAAGTATAACTTAGGTGTTTCTCCAAGATCCTCTAATTCTCGTGGTGTTTCAAGGTCTACAATGATTTGAGGAGGAGTTTCAACAACATTTACATTTCTTCTTGTGGTACTCTTCTCCTCTTTCAATCATAAGTACTCAAATGCTCTCTTCTTGTGCTCAGGAATCGTAAACAACTCAATGATTGGAACACTCACTTTGATTTGGCTCAATACTTGGGCTATGTCATAGGGAAAACTCTTAGCAAAAGTAGAATTGGAAGGTAGATAAGCAGATTCATCAGATGGCATGGGATTTTTGGCATCTTGGGCATGAGGAGGACTGTAATTTTTACTTGGGACAACAAAGCTTTTGGTAGGTGTTTCTCTTTTAGAAGCTTCTTTGCGAATGATTGTGAGCAAGGGTGTTTTAGGTTTGGCCTGAGGCCCAACTCCCTTAACAAATTTGCTCCTAGTGTTATAATCTTTCTCTTGAGCTATAACAACATTCATCAACAATTTTCTATCTTCCTCCAAAGGGATACCCCCATCATACTTCTTAATCATCAAAGCTCTTAAGTATTCAATGTCATTGTTAGGAATTTCAAAAGCTTGCACTACATAAAATTAAAAAGTATATGTAGTAAATGGTGAAGGAGATGAATATATTCCTCAATTTGCACAAATAGTATGAAAAGGCCTTGGGAAAATATGATCAACACTCGGACAAGTCTGACTTTCACAAGTTTTCACTTCCAAATTATGGAGATACTTTCAATGCAAGACAAGGGTTACTAAAGACATTTTGAAATCCTAATCTATTCTACATACTTTAGCAAATGGATTTTAATCTTTTGTGGGTATACAGGTCAAAAAAAGGGTAGTATGGGGTAGGATAAGTTGTTTATACTAATTTTTTGGTGGGATATTGACAAGAAAAACTTGACTATGCCAGATCTTTGACAACCTCTACAACATTTGAACTATAAGATAAAATTCTTCAAAATAGTCAAGATGTTCTTTCAACCAAAAGAGATACACAAATGGAGGCCCAGGTTTTCACTCTTCACACAATCTTTGACACCTCAACAAAAAAGCTTGAGTTAAAGGACTCAATTAAACATAAAAATATCTGATCAAATCATGCCTAAGGTACCCCCAAATGATTACAAGCAATATTTATCAACAAATGAAGGTGAAGTTATTTTAAATTGCTTATTTTCAATGCCAAATGAAAGCTCTTCTGAAAAATAAAATTACAAATGGCACGAAACTATCAATAAGAATGAGATCTATGGATTCCTAAAGATTTCAATACAAAATTACAACAAGAATAAGGAAAATTGTTTGCAAACATTTAAAAATGATAACAAACATCATATTGCCCAAAATAACATAGATTAATTTAAAATCTAGTTAGATTCATCAGCAGGGGAGAGTTTCAAGAACAATATCAGAGTTGTGTGATGGTTATACACTTGTAACAAACTCAACATGAATGAAGATCTAACACAAAAGACATTAACTAGGTTTTTTGGAGGGTTTCTTAGAAGATGAGCTTTCTCTCAAAATTTTCTCATAATTTTCAATTTTCTCAGCCATTTGGATGTCTCAAAACATGCATTATATATCTCTCTATTACATTTTATCCTTCTATCACAAGAAAATAATATCCTATGGCATCTTAGTTTGTTACAAATTTACTCATGACTTTCAGAAAGGGATATCTAATAGAAAAATGTTCAAAAAGTTTCCAGTTGCCTCAATTAGGTAAATCATTACAAAATTCACATCATTATCCATTGTGGAGGCACACTTTTCATCATCAAAACATGTAGACTCCCTTCCTTTCATTATTTCATCCTTATCCCTAAAAAATTGACTTTACAACTTTTGGATTTGATATTTCACATTTTTGGATGGGTTAGGGAAAAAATTTATTTTAAAAACATCTCTGATCTTCAAATTGATCCTCAAAACCAATTGCACTAGTCCTTGCAAGAACAAATGACATGAATTTGCCAAAAAATTGATAAAAAATGATGTATAAAATGCATTTCCACACTTCCTAGAGTAAAAGTGCAGCCAAATTGAAAAATGCATAGTTTTTTGTTGATTTACCTTTCTCCCTTCAATCTGAGCCCTCAAGATGTCACAATATGATTGGAAATGGGTTTGGGACCACTTTTTGACATTTAACATTTTTGGGAAAATGTAAAAATTTGACATTTTTCTCCGCCACTCCGTCCTTGAGATTTGGCACTGACACATGTCCCTAGGTGGGTCGCATTGGAATCATGTCTCGATTCTACACATTTCTACCTTTTTGGAAAAAGGGAAATTTTTCCAAAAAATATCCGCAAGCCCGCATCTCGACTTCTGTCCCTAACATGTGTCGATCGCTACTTCGCTGCGGGGTCATAACTCCCTTTTTTCTTCGTACTTCCATTGACAAAATTTTCAAAGTTTTCAAAACTCATCCGCAGCCCACACTCCCCTCTGTCATTTTATTTTGACACATGCCTCCCTCTGATTCATTGCGGAGCAACACTTCAATTTATCACTTTAACTCACTTTGCCAAAAAGGGAATATTTCCATTTTTCCTCTGGCGGTCTGCACTTCCCTCTGCCCCTGCCACGTGTCTCTCTGTGATTCACTTGCCGGACCCACGATCATTTTCACAACCTTTGTCCCTTTCGCCAAAAAACAAAAAATTCTAAGTCCTTCGCTAGCCTTCCATCTTAATTTTTATGAAAACATGACACATGTCCACCTATGATTCACTGAAGGCCTACACTCTAAAGCCGCCACGTGTTCCATTCTATTTCATTGTGTGCTTGCACTCTGAAGCTGCCACATGTTCCATTCTGATTTGTTGCGGGCCCTAGATATTTTCTTTGTACTTTAAATCTTTTTTCCAAAATGCCTTAAGGCACAAAAAGACTCGTTCGTCCGCCTTCACTTTGCTCGCGACACGTGTACCTCCTCTGGGACCTATGGAACTATGGGGGACATTTGCACTTTTTTGCAAAAATGTAAAAAAACATTAAGTCTTTAGAAATGACCTGATGATCCTTGTCCAATTAGAAAAAGCCACGTAGGAGAAGATTTGTGAGCTAAAATTTGATGGGAAAAGGACACCCATATGACCGTCAAAAGACGTAAAAGTTTCTAGTGATGCCCTAGAATTCTGAAGATGAAATTGATGGGAAAATGACGCCTGTCTGATTGTTAAAACACAGAAAATGCCAGCGATGCCCTATAATTCTATTTTTTTGCTAAGGACGAAAAATTTCATGAAATTGAACCAGCTGAAACATGTTTTAAATCATTTTTGATCATGGAATTTGATTTTTGAGGGAAAATAAGTGTGAATCGATCAATTTTAAACTTCCAAGATTGGGCAAAAAAGGAAAAATGACATAGGCCCAAGGATTTTGAAAAAATAGGGCACAAAATAGGGCACACATGCTGATTTCATTCAAATTGGGACAAAACAACAAGTTCATGAGCTTTTCAAGGCATTCAATCTAGAGGGAAAATTTGTAGGCCACCAATTTTGAGAGAAAAATGCTTTAGAGCACACAGAATGAAGGAAAATTAGGGCAAAAGCTTGCAGGCTCAAAATGGCACCAACATTGTGAACACTTTTGGTCCTATAGATTTCATATGTATGGCTAGATATCCAAATGTTGTGCCCCAAGATGTTAGAAATAGTTTGCCTAAATTTCAAGGAAATAATTCCATTAGTGGGGATTAGCACTTAAAGCTTTTTGTCAATATGATGGAGGAATTTGAAATAGAATTTGAGGATGTGTACATTAAATTGTTTATCCATACTCTAAAATAAGATGCAAGGGACTGGTATAAATCTTTGCTAGATAATTCCATTTATTCATGGACAGAGATGAAGAATGCTTTTAGACTATAGTATGGTGATAAAATAGACCCTAGGTTTCTTTTATTAGAATTTGAAAATATAAAAATGAATCCTAATGAGTTTTTTCATGACTTCAATACAAGATTCAATAAGACCCTAAATAGGCTACCTGTGATCCTGAAGCCAAGTGATGTTTCTTGTTTAATAAAATATTATGATGTTTTTGATAAGAAAGTTGCCTATTATTTAAGAGAGAAGAACCCAACAACATTGAGACATGCCTTCACCATGGCTTTACAGATTGAAAATAATATCAAAGCAATTGGAAAACCTCATATGAGAGAGGGCATCAAGCTAATCAACCCAGAGAATCCTCAATCAAATAAGGATGTGGATCTTGAGGAAGTTGTAAAGACTCTGGATGAAGCTGTCAAAGAAATCTCTTACAAGCTAACTAGGGCAGAGAAAGGAATTAGACAAGTTTCTCAAGGTCAGCATAGGCAAAAAGGACAAGATAGATTTGAAAATCATCCTAGAAATGATCAGAGATATGATGACAGAGGTAAAGGACCCATGGGAGCTAGACAACCCCAAGCTAGGGAAAATAGAGTAGTGTTTGATCCTCTAAATGCTAGAGTTGTTGTTGAAGAGACAAATGAAATTGATTGGTGTGAAAAAAATTTCTTATGCAAACCGCCATGTGAATTAGATCAGCAAGTTGAAGAAGCTGATGATGAAGATAACATTGATGATGATGCATGCATGGCAGATTGCTCTAAAAGCTCACAACAAGGAGTAACTTCAACTAAAGTAATAAGTGCAAGAACTGTTGTAAGTTTTTGGCATTGTATTCACCAGGTACCTCTTCTTCATCCCTCTCATACTTTAGAAATAGATATGGTACAAGCTTTTGAACTTCCTAATAATGATTTTAAGTACCTCAGAGCTCTAATGATTAATAAGTATGATGGAGGAATCCCATTGGAAGAGGATAGATAATTGTTAATGAATGTTGTTTTTGCCCAAGAAAAAGAGTATAACACAAGAAGTAAAGCTATCAAAGGGGCAGGGCCTCAAGCCAAAACAAAAACCCTAGTTCTCACTAATATCCCAAAAGAAACTCCAAAGAAAGATGCATCTGGAAAAGGCCTTGTCTCAGAGTAGAACTGGTGTTCCCACCCATGCCTAAAGTGTGAAAAATATTGTGTCATCCGATGAGTTTGTCAATCTTTCTCCAAATGCTGCTTTTCCCAAATACATTCCTTATGACATTTGCCAAGTCTTGAGTTAGATCAAGATTTCTATTCCAATTGTTGAACTGCTTAGGATTCATGAGCAAAAGAATAGGGCCTTTGAGTATGGGTAAGTGCACCAAGTTGGGGGGCCAAAAGGGGGTTTTAAGTGGACGCATTTTTCTGAAAAAAAAAAAATCAACTTGTATGAGTTTTTTGAAATAGTTACACTCAAAATTGGAAGATGTTGTAGAAATATGAATCATAGCATTTTGAGTCTAGTTTCTAAGTTACTAAATTTTATTGAAAACAAATAAGTTTAAGTGGGTCAAATAACTAAAATACCAACAAATGCTCATATTTTTGTTAAAAAATATAATAGAATGACTTTCGTGCCCCCACCATTTTTTGAGCACCATTTAGTATTTTTGAAAACCATTTGGTAGAAAGATAGCTAGGAGCTTCTAGTTTGGGCTCCATTTTTAAAAGATTTTTTTAGCGAATATTTTTTTATTTATGATTTGTATAGTACAAAAATTTTATGTTTTGAAAAATAACGGAGCTCTGACTGTGCCCCCCCTAACTACCTCAAAAAATATCAAAAATTATATATTTTTGAATATGTATAGAATTATGCCTAGTTTGGGCTAGTATAATTTGTTTTAAATTTTGATTACCCCAAAAAAAGATACACCATGAAACATAGAAATATTTACACTTCAAAAATTAGATATAAAAAGGCAGAGTTAGAAAATAAATAATATGGAAACCTTATATTAGTTAGAAAATTTGAAAAATTATATTTTTAGAAAGAAGAGACTCTGATCTAATCATGGTATATTTTTTTAAAATGGATCAATTGTTTTATTTTGATTTATCATAGAGGAAGTGGCATTTGTACATTTTCTTGTAAAAACATGTTGTTTTTTGTGTTTGTGTAGGTCCATGCCTCAGGATTGGGGATCCAAACTGGATCCCAAGCCTTGAGGCATGGCTTGGGAAAAGAGAAAACGCAAAACGCGTACGTGTTACATAACGTGTATGCATTCTGTATAGTATAAACATTATGTATTATTTTTACATACTTCTATTTACATAAATAAATATTTAAGTATGATTTTTTCATTTATTATTATAAGAAATTAGGGTCACTCTGCACCTTATGGAATTAGTCTCACGGCTCCATGAGTCATGGTTTAGGAGATAGTTTTTTAAAGTATAATCTGGTCAGTACTTAGGTAATTTTTCAAGATTTTAACATTGAACCCTAAATATTTTAGCTTTTAACTTCTACAATCGAAACCCTACACCATAGGCCATAAAATTAAACACTAAACTGTAAACCTTGAGCCCTAAACCCTAAACCCTAAACAAAATTTACAAATATCTCTATCATTATAAATGGAAGCCAAGTAAAAGTGTCTCCCTGTACATCCAAGGATTGAGGACTACTGGGGTCTTTGGAAGGATTGGATAGTCAGGAATATGAAATTTCCCTCCTTTAAAATATCAACAGATGAAAGACATCAAATTTTTATGATTCTCTTTTAATGTTCTGCCTATAAATTTGATGAACCCTGAACTCTGTGACCTAAACCCTTAACCCTCAACCATGAGACCTAAACCCTAAACACTAAAACCAAAATAATAAATCCTAAACCCTAAACACTAAATACTAAACCCTAAAACCTAAACCCTAAACCCATAACCCTAAACCCTTGACCCTAGACCCTAAACCTTGAGCCCTAAGTCCTAGCCCTAAATACTATATCTAGAGCCCTGAGCTCTAACCCCCAAACCTTAAACCAGTAACTCTGAACCATTAAGCCATAAACCATGAACCATGAACCCTAAACACTAATCCCTAAACCATAAACCCTAAACCTTAAGCCTTGAACCCTACACCCTAATCCTTGAGCCCTAAACCCTAAAACTTAAACCCTAAGCCCTAAACCCTAAATCTATAACCCTAATCTCTAACCCCTAAACCTTAAACTTGTAACTAACCCCTAAACCTTAAACCCATAACTCTGAACCCCGAACCCTGAGTCATAAACCTTAAACCATGTACCCTAACCCCTAAATCCTAAACCCTGAGCCCTGAGCCCTAAACCATAAACCATAAACCTTAAGGCCTAAAGGTCACTAAACCCTAAACCCTAAAAACTAAATCATAAACCCTAAAACCTAACCCTAAACCCTAAACCCTAAAATATAAACCCCAAACCCTAAATCCTAAACCCTAAACCCTAAACCCTAAACCCTAAACCCTAAAAACTAAACCCTAAACCCTGAACTCTGTGACCTAAACCCTTGAGCCTCAACCCTAAACCCTGAGACCTAAACCCTAAAACAAAAATAATAAACCTTAAACTTTAAACACTAAAACCTGAACCCTAAACCCTAAACCCAAAACCCAAAACCTTGAACCCTGAGCCTTGATCCCTAAGCCATAAACCCTAAACACTAAATCCGGACCCTAAGCTCTAACCCCTAAACCTCATATATTTCCAGTAGGTCTCATGAGTGAGTTAATTTTTGAATATCTTAGGACCATATTTCCTAGTCTTGTGCCTAGAACCATCATTAAGTCTACTTTTACAACTACCTTGTTTATGAGCTCGGTGGGAATTTCCCTCCTTCAAAATACCAACAGATGAAAGACATCAAATTTTGACGAATCTCTTTGAATTTTGTTCCTACGAAGTCGATGAACCCTTTTTCAGTTGAATACTCTCTGTCAATACTAATAAGAATGGGTATGACACAAAACATTACAGTGAGTGAAATAGTTCACATGCAATGGGAATTTCCATCCTGTAAAATATCAGTAGATGAAATGTATCAAATTGTGATGACTCCCTTGAATGTTCTTCCTATGAAGTAGATTAACCTTTTTATTTGAATACTCTTTGTCTTGATACTTATAAGAATGGGTAAGACATAGAACATTACTGTGACTAAATGGGTGAGCCTAATCCATGAGCCTTAAATCCTGAACCCTAAACCATAACCCCTAACCCCTAAACCCTAAAAATTGAGCCTTAAATGCTAAACCCTGAACCCTTTTCCCTAAACCCTAAACCCTGACCATTAAACCTTAAACCCTAAACCACAAACCCTAAATCCTCAACCCTAAACCTTAAACCCTGAGCCTTAAACCCTAAACCCTATACCATAAACACTAAGCCCTAAACCCTAAAATATAAACCCTAAACCCTAAAACCTAAACCCTGGCCCCTAAACCCTAAACCTTGAGCCCTAAACCCTAAACCCTAAGCCCTGAAACCTAGGCCCTAAGCCATAATCCCTAAGCCAAAACCCTAAACCTTGAACCCTTAAAAATAAACCCTCAACCCTAAACCCTAAAAACTAAACCCTAAGCCCTAAACCCTAAACCCTCAACTCTCAACCCTAAACCCTAAACCCTAAACCATGATCCCTAAACCCTAAACCCTGAACCCTAAACCCTAAATCCTTAAACCTAAAACCCTAACTCCTAAACCCTAAACTATAAACCCTAAATCCTTAACCCTAAATCTTAAACCCTGAGCCCTAAACCATATACCATAAAACCTAAGCCATAAACCCTAAACTCTAAGCCCTTAATCCTAAACCCTAAACCCTAAACCCTAAAACCTAAACCCTAACCCCTAAACCATAACCCCTACACCCTAAACCCTAAACCCTAAGCCATGAACCCTAGCACCTAAGCCATAAGCCTTAAGCCAAAACCCTAAACCTTGAACCCTCAAACATAAACCCTCAACCTAAACCCTAAAAACTAAAATTTGAACCCTAAACCATGAACCCTCAACTCTCAACCCTAAACCATAAACCCTCAACCCTGATCCCTAAACCCTAAACCCTTAACCTTGAGCCATAAACCCTAAACCATCAACCTTGACCCCTAAACCCTTTGAACCTTGAGCCCTAAACCTTAAAACCTTAACCCTAAACCATAAACCCTAAACTCTAAACCCTAAACTATAAATCCTAAACCATGAACCCTAAGCCCTAAGCCCTAAACCCTAAACCCTAAAATTTGAACTATGAGCCTTAAACACTAAACCTTAAACCCTAAAATCTAAACCTTGAGTCCTAAACCCTTATCCCTAAACCCTAAACCCCAAGCCCTAAACCCTAAACCCTAAATCATAAACCCTCACCCAAAGGAAAGTCCTAAAAAGATCATTCAACTGTGTTTTAGTGTGTAGGGAATAGTGTTTAAGGTGATTGATCAACTCATTTAGTTTTGATGAGAGATTACTTCCTTTGAAGGCCTAAAAAGGCATTTTTTGCCATTTTGTAGTTAATTGAACACCCTTTAGAACAAGCTAAAATGAGCTAGTCATGTCACCGAGTTATCAAGGACCATTATTTGTGAAGTATTAAGGCATCGTTTGTCTCCATAAGAGACATATGAGAAAAATCATGTATGATAATCATGAATTTGATTCAATGAAAGGATGCTTTTAGAGGTAGGAAAGGTGAGGGGATGATCTTTATATGGAGCACCATGTTTCTAAGAATGAGCAATCATCTGAGTTCACTTGATGCAATTCACTTGGTACTATTCGTAACAACTCATTCAAAACCTAGTAGTGTTATCACACCTTAAGGAGGAGGCACATTACAATGACCTCATTTTGGCCATAGGACAAGAATCCCATTCAAGGAACGATCCTCTATCTAAAAAGTGAGGATCTCTTTTTAGTAAGAAGTAGACAAACATAATAGATTTAATTCATGGTCACTAAAGTGAATTATGGACCAAATTTAAAAATTAGTACCAATTCAAGCAGTGGTAGGGCCAAAATACATTTTAAAAGGTCAAAAAACCTAAAAAATGACTATATGCTTTCCCAAAACAAAGACCGACTACAATATATATGCCCTGAAAGTTTTAGGTCATTTGCTGAAATCCTGAAAATGAGTAAGTACTGACCAAATTAGATGTTGAAAAACTATCTTCTAGATTATAACTGTTGGAGCTACTAGACCACTTTCATAAGGTGTAGAGTGACCCTAATTTATTATATTTACTAAAATAAATTTAAAGTATAAGAAATAATAAATGAAATCTTATACTTCTTTATGTTGAGTATTTTTTCATTGATGACAAAGGTACAACATTAGTGTTGATATAAATATTGAGGTTTGAATATTATCTTAATATTCAATTTTACAACATTAGTGTTCATAAAATATTTATCCATGTCAAAATTACTCTGATGTCAAAATTTGAATATTTTAATATTCAACATTACAAAGGAATCCTATGACACATGGTGGGATGTGTAATGGATCATTTTTTAATGAGGTAGATTTAAAATTAAGGTTACTTAATGCATGATAAATGTTTGAATTAAAAACGGGAGTTACATTTACATTAGTGATGAGTTATGACATGGAGGAGTTACAAATTGATTCTAAAATCACAGAGGAGTTACAAAATTGAAGTCAAAAAGAGAATATATCCTTATGGGCAGGATTTTGTCATTTATGGAACATTAAGGACGTGTAAGGGAAGTTGGTCATGCGTATTTATTGAAAAATATGAGTTACACTTGACCATGAAAAAGAATATTTGCTATTTAGAGAAAATATTCATTATTTTTGTAACAGCCAAGTGGTTTGGCTTCCTCATTCCAAATATGCTGCATTTTTAAAATTAAATTTTCCCATGGTATGGGCACATGGTTTTAGGTAAACCACAAGTGGTTTTTCCTCTCCTTCTTCCTATATAAACAAGTGTTGTGTGCACATTTTCTGAGTGAAAAAGAAAGATCATTTTTTGAGAGTGATATGTATGTGAAGCTATTATTGTAAATCTCTTAAGTGAGTATGAGTATGTGAGAGAGAAAATAAAGAAGGAGAAATATTATTGATTTGTATTGTAGATTTTCTGAAGTTGGTGCTTTGGATTGGGGATTGATGTCTCTAGAAGTTGGTGCTTCGAATCAGAGATTGCAAAGTCAATGGTGTTTGCATTCAAGGGATGAATTGGTGTCTTCTATGAGTGGGTTCCCATACTTTGTAAACACTATTTTATTTCGGATGGATTTGGACAGTAGATCCAAGCAGTCTCCCTTGAGTGGATGTATCCCACATTGGGTGAACCATGGTATATCTGGTGTTATGTGAATTTGATTTCTTTGTGTTCTCTCATTTATTTTCATATTTGAATATCTTATTAAGTGTAAAAAAATTATTAAGTTGGAGAAAATTTTAAGTTATGGAATACTGACTCACCCCCCTCTCAGTATTCTCTTGCTTCTAACAATTGGTATCAGAGCAAGTTCCTTCTATGTAGCTTAACAACTAGAAGGTAGATTAGAAAGCATGATGGCAACTCAAGAAGGATTCTCCACAAACAAATCTCTCCTATTTGATGGATCAAACTATGCCTTTTAGAGAATAAGGATGCAAACCTACTTTAATTCTCTTTGACACGATATTTGGAAGTCAGTTGAGAATGGTTATACGATACCGACAACTCCACCTACAGATCAGGATGGTAAGAGACAATGTGAAAATAATGCTAAAGTTATGAATGCTATTTTGTGTGTTGTATCAAATTCATAGTTTGTAAAGATTATTCTTTACAAAAATACCAAGGAGATGTGGGATAAGCTCAATAGTTTATATGAAGGAGATTCGAATGTAAAGACGGAAAAGCTTCAAACACACAGAATAAATTTTGAGAGTCTAAAGATGAAGGAGGAAGAGAACATTGAAGCATATTTACTCTGTGTGGATGAGACCGTGAACATGATAAAAGGCTTGGATGAAGAGATGGAAGACCCAATAATAGTACAAAAGGTATTAAGATCTCTACTTCCTAGATTTTATGCTAAAGTTTCAACTATTGAAGAACTTAAGGATCTAGATAAAATGAAAATGGATGAGTTATATGGAATACTCACACCTTTTGAGATGAAAATAGAACCAGATAAGCAAAGAAAAAGAGAATCTGCTTTCAAAGCTTCAAATGGAAAAGAGAAGAAGGCTGAATCAGATGATGAATTTGATGACGAAGAAGAATCTCTATTTGTGAAAAATATGAAAATAGGATCCGATAAGTACAAAGGTAAACTTCCTGTTAAATCTTTTAACTGTGGTGAGATTGGACATTTTGCAGCTAAGTGTCTGCATGAAAAAAATGTAAGTGATGATGAAGATCCCATCAAAGTAAAGAAAGTGAAGCCTTTCTACAAAAAGAATTTCAAACAAAGGAATTTTGAAAAGAAGAATAACTGGAACCAAAGCAAGAAGAGTCTATGCACCAGAAAAGATGATAGCTCAGAGGAAGATTATCTAGAAGGTGACATTGAATAAATTTTGTTTATGGACCTTGAAGATGGAAAAGTGGAAGCTGGAGATACAATTGACAAAGAAGGTGAGGTAAACTTGGAAGAAGAACTCATTTGTGCCTTGGGTGAGATCAAGAGACTAAAAAAGAAGACTCTGAAGAAAAAAATGCAACTTCAAGAGTATGAAGAAGCAATGAAAAATCTGGATGCTGATAAAGAGCGTGAAGATACTATTGTTGATCTAAAGATTCAAGTTGAAGAGGCAAAGAGAAAAGAGGAAGTGATATGAAAACAGTTGAAATCAAAAGAAGAAGAATGTGAGAGATTAGAGTCAGATATTGTCGCACTTAGATTGGAAACTAAAAATTTAAAGAAAAGACTCAAGTTTGAAAAGAGTTATGAGGTGTTGAGCAACATTCTAGATAAACAGAAACCAAAATCATTCAAAGGTGGTATTGGATTCATTGAAGTAGAAAATAAAGAGACCAAAGAACCAGAGAAGAAATCCAGCTATGCAAATATCTTAAAAATCTCTAGTAAAGGAGAAAGTAGAAAGAAACAAGAAGATATCCTCCACAGAACAACAAAGAAGACAACAAATGGAAGAAGGTGCCAATAAGAAGTTTAAGAAACTCATCTTATCAAAGGAAGCCCTACATGACTAGGTATTCTTTTCACAGTTATTGTTTTTCATGTCACAATTATGGTCATAAGATGATGAATTGTAGATCTACGGTTCAATGTTTGAATCAAAAATTTCATGCTAGAAACTACAACTCTTTTGATGCATTGTCAAATTTGAATGAGCATGAGATTAGATGTTATGAATGCAACCAAGTTGGCCACATAGCAAGATTTTTTAGGAGTAAGATTACAGAAAATCCAAAGCAAGATAAAGAGCAAAACAAATCATACAGAAATCCAACAATAAGAAAGTGTGGCAACAAAGAAAGTAGGGAGAAATGGAAGAGGATATGTTGGTACAAATTGCGCTTCATGCACAAGATGAAGACCAACCTTGGTACATTGATAGTGGATGTTCCAACCATATGACATGTGATAGAAGCAAGTTCATGAAGCTGAAAAAGGCTAATAGAGGTATAATAAAGTTTGGAGATAACACTACAACCAAGATCACAGGAAGAGGTAACATAAAATTAAACGACCAAGATAAAGTTGAAATTGTTTTACTTGTTGAAGGAATGAAACATAGTCTTTTGAGTGTCAGTCAAATGTGTGATCAAGGTTATACACTCATGTTTTATGCTGAGGGTTGTGAGTTTAGAAAGAAGGATACAGGTAAATGGGTTGCAGATGCAAATAGAACAAGGAACAACCTGTACACATGTCGAGTGATGTTAAGGGAAAAAAATGTTGCATGACTCAAATTGATGAAAGTTGGTTGTGGCACAAGAGATTGGGTTACATTAATTTTGACAACATGGTGAAAATAAGCTCAAAACAAGCAGTGAGAGATTTACCCAAGATCACAAACCTGTAAAGTACTATCTGCAGACAACGTCAACATGGAAAGAAGACAAGGGTCAGATTCTAGACAAAGGATTACTCTACAACAAAACCATTGGAGATAATTCATACTGATCTCTGTGGGCCAACAAGAACACAAAGCTTACAAGGTGATTCTTATTTTATGTTATTAATTGATGACTTTACTAGAATGGCATGGGTTACATTTCTAAAATAAAAATCAGAAGCTTTTGATTAATTCAAAAAATTTAAAGCTTTGATTGATAATGAGACAAACTCTAAGATCAAGTGCTTGCAATCAGATAGAGGAGGTGAATTTATGTCTAACGAATTTGATGAGTTTTGTGAAGAGAATGGAATCAGAAGAAAATTTTCTACAGCAAGAACACCACAACAGAATGGTGTAGTTGAACAAAAAAATAGAATAGTGCAGGAAATGACTGTAAGAGGGATTCACGAGAACCGATGTAGAAAATTGATGCACCACAATGAATTTTCACTCTGATGGTAACGTCAGGCCAACACAATATGTAAGATTCAAATCAATGGAAAGAAAATTGCAAGTAAGAAGAATAGGTCTGCGCATGCTCATAGATCAAAAAATAGGAAGTACAAATAGGGGTATTGTGTAACCCCCATACCTAAACATTAAAAGAACCTCAATGATGCCATTGATGCATATGAAATTGACTGATGCATATGATGCCACTAGAAGAGGAGTTACAATTTCAAATAAGGAATGTAACTCCTATGATGCATTGACGTAAATGACAGTGTCAGATTCTATGACAGAATCTGACACTTGTCATTTGACTTCCTAAGACCTATGACTCTCGCAAGGTGAGATGACTCACCTAGGTGATGTGGATGATGACTAGATAGTCACACACACCAACAGGCCCCCTTCATCGAAGCCGAGGAAGAGGTCAAGGTAAGTCAGAACAGAAAAATAACTCCCCTAGACAACTAAGAAAGATGTGTCAATGGGGCCCGACAACTAAAGGCCTGATAAGGAGCCCATGTACAAACAACATATTTCTGGAAAGAAGAAGAGGAGAATAAGGAGGACTATATAGCCTGAAGAAGATGGGCGACTACAGAAGACCTCACCCCAAGAAGAGACCGCAAGTGAAGAAACTTCACCTCAGTGAAGGGCTTGGTGAAAATGTCTGCAGCCTGATCAGCTGTCTGAGCATATTGTATGTCAATGATGTTTTCATGTATCAAATCCTATATGAAGTGCATATGAATCTCAATGTGCTTCGTCCATTGATGCTGAACTAGATTTCTACAAATTGAGATAGTGCTCATGTTGTCATAGTAGATAATGGTAGGTCACTGAAAGTGGATGCCAAACTCTGTCAAGATACCTTATAACCAAACAAATTTTATGGCAGCATTAACTGCTCCTCTATATTCTACTTCTGTCAATGATATGGAAATGGTGTTCTACTTCTTGCTGGACCAATTGATAGGACCTGAACCAAGAGTGAAACTGTAGCCTGAGGTAGACTTCCGATGATCTAGATCACCGGCCCAATCTGAGTCTGTAAATATAACCAATTCAATCTCAGTCCCTCCTAAGTAATGAATCCCATTGGTGTGAGTTCCATGAACATAGTGAAGGATCCACTTTTCTGCTTTTAAATGCAGCTCATGAGGCTCCTCCATAAATCTGGACATGATCCTGACATCATACGATAGATCTAGCCGAGTGTGAGTAAGGTAGATCAAGCTTCCCACCAACTATCGATAAAGGGTACCGTCAACCAAGGGGAAAGAGTAATTAAAAACCAACGTAATCCCAGAAAGAAAAGGAGTAGGTGAGGAATTATAGTCAGACACGTGAAACCAAGCAAGCAAATCAAGAGAGTACCTAGGCTGCAAGATCATAATTCCTGAGTCAGATTGTGAAATCTGGATCCCAAGAAAGTAATGAAGCAATCCTAAGTCAGACATGGAGAAATTGTTGGCCAAGGAGATCTTCATAGAATCAATGATAGAGGAAGAGCTACCTGTGATCAACAATTCATCAACATAGAGAACGCAAATAAACATGGAGTCATCCTGTTGTAGAATATACACATTTGGGTTAGAGTGACACCGAGTGAAGCCTGATGCAAGTAAAAAGGAGTCCATCTTGGTATACCAAGCCTGAGGGGCTTTTTTAAGGCCATAGAGAGACTTTTTTAATTTGCAAACGGGGGATGGATCATGGACATAACTTAGAGGTTGTTCCATATAGATCTCCTCCTCTAGGTCCCCATGAAGGAAGACACTCTTAGTGTCCATTTGGTGGACTTCCCATCTGTTAGTGGCAACGATGGTAAGGGTTAGTCGAATGGAAGTCATCTTCGCAACCAGAGTAAAGGTTTCTAAGTAATCAACCCCAGCTACCTGGGAGAAACCCTTAGCTACAAGTCATGTTTTATGCTTCTCGACTTCTCCATTAGCTCCATACTTTGTTCGATATACCCACCTACACCAAATGAATTTTCTTCCTTTTGGAAGAAGGGTAAGATCCCAAATATCATTATTTATGAGTGAGGAATACTCCTCATCCAGGGAAGAATCCCACTCAGGAATCCCAGAAGCTTCCTAGAAAGATGGTGGATCAGAAGCAGAGGCAAAGGAGTGAGGTCCAGTGAAGTTTGAGTAAGTATGTCTCTCATCCAAAGGATCTCTAACTAAATCTCCAACACTCTATAAATTTTTCCTGGCCCAAAGAGGTCCCAAAGGCTCAGGTTCAGAGTCAGAAGATTCTTCACTTGAGTGAGAAGGGACATAGTCCTCATCATCACTACTATCAGAATCAGAAGACTCAGAAGTTTGAGGATCAGGAGGAGTAGTGAGAGGAGGAACTCACTCAACAACATAATCATCTGAAGAGTTAGAATCTAAATCAGTGGGAAAAAGAACCTCAGTGAAAGTTGAAGTCAAGGATGACTCATCAAACTTCACACTCCTCTCATTATAAAGCTCGTGGGTGGTAGGGTTCAACAATCGATATCCCTACATGCCATTGGGATACCCGACAAAGATACAAGGTTTAGATTGTGGATCTAATGCCTTACATTTCTTTTTGGGAATCTGAGCCATAGCCTTGGATCCGAAGACTCGAAAGTGCTCGACATCAGGCTTGTGTCCAAACCAGGCTTCAAAGGGTTTCATCCCTCTTATTGCCTTGTGTGGAACATGGTTCTGAATATAACAAGCACAATTCACTGCTTCAGCCCAATACTGCGGAGCAAGAGATTTCGAGTGAACAATACAAGTAGCCATCTCCTTTAAAGTTTGGTTCTTTCTTTCTGTAACTCCATTTTAGGAAGGGCGGTAAGCAACTATACGCTGCAAAGCAATCCCCTCAGAAGTTCAGAAATTCTCAAACTTGTTGCTCACATACTCACCTCCATTGTCGGTTTGAAAACCTTGATAGACCATTCTACTTGTTTCTCATCAAGAGCCTTAAAGTTTTGAAAATGCTCAAAAACTTCAGACTTAAGCTTAAGAAAATATACCCAAGTATAACGTGAAAATTCATCAATGAAGGTTAGTATATATAGAGATCTAGTAAAAGAAGGAGATGGAAAAGGGCCAGAAATGTCACTATGAACAAGATCCAAGAGACGAGTAGTTCTCCAGGATTTTCCCTTGTCAAATATTTTTTCAAGGTGCTTTCTAAGGGTACAACCCTCATAAAGACCCTTATAAAACTTAACTCAGGGTAGCCCATTGACCATTTTGTTTTGGCTCAATTGTTTAAGGTAACGATAATTTAGATGCCCGAAATTCTCATGCCATAACTTGCTAACCTCATTTGCATTAGTGAGAAAGGCATTGGGTGTCAAATCAGAATAGAAGTGGGAAAAGGTATACAAACATGAATGGTGATCTACCTTTCCCTCAGCCACAATGTAGTCAGAGTTAAGCTCACGAATAATCACCGAGTTAGGACCAAATTCCACTTGCATTCCTTCACCAAGGTGAGTGATTTGGTAAACCAATAGGATATTGGTAGAGAGATTGGGAACACTCAACACTTGGTTAAATGTTCCACCTTCTATCTCTACCGATCCACTACCAGAAACTGACACATGAGTGTCATCACCCAACATGATTTGGGACATGCCACATGGTTCAATGCTAGAGAATTCAACCTTTGAAGAATCCATGTGGTGTGAGGCACCAGAATCGATAATCCAAGTTGATGATGGAGCTAATCTAGCTACAAGGGAATTACCTTTCTTCTTTTCATTTTTAGTCTCCTTTGCATTAGAAGACTCGCCCTTCTAAGAATTTTGTTTAACAGATTCAGGAACACTTATTTTATTCTTCTCAAGTAAATGAGTTAAGTGATCAATTTGTTTTAAAAAACAATACTGCTCATCATGGCCAGAATTCTTACAATAGGAGCATTTATACTTTTCCTTCTTCACTTTAGGCTCAGAAGTCAAAGTATGAGTGATGGGATTAGCTAGGGGTTGGTTGGTCTTGGTTTCTTTCTTAGGTTGGTCCTTAGTTTCTTTCTTCTTTTCATTTTTCTTGCCCTTATTCGCCACAAGGGCATGTGACTTGGATTTTAGAGTCCCCATTTGAATGAGTTTGTCCTGTTCTCGAATGAGTTGGGACAAAAAACTGTAGGGCATAGTCCAAGTACTACCCAAGGTGTCTTTCATGGCGTGGAAAGTTGAAATGAAGATAGAGTACTCAGGACATAACTTAGAAAGAATCGACAAGATCAATTGAGAGTCTTTCTTATCCACTTTACATTCCTTTAGAAGTAATCTAGTGTGGACAAACTTTGAGAAGAAGGCTTGTAGGTTTTCAAAGTCACTAGGATTTAACCCTAGTAGTTCGTTCTCCAACTCATGTGCTCTCATGTCATCTTACTTCCCAAACATATCATTGATTTTTTTCCACGCTTGATGGGGTGTTGAGGAAGTTTCGATGTGGAAGATAAAGTTGGGAGAGACGGACATACAAATAAGACCTAAGGCTTCATCACAACGGTTGAACCATTTAGATTTTTTGGGTTCATCATTAGGTTCGGTTTCTAACCCCATGGTAACTTGGTATAACCCTTTACTTCACAAAACCAATATAATTTTAGATTTCCATTCAAATAAATTAAAAGGTGTGAGCACTGGTACTTTAGAGATATCCATAATGAAGAGATAGAAGCAAGGAATGCATAAGGAGAGAGAAAAGAAACAACCACCCCAGAACAAAATTACATGCCTCGAGTTTGGCACTTTATAATTCAGTGCGTTGATTACAACTAGATGTGACTGTATGCCAATAACCAGTTTGTCACTCACCTTGCAATCAACATAATAATGCACAAGAGTGGAGACAACAATCAAGGTTCGTGGGCAGAGCGGATCGACACCGCAAGAAAGCACAGAAAGAGAGAAGCAAGAGGGGGAAGAGAGGGCTTTGTGAGAAACAACATCTCATGTCGCATAAAAAAATCCCCTTGGTCATAAGACTGTGGCGGACGCGCTCACAAGTCCACAAGCAAAAAGGGATAGAACAAAGCTCAAGAAAAAATGAGCTGAATTAACCAATACAATGACACCCCCCCAGAATGTGGCACTTTATAAAATAAGTGCATTTACAAAAATAATAATCCCATCATCTAGAGTGTGAAAAAACATGTAACTTTGACTAAAGAAGTGCTTAAAACCGAGCAACGAGTCAAAAGTTATAGCAAAAACCAATTTTCGCAATTAATGAGAAAAAGCCAATAAGCCTACAAATGGATTAAAAAAGTACCCTAAACGCATGAAAAAGGTGTCGTATGTATGCCCATTGGAAATGACATGGAATTTGAGATAGGTTTTGTTTATATTATGAGGGGGGATTAGCCTACTGCCAATCCTAGGACCTCACGCTCCGTCTTCGGCACTCGAAGGAAGGTAATAATACAAAAAGCAAAATATACCAAAAAAAACTACAATGCCAATGAAATAAATGTTTTTACCTTAAAAATTTTAAAAGGTAATGAAACAATACGTTTTTAAGAAAATTGATAAAGTAAAACATGTTTTTAGGAAGATATTACCTATGGCAGGCTGATTGAGAAGACCACATGGGAAGGAGAGGTAGGTCACATACCAGGAGTGAGTTGGTAAAAAAACATTCCAATCTGCAGTTGTAAAATGTTACAGGCATGAGCAGGTTGAATGTTTGACTATCCAAAAGGACGGCAGCAGGTGGACGCTGGAGGGAATTCTGCAGGTGAGCTATTGCAAAATCTTCCAAACCAAGATAGTAATGAACCACATGTGGAGGAGACAATGCCTTGTCACAACCATTTGACCAAGTAAACTGCCGTGGAGAGGGGCATGAAGGCCCAAGACTGGAATGGTTAGGTCAGAAGAAAAAAATGTAGGTTGAACCAGTACACCATGCCTAACACAGAGACTAGGGTAGAACATAGGTGAACAAGGAAGGTTGGAAGCACAGAGTGAGAAGGGAAAATCTGTACATAGATGGAGCACAGAAAAAAATGAACAAGTCACTCCGAACCAGCCTCAACGCATGTTCCAAGATTGAAGATTCCAAGACATGGTAGACTCCAGTAAAATGAAACTCAGACTAAAAGATTCACTAGTGGCAATAAAAATGAGTTGAATAACAGTCCAGACCAATGACAACAGGTATAAAACACGAGCCAATCGACCAGTGTAAATGAGCCATAGGGAGAACTAAATAATCCAATGTAAACACGTCCACACAGAAGAATAACACGAGCCAACCAGAAACCAAGCAAAAAAATGAGTTTTATTTTACCCTGCAAGATCTGAATTTGAACACAAAAACCAACAAGTAACACACAAACAACCCAAAGACAACAGCCACAAGGATCTAGAAATATGCAATTACGAACTCAGTTGATAATGCAAACCAACCAAATACCTCAAACTTGCAACTGCTAAAACCTCAATACAAGGTGAGCAATAATTCCAAAATGATAATAAAAAAAAAACTTGCACACAAGGAAATGAGAAGAAATGAGAAGTAATAAAAAACTGAGAAACAAAGAGTGCACGTTTACTGAAACCAACTCTGATACCATGAAAGAGGGATTTGTGAGAACCGATGTTGAAAAGTGATGCACCATAACAAAGTTGTACTCCGATGGTAACATCAAGCCAACGAAATATGCAAGATTCAAATCAATGGAAAGAAAATTGCAAGTAAGAAGAATAGGTCTGCTCATGCTGATAGATCAAAAAATAGGAAGTACAAATAGGGGTGCTGTGTAACCCCCATGCCTAAACATGGAAAGAACCTCAATGATGCCACTGACGCATATGATGTTGGCTGATGCACATGACACCACTAGAAGAGGAGTTACAATTCCAAATAAGGTTAGTAACTCTTATGACGCATTAACGTAAATGACAATTTCAGATTCTATGACAGAATCTGACACTTGTCATTTGACTTCCTAAGACCTATGACTCTCGCAATGTGAGATGACTCACTTAGGTGATGTGGACGATGACTCGATAGTCACACACACCAAAAATGACAAGGACAATGCTAAATGAGTCTAAGTTACAAGATGATTTTTGGAGAGAGGCAGTGTACACAACAGTGTATATTCTTAATAGAGCACAGATTCGAGTAAATATAGAAAAGACACCATATGAGTTATGGAAGGGAAGACCAGCTTCTGTGAAACACTTCAAAGTGTTTGGAAGTAAGTGCTACATTAAGAGAGATGATGAAGATGAGCTTGGAAAATTTGATTCCAGAGCAGATGAGGGCTTATTCGTTATTCATCAAGAAGCAAGGCCTATAGGTGCTATAACAAGAGACTTCAGAAAGTAGTGGAAAGTATAAATGTGAAATTTGATGATTGGAAACTGAAGAAGAAAATAGGACACTCAGCGGTGTAGAAAGAGGATGAAGAAATAAAATCTGAGAAAGAGGAAGAAGAAGAAGAAGAATCTAAATGGGAAGACACAAATACACCATCTAGATCTGTTTAGAAGAATCATCTAAAAAATCAAATCATTGGAAACAAAAATATTGGAGTGCAAACAAGGAAGAGTCTAGCAAGTGCACCACAAGAGGTAAACTTTTCTTTGTTGTCTAAGGTTGAACCAAGTAATTTTGATGAAGCCAGTAAGGATAATTTTTGGATAAAAGCCATGAAAGAGGAACTTAATCAAATAGAAAAGAATGAAACATGGGAGTTAGTTCCAAGACCAAAGGACAAGAAAATTATTGGTACCAAGTGGGTCTTTAGAAACAAGATGAATGAAGAAGGAGAAGTTGTTAGAAACAAGGCCAGATTAGTGTGCAAAGGATACTCACAAGTTGAAGGAATTGATTTCAAGGAGACATTTGCACCTGTTTCTCGCATGGAGGTAGTAATAATGTTTTTAGCATTTGTTTTTTTCAAGAATTTTAAATTTTATCAAATGGATGTAAAATCAGATTTCTTGAATGGAAACTTAGAGGAAGAAGTTTATATAGAGTAACCAGAAGGTTTTATTCTATCAGAAAATACAGATTTTGTATGCAAGGTTTTATGGTTTGAAACAAGCTCTTAGAGCTTGGTACTCTAGACTAGACAAGTACTTGTAGGAAAAAGGATTCAAAAAAGTAATTGTCGATATCAATTTGTACATCAAGATAGAAGGAGAACATTAGGTGATAGTTATGGTTTATGTTGATGACATTATTTTTGGAAGCGGTTATAGGCGATTATGTAAAGAATTTGCAGAGGAGAAGCAAAAGGATTTTGAGATGTCTATGCTTGGTGAGTTGTATTACTTTCTTGGTTTGCAAATTCAACAGTCTATTTAAGGCATTTTTATTTCACAAACCAAGTATATAAAGGAGATGTTGAAAAAGTTTAGAATGGAAGATTGTAATCCAGTTAGTACACCCATGATTATAGGTTACAAGTTGAGTAAGAATGATGAGCCTCCCGATGTTAATAAAAATTTTTATAGGTCCATGATAGGAAGCTTGTTATATACCGAAACATTTAGACTAGATATTATGCAGGTTGTTGGATTAGTTGCATGGTTTCAGGCTGCACCAAAGGGAACTCATGTAGCAGCAGTGAAATTTTTTTCTAAATATTTGAAAGGTAGGTTGGATTATGGTTTATGGTATCAAAAGAGTGATGATTTCACTCTTAAAACATTCACAGATGCAGATTGTGTAGGAAGTGTTGATGATAGGAAAAGTACAAGTGGGGGAGCTTTTTATCTTGGTGACAGATTAGTGTTATGGTTCAGTAAAAAACAGGCCTTAGTTTCATTATCTACAACAGAAGAAGAGTATATTGTAGTAGTGGCATGTTGTACATAGGTGCTTTGGATGAAGTAAACATTGAAGGACATAAAGGTAGAGTATGAACATCCTATTTCCATTTTTTGTGACAATACGAGTGCTATTAACGTCTCAAAAAATCCAATCATGCATTCTAGGACAAAGCACATTCCCATTAAGTATCACTTCTTGAGAGAGAAAGTTACAGATCAGTAGGTGAAATTGGAATATGTTGGAACTAAGGATCAGATTGCTGATATATTTACAAAACCCCTACCAAATGAATCTTTTGAGTCACTTAGAAAAAAGTTAGGAGTGATTCCTATCACTCTTACTCATTGACTATCTCATGGGGAGTATGGACATAGGCGGAGCTAAACATTGCGTTATCTTCAGCTCCAAGTATAGGTTCAGGTAATTTTTTTAGTTATCCCTTTTCCATTTATGTCAAAGGGGGAGAATTGCAGCATGGGGGAGAGTTGCATAGAACAAGTATAGTACATCGGTACAAAAACAGCTCAGAGGGAGAAAGTTGGATTTCATAGCAAACAGGCTCTCACGAATAATATTAGCAGAGGTTTGCCATCAATGATAAAGGGGAATTTTTTTGAGTATTTGTTCATTGATGTCAAAGGTACAACATTAGTGTTGATATAAATATTGAGGTTTGAATATTATCTTAATATTTAATTTTACAACATTAGTGCTCATAAAATATTTATCCAAGTCAAAATTGGTGTGATGTCAAAATTTGAATATTTTAATATTCAACATCACAAAGGAATCCTATGACACATGGTGGGATGTGTAATGGGTCATTTTTTGATGAGGTAGATTTAAAATGAAGGTTACTTAATGCATGATAAATGTTTGAATTAAAAACAAGAGTTACATTTGCATTAGTGATGAGTTATGACATGGAGGAGTTACAAATTGATTCTAAAATCATGGAGGAATTACAAAATTGAAGTCAAAAAGAGAATATATCCTTATGGGGTGGATTTTTTAATTTATGGAACATTAAGGACGTGTAAGGGAAGTTGGTCATGCGTATTTATTGAAAAATATGAGTTACACTTTACCATGAAAAATAATATTTCTATTTAGAGAAAATATTCATTATTTTTGTAACCGCCAAGTGATGTGGCTTCCTCATTCCAAATATGGCGCATTTTTTAAAGTAAATTTTCCCATGGTTTTAGGGAAACCATAAGTGGGTTTTCCTCTCCTTCTTCCTATATAAACAAGTGTTGTGTGCACATTTTGTGAGTGAAAAAGAAAGAGCATTTTTTGAGAGTGATATATATGTGAAGTTATTATTGTAAATCTCTTAAGTGAGTATGAGTATGTGAGAGAGAAAATAAAAAATGAGAAATATTCTTGATTTGTATTGCATATTTTCTAAAGTGGGTACTTCGGATTGGGGATTGGTGTCTCCAGAAGTGTGTGCTTCGAATCAGAGATTGCAAAGTCAATGGTTTTTGCATTCAAGGGCTGAATCGGTGTTTAGCTTAGAGATTGGTGTCTTCTATGAGTGGGTGCTCATACTTTGTAAACACTATTTTAATTCAACTGGATTTGGACAGTAGATCCAAGCAGTCTCCTTTTGGTGGATGCATCCCACACTGGGTGAACCAATGTATATCTAGTGTTATGTGCATTTGATTTCTGTGTGCTCTCATTTATTTTTAGATTTGAATATCTTATTAAGTGTAATTTTTTTTTATTAAGTTGGAGAAAATTTCAAATTATGGAATACTAATTCACCCCCCTCTCAGTATTCCCATGCTTCTAACATGTTGAAATGCGTACGCGTTATAAGTACAGTGATTACCGAGCCAAAAAAAGTAAAACACGAGCACATTTCATCTATTTTTGGGTTTTTGTCAACTTTTTGGCCCCCAAAATTCATTCACCTACCCATATTTGGGATTGGAAGAAGATAGGAGTACCCAAGCCAGAAATATAAATAATGTAGACACTCCTCCTCTAACCATTGCAGACCTAGGAAAACCACCAGCATTGGAGGAGAAAGGCGAACCACCTGAAGTTTACTTGGGAATATCTCTGGTTGAGTCTCAATTAAATTTTGATCCATTTTTTACAATGTTGATTATTAAGGATAGACTGCTACATAATTGTATGTTTGATTCTGGAGCATCATGTAATGTTATGCCTCTAGAGGTCATGAATGAATTGAACATTAAAGTTATAATAGATTATGGCAAGTGTACTACAATGGATTCTAGAGAGGTGCCAATTGTAGGATGTGTAAAAGGTTTGGTGGTAGAACTTATAGCTTATCCGGGTAAGAACTTGAAACTTGATGCTGTTATTATTGATTTCCTTGCCAAATGGGGGATGTTGTTATCAAGAAAGTGGGCTACAAATGTTGGTGGAAGTGTTTAGATGGATATGTATTTTTCCACCATTACAATTAAAGGTATCCTTGTAAATCTATATGGAAAGATGAAGATGTTACACCTCATTGAAGATCCCAATAATGCTTCTTATGAAGTGTTGTATGCTGATGTAGATGTTGATAACTGTTTTGGATTTGCTGATGGCAAAGAGAAAACTATTGATCAAAGTAAATGTATTGAACAAGTAGGTTTTCCTTGGACCTTGTTATTCGATGGAGCTTGTTCCAAGTTTAAAAATGGTGCTAGTATTGTTCTAATTTTTCCAGGAAAGGAAGAGTTTGTTTTTTCTTTCAAACTCAAATTTGAATGCACTAAAAACATTGTTGAATATCAAGCACTGTTATTGGGTTTGAGAATTGCATGAAAATATGGTGTAAAGGATATCATTGTCAAAGGAGATTCAGAATTGATTGTTAAGCAAATTAGAAAACTTTATGCTACTAAAAATTAGAGAATGAAATAATACCAGCATGCAGTCTAGGATTTGATTGAAATGTTTACTAATTTAATATTGTGCACCATGATAGAAAGTTTAATCATGTTGTAGATAAGTTAGTAGTGTTAGGATCTAGATTCAGAAATTGTACAGTATCTCCATTTTGTGAGTATGATGTTAAAATACTAACAAGGCCATATTCCCCTGACAACATTAAAAATTGGCAAGTGTTCGATGATGATGCCTAGGTGAAACTATTTATGCAAAACCAAAGAAAGTTTTCTAACCAAAATATAGATCGGGAACCAATTGTGTGTGCTGCTTAAGGAAATGAAAATTTATTTGGAAAAGACATCATCCAACTGAAGAACAACATGATTCCCAGAGGTTTGGTGGCACTTGAATCAAAATTTTATAATGTTGATTGCATTATTAAAAAAAGTATATCAGTTTCAAGAGATGTGGAAGAGCACGACCTGAGCATAAAGGAAAAACCACATAAAATTTGGTAAGGAAGTAATCTGAGCAAGGAAGAAAAGTAGTCCTATGTTCAATTGTTGAAGAAATATCAAGATTGCCTAGCTTGGTCTTACTCTGAGTTGAAGGAATACAGGGAAGATTTGTTCCAACATGAAATTCCTCTTGAATCTAATGTCAAGCCTTTAAGGAAAAAATAGAGGTTGATCAATCCAAATTCTTCCTAGTGTTTTCTGGTGTTAGTATCCAAATTGATTCTCCCATGGAAACTGAGAAGAATCACATATTTAGCAAGACACTGAGAGATAGATAGATCTTATTTTGAGTCTTTTTGTAGTCAGGTAGAGGATTTGGCTGACTCTTTGTCACTCAGGTATCAAAGAAATGGATAACACCTTCATTAAGGATTTGATCTATTCTCATTTCTTTAGGCCATTCCTTTCGACCAGGGTGAGAGGACCCATTTTGTAACCTCTGTCGATGAAGGAGAATGAAGATATCCTTCTTTGCACAAATCTGAAAGGAGACCCTAAGAAAATATTATCAATGCACCATAATTTAACTCTCACGAGTTGTCACTTCTAAAGAACGGTGATATTTCCTAGACAAGGCTAAGGTTACTAAAGACATTATGGGATCCTGATTACTTCTGCATATTTTGGCAGTAGAATTTATACATTTGTTGACACACAGGGAAAACAAGGGTAGTTCAGGATGGATTCATTGTTTTTTAATAACTTTGGTGGGAGATTAAGTAGGATAAAATTGATTATACTAGATCTTTGAAAGACTTCACAACAATTGGAAAGCTAAATCACAAAAAAGCTTCAGAATAGCTAAAATATTCCTTCAACTAGAAGGTGTGCAGCAATGGAGGCCCAGATTTGCACAATTTCACACAATCTCCAATAATTTAACATGAAGGTCCAAGCTAAAGACTCAATAAAACATAAAAGATCCCTGGTTCCTCATGCCTAAGATACACTCGAAGGATTACAGACAATCTTTATCAAAAAATGACAGTGAAGTGATTTTAAATTGTTTATCTCATCACAGGATGAAATATCTTCTTGAAATGAAATTACAAATTCCACTAAACTATCACAGGGACAAGATCGTGTGTGATTCAGAGGGACTTTAACACAAGATTGCAATAGGAATAAGAACTACTTGCAGACATTCTGAAACAAATCAGACACAAATTTCTCCAAGATTAACACAAATTAAATTGAAATTGATTAGATTCATCAGCAGGGGAAAGTTTCTTTGAATAGTCTTAGAGCTTGTCAATGGCTATACACTTGCAACCAAATTGACGTGATTGAAATCTAAAACACAGGAAATTAATAGGTTTCTCATATTGGTCTCTAAGGAAGATGGGCTCTCTCAAATTTTCTCTTAAGAATTCAATCCCCAACCCTTTACAAGAGTATTATCATTGCATTTATACATTTCACTCACTCACTCATCCCAAATTACCCCCCAAAAAAGAAGAATATTCAAGGGACCTTTGCTTGTTACCAATTTCCCTCAGAAAGTGATGTTTAACAAATTCACATCCAAAAGTTGCTAGGTGGACCAATTATGAACTGATCACGTTTCTCAGACCCTCAACTAATGGTTAGGATGTCATGCCACAACCTTTTTGACATTCCTTTTAATCATTCTAATTTTTTCATATGAGAAATCCCCATTTTAATCATTCTCTAAAGGCTCTGTAGAGCTGGATCTAACAGGTAATCCTTTTCGCTCTCGAGGTAACACCTTTTTCATCTTTTGCACCTACAACCTCCATCATTTCATCCTTTTCCCTCTATTTCCTCTGCAACTCTGCCCCACATCCATCTTCTTTGGTAATTTACATTTTTGCAAGTTCTCGAGTAATTCCAATTTCAAAATATCAACCTTAACAATTCTTGGACTCACAAATTAAGTTCTAAATCCATTCAATGGCACTTTGTAGACAAAAATGACAAGGAATTTCATCAAAAATGATGAAAACCAGTGCGTATTCGCATCTCCAGGAGTCTTGGAGAAAAAATGGTAGAAAATAGGTGAAATGCACAACAATCGTTGATTCTACCCTTTCTCAACTCTAGATTAGAGTCGTCCACATTTTTTCTTGGTGTAACTACAAAATTGAGGTACAGTGGAAAGTTTCCAAACAAGCGCAGGCATTTCCACGTTCCCTAGGCCCAAGAAAAACACCTTTTGGCCTTTGAAAAAGTCTCAGTAAAAAAGGAGCTAGCAGAAGCCTCCACGTGTCACCTTGGCGCACCTTTGGTATGGTCCTCAAAAGTGGAGACCCCAAACAGGCACGGTCCCTCCATTTGTATCAGTCTGGTAGAGTTGTTAAAAGAAATTTGAAGGATCAGTGGAAGGTGCCATGTGTCTAGGGTCTGAGACAATTTTCCTTGGCCGTTGAAAAGTCCAAGCAAGGGCAGAGTGAGTGGAATCCTCCAAGTGTCCTCTTGGAACTTCTTCAAAATAAAATTTAGGGGCCGATCCCCTAATAGGTGCGGTCCATCCACATGTCCCAGGCCTTAGAAAATTGCTTTGAAAAGTTTTAAGTATAGAGCGGAGCTAGCAGAAGCCTCCACGTGTCTCCCTGACGCAATTTTGAGATGGTTCCCAAAAGCAGAGACCCTTAACAAGCGCAGGCTCACCATGTGTCCCCTTGGCACAAATGTTAAGGTGGGACCCTGAGGCAGATCCTCAATTGAGTGTCAGCACATCCATTTTTTCATGATATGCCAAAGCTGCACCAACCACATGAAAAAATTTCTAAGTCTGTGAAAGGCAACAGAAACCTCCACGTGTCTCCCTGATGCAACTCCAAGGTCAAACCAAAAGGTGAATTTTCAGATGAGCATTGGCCCTCCACATGGACAAGTTTTGAGTTGTTGGGCCTTAGCATTTTCAAAGTGCCCCACCGTGCCACATCCAACTAGAAAGGGCCACATTTCCATAGATGCTGAGATATAAATTTGACGGGGAAAGCACACCTGTCAAACTGTAAAATTCAAGGAAATCACCATTTGCACCTGGAAATGAACCTTTCTTTCAAGACAGAATTTGGAAATGATATAAGGCCCATCATCCGAGCTGCAACCAATCACATTTCCATAGATACTAGGACAAAAATTGACAGGGAAAACAAAATGTGACTATGGAAGAACATAAGGAAGGGAAAAAACATGATTTTATGCCCAAGTTACAAATTATTTCACATGGACAGAGGAATGGAAAAAAACTCTAGATTTAAAGTGATCCTCGACCAAAGGAAGTGACTGATCATGGCAACCAAATGGAGGATAGAGTTTTCATGCATCAATACTAGGAGATAGAAAAGATGACAGAGCCCGCAGATTGAAAAATGTCAAGGACAAATGGGGCAAGATCAAATTGAGCACCAACATGCATCATGGGATCTCTGGAAATAAGAAAAAATGATTAGGAAAAACTAGATCAAAATAGGCATTTCCAATAGAAATTAAAAATGGAGGTAGAAAATAAATGAGTTCATTGTATCCCATGCATAGTCAATCATTCCAAATTTGTTTTAAAGGAGTGAAACTTGGAAATTTTTCAAATGATTTCATCCATGGATTCAATAGATGTGAGAAAAAGTGTGTTCTTGGATGTTAGGTTATGGAGCTAGTTTTTCATGGATTTCATGGAGAAAAAGGAGAATGCACTTTTGTTATAAAATGGAGTTGAGGAGCCTAGGAAGTGTTTTAAGTGATTTCAGTTTGGATTTGGGAGGGAAAACACATTTCTAAATTCTAAAAGGAACTGAGGTGCATTTTGAGTTGGAAGAGCAAACTTTAAGTTCCAAAAGTGCATTTTGGGTTCCAATATAGAACCAAAATTCATTTTGAAGATTCATAAAGAACCCTTGGGTGAATTTTTTGTTCCCAAGTGGAACGCAAGTGAAAATTTACATTCAAATGAGCAATTAAAACATGGAATTCACTTAAGTTCCAAAACGCGAGATTCAAATTCAAAATAGAATCAAAGAACTCACTTAAGTTCCAAAAGTGCACTTTTCAATTGTATGAGGAACCTCAAAGGAAAAGGTGCACCACACCACCAAATTAAAAGATGGAATTTTGCAAAAGTGAATTTTGGGTTGTGAGGAGCACATATAATTCCCAAAATTTTATTTAGAGGCATGAATAGGAAATGAATAGTGAATCCTTCATTCCCAACGTACGAGAAGGAATTACAAGGTTGTATGATATATTATCTTAATTAAAAACCATAAAATGCAGCCATTACAACCATTTCAAATAATTAACAGTTATTTCTTTTTTTGTTTTGAGATAAAATCCAAAATAGTGAAAAGTAGCCATAATGGAGCAACAACAGTTTTTGGCCACATAGAAAAATTGCAATGACCAAGATCAAAATCAATATTTGAGATATGTTAGGAAATAAATAAGATTTTATTTGAATACTCACATGGATGTTAGATCTACCTGGATCTCTTAAAACCTTTTATGCAAGTTGACACTTCATTAGAGACTAGGGTGGTTTATTGTTTGAAAGGTTTCTATTCTTAGTGCTTTAAAAACCTTATTATAAATATAAAATCATGTATTAGGCTGAGTAGAATTTCCAATGTCTATAGTTTGGGCTTATGAAACTACCTAAGACTCTCAAACCCTTTCGCATAAGATGAACCTTCTCTGCTGAACCAAAATATCTTTTCCTCAAAATATTTTAGAGGTGAATGCACTCCCAAAACTAGTTTAGGGATTGTATAGACACAAAATAATGCACATTAGACAATATTTAGTCTTGGTCCTATACTACTATTCATATGGTTTTTGAGTGAAGAAATTACTAATTAATCCCCATCTCTTAGTCATTTTTATTTACTTTTTTCATAATTCCCGACCTTCACCACATACTTGTCCAATCATTTTTTAGTTACTTTACATCATTTTAGCCTTGATCAGGGCACCTAGGCTAGTACTGGGGTACCCTTCAAGGCCCTGGTCTTAGTCAGGCTGCCCTAATCCTTTCTACACTTTCCTGCCACTTTTTGGGAACTATTTAGCCATTTGAACTTCTTATCTTTTTGGTAGTTGGCATTTTCAGGGTTAATTACGAAATTAGAACAAGATAACCATATAAATATAAAGTTATGAGGCCATAATGAGGGATCAAGCACTAGTTACTACTATCATCTGCCTGGAGTTACATCTATCAAAGGCATCTAGAGCTCAATTGCATCTGTCTAGCTTCATCACAAGGTACAAGGTTGGTTCATCTACTTCACACAAGCATAAAATGGAAGTTTATTCTATTCCATCTACCATTTATTACATTTTTCTTCATAGTTATTTCTCGCTACTTTCACAAAGTGTAACTGGCACAAGAGAAACCTAGGGCATGATCACACACACACATAGAAATTCATCAGGTATGAGATGTATTGCATCTCTCAGTTAGTGATTCCACCATTGTGGCCGTTGAGGACATTCCATCCCCTTCATTTGAATTTTTATTTTTTAGGATTTGATGCTTGTTCTGGGGTATTAAAGGTCTATCTTCCATCCTTTAGCATTGGTGACATATGTCAAAGAGAAAAAAGTTACATGTGACATGAAAAGAAGGATTTAGATCATCATCCAATCCTCCAAAGTTGGTTCCTAGACCCCTTACACATATCAGGGTTCCCATAATGTAGACAAGGGCTCCCACAGGTGCCCTAGTCCTATCCTATGCACCCGAGTCTAGAAAAAAAACTTAGATCTGTGTATTCTAGAGCTCTTGTGTGGTTGCATCTGCATTCTATATATCTTTCTCATCCTGCAACACGGTCTTGAACAACCGTCGAATTAGCTAAGCTCTTTCTAACCCTATTTGTCCATTAGGGTTTCACATTTTCATTAGTTTATCTATTTAGTTCACTATCTATATTTATTTACTATATTTATTCACTTTTATTTACTGTTGTTCTTAGTTATATTAATTTAATAAATACCACATTTTAGTTAATAATTTTGGTGAACCCCACGTTTCGAATACATCTTCTGTCTAGGGTTTATTCTCCTTCCACCATGGCTCACTCTCACAATGTTTTCACTGAAGAACATATTAAGGCCATTAATGATCATATTGTTGAACATCCCCAAGATCTCTATTTACTTTTACATGTTTCTCGTGAGGAAGCTAATAATGTGGCAGAACTCAAAACTTCTGTGGCCATACCCACTTCTGTTTCTACTAACCACTCATTTCTACTCTCTCACATATTTATACCATTCCATTTTGTGTCAACACTCCTACTAACCACTTTACACCACCTTTAGTTTCTCATAAATGAAAAATTTCATTTGTTGGTACTCAAGAATTAACTACACTTTATCCAAATCTTCAAGCTCAAATTTGTAAGTCGCAATAAACCACTTCACATGTGTCTCCATACTTAGATTCCACCTTATTATTACATACTCCATTTGCATAGGCCATATCAACTTATCCACTTCCACATAGTTTTTTCACATCCAAGCTTCCCATTTTCAATGGGCATGGTGACCCGTAGAAGTATCTTAGGGAATTTCATGTCGCTTATTGAAATTTTGATGATGATCATATTATGTTGGGTGAAATATTCTCACGTAGTCTCCATGATTATGCTATGTATTGGTTTTACAACTTACCTATTCACTCGGTAACATTATTTACACATCTCATTGATGATTTTATTACTCATTTTTCTATCAATATTGGCTCTAAGATCTCTTATGCCCAATTATCACAACTGAAGCAAGGATCCAATGAACACCTAGCCAACAATTTTTTGAGATACAAAAATAATCTATCTTAGATGTCTAATGTGCTAGTGGATTCTAAACTTCAGGATTTGTTTATTTAGAGTCTCTTACCGCCATTCGAGGAGAGTTTTATTTTTGAGACCTCTCCTTCATTTGATCAAATTTTTCACACGCTTAAGCTTCGTGAAACAAAAATTTTATCAATTGGAAATATTAAGTATCAGGAGCAAGCTTATTCTTTCACTCATTTTTTACAAAAAGGCACCATTTAAAACTTCTATAACTAATCCAACAGATGCCAAAGTTACTTTCAATATAGTCAGTAATCCTAAAGAGGATCAATTGCCACCACCTAGGTGTGTGTTTACTATATTTACTCTGGACCCACATCTTATATTACAACAACTTGTTGAGATAAATTTGATCAAACTCCCTCCACCAATCTAATTAGATCCATCGTGACCAGAAGGTAGGAATTACAATGAAAGATTCCTATGTGACTATTATAGATGTGTGGGACATTCTAAAAATTGATTTTTCGAGCTCTATATAATCATCTAAGATCTCATTGATAATAACAAGCTTGAATTTCTAGAACTGGTAGACTCCACACCAGTTAATGACAAGTGTAAAATAATATTGTCTAATAATCAATCCCAAAAATGTGACAAGAAAACATTTGATTCTTCTTCTAATCATACATATAACGTAGTGCCTCCTCCTACTTCAGGGGCTCTTGAACTTTTAATTGCACATACTGACGATTCACCACTAGTCATCTCTTTTTCCAATCATGATTATCATGCCAATTTTATATCTAATCACTTACACATTAATGCATCTATTGGTTCGGTTTCCATCAGTAATAATAAGGTTGACACTTTGTGGCTCATTAGTGCATGCTCTCTTTCACTTATTAAGGCTATCAATTACCCTCAATAAAAAATTGAATATACTTTTAACAAACCATTTGGTGTCGTCAAATTACACGTCACATTTGGTCTTCTTACTATTCTTGTGCTTTTCCTCATTTGAAACACATTCGATAGGTGCAACATACTTCTCGATATAAAATGGATTCATAGATCTCAATCTATCATTTCTATAAATCATTTGTGACTTAAATTAATTCACATAAACTAGGCTATTTCTATTACATCCTCATTTTAAGACTTTAGAAAAAAGGATTTTTTTTTTGTACATAATTTTATTTGTTCTAAATTAATATAATTTAGAACACACATTCCATTTCTAATCCATCTCATAACAGAAAATCATATGTAGCTGTAAATGACTTGGTGAGACACTGATATCTCATTCCATGACTTGGTATTATACTGATCTCTCATGTTAACTTAATAATGTGAATACTATGTATGCTTTCTTCATTTACCCTTTTAGAGGTACCCAAGTGTTTTTCCTAAGAATCCTATCTGAATATCTATTACCGATATTCATCTGAAATCCTATATCTTAGATTAAGTGACATAGGAAAACACAACCACTAGTTTGTGATACTTTTGCCAAAGTTTTAAAACATGTGTAACATGTTTACATTCATAGACAGGATACTCATCAAAAGGAATATGTCCCTCACCAAAAATTTTCTGTTATCTAGAATGGTCTTTCTGACTTCTTTCAACTCATTCTGATTCATGGTTTCACACTAGACAAGGGCAACAACATGCAATAGTGTGGAAGACTACTCGTGATGACTAATAATACATAGACATACTCAATTGAATTACATCGATTGGGTGTTTCTAGTCACCCTAAGTCAATATGAGTTGACGTTGACACTAGATCATGTTTCTATCTCTGTTTAAAGTGGGACCATGATCTAGTATTCCACTTATGTCAGTTTAGTTAATTGAACTAAGTGGGGTGTTAAGGCATAGCATGTTGCATCATAGTATCCTCGTAATGACCCCTATCATTAAGAAGGTACTATGCTATAGTTGATATGTTTCAAAATCCAACTGAGTTTCCTCAAATGAACTAACATACTTAAGATTATAAAATTTTACGAACCCAATCAATAATTATCTTATAGATTAATGATAACAACGCTTTTAAGGGTAAACTAAGCATCATTTAACCTAAGAAGGTTACGAGATTTAAATTACATGAGAGGTAGGTATGTAACTAAAATCTGCATTCCTAAACGTTCTGAATTCAAGCTTAGGTTCATCTTAATATTATCTGTTTATTTCAAATGTCATCATGAATGAACTTAATGTTATGAAAGTGTGATCAATAGATCCTTTTACTTTAGTTTTAGCTTGTAACAAACTTATTGAAACTATTATTTTAGACTTCACAAAAATTAAAATCTAAATCCTTTTATCATCCTTTTTAAACATTCATATTTGTATTACAGAAATATGCTTAAGGAAAAACACATCCAACCATCCTCATATTTTAATCACAACACCTAAAAAGTTCTCAATTAAATATTTTTGTTAAATTATAAGGATAATATCCTTTTTTCCTTTGTCAAGGACTAATGTCCTAACTATGAAAACATATCACATATGCTTTAGAATAAGAAGGAATTCATACAAATTTATATAATTTATCATGTTCCCTTTTTACTATTTAAGGATCTACCCAAGAGTATAACCTTAGTTGTGCTCTTTAACTTGGAAATAAATCAACTATTATTGTAGATCCTTAATCCAAGAGTCTTATATGTTATAATATCTATATCCTATATCACATCTATATCCAAATTCCCCCCATCATGTATGATATTACTTAGTAATATATCACAACTTATGCCAATGAAAGTATCACAATAAAGCGGTAATCAACAATCATCAAGCCATTCATTTTAAAAAAAGGGAGTGATACAATCACTGAACTTGGGAATATTTCAAGGATTACAAAATGTCATTGCATCAATATAAAACTAGTTTTAATACATCTTATTTTCCTGACAAAAGTACATCTCAAGTAATTTCGCTACATAATCATCATAATAAAGAAAAATTAAGTTTAACAGAAAGACTTTCCAAAATATTACAAATCAAAAAGAGAGAGAAATATTATGGATCTATAATAAGAAATGTTTAAGTAAGAACTAATAAAAGCAATATAATTAATTCTATCTCAAACACAAATATGAACTCATTACAATCTACTATTCATCTAAACAACAATATTTAAGAAGGAGAAAAATCATATTTCAAATCCTAATCTTAACTTTCTTAGTCATGTTTCCAACTTAATTTCTACAACTCAACCTATTCTATCTTTTCAAGAAACAATATAGAGATATAAACAACTAACTTTCTATCATAAGTATGTTGTTTTAATATTCAAAATTTATTATCATGTATTATAGTTGATGATAAAATAAGAACAAGAAATTTTCCAGTCAAGAGAGTTAGATACAAAACCAACATAACCTGAATTAAAAGTTCTCTGAATACGTGAATTCATTTAAGAGTAAGGATCTTAAATGATCAATACAAAACTAACATTCAGGCTTTATAAAAACAACCATATCTACATAAGTTCCCTAAAGTTATGCAATCAATTCTAAGTTCAAAACTCAATACTATAGTCATAGATAACGCCATGTATTCCTTTATACATCAACAATCAGCATAAAACCTATTCCAAATGCTAATGTGAGAGACATAAAAGTCAGTTCCAAAATTTATACGAGTTCATAGTATTATCCAAAATATTAAACTCATCTTATTGAAAGGATCATAATAATGAATGAAACAACAAATTATAGAATACCACATGAATCCAACCATCCCAAGGGAATTCATACACAAGATCCAATAGTATCACGGTCATGAAGATGACATGATAACACAAGGTTCCAAGATAGTAAGAACTACGAACGAGAAATAAAAAGCCGATACAAACCTACATAATCCTAAGTTCCACAAACATAATATTTGGAAATAACTCATAAAAGAGTTTCCACTATATTTAAGAATACTTCCCTCCCATAAGGAAAACAGGGTTTAACTAGACCACAAGAATATGAAACCATTAAGATTTATCACCTAGATTTAAACAAGCCAAACTTAACATTTCCTCCTTACACAGGCCATCCCATCAAAGGTTTAAGTTCCAAGTAACTCAACAACAAAGCAAAGAAGGAGAAAAATATCAGTCTTAGCTAATATACCAATTCACTTGATAAGGTTGCAACTACCCAAACAAAGAAGGGTAGAGAGAAATCATAAGAACAATATCCATTCAATAAAAAAATTACCCAGGATAAACAATCCTTGTAAACTTTACAAGATCAACAAGATCTACTAAGGAAACCACAAGCCCAGAATTGGTTTAGAAAATATGATTTAAATGAAAAAGAATAGAACCAAAAACATTCCACATGCATAATTTCATATTTTCCTTCTGTCGAGAGATACAATCACCCAGATAAGGTTCTACATAAGAAAAAAATATTTAATACAGTTCCCATTTGGGGAAGAACCCAAAATAAGTGTATCTCAGATCTAAACAAGATTGATATTCCATGCAAGTAACAAAAATACAGTCACAAAACAAGTTGAATAAAAATAGTTGGTCCCTACTTCCATCAACAAGAAAATAAAACCAAAACAAAGAACAAAAGGATTTCCTTAAGTTATAGGTGTATTTATCAAACTACCATGATGAATTCCACCTAAAGGTTAGTCTCCAACCATTACTAACATGGAGAGGTTTTCAAGCTAAAATCTATAGATTTAAACAAAAGCCGAGCTACTATTAATGCATACACAATACCCAGTCTAGGTATCCATTAAACAGAGAAAGAAACACATATTCGTTTCTATCGCAAAGAAATTTTATATAAAAATAAGTTAACACATTTTCCATTTAGAAAAAACAACCCAGATTCACAATAATACAACACACTCATCATCATAAATCATCCACTAAACCAAGTTGAAATTCCATGGAAGCAAGGAGTAGAAACACAAAACTGCAACAAATGTTTTTCAAAAAGAGTAGATTTCTTTTAATGAAGACATTTAAATAGAAGAAGAAGACTTAAAGAGATAGGGCCTATCACATCTGATAGATCTCGTGTCTTTTATTCCTTGTTGCAAATATTCAAGTAGAGCCTCGATAGAAAATTTCTAGGAAAAATCCAAAGACCAAGCTCTGAAACTTTCCCTTTCTTCCTCTTATAACTTCCTAGCTTGATTTTCATTATCATCACCACCATACAAGGTAAAAATACACATGTAAAAATCTGAACTAGAGGTTAGAAAGATGAAAAACCTCATCTAGAGCTACAAATATCACAAAAATCCAAATGAACAATGAAAAAAAAAATTCATATTTTCTTCCAACTTCCCCTACTTACTAGGCAGTTTTTTACAATTGCTAAGATCAATTAATGCAAACAGGACTAACAGAGTCCTTCCTTATCTCCTACCTTTTCCAACTCATGTTTGGCTATTCACCAAATTCAAAACCCCATGCAACTTATACTTTATAAGAGGTCCCAAGTCATCCTCCACTAACCTTTCATGCACTCACCAAAATTGACAAAAACAAAGAGTTTAAAGCCTCATTAAATCCTCATAAATACTTAGAGATTGGTGTCACCGACATCCCTTTGTATGTCATCCATGCCATACCTTTAGGCTAGTCTAAGACTTAGGTTAGGTTCATAAACATTAGGTTAGAAGCCAACTTAGGTAATTATGTTAGTTTATCAGTTTAGTCCAGATTTCCCCTTTCAAATAAATAACAAAAATAATAATATCATCAAACTTAAGCTTAGAGCAAGCTTACAACTTAGGAATTTAGATTTAATTAGGTTCCCTTAATAATTGTTAGAATTATCACTTCAACATTACTGAATGGAGAATCAATATGACATTATTGGATCATTTGGGAAGGGTGTCAGCATAAAACCTCACCCATGATCCCGTAACAATCATGGGTTCAAAAATCTTACATTGTGCCCATCTCAGTCAAGATGACCTTGACGTCATGAAATTGAAAGCATGCCTTAGATCACTAAAATTGATCCAAGGTATAGCTAACCTGCATCATAGATCATAAATACTGAAGAATTTTTTAAAAAGTAATAAAGACTATGAACGAGTTTAAGTTGAATTAATTTCTTCCATCCAGATGTAGCGAACATTCAACATAAGAAGAAGTGAAATAATTCATTCTAATTTCAGAACAGACAGGGCAGAATTGTATCTATTTCAAGAATATAACATGTATTATCTATAGAAAATATGATTACTTAGTTCACAAGAGTACACCATCTTCAAACAAGAATCACATATCAACGTTTGCACCTTCAAGTGAAGAAGTCACCATACATATCAACCATGTTAGAGGAATTACAATTTATATTAAAGGTTTCCCTCATCGACTCCATGGTCTCCATATCCTAGCATAGTCATTATCACATCACCTACTTCATTTAGCACATCACATTCTATGTTACTCAAAGCACAATTAACTCCTACTTCACCTACTTGCATATTGTCTACATGACCTTACCACTCCGCTAGTCCTACACATAGGTATCATCCCATTCCTGTTCCATTTAATGCATCATGATTTAGATCACCACCTCAATGTATTCCACGCAGGTTTCCATCACCTTCAAAATCAACAACACATAGGTCTTCATACCCAACACATTTTATTAGGCTAGGGAATTCGTCATATATTCATCCATCACATGCACATAGGATTCATTCACTAACACATCATTTATCTACCATACCACCATTATTATATCACGATCACACACTTTCATCATCACATACATCATATGAAGGACGTTCCTCCCTCACTATCATTGGATAGTTCACTCACACCTACACACTTGATGGGCATAGTATTCACACATCCCTTCATCATATTAATGTCAATACATCTCTTATACTTGCATTTTCATACATCAATATTCTTGCATAGTTTCACTCATCACACATTTTTGTGTCGTAAGTACCGATGACACATTATTGTGCTTTGGTTCACACTTGACTCTTGAGGGCTTACTACACATGAACCCCACACACTACACTATAGGTATTAGAAATACGCTTATTCATACATCTTGCATCATACATCATTTTTACCTTTGCACATCTATATATCTTGCATTTAGACTACATAAATTTGAATATTTTCACATTTGCATATCATACATACACATCATACTAGTCTTAATTATACATATACAACACTTTCATGCTCTACGAGTCTAGAATTTTACATACTACATCACACACATAGTACACTTATTAGTCTACATCATACATTACATCTTATACAACGTACATGACATTTCAAATTAAATCTTATACATCATACATTACACATTCTACTCATCACATGGTCATCTATTATCATCACGCATAATGTGTTTTCTACTACACGTTGCACTCATTACCCTATGATGTATTTTAGTTCCTCAGTCCATACTCAACTGTCGAGGGTTTACAAATCGAATGGACCTTATCATACTTACATGCTCATCATTTGACCTTTCATCATGTTACATTACTAGGATAGTGACATACACTATAGGCTAAATGGCCACCTACTCTATCATCTTGTAGTGGTATATGCTTTAGGCTACATCACCACTCCCTTTTATTCATCTAGTAGTGATATACACTTTAGGATACATCATCAATCCTACGTTCATCTTGTTGTGATATAAGCTTCGGATATAAGTTTCACACACACACATCATTTATAGGTTACATTTCATCAATACACCTGCACAATCATCACGATGCGTTAGACACAACATACACACATTTGAACCATTTCCTGATGACGCACTCTCATTTACAGTTTATTCTTGATTAATGAGGGGGAAAACTAAATGAACATCATTGCATACATTTCCATTCACTCGAGGGGGGCACATGGATCCTATCATCCATATTACATTCCATTCCATCTATCCACAACATGTTGCATATCATGATTTCTTTTATTCTTGCTTACTTTTTCTTGTATGTGGTCACTTATTACACATGCTAGTTAGATCTCTTGTATTTCATTTATCTATACCATACACAAATGTGAATTCATTCCTTTGTCTAGTTGTGATGGAATACAAAGGTATCTTACACGCAGTATGTATGTTCACCTTATAGCCTTCCTGGGTCATCCACATTTGTCTCTCACAGATGCTACTGTTTGATTTTGTAATTAACACTTTACATTACTTGGATATAAATGCTTTTGACATACTAGTTATTTGTTGAACATGATAACGGGTGCTTCATGTGCAACATTTTTTATGTAGGGGTATTTTCTTCCATACATGATTATTACATTGTCTAATATTGCTTGTTTTTATATGCAGGGCTTGCCTTATGTTTGGTGTGCACACGTTTTTGTTTTATGCAACCATTATGGCCTTGAGTGGTGTCCCATGTTTTCAATCCACTTAAGCATTCTACTTTATCTTCTTGTGGGTTTATATTACTATATTTCTTGGTAGCTTACACATTGATTTATACACGCATTCTTATTCATACTAACACTTGTTTTTGGTTAGCTTTCTTGTTTGTGCACACCTTAGTTTCTACCAAGCACATTCCCTTACCCTTCTAGGGAAATGTTATAGAGTTCACATGGTTGGTCCTCTTTTAGGGCTTCATTCTCCTTTCAATGACATCACATGTGCCCCAAAAGTGGGGGGGCATCATTTGGGGTTTTACATTCTACACATCGCTTCTACACCAGTTCAATTCAGTACACTTTCCGCCCTTATCATATTGTCTTATATACATCGAGTGGGTTCATACCATTCTATAAACCCCATACACAACGGATTTTATAGGGCATGTTTGTCCTTAGCATTATGAGGAGAAATTATAGGTTTGAGGATACATCAGAATTCCTCTCTACGCTACTTTGGCCAGTGGCGTCAGATCACCAAAAAAACAAGGCACTACAGAGATCTCTTTACACACATTCAGGGAAGAAATTATAGGTTGGAGAATACAATGGAACAAGGAGGGTTCACTTAGTAAAAGTATGTTATATCACATGTGTTCGAAGAGTATTAAAGAATACCCTTAATTCTAGTTTCTACCTCTAGTTATTCAATTGATAATACCCCCTCTTGTTATATTATTAGAATGAAAATACCCCCTATTTTTTCCATGTACCATACTTACCCATTTTTCAATTACAATTTTTTTTTCCCCTTTTTATTTCTACCCTAATAAACTAGACAAAAAATATATTATATTTCTCACTCATTTTTTTAATATGCATTTTCTCTCGAAAGATAGTTTGAAACCATTAAATACCTATTACAAATCACCTTGTATATGTTAAGATTTAACCATTTATCAATAGTTCTTCAAATAATTAAGATGCTAAAATAATATCACTTGTGTTGAAAAGCATACTCAATCCTAGTTTTCTACCATCTTATTATTTCTTGGTTAAGAAACTAGATTTCTTTATTAAAAAAGAGATTATAATTTAATTTATGAGCACACTCATTTTGAAATTTTAAGGTATTTACTTTTAAAAACTAAGGTTCAAATTTTTTAGTTTTATATTAAAATTAAACCTTCCTTTCCTTTGGCCCACCTCTCTAACCCACCCCCAATAACCGATTTAAAACATCAATAAATTAAACCCTTTCACCCCCTCATGTCTACCGGTATATTGACTTTAATTTTATTAATTTTAATTACCTCAATATGAACCCACATGTTAGGATATTGCCTAGCTAATGAACCCCCCATGCAATGGAATTCCTCCCTACACTTTTCAAAATATGGAGTTGGATCGTCCAAGAAACCCAAGATAAGATATCCTCTTTCTACACCCTTTCTCTCATCACGGATGAGGTGCACATTCTCCTTTTACAATTTTCATACTTTCATTTAATTCTTTTCATTACATATATATGTGTTTTTACATATATACATGCATATTTCACTACTTGATTATGTTCTCCTTGCAAGTCCAATCATATGAGAAACAAGAAGTCAACAACAACTACTACTACAACATTTTGCGGCAGCACACACCATACTAACCATGCAAGTACATCATGCACATTGGTAACAACACACACATTTTTTCCCTAGGTTCACTCTCATCATGTTTTTTTGCTTTGGCATCTTTAGTTTCCACACTCTGTTATCTTTTTATCATTCCACATTTTTCTAGTCCTTCAGTGTGTTTCTACACCACTCTACATGGATTATCAAGTCCACATCTATATCTACTTCATGTTACCAAGATTTTAACTCACTAAAATAAAGTGGGGGAACATGTAGACACAAAATCATGCACTTTAGACATTATTTAGTCTCAGTCTTATACTACTACTCATATGATTTTTGAGTGAAGAAAGTACTAATTAACCCTTGTCTTTTGGTCATTTTTATTTAATTATTTTTCGTAATTCCCGACCTTCACCACATACATGCCCAATCAGTTTTCATTACTTTAGGTCATTTTAGACTTAATTATGGCACTCAACCTAGTACTGGGGCACCTGTCAGGGCTCTGGTCCCATTCGGGTCACCCTGATCCATTTTACACTTTCCTGCCACTTTTTAGCCATTTGAGATTCTTATCTTTCTAGTAGTCAGTATTTTTAGGGTTAATTATGAAATTAGAACAAGATAACCATATAAATATAAAGTTATGAGACCATAATGAGGGACCAAGCACTAGTCACTACTATCATCCATATGGATTTGCATCTATCAAAGGCATATAGAGCTCATTTGTATCACACAAGAATAGGATGGACATTTATTCCATTCCATCCATCATTTATTCCTTTTTTTACACATAATTATTGCTTGCTACTTTCATAAAGTATGACTGACATAAGAGAAACCTAGGGCATGATCACACACACACACACATAAAAATACATCGGGCCTGAAAGGTAGTACGAAGCTCAGTTGGTGAGTCCACTATTGTGGCAGTTGAGGAGATTCCAACCCCTTCATTTGTATTTTTATTTTTTAGGGTTTGATGCTTTTTTTGGGGGTCTTATAAGTCTAACTTCCATCATTTATCATTGGTGAAATCCAACACAGTGTAGAGAGTTACACGTGATAGGAAGTGAAGGATTCAAATCATCATTTGACCCTCTAAAGCTGGTTTGTGGACCCCCTACACAAACCAAGGCACCCAAAACTTAGACTAGAGTTACCAAACATGCTCTGGTCCTATGCTAGGAACCCCAGGCCAACCAAACAACTCATATTTGTTTCTTTTGGAGCTCTTACATGGTCACATATACATTTTGTTTTACCAGTTCATCCCACAACACACTCCTGGAAAACCATCAAATTAGTTAAGCTCTTTCCAACCCTACTTGTGAATTAGGGTTTCACATTTTCATTAGTTTAGTTTCCTGGGTCAATTTCTATATTTATTTATTGTATTTTTTCATTATTATTTAATGTTGTTCCTAGTGAGATTAAATTAATATATACCACATTTTAGTTAATCAAATTGTATAATTTTCCCTAAATTATACTAAAAATAAATAAAGTCAAATAGCTTTCCAATTACTATATTGTACTATCCTGAAACTAGATGAAGATTTAAAAACCTTTCACATCAGTTGAAATTTTTGCATGGGGTTTTGAAGTAAAATGATTTGAAACTTTACATACCAACAGAGCTATAATGGAAAGAAGATTTGGTAGTGATTTCATAGAATGCATACTTGTAGCTATATGTTGAGAATTAGAATATGAAGGAGTGGGATATTTATAGTAATAGGTGTTGTAGAGGGGATATATTAGGAAACACATTGTCACTCATGTATTGGATCTCAAATTAGGAGAGTATAGTTCATGAGCTCATCCTTCTATTCAAATTCAGAGAAAGAATCATCCATAAGATAATCCACCTTTAGATCAAAATAAATATTTGTAGCTTGTGGGGAGATAGTGATAGTGTTGATTTTTTAACTAAGGTTAGAGAATAATTATTATTGAAAAAAAAAGTATTTTTGATTTGTATCCCATGCATATCCTATTAAGAATGGATAATCTAAAAAATATTCATAATCATAATTATATGTAGTGACATCAATAACACATCAGTAAATAAGAGTATTGAGTTGAATGAGACATTATACGGAAGGACATTTAGTAAAATTAATGGTGATAAGAATGTGACCGACATCCTTTTTGTGCAAGTGTGGTCATAAGGTTGTAGGTAATTTTCATCTAATATCACATGGGAGATCAAAAGTGTTGATCCTAATGTTTATTTAATTAGTATCATCATTGTATGAGTCAAGAAGGTTGAGAAGAGTACGGTCCATGACCTTGGGATCAACACTATAGCAAAGGGAATCAATAGGATAATCTAAGATTTGATATTCTGAAAATGGAATGATAAGGAGTTATGTAAGAGTTGGTATTTTGAATGCCCCATGTTGTTGGAAGAAGTTAAATTTTTTAAGATTAGTATCTCCTTGAAATTTATATATAGCTCTCAGGTTTAAAAATTAGCACATTGGCAAGAAGATGATGTGATTATGCATGTGCAATGAGTCCACAGTCGACATAAGAGGATATTATAAGAAAAATGAAAGTTAAATATCATGATTTTAACATGGAATTTTTGAATATGCACCATGATAGGGAACCAAATATAACCCATAGGGGCATTTATCGATGTTCATAACCATGACACATGAGCTCTAATTGGATTTAAGGTTGTTAATAGAGTAGTCAATGTCTTAATGAACTCAAGAAAAGAAATAAATGTATTAGAAACTTTATCTATGATAAATATTTTAACTGTAATGTGGCCAATATGGATTGAGATAAATAAGAGAGGGTCATAGCTCGTCGGGGATCACAAAATCAAGATGAAATACAATCCATGAATAATGATTAGTAGTGATATTGGTATAAATGGATGGTTTTTTGAATTGAAACATGATTCTTTGTTTTGAAGATTGTAAGGAAGGTTACTACCCCAAAGTGGGTGGAAAAGGGATGCTCATAGAAAATATTGATGATATAAGATTCTCATGATGTTTGGGTGAGGTATAAATAATGTCCAAGAACATGATTTGTCTTTGAAGGTGAGAGAGTTATATAATAGGATCCTAATATTTAAGGATGTGTTGTCTCAGAGTATGAAACTAAGAAGGGTCAGTATAAATAGGTTATGAAGAATGAGAACTGACACAAATCTATACATTTTTATGTTCTTCTATAATTTTGATATAAGAAGTGGTAGAGATAGAAATAGATAGGATCATTTGTGTAGGTTGATAGTGGTTGATGGCATATAAGAGATGTGGTGAAGCCACCAATATAAGCTATATGGGAGTTTTCATATAGGTTCTGATGGTGTTTATCTTAATTGTGGGATCAAGAATAGAGGATTGTGTAATAAAAAATCTCTCCCCACAATTTTGAACTTGTAATAATGGGCTTGGAAACTGTGCTCTTAGAAAACCACAATACACTAAGCTAGTCATCTGCAGAGTGCAGAACCTAGAGTGTTTTGTGGGTTTTCCCAACCCATGGAACAAACAAAAATAAGATTGAGACTTAGGTGGAATTTTGGTATGGTTGACCTTCACAGCATCGAAGTAAATCTTATAAGTAAAAGCAAGTCAGGACCTACTACGGATTTCAAGTCCATGAAATGTTTGAAAAAAGGCTAAGGATAGAATATGCGGAGTAAAAGGATTTGGAATTGAAGCACCAATAAGGCTGAAAACCACAAGACACTATCCTAGTGTTCCGTGGGTTTCCTAATTTTAGTGTTACACGGTTTATTTTAAAACCGTGGAATGTGTAAAATGGTTAAAACATTTAATAACCCACAGGACAAGGGAAAATGTTGAGGGCTACCTCAAAACAAGTAATTGGGGTTTTTTTCCCATAACTTTCCTTATAGTTAACTAAATCAGAAAATCTTGATGTTGTTAGAAATGTCTCATCAATAGTTACATTCTACGATCAATTTTTTTAGAATTTGATGCAATATTAAGGGTTAGAATGCCAAACATGGGTTTAAGGTAGAAAGGATGGTATTGAACATGTGAGATTCCAAAATACCAACATTAATGAATAATGACACCCATTTTCTTACATAGATTAGATAACGTGAAATAATGGTCTTCCAAAGGCAGTCATGTTCTTATGCAAACAAATTAATTATCTTTCGTCAGTGGTTGAATTTTGAATTCGAGTTTACCTCTCTTCCCCCTTATCCTTTCAACCCATTCCATATATATTATAAAATGAGGCCCATTTGAAAAGTTTGGACCTCCTCTGATTGCAAGAGCATAATCTATAGTAATGTTCCCTTGCATTTTGAATTACAGGCCTCAGATCTGGTCCTTTACATGAGGATTCTTGCCTCTTTCTACCAATGTAACAGATTGTGCATCCTTTGGAAGCAATAAATGAATTTTTTTTTGCTACTCTCTACCCTAACTTGCATCTTCTTGCCTTTATTTTGCATTATTGGTGTATTGTGTATTTTTATGTCCCTTATAGGTTTCTTTTCTGTTGCGCTCCCTTAAATGAGTGTGTGAATGTTGTTTTAGAATGTGGCATGTTTGTATGCCTTCCCTATCTAAATTTACCCTCATTTTCACTCATATGAGAGTGCTCATCCCTCTTTTCCTAGTCCTATCACCACGCCTTAGTTTAGCTTTTAATTTCATTCATCCCCTTCTCACCCTAGTCCCTTGGAATCCTAAAGTAGTGACAGGTAACTATATTTCCCTTTATAGGAGTAGTTTTAGAAGTATAAAGTAGAGGAATCCAAAATTATCGAAGGGTCCGTCTGAAGTGAAAGGTCCCACAACTTGGAGATATTACCATTTTCCCTCAAAGCCCTAGATCATCCTAATTTGGGATGCATGAGATTTTGAGCTCCAATAATATGTTTATGATATGTTTTGTGTGAAGATAAGGGGTAGACAATTTTTTTGAATTTATTCTAAATAAAATAAGGATACGAGGGTTCAATATAGGAAATAATATATTTGGTACCATTAAAATGAGTTCCTCTCTCTAGATACACTTCTAAACAGATATTATGTCTCAAAAACATTAGTAACTATATTATTGGTTAAAACAAAACCAAGATTAGGTTATTGAGACTTAGAGTGAATTACAAGTAAATTGTTGTTTATGTAAAGATGTGAATGGGCTTGATGAACCACTTCATTCCAATCACACATTTTAGCTTTATCACATTCCTTGGTGGATTTTTCTAGCATTTCACTTGTGATGGCCTCATAGTTGAATTTCTTTCTAGGAGGAAGGTATAGGAAAAAGATATAAGGGCACAACAATTACCCTAAAAATGAACTAATTATTATACCACCAAATTATTATGTAATCAATAAAATTTACCTTCATCATGAAATTGAAGAATATGTCAAGAAGGGTCTATAGCCATGGTGAATGTTCAGTGTAGATTTCATCTCCACTCTTCCTTTGATAGAGGTGGGTGAAAATAAACATAGGGGAAGAAAAAGAATTACCTTATGATTTATAGATATATTCTTTGATGTTATGAATAGTCCTATTAGGATAATTTTCTTGAATACTAGTGTGTATAGCTCTACCATGAACAAAATTCTTGTTTTTACGATGCATGAAGACTTAAATGTTCTTGGGTGGTTGTTACTTCAGACATGTATTTTTTAATTCCTTCATAAGGTAATCTTGGCATTTGGATTGCTCAAATTATTCTTATAAAGAGGAAGGAGAGAAGGATCTCACCTTATAATGAAGGTGAGGTTCAAGTGCCCTAAGGAATTGTAGACCCAAAATTGGGTCATATTCCCCAAACTCCTTTTCAATAAAATAATTCTATACCATACCTAGCCATGACCCCTTGTAACATTATTATTAATTTAATTACCTATACTTAAATTAATCTTCATCCTTAGACTATTATTATTTTAATTACCTTAATTGAACTAATATCCACCTCATTCTAGCCACATCAGCCCACCACCTCATCTTAAGACCTATTCCTAGCCTATTAATGAACCTAGCCAAAGTCCCCACTTATCCTAACCAACTAGGAATCATTCTAACCCTAACCATTCATGACCTATTAATCCCCTAACTAATTCCACACTCTTATTAACACCATTCAATACTCTAGACCCAGACAAAAATCAAGATCACACCAAAATTAGCAAAGATTGGGCTATTTTTGGCAACTTGGACCGATTCTCCTTAATTGATGCCGATTATTCCTTGGTTGATGTTGGTAACCTAACAAATGTTGGCTAGGTAAAATAAAAATATTAACTCATTAATCAGGTTCTGAATCTGACTTCTTTGGATTACGCTTCTTGCATTTGCTTGTTCAAGCACTCCTGCGACCTTGGGACCTTCCACAACCTATCACACCATTCAGATGTCATTCGGTTCACTGACAGGTTCCTCCATAGTTCCAGAGTACAAACATGAAAGTTCATTGCTATCTTGTTGTTGTATTCATTCTAGATCACCACCTTCGGTAACCTTCTAGTACCATCTTCCTCTAGATTGCATTCTTCAAGTAAGTATTGTTTCTCCTCATTCATTTTAGTATATTAGATCATTCTATTTGCTATCTATCTCACTTCTTTATCTATACCTTACCTGTATCTCTCCCACAGTGCCCCCAACCAACCTTCTACCTATTTTTCCTTCCATAGTCTACCAAAACCCACATATCAATACCCATAAGTCTTAACAAAATTCCCACGATCCCATCTAAATACCCATCACTCTCTGTGTAATCATAGAAAGTGCCCAAACCTCAATTTTTGATATTATAATCTAATTTCCCCTACCGAAACCGGTCACCCAACCAACATCAGTCTATCTACTATTTATGGAATTGGTCGCCTAACCGATACCTTTCTCTATGAATGGTAACTTTATTTAGAACATCGAGCTCATAATATTCACCAAATAGACTAGAATCACCCAAAACCTCATGTATACCTTGCCTAAGACATCAGTGACCTTCCCAAACCTGAACCACACCTTGCACAATACTAGATTAGTTTGTATTTTAGTAATTTCTTAATCTAGTGTAGTGATAATGTTTTTAAGACACCTAAATCAAAGTGTTAGAAATAGGACCTTTACTTCTCACATTTATTTTCATTCATTTGATAAAATAGTGGATTGACAAACATCTAGGAAGTATAACACTTCCTAGAACTAGAATTTACAAAGAATTCCACTGCCATATACTATTTAACTCTCTCTTTTGGTCTTCTTGTGTTTTAAAGGTAGTTCCTCCTATCCAAAAGGAATCTCTCTACAATATACTTGATCAAATTTCTATGATGCGCACAACACCTTATTTCGTCTACATAATCACATGTATTCCTCCTATACCCATTACCTTTATCTATTTTATTACATTACTTTGAGGTGAAAAATTATTGCATGCATGGTGGGACCCTATCATTTTGGGTTCTTTACATTTTTTCATCTTTAGGGAACATTTGTGTGTCTATTTCCTTTCACACTAAAATTTATCCTTGGGAATATTCTCCTTCTTCTACTTGTCTAAACTAAATTTGTGTTGTGGCTTAAAAAGAACCTTTCTTCCTATTTTTTATTACATTAGTGAAAGACATACTCTCTACCTATTCATTACTGCTCTCATCCAATTTCATTGTCAATTTGGGTTTTAAAAATATTTGTATTACATCCTTGTGATTGTTGCATTTGATCATCTAAATTTATTTGTAATATACATACTGGAGGTCATCACTACTTGATGGTTGGAGGAAATTAATCGCAGTTCACACTTTGTGCACACACACCCCTATCCAGATCACTGAAATAAATTACTCATTGCTTAAACATATTCCTTCCCAACAATTTCCTTCAATGACTAATAATTAGATTTGCAGTGGATCCAATTGATGTTCTGGCCAGTCACCATATCAGAGTAGGACCCTGCATACTGTGAAGTATATATTGGGGACAAAAAGCCAAAATTTACATGAAGGGCACCCTTGTTCACCAAAAACTCCACTCTATTCATATTCAGTACTAAATGGCATAAACCACACAACATAAAAATCTACTACTTAGGATTTTGTGTGTTTTCTATCTTTTTCCTGATCCGTGTTTTGAGTTGTGTGATATTTTCATCTATTTTTATTTCCTTACACAATCCACAATCATAGTTGGTGTATTTTCGAATTTTTCTAAGTGTGTTAGGTTGCATCAATGTCATACTCAGTTTCTGGGTTGGTGTTTTATTTGGACTTAATCACTTTCAAATTCAAATTTTCATCATCTCCTCAAATTTTGTAGTAACTGGCATCGGTCTAGCAATCGACATCAATTACCTTTTCATACCGGCATCATTTTATTGACTAGCATCAGTTCCCTACTGTTTTTTTTATTTTTATCAAAAAATTATTCACTTAATATCCATGTATTGTTTTGATCTGTTTCTGTCATTTCATACCTTTCTGAGTCTCTGTTAACTTCAACAGAATTAAGTTTCATCTGATTTAAATTCTTCATCTCCAGATTTTTAAATCTATCATTTATTATCAGTAGCCAGCATAAGTCTAGAAACCGGTATTGGTTACCCTACTAATTTCAGTTTCTATTTTTTAATTTGTCTATCAAAATAGTGACAAATTGTCATTTTCCAGATTTCATCTATCTTCTTTTCCTATGCTTCTGCACCATCTACAGATCTCAGATGACATGTCCTACCACTATTCACATGGTTTTGACTCATAGACAAGTCAACTCCCTAGTATTCCACGTTATCTATAAACCACTACCTCCTACTCCTTCACCACCTTCCATCTCATCATCACCCACGGACCTCAAATGTTCCTCCCGTTATACCTACAAGTGATGAGGAATTCACAAAATTCCTTGATCACAATCATGCAGCCTTACAATATTACCATGCTCATTTTTCCACCCGTGACTCATCAGAAAAATATTCTATGGGATGCCAATCTCCATTTCTCCTACTCTCTCCCACTTTCATGTCACCTAGCACTAGTATAATAATAGTTGTTACCACTCCGCCACCCGTCATCTCTAAAATCATCCCTATATCATTGATATATGTCACAACTATGGTATTTATTACACCTATGACGTCCACCCCCATCATCTGCAGATCTTAGTGTAGGGATACCAACATCATCATTCTCTATTACATCATGACCTCCAGTTGCGTCAACCCCTTTTCAGAGTCTATTCATGTCTATACCTTTTACTCTACCACCTATTTCTACAAGGTTCTCGTCTCAACCACCACCTCTTGCCTACACTTCCTATTTAAGGTATGTTCCATCATCATCTTTCGCTACCTATACCGTGTCTCACCCTACCACATTTCACCTCTTGCCTACACTTCCTATACACTTAAGGTATGTTCCATCATCATCTTTCGCTACTTATATTACCCTATCTCATTTTACCTACTTGACAAATCCATACATTGGAGTACCACCTACATCCAAAAAAAAAATTATTTTACTCATCATATCCATCTCCCTATACCATGGGGGGTGCACCTCAGTTTAATATGAGAAATTTTTTGATTAAAATGATGATGGAAAAGATGCAGACCCTTGAAGAATCTATTTCTAGCTCTTGCAATACACTGAATTACGATGATATTTCTAACAAGCCTATTCATTTTTCTATTCTAATGCATCCTTACCCTATACATTGGGAAATGCCAAAGTTTAACCTATTTAATAGTAAGGAGGATCCGCAACATCATTTGCTATGTTTTAATTATGTATGTTAACTAATTTCCCATGATGAAACCTTGTTTCTTCAAAATTTCCCAATGTCCTTGACAGGACCAGCCTTTGAATGGTATAGTTCTTTACCTAGGCACTCTATCTTCTCATTTAATCAATTAGCTCAATCCTTCTCGATCATTTCTCCATCAACATTGTCAATAAGGTTACCATGAATGAATTTTATTGAATACACCAATATGAAGGCGAGTCTAGAACATATTTTTTTGTGCATTGGTGGATCCTTATTAACCAAATCAATTTCCAATTTCCTCAAAAAAATCTAATAGATTTGTTTACTAGAGATTTTCCTATATATATCTCTCGAACTCTTCAAGTTCAAACCTTCTGAATGTTTGATGAGGCATTCATAATGGCACAAAATATTGAAACCCATGCTATCGAATAAAATAAATTACAATTACGCAAAAAGGGTGATCCTTTCAAACAAAAAAACTCGTCTTATTCTTCAAAATCATAAAATAATCATTCAAATAGTAATTCCAAGGTGAAAGGATCCATCAACATGATAGTCCCGACAGCTGGTCCATCTCATCCATCCAACCAACCAAAACCCTCTTCTACTCATTCTCTTGTTTAGAGTTTTTAACATAGGTATGAACAAAGATGTTAAACTCCCATAGGGGAACCTTACTCCTCTATGCTAGAAAAGTTGTTAAAAGTGGGAGCTATCTTTCTTCCACCAATCAAACAACATATTGGTTTTAATCCTTCTCGTCCTTTTCCTGCATGGTATAAAGAAAATGATTAATGCAACTACCATCATGTTAGGGGCCATAGTGTTGGAAACTATACGACATTTAAGATTATTTTCCAAGAAATTTTAGATAATGGAGATCTAGTCATTGACAATCCTAATGCATCGACAAACCAAAACTTGCATATCTTCAAGAAGCCTTTCCCAAACCATAGTCATTCGTCAAACCATGTGGGTGAGACCTCTAACACAAAATTTCCTGAGGTTCACACAGTCTTTGATAGAGTGCCTCCCTCTTTTTTTTAGTTACCTCTCATCCCCTCTATTGAGGAAATCCTCACGTGAGCTCCCCTACCCATGGAGGAGCGTGTTCCTTCTACTCCTCTACCCACTGAGGAGACATTCACATCTACCCCATCCTCTATAGAAGAACTTACCTCATCTATGTCTCTACTTACTGTAGAGTCTATTGCACTTGTCCCTCTACCCATGGAGGAGCCAATCATATCTACATGCTTACCTATCATTTTTCCTATTTTACATGATCAACTACAAGAGAAGGTAACCTTATCTACTTTTTTTCCTAAAGAGGAGTTTATACCACCTGTTTTTCCATCTCCTCCACCCATAAAGGAGCCATTCATATCCCCCCTTCTTGTAAGTGATTCTTTTCCTAGGATCTTACAGGATTTTGTCATTCTCCTCACGTCACGCTTTCCTACTAAATCAGAGGCCAAAGATTTTCCTGTGTCACTTAACTCAGAATTTTGTACGGGTGTTACAACTCATTCATCATTTTCTAAGAAAATTTATTTTCACACTTGATAGAACAGTTGGATTATGTCAATCACACCACGCTCTGGAGGTGCTTGTGAATTTTATTATCTACTCAAATGCAAATGTTGACCATAAATACCTCCACCATCTATCTGAAAGTATTCCAGTCAACCAAGACCACAAAACTTGAACTAGTCATATCCACTCGTTCTTCATCATCCTCGCATTCACCTCAAACTTCACCTTCACCTAAATCTTCATCAATACCAAAACCTTCGTTGACACCTAAACCCACAACTACATTGTGGCTCCGTCCCACACCTAGTCTATTACATCTCGTAGTCAAAATAAATCTAATTGCTAAGTCACCAACCATCATGACACCAACACCCACATCTAAAAGGAAAAAATAATCTCCTAGACCTTGTACTCCATTTTTTTCCATGCCTCCTCCTTCACCTTCACCTCTACCTTTCATTTTGGGACCAAACCATTCTACATTGGTTAAATCGAAGGTGTGACAACCCGTACCCACACCTTTAACGCTTCAAAGAAACAAACCTCAATTGCGGGATCCCACACCTAGGCCTTTACCATCAGCAAATCCTCAGCCTCCACCTACACACATACCTTTACCCTCATCACATCCCCAACTTACACCCATGCCTTTACATTCACTAAATTTTCATCCAGCACCCACACCTTCATCTTCATCGCCATTGTTACATACATCATCTCCCTTACCTGGTGTAGAGTCATTTCCAAAACCATCACTCTACCCATGGAGTTTTAAATTACTCTCATCTTCTACAACCATGTCTACCTCACGTAACCCACCTACACCTTTAGTCACAAATTTAAAACCAATATAAAAAATAAAAACAAAACCTTCGTTATCTAGTAAAACGATAACCCCACCTACACCACCTCCACCAACACCTATATCACGACCATCATATGTGCCTTCACCCAAACCCACTTTGACATCACATTGTGATCCGCTAGTGGGGTCCTATGCTAATGTTCTTGCTAGGTTAATAGAAACTTTGAATATCACATTCCCACCCCTTAAACCTTATGACCCGCTCAAACTAAGGCCAACAAGGTTTGACAACACAAATATTTGTGCTTATCATTTCTCTCCAGGGCATGCTGTCGAGCATTGTAAAGCCCTTAAGAATGTTCTCCTCTAACATTTTCCTCCTGAACCCCCTGTAAAAGATAACGACATATTAGACGAGGACCTTATTACTAAAGAAGATGACCTATTCAACGAGAACTTCACTTCCCCTATCGCTACACGACCTAAACCCCTAACCATCTAGAGGCCTGCACCAACATCTTCCCAGCCCTTTTTTCCTCCTCCAACATTTGATATTAATATGATCAGGATTAGAGAGCTAGCCCAACCCCCTCCGAAATACAACTGCGCCATACTCATTTCACAAGTCTCTTATCCTACATTAGGTTGTTTTCCCTCCTTATGTTATAAATTTCATGATTAATCTCCCCCCTTTCCTTAGATAAATATGGTTCAATTTGCGAGTCCCACAAAAAAAGACAAAGGAACATAGAATACATGCAATCCATCCACTACACCTTTTCCCAATATCCCATTTACACCTACTCCTAAGGTAATCATCCGTGGGCCTTCTTATCCAATTTCTGATGGCATCACACATCAAACCATGATCAAACAATTACATCAATCCCCTTAAAATATGTCTTTGTATGACCTCATCAAATCCTCTGAATCTCATCGCTAGGCCCTCCTAGAGATCCTACAAACTATCGAGGTACTACCAAATGACCCTTCACCCATTGTTGCTATCTTCACCCCTCATCACATAGCCACTCTCACTACTCTACCCAAGACTTTTATTTGCACTACCATTGATCAAATTTTTGTTGTCAGTTTCTCTAACTTGGAAATTTTTCCTTTCCATTCAGAGGATCCTAACCCACCCACTTCATCTTTGTCTAAATTGATGATACTCACGTCTTACAATTTATGATTGATGGAGGTGCAAACATCAATATCATTTCCTACCATATGTATGAACAAATGTGCATACCTATTAATTGTATGCATAATAACCCAGTTATGTTACATTCCTTCAATGATGTCATCACTTCCACCCATTGCACCATCATCCTTCATATCCGCATGGGTCCTCTTACTCTTCCCGAACTCTTCTATGTCCTGGAAGGGGAGTTCCAATATAACATGCTACTTGGCTGACCTTAGATCCACACCATGGGATGTGTACCATCAACTCTTCACCGTTATATAACATTAATATATGAAGGGCACCCTTACACTATTCCTGTAGATACTTCACCTTTCAAAAATTGTAATATGTTGTACTAACCAAATGATGTCCTTATCCCTCTCAAAGCATCTATCACCGCTACCACTTCTTCTTCTACTGATACTTCTTATTCCGCTGTCATTACTTCTTCCACCACCGCTTCATCTTATTCTCATGTTACATCTACCAGTTCAACTAATTCATCTACCACAACTATCTTGTCCATCCCCACCATGACCATTGCTTCCAAAGCTATCTCGTCTTTGCCTTCACAAGATTCCAGCAGTTCATCTATTCTAGCCTCCCAAGTCCTGACATCTGATCCCTTGGTAGAGATTTTTCAATGTATTTCCTTGGATGAATACCACCTCTAAAACATCAATACTTTCCTTAATCCTTAGGAGTATGGTATCCTTCAACAACATCCACATTACAACCAGCATATATGAGAGGTTACTACTTATGGTCCTCCTAATCTTCACATAAATTTTATGTACGGACGATTGGATACTTCTTCTTATTCTCTTGAACCACCACATCAATCCAAAACTTTTCCCCTTGACTTCAAATATCTGACCAACTGCCGCTTCGCCCATACATTTCTTCATCATTGTTCTTGGAAAGGCTTCAACTGTGCTCTTTACAAAAAATGTTGTCACACAGTCACAACTTGCACAACCCATAAACACAAGGACCGTCGTGGTGTTGGGTTTTCTAAACAACTTGTCCTAAGATGGTTCGAGTTGACCTTGTAGAGGAATATCAACCTTCTGCACCTTCATTGCCTATTATGCCACCATTTACACCATCTTCACCTGTCACCTCACCTTCACCCACAGAGTTCATGGATCTAGAATCCATTCCTCCTAAATTTTTTTTTCATGAACACCATTTCCTTGGGACCTTTAGCCTATCAACGTGATGGTGAGGTTATCTCTTTGATTCGTATTTGTTATCCTAACATGATCGATGATGACACACCTTCTATAAACATCATTCAATGTCATGTTGATGATTCCCTTCTCAACTATCTCGGTACAATAAATTATTATATCCACCAGTCGTTACCTTCTGAGACACAAACCATGATGCATGAATTGGTAATAAAGATCAACATTCACAATCATTATGACCCATGAATTCTAAAGATAGGAAAGTATTTAGATTCCACTTAACAAGAAGCCTTCACCTCTTTCCTTTGAGATCATACCAATTATTTTTCTTGGTCTTATGTCGATATGCCTGATATTGACCCAAATATCACGGTCCACAATATCGTAAATATTCTTGATGCTAAACTTGTGAAATAGAATCTGCAAAAAATACATCCCCGTATTCCCCTTCTTATGAAAGAAGAACTCTAGCACCTCCTTTCTGTTTCTTTTATTGTACCCATTGGATTTATAATATCGTTCATGTCACCAAAGTGACATGGGGACTCTACATTTGTATGGATTCCCGCAACCTTAACCTTGCTTTCCCCAAGGATGATTTTCCTCTACCTAGTATCGATCAACTTGTTGATCTTATAGGCCGCTATCTCTCATGGACGGGTTCTCAGGTTATAATCAAATATTATTCGCTCATGAAGATCAACACAAAACTACCTTCATCACCCCTTAAAGGAACCTTATGTTATCACGTAATGCACTTTGGCCTTAAAACCATTCGTGTCACTTATCAACATGTCATGACCTATATATTTCATGATATCATGCATTAGATACTGGAATATGACGTATTGTTTGGTGGTGGTATGATAGAAATGTGGCAAGTTATATATATCTGACACCATCCCCAGTAGGAAAGAGTTTTGGATGTGGAAGATAAATATTGACTCCATTTACTATGGGAGATGAAATCATCATTGATTTGAACCCTAAGGGTAAGGGTTAAAAATATGGGGAAAAAGGATAGAAGGTTATTAGAGGTAAATGTTGAAGGTATAGGGTTACCAAAAAATAAGGATGATACCATACAATAAGCATAAACAAGTAGACATAATGGGACAAGTGGTGTTTTAAAAAATTGAACACGCAGAACAAGAATAGCATACCTATGATAAAATAGCGACATCTCTCAATTTGTTTGATGTAGCCCATGTGACCGAGTCCGATTACACCCCAATCCTAATAGGCCTCTTGAGGCACTAGCTCAAGAGTCCAAGATTCATCATTATCCTTACTAAAAGTAAATGATTATAAAACATGAAAAATCAGGTTTCTATATGATGAATGGGAGAGATATTAGGGTGGTCACTTTGGTAAGGAGATATATAAAATGTGTGATCATACATGGTGTAAATTTTATTTATAAGTTTTTCACCAATATATTGACATACATAGGGGTAGTAATGTAAAATGGGACCCAACTAGTAATAGTATGTAGTGGTAGCTCCTAAAAATGAAGGGGTTAATTTTCTAAGAATTATGTGATCACACATGTTTTGGAATTTTTTTATGAAGTGACTTCCCTGTGTGAAGTGGTCAATAATGCTCCTACTATCCAATCCTTATATTTATTGCAGATGTTTTCAATACAAGATGAAAGTAGTTATTATTCATAGGGTTGTGATACTGTGTCCTGAGCTATGAAGTGGACCACAATATCCTTATTATCTAACCCTTCTCGATTTTGGGAAATGTTATGTTTCTCTTTAGGTCTACTAGGATAACCCAAATTTTTTTGGTGAGGTATAAAATTTTGATTGAGCTCCATAACTTATTTTATATGAAATATGTATTCTATTTTTGAATGATTTTTTTTTTCTATAATTCTTTGGTAGGCGTCTCCTTTGAAGATGCTCTAGATAGGAAGTGTCAAATTCAGGTGAATGTTTTTGCCAGAATTTTTTCCAATTGTATGTTTTTCATTTTCAATTTTCCCTCGTCATCCATGCATGTCCTTCAGAATTACATTTTTTAATTTTGTTTATAGTTTCTTATGAATATTCCATGGTCGGCATCCAATCTTGGAGCACCATTAGAATTTCATATGTGTTACTATTTGGGCATGACAAAAAATAGAAATGACATGGAAATCCATAGTATTTAAAAATTGTGATGCAATAAAGTTTTTCCTTTTATATCTGAAGGAACATCACTATTTAGAAAGAAAATTAAGATATGCATTTACAAAATTATGTAGTTTCCAATTTTATTTTGTCAGGGAATGTTTCCTCCCATGATTTTTAGTAAATGAAAATGGACTATTTTAAAAAAATTCTAGGGTAGGGTAAAACTTAGTTTTAACATACACACTATGCTTAAATAAGAATCAAACATTAATTATATATTTCAATAACCCTAAAGAAATTTTAAGATCTACCTAATCCTATTTAGGTAAAATTGATCTTATTTTACAAAAAAAATACAACAAAAATATAGTAATACAACCATCAAAATATCTCACATCATAATAGTTGTGTGGACTCATTCAACTCAGTAAATGTTGACACATGATTTACATGCTATAAGTTAGCGACCAACCCAAAATTTCCTATGCTTTCAAACCCTGGTCATTTTATTGTTTCTTCACTTTTTCATTATTTTCATGACACCTAGGTATAAAACGTCGGTGAGCTGAATTTTAACCACTCAGTCACATGCTTGGTGAAGATCTGGAAATTTAAAGGCATCCTTTCTAAACCACAAGATATTTGATACTATAGGATTAAGTTACTTTTGTTTCAATATTTTTAACTGCGGTAAACATTTTATAAAGGATATTCTGAAGGTTTAATGTTACAGTGGAAAAGATTGCTCAAATAGTATTGGGTCATATCCATATTTTTTAATATTGTTAGTGTTCTTCTATTTTATCACTTTGCTCTCAACCTGATTATAAAAGAGTAATGATGTTATTGTTATTATTATATTTAAATCAACATATTAGAAAGTTGCATGTTTAACACTCACATTTTAGCTCAAACGATACTCAAGAAAAAAGATATGTCCAATGGATTGATTTATTAAATAAATTATTTTCAAAGCTAAGATGATGTAGATTGAACTTATCCATCAAATAGTTAGAACAAAGAACTTTGTTCGTAGATAGATGAGGATGGTTTTCAATTATTATTCCACATCTTTTCCAATTGAAATTTAGTTCAACACAAGCTTGAACGCATAAGATCCATGTACAATTTTATTAATCATCGTGGTCTAGAGTGGGATATTCATATGTTTCTTGTTGGGACAATTGACATTGATAGTAAAAACAAACTAAAATTACATAGTTTTTCACCAAATGCAACAAACAAATATTCAACCCAATTATCTCACCTTCTTCGACATACTCACAAGTCATAGAAAAATAAGAGCTTAACAACATTCTATGGACATCCATCAATTCATAATAGGAATTACTTTTTGTCGATTGTTGTAGTTGCCCAACATAATTCACTCCTCATCACACAAACTTAAAACAATTTATGATAACATATATTACACTACGAATTACAACTGTAACAAATTTAACATTCTTATCCTCTCTGACATAATTTGCAACTCATGTGCAATTGCTAGTTATATAAGTATGATGAATTATTTTGAAACTAATGCATGAATGTTATAGGGCACTACATTTAATATGTCTTCATTTATCACATGGTATTTTTGATTTTTTCTGTAATAAAATAGAAGCAAAAACTATTTAGTAATGTTTAATTAACAAATGGATATGTGCAAAACCATTCTATGATGGCATGTTATACAAACCACAATTGGCATCTACATAACCAAATCATATACAAACATTATTTGAGTTGAAATTGATGTTACAATACATCACTTTTACTTGTTTTTAAACAAGAATTTATGAATAAAAAATTATATTGCTAATTAAGTGATATTAAAATAAAGATGAATATATATATATTTAATTAAAAATGTCATTTGAAAAAATACACAATAAATTTGTAAGTTTTTGTAAATTCCCTATCAGTCAATCTTTTACACCCCATGTTAGTATAAACTTGTTTTGTGATAGGAAATTAAGAGTAGTGGAACAACTTCCTACGCTAATCTTTGAGGAGAGATATTACGCAAAACTTTCAACATAGTAAAACAGCTACAGAAATATCAGCAACATATTCATAACAAAACACAAACACTAGATATACGTGGGGAAAATCCTTTCGGATAAAAAACCCCACACTCCAAAAGCTCACTCAATGTATTTAAAATCTAATAACAAGATTACATACACTTGTAGATAAAGTTTCTTACAAGAGTTTCACCAGAAAGAATTCTAGGAGAATTAAAACTCACTACACCAATTGCTTCTCCAAGCCTTCAATTTATAGACCTCTGGTTATACAAGAAACCATCTATGGTTTACAAAACCATGCGCCAAACCTCTCATGAGGTGGATAACATTAAAGAGCAAGATTTCAGTCTAAAATTAGGCTCCCACGTCCACAATATTCTCCCTTATTTTTGACCCTTACAGATGTCATAAAATCTGTCATAATATCTCTAAAAATAGTCCTTCCATGATATACTATCATATGAGAATCTTTTGACAACTCCTATTTCTATTTTTATAGCCTAGACAATGTGAAACAGTTGTAGGAAAATCTTAAATGAATAAACCAAACAAGGTTGAGAAACCTCATTTCCAATAATCTCTCACTTGTCAAATACCTTGCAAGGGCCAAGGGAAAGATACCATCATGGATCAACTTCTAGGGGCCGAGAGGCCCATAGACTCAGAACACCACCTGAATTTCACTGTGCTCACGAGCTTAGTGAATGCATATGTAACATTTGCAATTGTCTCTACCTTTTCCAGTTTCACCCTTCCATCCTCGACCATATCTCTCACGAAGTGATACTGAACATCAATGTGTTTGGTCCTGGCATGAAAAGTCAGGTTCTTCGCAAGGAAGATTGCGCTCTGACTGTCACAGTATATTGTAACTGTACCTCCAATAGCTGAACACAAACACTTCACCCAAATGGCTTCTTTATAGGCATGAGTAGCCGCCATGTACTCTTCCTCAATAGTGGAAAAAGCGACCATAGCCTATCACTTGCTCATCCAACTAATTTCACTACCATTAAGAGTAAACACATATGCACCGGTGGATCTTCTGCTATCGACATCACCAGCCTAATCTGAATCCACAAAACCATGAATACGTAGGGAATGTTGATCTCCTCTTCCATGAAAACATATAGAGTACTCTGATGTACCCTGCAAATATCTGAAGACCCTCTTAACTGCATCCCAATGCACTCTTCCAGGATTATACATAAAACGAGAAAGAACTCCCACTGCTTGGGAAATGTCTGGTCTTGTATAGACCATAGCATACATTAAGCTTCCAAGTGCACTCTGGTGAGGCACTCTACTCATTTCTTCCATCTCCGATGGGGATGATGGACATTGTGAAATGGAGAGCTTCGTTCCCAAAGTAACATGAACACAAAGTGGTTTACAATCCTCCATGTTGAACCTTTGCACAACAGAACAAACATACTTACTCTGGCCAAGCCATAGCTTTTTGTTCTCATGATCTCTTCTAATCTCCATCCCAAGTATGTGTTTTGCTGCACCAAGATATTCCATTTCAAATTTCATAGAGAGATGAGATTTCAATTCCGCAATCAAACCTTTTCCTTTCCCAATAAAGAACATGTCATCAACATATAAAGTAATTACCAGGAAACAATCACCATCAGATTTAAAATAAAGACAGTGATTAGATTTAGACCGCACAAACCCCAAACTCAACACATATGAATCAAACTTCTGGTACCACATCCTAGGAATTTTTTTAAGGCCATATCAGGATTTCTTTAACTTACAAACCATATTACTTTTACCTTTCACCTTGTAGTGCTCTGGCTATGTCATATAGATTTCTTCCTCCAAATCACCATGAAGGAAAGTAGTTTTCACATCCATTTGTTCAACCTCTAGGTCATAAGTTGCTGCAATAGATAATAAAAACCGAATGGATTTCATTTTAGGAACAGGAGAGAATATCTCACCATAATCAATACCCTCAACTTGAGAGTAACCCTTGACAACCAACTACGCCTTATACTTTTCAACATTTCCATCTGAACCAATCTTTTTCTTAAACACCCATTTACATCCAATAGGTTTCTGACCTTCAAGAAATGGTACAAGGTCCCATGTTTCATTCTTTTTAAGGGCTGCCATTTTTTCATCCATGGCTATTTTCCAGAACTTTACATCATTCATACCCAAAGCCTCTTGTACAGATCTCGGTTCATCAATGTTAGTAGTCAAAGCAAATATACACTTCCAATCATCAGGAGAATACCCATACCTTTCAAGTGGTTACCTTTACCTTGTAGAATTTCGAACAAGTTGAGGTGGAGATTCTTCCACTTCTTCCTCTTCTTCTTCCTCTTCTAAAGATTCAGAGCTTGGTGAGCTCTCCTCAACTTCTTGTCTATTTTTGGGTCTCGATTCAACTTTCTCAGATGTAGAAGGAAGTTGAACCACATCCTTCTTTTTTTAATTTTCTTTATGTTGTTCTGGCTGAAAATTAACAGGGAAAGATTTAATCTCTCTAAAAATTACACTTATAGAGTATATTACCTTTTGTGCAACAGGATCCCAAAGCTTGTATCCTTTCACAGCATAGCCATATCTGATGAAGATACATTTGACAGCCTTAGAATCCAACTTTGTTCTCTTCTCCTTAGGCACATGTGTATATGCCTCACAGCCAAAAACTCTCAGATGTCTAATTAAAGTATTTTTCCCCGACCACGCCTCCATTGGCATTTTATCAACAAGCGCTGATGTAGGAGATCTATTTATCAAATAGCAAGCAATGGTAACAACTTCAGCCCAAAACCTCTTTTCTAGACTAGCTCCAATAAGCATGCTCCTAGCCTTCTCCATCAACTTTCTATTCATTCTTTCTGCAACTCCATTCTGCTTCAGAGAATACAAAATTATCTTTTATCTTTTAATCCCGCAATCTGTACAAAATCTGTCAAAGTCTGCAGAATAGTACTCACCGCCATTATTACATCTCAAACACTTAATTTTCTTCCCAGTTTGAGTTTCAACTATAGCCTTAAATTCCTTGAAATGACTAAAAACTTCAATTTTACTTTTTAAAAAATATACCCATGTTCTCCTACTAAAATCATCAATGAAAGTAACATAGTAAACTGATTTAGCAATAGAAGCAACCTTAACAGGACCAAATACATCTGAATGGATTAGATCCAAGATACATGAAGACTTATGAGTAGACAAGTAAAACTAAACGTGGTTCTGTTTGCCATAAATACAATGTTCACATAAATCAAACTCCAAATTGTAATCATTCAACCCCTCAATGAGGTTCTTATTTTTTAGGGCTTTTAAACCCTTCTCTCTAATGTGGCCAAGCCTTTGGTGCCATAACATGGTCTTCTTTGTAGGTAATTTTGATTCAGTAGACAGAGCACCCTTGGGTACCTAGAAACCACGACCATCCGCAGAGGAGGAAAAACCTCTCTTTCTTCAGCGAAGTAGTTACTGGCTTAGTTTTATCCGAAGTGCTATTGCACTCAACCGTGCATGCATCAAGTTGGTACAATGTACCCAATCTACTTCCTCTTGCTATCACCATAGTACCTCTCACCATTTTCACACCTACTTCAGAAAACTTTACATGCACACCCACATCTATTAGCTTGCTAACAGATAATAAATTTCTTGCTAGTCCTGGGATATGCAAGAAACCATCAAATCTTCTACTTCTACCATCAGAAAAATTCACCTGAATACTACCACGACCAACAATTTCAAGGAAAGAATTATAACGCAAATACACCTTACCACCATCATAGTTTTCATACTTACTAAACCAATTTTTGTTAGGGGTCATGTGGAAAGATGCACCCAAGTCTATCAACCATGCATTATCACTTGCACAAGTGGCCAAAGCTGCAATAAAGGCATCTCCATCTTCTTTTTCGGACTCAGAATCAGAATCATGCTTCTTCTTTTTATTTTTCTTTTCTTCTTTGCATTTCATTCAGAAGTGTCCAGATTTGCCACAGTTCCAACATATCACCTTGGATTTACCAAGGGATTTTGATCTCCCCTTATTCTTGGAATGGCCACGCTTCTTCTCATCTTTGCCTCATTCTTTTTTTCTTCCTCGAACACTCAAAGCCTCTTTAGCATTCAGAGAGACCTTCCTTCTCATCTCTTCGAAGTTCGGAGAGTAGAAAACCAACAACATCCTCCATCTTTAGAATGACTGAAGTGCTACCAATGGCCATGACTAGGCTGTCCCATGAGTCTGGCAGCGAAACCAACAACATTTGGCACCTTTCTTCTTTGTCCATTTTAACCCCAACTGAGCTCAACTGAGTCACCAACTTATTGAATGTTTCTAGATGCTCAGATATCTATCCACCTTCTTCCATTATCAAGGAAAACAACTTCTTCCTCAAGAAAATATTATTTACTAGAGACTTAGCTTGGTATATCTCACCCAATTTTTTCCAAAGCTTCTCCAAAGTGGATTCGTCATGGACATTTATCAGGATAGAATCTACAAGACATAGTCTAATAAGACCTTTATCTTTTCTATCCATTACATCATATTGTGTAGCCAAAACTAGATCCATAGGCCTATAGACCTTCTCATCCACCGCATCCCATAGATCTTGATCAACCAACAGATCTTCCATCTTCAGCTTCCACATTTCAAATTTTGTGCCAGAAAACTTCTCTACGTCAATCCTCCCAGATGTGCTCACCATTTGAAAAATATCTGCAACCAGATAACAAAGTATTCTCTACACAAGCTCCCACTCAAACCCGAATTAGCACAAAAAAAACCAACAACCCACAACTAAAACTAAAGGTGATCAGGCTCTGATACCACTTGATAGGAAATTAAGAGTAGCAGAACAACTTCCTACGCTAATCTTTGAGGAGAGATATTATGCAAAACTTTCAACATAGTAAAACAGTTACAGAAATATCAGCAACATATTCATAACAAAACACAAACACCAGATATACGTGGGGAAAATCCTTTCAGATAAAAAACCCCACACTCCAAAAGCCCACTCAATGTATTTAAAATCTAATAACAAGATTACATACACTTGCAGAGCAAGTTTCTTACAGGAGTTTCCCCAGAAACAATTCTAGGAGAATTAAAACTCACTACACCAATTGTTTCTCCAAACCTTCAATTTATAGACCTCCGATTATACAAGAAATCATCTATGGTTTACAAAACCATGTGCCAAACCTCTCATGAGGTGGATAGCATTAAAGAGCAAGATTTCGGTCTAAAATTAGGCTCCCACGTCCACAATATTCTCCCCTATTTTTGACCCTTACAGATGTCATAAAATTGGTCATAATATCTCTAAAAATAGTCCTTCCATGATATACTATCATATGAGAATCTTTTGACAACTCCTATTTCTATTTTTAGAGCCTAGACAATGTGAAATTGTTGTAGGGAAATCTTAAATGAATGAACCAAACAAGGTTGAGACACCTCATTTCCAACATTTTGAATGGTCGAAAATGAAGATTATGTTATTGGAGTGGAAAATAGATTTCCCATTTATCTCATACAATAATGCACTTTCACTTTCAAAAGATTTTTTGTTTTCAATACATCTATTGTTTGATGAATATATATTCAAAGATTCAAATTTGTCTCAAAATTTAAAGTTATATTCTATTTAGCATATTTCTAATAAATTATATACCTCATTTACTCTTTTCATCATAGAGACTTGTTGGTGGTTTTGACAACTTAGATTTCCCTTACCCATAACTGTTTAACTAAAGGTGATCACTATGCTTAATCAACTTTATGATTCATTATATGTTATCTCCACAACATAAACAAAGACAGTGATATTCAATCAAAAAATCTTGAAAATAAGATAGAGCTCTACAAATTTGATTCATATGCCGACTATAAATAAATATCTTCTTAAAGTTGTCTTTAAAACGCCAGTTTTGTGATGCAAATATTCTAAGGCGTGATTCGACCGTTCTACGAGGTTCACTTTACTCTGCGATATTTCCTTGTCGGGAACCAGCGCCCGCCTTTACAGTTATCCACCGCGTTTGCTTTAACTAGGAGCCCACTTTTCCGTGACTCAGCCCAATCTCAGATTGACAAGCTATAAATTCACATTCGAAACTATACATTTTCATCAATCTTTTCCACCTGCAAAATCATTTCTCTTTCTGTTACTACATCTTATTTGGAATAATGACGATGTTTGGTCTGTTTAACAAGAAGAAATTGGGTGGCAACGGTCACCAGGGTGGTCTTCCGAAGAGGAAGGGAGGGCTTATGGACATGCTTCCTGGACGCAGGAAACAAGGGGCGGGAGCCAAGGCGGAAGGTATGGTGGACAAGATCACTAACCAGATTCCTGGCCAGAAGAGAGGAGGGTTTATGTCCAGAATCAAACGAAAGCTTCCTGGACAACAGAAGCACAAAATCCACTATTGACAAGTCACTGTGTTTATTTAGTACCCTACTGCTACACGCATAGTTTTATTTTATGTTTTATATATGCAATGGCATATGATGTGAATGCTGTGGATATTGTCTATAGTAAGAGTGTATGAGATAACTTTTCTCTTATTGTAATTTGTAGTGCTGGGTTTGCTGTGTGTTGTTAGAAAGTCCGCCAACAGATTATAAGGCGTGTTTAATTAAAGAGAAAACCCATTTGTAAAACGGTATACAAGGACAAATAAATATATCTATTTATATATTTACATACACACACATGGATGTGTTCTGGCTGACTTTCTATGGTTTATTACATGTAAAAGTGGTAAATAACCCATCACTTAAACATTGATTGTGGATTATCATGTGAACATATTAGTACGATATGTTCTTTTTGTTAAAAATTAATGGTCTTATATATTAATTCTTACAAATATTTCAATTTTTCTATGAGTTTTAAATTCATCACGTGTTGTTATTGATTGAATAAAGTGATTAATAAATTGATCACATTCATCATATAGTGTAATTTATTGAAGATTTTCATATCGATTAACAAATTCATCACATTCTTAATAAGGATATTCACCTTATTTATAAAATCATCATGTTTGGTTCATAACATTTTTTATAAGAAAGAGAAGGTAGTCAAATTCTATTATATTTCAATTGTTTTTTCAAAAAAGAAGTAGAACTGTTCTATGTTCATTGGAACATCAAGTCAAAATTAAATTCAATAATGCTTGTTGACATCTCACAGTATTACACTTGTTCCTCCCACTACTTTTCACACTTCTAATAAAAATTGAATACATCTTTAACAATCCAAAAGAAAAATTTAAGTAAATGTAATAAACTAAATGAAATATAATCGATGAAGCTTACTTAAATCGTGAGCATAATCTGTACTAATAAACTTATACAACGTTTTTTTTAATTGAAATTAATGTAGTTATATTGACACTTAGTACCTAAATTATTAGGTATGGATCCTCTTAGTAAATTAAATTAAAATGGAAAGGCACATGTCCGAGCTAGAAGCAATGCATAAAGCCATGGAGACCAACATCCAAAAAAGAAAGTGATGTAAAAGATTGAAACCTCGACCGCAAATATCTATGCAATAGATAAAGACAATGCTAAAAAGTCCAAATATCTACGCATTAGATGAAGACAATGCAAAAAAGTAAAGGTAGGGAGGAGAAAATGACATCACATTTGATTCTACAAAGGCCGGAATTCGATATCATGTTTCCTTACGTGAAATGAAAGCGACTAGAATAGCAAGTAGAGGCACTCGGAAGTAAAAACAAAATCCTGTCAAACAACAAAACTAGCACAGGGGGAAGAAACCAATCCTGATTTTTTACATGCGTTGTACAAACACCTTGGCAGAAGCCATTAAAGTAGTACATTTGAATACACTTCAGTTTCTTATATAAAAGCATCCGGAAGTTCAGTGGAGGGTATTGCTCGTTTTACTTGCCATCAACAAACGGAAGAAACACAATAATGAAATACAACAGAACTTAGATGTTTGTGATTTCTAGATGCAATATCCAAAAGCGAGAACATAAGGAAATGCAAGTAAGGGAATCGAAGAATAGTTGCAACAAAAGCGGATTTAATGAAAATGGAAATGTAATAGAGTTGAACACAAACATATGATTGTCTCAATCATTTGTCACAATGCAAAAGCAAAATTTACAGTAATTCACATTGAACAAGTAGTGATTGTTCTTGTTGGGGATAAAGCAATGTACAATATATAATGTCAACATGTGAAGTTGAAATGCCCACAATTTCAACACTGAAATACAACAATAAACTAACTAATTTTTTTATAAAAATCTTTTATTGCTCGCTACACAACACCGCATGGGCTCAAATAGAGAAACTCAACACCACATAAGACACTTACACAAGAATGGACCCACATAGACAACATGATAACACCAGATGCATCTTGATGCCACACTTTCCCTAACGAACAAATTCTAGCAATAACACAACTAGAAAAAGAACCCAAGGTTTGGAAAATCCACAACACATCATTACCATGGTTACATCTTAGTTACGATTGAAATTCCAAGAGCATTTATCGTTTGAGTTTAAATTCTCCTTCTCCACCTACATATTCTGAAGTTCATTTAACATTCAACTTATAATAAGTACACTTAATTCGACTCTTTCTACCTTACAATAAATTCCATTAATATATAGTTGTTTGCCATATTGTAAATGCATAAAAAACTCATAATACTCTCAATCTCAAGTTAAAGTTCTGCTTCTCAAAAGTGTTTATTTGATGTTTAAATTTTACTCTCATTACATAAGGTGAATGTACGATGGAAAAGTGACAAGTGAGCATGGGAATCTACAAGTTAACTCTTCCTCGCACCCGACCTCCCGAGGTCATGCCGAGATAGCCGGTGGGGATGGAATATACGTGGGGTGCAGACAAACTAGTTAGGCAATCTTATGTCTTCGACGCGCACTAATGGAATCTGCGAATCTTAAGGCAAAGAAGGCCCTCCTAACCTAAACTGGCATGATAGATCGTTCGGTGAGGATGACTGCTCGAAGGCTCCAATCAATATCGAGCTTCGGCATGATCCGATCTATAGGTTGTGGGATACGTGGAAAATAACCTGTGGATGCTTCGTATATGTCTCCCGACAAGGTCATGAAAATGGATGATGGATATATAGTGGATTCTATGGGCGATTCTCTAGTCTAGTCCAGAAATCCTTAGCTTGATTAGCTGCTACGTCTAGTGAGGATAGTTGTGCGATAATGCTTGGTGGAAGTGGAGAGGACCTAAATACTAATGTGCATAAACCAACATCAATGTTTGATTGCACTGTGGGCCCGTTGGGTTATGGGACTTGTGGATCACAACCATAAGTTTGTGGTCGTTTTGGACCTCCTATGGTCATGTGAAGAATTAATCCCTTCTTCCTAATATCTAGTACTCGTATGCCTTTTCGGCCTCTATGTTTAGAACTAAAAGTTGCGCAATCTTCTCAGAGTAGCTTATAGGCATTCTAGCAACTTGAATTCTTAAGCCAGTGTCTATGTCAATGAGAATGTCTCCTGCGTCTGGTTGTGGGACCAAAGGATCACAATTGAATGTTTTCTCTCTTTCAAGCCCTTCTATATTCATGTGGATATCTATTAAGGCAATCTATAATTTGGCTGGTTTGACCAAAACGTATGCGCTTTGTCGTCTTCTATGTTTAATCCTCTTAACTGTGAGCTGATTTCTTGTAGGTTTGTTGTTGTTCGGAAGACCTGAATTCTGAGATTTTGGTCTATGTCAGTTATTGTTGCAACAGTATTTGGTTGAGGCACAATTGACTCGAATATGTATTCTCTGGGCTCCCTAGGTCCCGTGATTGTCATACAAGATCAAAAATATAAATCTAACTAAAGAAAAGTAAACTAATTATGCAAAGTATATCTACAACATATATCAATTCTCTATTTTTGTATTTTTGACAGATAATTTAACAGAATTAAGATAAAAACTATTTAATATATCTAGAAAACGACAACTAACCTAATAAAAGAATTAAAAACAAACAAAGTAGCCGAGTATAGCTACTTGTCTGTGCAGTTGTGAATCTATTCTAAATAACTAAGTAATTGATGTAATTTAATTAAAAGATTTTCAATCCTACCTTAGAAGTGAGGAATGAATCATAGTTTCTCAGAAGCTATCGATCCCCACAGCTTCCTCGGTAATATCGAAAATGAACGTAACCAAAATGAAGTAATTCACTACTCTATTTAGTATATTTTAACTAGAACTTTGAAAGCTTGAACTTGGATTTTGCAGAACAGTGGCAAATCTGATTGTGTGTGGCTTTGTCCCCTCTATATGGTCTCCTCATTCCTTCGTGCTCATGTGAATCCAGAAAAGCATGTAATGCTAGCATGAACAGAAGTAGGTATTGGAACAATGGCAGCTTTGGATGTAGACTGAATACAATGTGAGTAGGAGAGGGATAGCATAAGAGAAAAAATCTTGGCTTATGCAATTCCTAGCGGGATTTATTGCGAGTCATACAACACAAAAAATCTAGAACATGAAATTATCCTTCTTGATGAACAAAACCTGCAACTCTAATGGCTTCAGACTGAAAATGAAACTATCCTGCCTCAAATGATTGTATGAAACATTAATAACACTAGAACAAGAAGGTCACGTGGCTTCTAAATAGCAAAATAAGACTAACACCCTATGCATGAAACAAATGAAAACTATTAAATTCCTAAGTAAGAACTGAAAGACTAAACTATTGAAATGAGAGGATGAGGGGTAGTTTTGAGGGGCCATTTACTTGTAATCAAACCAGCTATTTATAGAATTCCCATTCACCTAAAGGTAACTCCAACTAGGACTCTTTTACCATTAAACAATGGAGAAACACTATTCCAGGGGACATAAAACATAAATACAAGCCAAGGCAGTGGAAAAAGCTGGTAAAAGTTGAAAATTTACGCGAGTTGCGATCAGAAGAACATGTTGGAAAAAATGCATGAAGGACCGTCGCTCAAAGTAGGGGGCAGTTATAGGACCGCCGCCCTGCCTAGGCGGTGGTTTCGTTACTAAAGACAAAAATGTGAAGGAAAAGAGGGGAAAAGAGCAAAACAAAGCACGTGGAGGTCAAGTGGGGCATGTGGGATGTTAACGTACACTTATAGATCTTTTCCAGATCCCAAACACCTTGCGAGGAGACCTGTATCATCATTGGGGCATGTGTAATATCGTTCCGATAGCGCAGTACCCTTACAATTTTGGGTACGTACAGTAAACTAATGTGAATTCAAGGGAGAAATTTTAGGATTTAAAGGAGATTTAGATTCAAGATACCTCTTCCCATAAACTTCCCTCCATTAGGGTACCTTTAGTTACCTGTTATAGTTGATATAGTTTAATAATTGGTTTGAGCCAATTCAACATTTTCGTGTCATGTTTGCTTAGATGTTTGACCTCACCCGAAGCAATTCATATTCAATTTTAATGACATGAGAATTCCTAATTAAGATATAAGGACTTCAATTATATGTTTATTCCTAAACCGATATCTCATTTACTCATGTACTCATTACACTTACGTTGATACTTTGCTATCACTAATGACATCATTTTAGAACAATGGTAATTCATATAACAATTATTGTACACGTAGGGACTTGAGTATTACAAGGAGTGCAACCTTAGACAAGACAACTCAATTCATTTCTCTTAGAAACTCATGTATTGAACATGCATATTAGATGCAAGACATTCAATATAATTTTATGCATTTCAAATGCCTTCCACGGAAACTATTTCAATTGTTGGGTAAAAAATGCATCATATTTTATTTCACCAATAACCTTAAGAGAGAACCCACGATCTTATAAATTCAAAAGACATTCTAAGGAGGAAACTACACCCTACTACAAGACAGCATACAAGAGAGTTCCAATATCTTTAACTCACAAAAACATTCGAGCAACACGAGGTAATCTGCTACTACACACCAAAGGAACACTCTTATCTAAGAGGGAGAAAAGGGGGTTCAGATGCAAGAGTTTAAGGCATGGGTACTTTGACATGTAGACTCTACTCGTGTGATTTAAATATTACCATGAGATCAATTGTAGGTAACAACATCAACTACCTTTTCAATCCTTTGGCCACCCACTACGGTACTAAGGGAAAATTACACACATGAGATTTAAACTTATACATGATATGATCAGACCTACCACACCTAGAAATGTAGGTCTCACTCACCCAAATATGTGAGGGTTCAAATAATATAGTCACCGCCTCAAAAAATACTTAAGGGAAAGGTATTTTGTAAGACTTATCTTAGATTCAAAACAAGAAGGTGATTAATGAGATTATAGTATTTTCTTAGACATGATCATAGTTTTATACATTGGGAAATGCTTGTTTGGGAGGAGAGAGAACGATATAGATTATAAACTCATTTTTTAGTTCGATAATTTGAACTTATTACTATTATAATTCCATAATAAAAATAATGGTACAAGTACTATTCTCTCTAGTCATATTTTTGGGGGTGTAAGTATTAATTATTTGAAATGGTCCATAAGGAGATATTGTCTCCTCCTTTGAAATACATTCCATTCATCCAAGAATATTTTTTACAACTGATATTTCTCCCTTCTCCATGATTCTCCACACAAGAATCCCCTTGATTCCCCTTCATCTTCACAGGCTACTGATTTTCCTCCTTTATCCCCTTAGTCCATCTTCTTATCCTTTTCCCATCCCATTGCAAAATTAAGCTCCCTAGAATCCCTCTCACCATCCTTCCTTCTTTCAGGTATCACTGTTGATTGAAGAAAAGAGAAATACAATTTCTAAGGTATATCAACCCATCTTATGATGTAGTTTCTAATATCTTGCAAATCAAAAAAATTACAAATAAATCCATGACTATGTAAATGAGTTGTCTCTAATGCTTGAAGAGCCTAGCTCATAGATATTTCTTAATCATTGGTTTATAAGGATAAGTTATACATGGCTATGGTGGATTATAATCGCATTAGGATCCCATTAGGCGAAACTTAGTCATGAAGATATGCATAATTTCTAAGAGTTTCCCACCAAACTCATTGAAATAAATGAGAAAGGGAAAGAAAGAGCATTTAGAAGAACATGTGCACATATTATCATCACATATTCTGAATTTTCTAGGTCCTGAAGCACCTCCAACCTCTTTAGCATGGGAAGTCTCTCCTATAATTTTTTTTTTATCACGATGACTAATGAAGATGTTTTCCATATCAACAAATAAGGAAAGGTCATTGAGGCATGGGTGGAAACATTTTGATGGATGGTTACAAGTACATCCATGAAGTCAACAATATATATGATTTCATTGATATAGTAATCAAAAATATCAATGAAACTTGGAAAGAAATTGATGTGGAGACTTCACATTAGAAAATGTTGATTCTAATGTTCATTTCATGGCTAATATGGACAAGAATGTACATCTATCAAAGGGGGTATTCACTCGCATTGAAGATGATTTATTATAAAATGGGTTTGAAACATTAAGTGGGGAATTGAGAAACTCAAGGAAGCATCTAAAAATACTTCTTCCCACTTTCATAGAAGTGACGAGATGAAATCATATTTTTTCATGAATTTTCATGAAATGTTCTTTCATCCCCCAATGAAAATGGTTCTAGATTAATTCAACTAAAGAATTTAAGAATAAATTCATGTAAATTATCAAATATTTAATTTCCATGAATATGATTGTTATAATTTGTTACAATGTCTCTCACACAACTATGGAACTCCCTAACATGTTTGGGTGAGTCAAAAATATATTGGAGGCTACACATTCGTGGTGTAGACACAAAATCACACACTTGGGTACATTTCTAGGTCATAAAAGAATACTAGCATTTACATGATTCCTATGAAAGAAAACTAGTGGTTGACAACTATTTATGGCCTCTTTTCTCCTTTTCTTGCTTCAGTTTTGGTCTTACATAGCCTATAACCTAGTCGATATTTTACTTATTTATATTTTATGGCCTCGAACACCAGTGCCTAGCCAGGACAAAAATGCCCAGGTGCTCACATCCCATCTAGGCGTCCTTGCCCCTTTTCTATCTTACTCGCTCCTTTTGGGTATTTTTTATCTTTTGGGAATATTTTCCACTTGTGGGTTGGCCCAGTTTTCAATTACAAAATTCAAATAAGGAAATGTTAACCAAAATAAGCTCACACTTATTTTGGGTCAACTGACACCATTTTCCCCCTTTTGTGCTTCAATATGAATTCTTACATATTCTAAGTATGAAAGGCCCCCTAAAAGCATTTCCACCAAATAGGAAATTTCTTCCCCTTTCCAAAGATATAAACAAGTCCTTCTAAATTTTTTGTATTTTTCAAGTTACGGGTCAGTGGGCCCAGGGAAGAATTTTTGCCAAAGGAAATTGCGGACAAGCGGGGCGGCGGGAGACATTTCGACATTTTTACACTTTTCGCAAAGGGGCACAAGTATAATTGTAGGCCCGAGAAAGATTACTTTTTGCAAAGTGGAAATGTGAGCCGGTGGGTTTGAAGATATCTTTCTTCCCAAATGGGAAATTGCGGGTCGATGGGCCCGAGGATGACTTTTTTCCAAAAGCGGGTCCGCGGGGCCAAGGAGGAAATTTTTCCCAAGTCTAAAAATGGGCCGACGGATTTGCAGGGGACTACAAAACTTTTTGACCTTTTTGCAAATCGTACAATTTTCAAGTGCGGGCCCGTGAGCCCATGGGGGTCTCATTGGCCATTGAAAAGTCACATACCCATAGACGGTGCCACATGCCTCATCAGCTCAACTCCAAGGATAGAATTTTAGATGGAGACCCCAAACAGGTGTCAGGCTTCCACATGTCCCAGATCCAAAAAAGGGACATAATTGATAGTTGAAAAGTCAAAATGGGGCAGAGCCAATGGAATGTGCCATATGTCGACTCAACGCAACTTCAAAGACCAACTATGAAGGCAGAACCCTAAACAAGTGCAGGTTCACTGTGTGTCCCAGGTTCAAAAAGGGGACAACCAAAAATTTAAAATGACTAAGTGTAAGGGTGTCAGTGGAAGCCTTCACGTGTTTCATCGGCATAATTCCAAGGTTGGGTCCAAAGTGTAGAGACTCAAATGAGCACCAACTCTCCACATGTCAAGGGTCCAATAGAGTCAAAAACAGGTCTGAGAAAGGCATCAACCTAAATCGACTAAGTATAGAGAGCCAGCGGACAAGCCATGTGTCCTCATCAACGTAAATTTAAAGGCACGACCCAAAATAAAGACTCAGATGAGCGCGGGGCCTTCCACGTGTCTCAGGCCCGAAAAGGAGGAAAGTTTGAATCAAATAAGTATAAAAGGTACCTGGATCCCACCACATGTTCCCAGAGTCCGAAAGGGTAAAGTCAGCCATTGAAAAGTCCAAAAGCGTGCAGAGACCTCCACTTGTCCCGTGCCGCGCAACTTCAAAAGAAAACTCTAAGGGAAGTTTCCAAACAAGCACGAAGCCTCCATGTGTCTTAAGTCAGACATAACATCTTCACAAAATGGGAAGGACTTAGGAAAAAAATATAAAGGAAAACAAGGAAGCCCGCAGAAGCCACCACATGTCAGTCCAATGCACATTTCAAGAGCAAAAGGAAGGAGATGAATCTTAAAGATGCGCGAGGCTACCATGTGGACCCGATGTGGAAAGACTCTTTTAAACATTGTGCACCTGCGACCCTGATCTTCAGAAAACCATATCTTTCAACTGGAAACTTGGATTTGGATGGGAAAGGAATTTTTGGAAATATCTCGGTGTTGGCTTCTCATCTGCCTCCATTAATGTATCAGACCACTAATATTGGGGGCTGTCAAGTCTCTCACCTTCTGTCATGATGAAGAATGGAGCTCTTTCTTGTCTAGTAAGGGACAATGATGGAGGCATGGGTGTTTTAGCGATACTCTTCATTGTGGCAGGTGGAATTCAATGCATATCCTAAGGTGGTTGAATTATGATTCAGATTTTCCCTCTCTTCTTCTGTCTTTCAGTAGGTGGAATTCAATACATTGCAGGGGTGGTTGGAACAGAGTTCATTTTTCCCTCTCTCTTTCTCTCTCACTCTTCTTTATATTGTAAAGGAGGGGCATATTCAAAATGTTGGTCATTGTTTCTCCCCTACCCCCCTCTCTCTTTCTTCCTTAGGATAGAATGTGGAGTCTAAGCATCCTATCATGGATCTGTAATGGCATTTCCTTGCCCCTTGCCCACTGATGATGTAACGTGTAACTTTTGGAGCAATAAAATATGTTTTGTGATGCTTCTATTTATCCTTGGCTCATTTTATCATCTCTTATTACCTCTCGCCATTGTAGGGTATACTATGCATACTCTGATGTTCATTGTAGGTCCTAAGAGCTGTGCCTAGTGGGATTTGAAGTTGTGTCAGTGTGAAATCTATCTTTGGTTTGTGGTGCATCTTATCCACCCTCTCCTCTACTCACCTCTCTCCACTTCAGGCAGTAGGGTCTGTGATCAACCACTTCCTTATTTGGTGTATCACCGCTTAGTGTAGGCTCTCTTTCACCCCCCCTCTCTCTCTTTGTCCCCTTGGATGGTTAGACTAGGATTACTTAGATTCTTCCTACACTGGAGGAGCTTGTGGAAGGTAGATTAGGAAGAAGGAACCAACCATCTCTTGAGGTCCATCTCAATTTTTGCAAGTCCCACAACTTGAGAGATGGACCAATGTTGTGCAATCACACTGAATGCCCCACTCACAACTAGGACATTCGAGGGTGTTGTGATTCTGCACTAACAGTTTTGGCATGCCTGGTGGGACCCGGAGGTTAGATTTTTCTCATCTTTCCAAGGTGTCTCATTATCAACAACAAATCATAAGCCACCGTGCGACCGCACTAACAGTTTTGACATGCTCAGTGGGACCCTGAGGTTATTCTCATCCTTCCAGGGTGTCTCATTATCAATAGCAAATCATAAGCCACCATGGGACTGCACTAACAGTTTTGGCACGCCTAGTGGGATAGGTCTGAAGCACCTTACCACTTCATCTTAGCAGGTTGATGTGTTGCTGTTAAGATTCAGCCTTTTTAGGCACATGCAAGCACATCTAGCGACTCCATCTGGTCAATGACCCATTATCTAATTCGTAGACCTTTTCCATCCGTTTTCACCCATCTTCATTCATTTTCTTTTCCACATATCCCATTTTCTTCTATTCCATGAAGTTGTGCAATCATGAATTCATTTCCATCTTGGAAATCACACTTGCAGCAATAACAGTGTAGTCCACCTCCAATGTACTTCCCAACTCCTCTAGATTAGCATTTTTATCAAATTCAGAACCATTATGCTTACCCATATGAGCAGGGTCAAAACTAGTTTGGCCATGGAGCTTATCAAGAACAAGGGTCGCATACAACGGTGATAACTATATGGAGAATGTTGATCTGTTGGAGAAGATTCAAGGGATGGAAGCTAGCATGGTGCAGTCCAAGGATACAACATAGATGAATGCATTTAGGATTTTTTGTAGGGCACCTTATCCATGGGGAGGCTCTTTTCCAAGAAACTACATCCCTCAGTAGAAGCTTGACTTCATGATTGAAGTGTTGCCTCAACTTGCACAATGGAATGAGGATATTGAGACTTATGAGTTAGACACAAGACAACCTTGTCCATGAGTAAGTGAGTCACCAACTCCTTGTCCTTCATTTTCTCTTTCTCAAGCTTTACAATTTTAGCAGTGCCAAGAGTCAAGCCCCTCACTTGCTGCCCGAAGTGTTTATTTCCCTTCTCCATCTCCTAGTCCTCCATCTCATTTCAATTCTTCTGTAGTTTTCCTTCCCAAGTAGTCATTCCCTCCAAAAAAACAAGAAGTTCCACTCCCCTGTCCACCAAAAACAATTGCAAAACTAGAGGAACCCCAACTTTCTACTCCTCTTTCTTTCCCAAGACCATGCTGGGAAGAGACTCAAGAATCCAGTTGAGGAGAACAACAATAAGAGGAACACAACAGAGAAGAAATGATAGAAAATATGAAGAGTTGGGCTACCAAATTTGGGTTTACAACTTAGATCCCCTTGATGGTTAAGCCAATAGAGGAGGTTAGAGTTGAAAAGCTAGTGGTGGCTGAGACTGAGTTTGTAGCAGAAAAAGAACAAAAATAAGAAGGAGAAGATTAGCAATCTGTTTGCTCTAAATGCAGTGTCCATAATGGCACTCTGTTTGAAGACAATCTTGATCTAACCCAAGCTACACAACTAGTTGTTCGTCCGAAAATCTGTCGCTTGGGCAGATCTATGGATAAACGAGCCAACAGTGTGCAGGGCATAGCCCCTCTTTGAGTCAGCAAAGTGAAACTGGTTTATTGCTATTCTACTAGTAGGAAGCTATGCAAGTCTCACAAATTCTGCCTTCAGGGGTTTGGGATCTCATCCCAGTAGGGGTGTTTCCGACTGCGAAAAGAAAGGAAAGGAAGAGGGGATGAAGAAAGAGCAGGTCCTAAGGGAGAAAAGAAATGAATTCCAAAGCAGAAAGGTCAGAAGGTTTATGTTTTGGGATTGGTAGTAAACAGAGCCAAACCTACTTGCATAAACGAGCAAAGCAATACTGATGATGAATAAATGACGATAAAACAAAAGCAGATCCAACAAGATAAACACACAGATCTGACGTAAGAAAGATCTAATGCACATAACACATGTATTCAGCACAAAGTCTAAATATTGTATTAATATTTTCCTTCTGTTATAAAAAGCTCAAAGTCTTTTCTCCTCACTTCTATTTTTCATCTGAAAGATATTCACTCCTCCATAATACAACAAGTATTGGGGTATTTATAGAAGAAGAAGAGAAAAGAAGGCAAAAAGGAGCCAACAACTTATTTACAAAAATGATCAATGGATCCCAAGAAGAAACCACTCTTTAGTGTAAAAGGGCGCACTTTTCATCGTGTCAGCAGGAACTTATCAGCGCCTTGGCGCACCTATCAGCATGTCGACACCACATTGTCAGCGCCTTTGGAAATGGGCGCACTTATCAGCATGTCGACATGAACTTATCAGCGCCCTTTGGCGCACCTATCAGCATGTCGACACCACATTGTCAGCGCCTTTGGAAATGGGCGCACTTATTAGCATGTCGACATGAACTTATCAGCGCCCTTTGGCGCACCTTTCATCGTGTCAGCATGAACTTATCAGCACCCTTTAGCGCACTCTTCATCATGTCAGCATGAACTTATCAGCGCACCTTTCAACATGTCGACAAGAACTTATCAGCGCCCTTTGGCGCACCTTTCAGCATGTCGACATGAACTTATTAGCGCCTTTGGAAATGGGCACACTTATCAGCATCTCAGCATGAACTTATCAGCGCCTTGGCGCACTCTTCATTGTGTCAACATGAACTTCCTTACGCCTTGGCGCACTTATCAGCATGTTGACACCACATTGTCAGCGTCTTTGGCATAACTTTTTGAATGTCAGCACAATAATGTCAGCACCTTTGGAAATGGGTGCACTTATCAGCATGTCGACACCACATTATCAGCGCCCTTTGGCGCACCATTCATCGTGTTAGCATGACAATGTCAGCGCCCTGCTCAAAAAGATTGAAAAATGGATAAGTCCTTAAAACTTGATTTTCAGAATTTTGGGCTTCTTTCGAACGTTGTCAAACTTCCTTGGGGCCAAAACAAAATTTTTGGGTATGGTTACCTGCAAATTGCCCTTGACAATTTTGCAGGATAACAGTTGGCTCTTTCTGGGGACTATCTTTGAGTGAAACTTAAGGGTAGAGAATCCCAGATCTTCATGTGCCTATCCATTGGGGAACAGAGTCAAAAACAAGGGTGACTGGAGGGCGAACAAAAGGGAACACACAACAAACCGAAAGCAAACACATGACGAAAACAAACACACAACCAAAGCAAACTGTACAAAGAAGAGAGCAAGCTCTACTTCTTGAAAATTTTTAGATGTTGCCCGCTATAAGGAAGCGGGAGCTCAGTTCCATCCAGATATGAGAGATAGAAACTATTCTCTCCATTGAGCTACTTGATCTTGAAAGGCCCTCTCCATAGAGAATCAAATTTTCCGTGCATGCCCTTTGGCTCTCTTCGTTTGTCCCACAAAAGGACGATATCTCCCACTTGAAAATCCCTCTACTTCTGGCGTAAGGGTTTGACATCCTCTTTCAACGCGATGTCATGTTGAACGTCCTTTGGCTTAAAAGACTTCAGATTGGCATAGGACCATGCTAATACATCCATGTATTTCTTCAGCAGTTTGACAAACTTCCGCTTCTCTTCTGGCGTGCAACATCTTCCAATGTTCACGAATTGTGGATGTTCTTTCGAAGCTAAGTTAACCGGTTCAGTTTCTGGGGAGGAGCCCATATCATCTCACCTTTTCTTTTTCACAAAACGGTCATGCCTATCGAAGAGCCGCTCCAGAGAAACCAGGCCCTTTGGAATTTTATTTCCTTTGAGCTGACATATGCCATCGTTCCCTTCAGATTCATCGCCTTGATTGGTGACTGATTCATAGCAAGTGGAAGTAGATCCTTCAAAGTGCAATTCTTTAAAATTTTCCGCCTTCTCTAGAAAGGCAATGAGTTGATTATCGTCGTTGAATACTTGCCAGTGCTGAGAATTTTCTGGCACGCTCGGGTGGAAAACCACCTCAATGGTGTATTTGTTTGTTTTCAAACTTGGGTGAGGGAGCATGAGGGATGCTGAAATAGCCAATGAATCGGCCATGTCATTTTGGGCACTTGGAATGGATTCAATCGAAAAAGCGTCAAACTCTTCAATGTTGTCCCATACCGCATTACGGTAATGCCTGAGCCTTTCGTTCTTTACTTGGTAAATCCTTTTAACTTGATTCACAACTAGCTCCGCATCGCCTTGCACTTTCAGATTCTTAATCCCTCTTTCTTTTGCGGCTTGCATGCCAAGTAACAAAGATTCATACTCAGCAGTATTATTTGTGTTAAAAAACTGCAACTTGAAAGAGAGAGGAATGACTTCTTCCTCGGGAGATATTAGCACAACTCCGACGCCACATCTGCTAGTTGCGCAGCTACCATCAAACTGCAAGGTCCAGATTTTATTAAGATCTCCTTCTTGAATGAGAACAACCATTTTATCAGACTCGGTAGACAAGAAATAGTTCCCCATCCCTAATGATTCAAAAAGGATTTGAGCTTTGGGGTCCTCAGAGCTCGTAACCAAGTACTTATTTTGTGATTCCGGCTCCAAAGTCTACATTACACCTTTGACGGGAATTCTAGCTTTAGACCAATCCATATGAATTTCCCCACCAACTTCACTGCAAAAGTTCCTTCCCAGCAAAATTCCGTAGGCTGCCAGAATGTCAGCAACGAGGACGGTCATCTTTACCCTTTTATCTGGGAACGCCGCAAATGTAAATTGCACGTCTTTGATTTGGCCAATCAACGGAACCTGCTTAGTTTCCAAGGAATAACATCTTCCAAAAGGCTTGGTAAGAGTGAGGCCCAAAGCATGGGCGAATTTTTCCGGCATGACGTTATCAGAAGCCCCAGAATCAATTATGCAGTTATTCAGCTTGTGTCCATTGATTAGGAGGGAGACATAGAAAGGCTCTATCTTGCCTGATGCCGATGTTGAAGCAACATTTATGTGGGATTCAGGGGGAGTGGAAAGGATTCCTTTTGGGAAAACCTGCTTAGATACAACAGCTTGAATTTGAATATACTTGGTCAATCTTACAAGTTGTTCGGGATTTGACTGAAGATACTCAGCTTCAGACATTTGGATCCTGGTCTTTTTTGTATGATCTATGATATCAAATGTGGCCAAGGGTTGCGTTGGTAAAGGAATGAGTCCCTCACTTTGCGATGGTGTAATAGGATTACTGGTCTTGGTAGGAACATGAGAGGACTAATTTGGAGGAGAGATGGGGGGAAAGGATTTCCTTGTAAAGGATTTGCCAAGGAGTTGAGTAGGAAGAGGATTACCTCTTTTAGCAATGATCGGAGGCACGTTTGACACGGCCTCCTCCTGCTAGACATGGGCAGCAACTTCTGCTTCTTCTCCTTGCGAGCGAGTAAAAACAACGTATGATTGTCCGCTTACATATCCCTGAGTACCCTCTTCTTCATCAGATTCTTTCTCATCAAATTCCATATACCCGATAGTAGAGTCGCCAGTCGGTTCACCGACATCTTGATCATCTTCACCCTGAGACGAAGGTTCTTCATAATACTGCTCTTATTCTTCGATTTCGGCTAGAGCGTTGACCGGAGGAGCCTCAAGTGCCAACCACGGAGCAGTTGCGGGTAAGCGCGGCCTTTGTGAAACATTGTTAGGAACGAAATTCCTCCACGGAATATCCCGGTATGAGGAACTAGGGGAGGCCTGGGCCAACTGCTTCTTTAATGCAAGCAAGTCATTTGCCATCTTTTGAAAGGCTGGATCAGACGAAGTAGTGGGCGAAGGGCCCAAAGATTTAGGCTTGGCTGATTCCTTTTTCAATTTGCCAGATATTATCAAATTATCTTCTATTCGAATGGCAGCGGCTTGCGCAAGAATTAAGGTAGCTACTCACTCTTGAAGGAGTAAGAAACTAAATTTTGAACTCATAGCGTTCACGAAGAAACATTTCTGATTTTCCGGTGTTGGAAGCATGGCAACAGGGACACTGTTGACTAGTGCATTGAATCGGGCGATAAAATTGTGCATGGTCTCAATGGCCTCCTTCTTTAGGTGAGTGATCTATGATAATAATGCAAATGCATCTTCTGAAGGTTTTTACCTGTCTTCAAAAGCATCTCGCAAGGTGGCCCAACTCGTAATAGATCCGGCTGGTAAATGCTAAAACCATTCAGCTGCAGGCCCTTATAGGGTTTCCAGAAAAAGACGAACCGACACATCTTCATGAGTTACATCCAAAATACTGCAAGACATGATGAATGTAGATATGTGGGAATCCGTACTTTGATTTCCGCTCCCGTTAAATTTGGGAAAATTATTTTGGTTTCCGTGAGGGAGCGTGTGAACTGGATGTGGTAGTGCGAGAGGACCCATAGCATTTCCCCATGGTACCGCCATTTGAAAGGATGGAAAAAGAACACGGGCTGGAAAGGTGGTTCCGCTGAGCAGCAAGGCACTACAAAGGGATGTGGAAGCCCCTTGCGAAAGATTCTTCCTTCGTGAAGGCGAGACACTCCTGGATGACTGGTCAGCTGAGCTTAGCACTGAAAAGCGTGCCGGTGTTATGCTGAAATTATGCCTTTGAAGCAGATCGAAAGTAGGATCAACTTCTCCATGGGCTCTCCTGCTGCGCGTAAAAGGTTCACCCGCCAGTGTACCTTCCAGATCTGCAACATTATGGCACGGATTTGAAATTTCTTTTTGGCTGTACTTGCTGATTTTCTGGTTTTTCTGTCAAAAACCAGTAGCATATACTTTTCTAAATGTTTAAAAACTATCCTTTTCAGAAAACCGATTGCGGTTAATGACAAATAACAATGAGGATAAAATGAGAGAGAAGATTAGCAAGCTGATTTTCGGATCTGGTTTTGACTTTTTCAAAGAGTTTCAAACTTTTGGTAAACAGTCAAATATTCAGATCTACGGCAAAATACTGATTTTTATAAAAACTCAGCGAACTAAAGATTTGTAACTAGGCCAGATCTATGGATCTCAGAAGAAAATTTTCAATTTCGAGCACTTTTCCAAAATTTTGGATTTTTAACAAAAAGTTCGAGATTGCAAACAGGCGGTGATTTTTCTGATTTTTCTATTTTTCTATCCTACCACCATCATAGATCTGATAGATCTGTTTGATCCCCAATGGAGTCGCCAAAAACTGTTGGTCCGAAAATCTGTCTCTTGGGCAGATCTATGGATAAACGAGCCAACAGTGTGCAAGGCATAACCCCTCTTTGAGTCAGCAAAGCGAAACTGGTTTATTGTTATTCTACCAGCAAGAATCTATGAAAGTCTCACAAATTCTGCCTTCGGGGGTTTGGGATCTCATCCCAGTAGGGGTGTTTCTGACTGCGAAAAGAAAGGAAAGGAAGAGGGGATGAAGAAAGAGCAGGTCCGAAGGGAGAAAAGAAATGAATTCCAAAGCAGAAAGGTCAGAAGGTTTATGTTTTGGGATTGGTAGTAAACAGAGCCAAACCTACTTGCATAAACGAGCAAAGCAATACTGATGATGAATAAATGACGATAAAACAGAAGCAGATCCAACAGGATAAACACACAGATCTAACGTAAGAAAGATCTAATGCACATAACACATGTATTTAGCACAAAGTCTAAATATTGTATTAATATTTTCCTTCTGTTACAAAAATCTCAAAGTCTTTTCTCCTCACTTCTATTTTTCATCTGAAAGATATTCACTCCTCCATAATACAACAAGTATTGGGGTATTTATAGAAGAAGAAGAGAAAAGAAGGCAAAAAGGAGCCAACAACTTATTTACAAAAATGATCAATGGATCCCAAGAAGAAACCACTCTTTAGTGTAAAAGGGCGCACTTTTCATCGTGTCAGCAGGAACTTATCAGCGCCTTGGCGCACCTATCAGCATGTCGACACCACATTGTCAGCGCCTTTGGAAATGGGCGCACTTATCAGCATGTCGACATGAACTTATCACCACCCTTTGGCGCACCTATCAGCATGTCGACACCAAATTGTCAGTGCCTTTGGAAATGGGCACACTTATCAGCATGTCGACATGAACTTATTAGCACCCTTTGGTGCACCTTTCATCGTGTCAGCATGAACTTATCAACGCCCTTTAGCGCACTCTTCATCGTGTCAGCATGAACTTATCAGCGCACCTTTCAGCATGTCGACAAGAACTTATCAGCACCCTTTGGCACACCTTTCAGCATGTCGACATGAACTTATCAGCGCCTTTGGAAATGGGCGCACTTATCAGCATGTCAGCATGAACTTATCAGCACCTTGGTGCACTCTTCATCGTGTCAGCATGAACTTCCTTGCGCCTTGGCGCACTTATCAGCATGTCGACACCACATTGTCAGTGCCTTTGGCGCAACTTTTTGAATGTCAGCGCCTTTGGAAATGGGCACACTTATCAGCATGTCAACACCACATTATCAGCGCCCTTTGGCGCACCATTCATCGTGTCAGCATGACAATGTCAGTGCCTTGCTCAAAAAGACTGAAAAATGGCTAATTCCTAAAAACTTGATTTTCGGAAGAGAATTTTGGGCTTCTTTCGAACGTTTTCAAACTTACTTGGGGCCAAAACAAAATTTTTGGGTATGGTTACCTGTAAATTGCCCTTGACAATTTTGCAGGATAACACTAGTGAAGGAGGAAGAACAACCAGCTCCAAGCCCCATTGAAGAGGAGCAACTGAGAGAGATGAAATCAGAGTTGAAGCCACTCAATGAAGAAAACATCATTGAAATTATTTTTCTTTCATTTCAAGGGTCTGATTTGATTGATGAACCCATGTTGGAGGAGGACCATATAGTTCCAAAGGCTCCAAGTATAAAGCAGGCCACAGAAGAACCTTTAGTTCTTCCTCCTACTTTATCCCCCTCAAGCTCTAATGTTAAAGAAGATTTTGATCTTTCAAACTTCATGTTTGAAGATGAAGGGAACCATGGTGAGCTAGTTGCAGATCAAGAGCACACCATGGAGGAGGTAGAGCACATGCAACAGGACAACAAGGAGTCAGACTATCTGTCAAACTTGGAATATTGCTTTGATGGAGAGGATCCTGAGGAGACCACATTATTTTCTCCTCCATTATCCACCTTCCAAGCACACGACCCTACTGCCATGAAGGAGGGAATTCAAGTACAACAACCTACACTTCATAACAGCCCTCTGGAACCAAGGTTGGAAGATATGAGTCTTTCATGTTCTTCACAAGAGAAGGAAGAGAAAAGGCAATAAGATGTCATCTCTCTCACACCATCCATCTAGGAAGGTTAACAAGAAGACTCCATTCTTAAATTTGAGATTTAGAACCACAGGTAGATCCAAAGGACCAGAACTTTCCCAATTAGGTACTTGGCTTCATTAGAGCCAACAGAGAAGCCAAAACCAGTCATGCCCACCTCAGGGCATGAGGATGAGCTCCAACGTACCAAGGATCAGCTGCAATGCCTCTTCAATCCAAATGAAGAGAAAATAAAAGAGGCATCTGTCTTGTTTCTAGTTGATACCTTGGTGATATGGGTGGAGGATCAACCTCTTGTCAGTTTTTCACTCATAAAAGCAGCCAAATTTAGTGTCAAATCATTTTCATGGCTGCCCCTCTTGAGGAAGGGAAGCTACTTCTCCCTGCTAGTTGCAGGATTTGTTTGAGTTCCCTTTCTCTCTGGTTAGTGTAGGAGTAGCTTTAGGTTTGTTTTTCAGCAGAACAGTGCTTGTGCACACTCTGCATGTTCCACCTAGAGCATGTATGATTTCTAGTTTTGTACATAGTGTGTTGTGGTATTTTTTTGCTCATGCACATGACATTAGAAGTATCATTTGGTGAGATCAGCTCCAGTTCCAAAAGGGTGCAGTGGCTCAGGGATCATATTTTCAAAACTCAGATCAGTTTTGTGTTTACTATGAAGACTCCATGCCCAATGGATGCTTCAAGGTAACTGATAATTTCACCTAGTAGGTAGGTGATCCCCATGAGTCACCAAATTGTTGACCAAAATAGGCTCACACTTCTTTTGGGTCAACTGACACCATTTTCCCCCTTTTTTGCTTCAATCTAAATTCTTGCATATTCTAAGCACTTAAGGCCCCATGAAAGCATTTCCATCAGATAGGAAATTTCTTCCCCCTAGAGACAAAAATAATTTCTTCTAACTCTTTGTATTTTTCAAGTTACAGGTCGGCGGACACAGGGAAGAATTTGTGCCAAAGGAAATAGCAGACAAGCAGGGTAACGAGAGACATTTCAACATTTTTACACTTTTCGCAACGGGGTAAAAGTATAATTGTGGGCATGTGGGCCTGAGAAAGATTACTTTTTACAAAGTGGAAAAGTGGGTCGGCAGGTTCGAAGATGCCTTTTAGCCCAAATGGGAAAATGTGGGTCGGTGGGCCCGAGGATGACTTTTTCCAAAAGCGGGTCTGCGGGACCAAGGAGGAAATTTTGCCCAAGTCTAAAAGTGGGCCAGCAGGTTTATGGGGGAATTTGAAACTTTTTGACCTTTTTGCAAACTGTGCAATTTTAAAGTGCAAGCCTACGAGCTCGCGGGGGTCTCATTGAGTGTTGAAAAGTCACAGACCCGTAGAGGGTGCCATGTGCCTGACCGGCACAACTCTAAGGATACAATTTCAGAAAAAGACCTCAAATAGGCGTTAGGATTCTACGTGTCTTTGATCCAAAAAAAGGGACAGAGTCTACATTTGGAAAGTCAAAATGGGGCAGAGCCAGCAAAAGGTGCCACGTGTCAACTCGGCGAAACTTGAAAGATGAACTCAGAAAGTGGAACCCTAAACAAGCGCAAGCTTGCTACATGTCCTAGGTCTAAAAAGGGGACAAAGTCAACCATTTAAAATGACTAAGTGTAAGGGTGTCAATGGAAGCCTCCACGTGTCTCATCGACGTAACTCCAAGGCTAGGTCAATAATGCAGAGACTCAAATGAGCTCCAACTCTCCACATGTCAAGGGTCTAACATAATCAAAAAGGGTCTAAGAAAGGCATCAGACTGAATCAACTAAGTATAGAGAGACATTGGACATCACCACGTGTCTCATCAGTGCAAATTCAAAGGTGCGACCCAAAATGGAGACTCAGATGAGCGTGAGCCTTCCACGTGTCCCAGGCCTGAAAAGGGGGCAAGCTCGAATCGGCTAAGTATAAAAGGTACGCAAAACCCGCCACGTGTCACAGAGTTCAAAAGGGTAAAGTCACCCATAAGAAAGTCCAAAATCCTGTGGATACCTCGATGTGTCCTGTTTGCATAACTTCAAAAGAAAAATCTAGGGGCAATTTCCAAACAAACATGAAGCCTCCACATGTCTCAGGTCAGACATAACATCTCTGCCAAATTGGAAAAACTTAGGAAAAATATAAAGGAAAATGAGGAGCTCATGGAAGCTGCCATGTGTCATTCCGACATGATTTCAACAGTGAAAGGAAGGAGAAAAATATTCAATATGCGTGAGGCTTCCACATGGACTCAGTACGGATAAACTATTTAAACATGGCGCGCCCGCAACCCCAATCTTCAGATAGCCATATCTTTCGACTGGAAACTTGGATTTGGGCGGGAGAGGATTTTTTGGAAATATCTCGGTGCTGGCTTCTCATCTACCTCCATTAATGTTTCAACCTTCTAATTTTGAGGGCTGTCAAGTCTCTTACCTTCTATCATGATGAAGAATTGGGCTCTTTTTTGTCCAATAAGGGACAACGACATAGGCATGGGTGTTGCAATGAGACTCTTCACTGTGGCAGGTGGAATTCAATGTTTATCTTAAGGTGGTTAAAGCATGATTTAAAATTTCCCTCTCTTCTTCTCTCTTTCAATAGGTGGAATTCAATGCATTGCAGGGGTGGTTGGAATAGAGTTCATTTTTCCCTCTCTCTTTCTCGCTCATTCTACTACATATTGTAAAGGAGGGGCATATTGAAAAGGTTGGTCATTGTTTCTCCCATGTCCCCCTCTCTCTTTCTTCCTTAGGGTAGAATTCGGAGTCTAAGCCTCCTCTCATGGCTCTGTAATGGAATTTCCTTTCCCCTTGCCCACTAATGATGTAATCTGTAAATTTTAGAGCAATACAATATGTTTCGTGATGCTTCTGTCCATCCTTGGCTCATTTTATTGTCTCTTCTTTCCTCTCATCATTACAGGGTATACAGTGCATACTCTAATGTTCATTGTAGGTCCCGGGAGCTGTGCTTAATGGGCTTTGAAGTGGTGTCCATGTGAAATCTATCTCTTGTCCGTGGTGCATCTTGTCCACCCTCTCCTCTGCTCACCTCTCTCCACTTCAGGCAGTCAGGTCTATGATCAGCCACTTGCTTTTCTGGTGTATCACCGCTTAGTGTAGGATCTCTTTCACCCCCTCTCTCTCTCTCTCTCTCTCTCTCTCTTTGTCCCCTTGGATGGTTAGATTCTACCTACACTGGAGTAGCTTGTGGCAGGTAGATTAGGAAGCAGGAACCAACCTTCTTCGGAAGTCTATCTCAAATTTTACAAGTCCCACAACTTGAGAGATGGTCCAATGTTGTGCAATCACACCAAATTCCCCACTCACAACCAAGCCATTCAGGGGTGTTGTGATTTTGCACTAACAGGGAATCATATAAATACATAGTTATGTGTTTGAAATCAAAGACCAAACACTAAACATTACTATCATCACCTAAGCGTGCATTCCAGAGACATCTAAAACAATGAACGAAATCCATCTAACATCAATTCAAGGGACAAGGGACTACATTTTATGCATACACTGCATAGGAAAGACAATTTCATTTTATTCCATACACACATGCTATACTTGCCTACATTCTATATATATCTCGTTATCAAGTGTAACTTGCACTGGGTCATACTAGGGCACCATTTATACACACACATATAAGAACTACATGGAGTCTGAGATGTAGTACAATGCCCAAATCCACATATTGCATATTTCTTCTTTAGATTTGATGTGGTATGTGGGGTTGTGCATGTAATCTTCTGTTTAGCAGGTTACATGTGTCATTGGTGATCAAAGTGTGAATAACATGCCATCAATAAGGATTAATTATGACAACCTTGCGATACATAAGAACCCAGATGCTGAGCCTTTGTGCAGTCATCGGTTTTAGAAGTGGTCTTCGGTGCCTAGGTGCTCTTTCTTTGTCCCAGGTGCCTATATCTAGTTTTATTCCTTCCTTCCAGAGTTTATTGTGTGTAGTAACGATGATCTTCCCAATATATACATCAATTTTCCCAATTTAGATCAGTCCCACACTGAGCGTAAATCAACTAAATACTATTTATCTATCTATTTCTTATGGTTTTATACTTTACTACCTTTTTTTATTTTGTCATTTATGTACTTTAACACTTATATCAATAACTTACTCTATAATATCCTTATATTTACTTAAGAAAAATTAAATTAAATCATTTAGTGAACCCATCGCTCAAACTCTACCTTCTGAGAACACATCAAAACCTATCTCCTTCTAAATTCATGGATCAATCTTCATATCCTTTTACCTCAACAAATGTTTCTGGCATAGCTACTTCTGCTATTGAGTTTATGAGAGTGTGCACTCATCATCGTCCTCGCTTTATTACTCCAATACCTGATTTAACCATCAATCTAGTGACTACTCGCCACTCTCATCCTCCTATAGTTCCGCTGCCTATCATTCCTACAGTTCCTACCACCACCTCTAAGGGTTATGACATCATTGAGAAAATTAAGAACACACCTAAAAATATATCTCTTTATGATCTTTTACACAGTACACCTATTTTTCGTCACACACTACAGGCCACTCTTAGGTCTGTTCAAATCGAAAGCAATAATTCCCCTGTTTTATTTTCTCACCTCATTCATATCTCAAATATATACCATGTGCTATATCTTTTAGTGATGAGGATATCCCTCCTTCCATTATTGATGATCTATTTGTACCTTTTCTTATCACTGCTACTATTAGACCCAGTTACTCACCAACCTGGCGAGCTAGCCACCTGACTCCTAAATTGTTCGTCCATATCTCTTACAAGCTCGGTGAACCCAACATGGACCTTAAACAACTCAAACTTATCAAATGTGGTGGATCAATATATTCACGCATTGGATGATTCAAACTGTGCACACTCACCACCACGTGGCCTTGACAACTCGATAGAACCATTTGGCGAATGAACATACAGCGTAAGCCCCAACCACATATATAGACATGGCAGTTAAAAACTCCACAGGTCACCTATGCGACACCCAAATAAAGACAAAAATGCACCAGTTGGTGGGATAACATATCCAATGTCACTTACATGGCCAAACAAAAAGTGCAAGGTGTGGTTGTAGCCATGTAATAATAGGTGGGTTTTCATATATTTATACAACCGATCGTCATCATCCCCTATGATTGTGGATTTTTATCCCAAAGGGATGAAAGATCAATCATTGGATGGTTGGGTAGATCAAAACCCAAAGCACTGAGTTTTAAAATATTCACCCTGCCACTTAGATGTGTGCACATCCACCAAGTGGACAAATCAAATTGTGACAAGTGGCACAAAGGGTGAATGAGACTAAAAATTTGATTTTTGTATGCCGGTCTTTGAAACGTCAGTTGTGGACAGGAGTTGGCCCCACTATTTTTTTAGCTAGGGGCCCTTAACTAGGTTGGGTCAGACATACTATTTTTGCTGAGGGGTGCCTTAGCCTCTTATCTTCATTATTACCAATTGGATAACATATTGTATATATATACCACATTGTTCTTATTATATCTTACATGTGGGATTTTTTTTTCAGGGTAGGTATGATATTGTATATGTAGGACTTGGCTCATTGATATAGTGGACCAATTTGTATTGCATTAGGTGCCAATTTATGCTTGGCCAATACATGGCTCTATACAACTTGTCACAAACCGAACTACTTAGCAACTCGGTAGGGTGATAAAATCCCCCACTAGTCAAGTTTATCTCTATGGAGAACTCAGCGGTCTAAATACTTAGCCATGCCACCAAATTTTTTAATGAAGGCTCCATGCTACCTATCCACATTAGTGAACCAAGCGATGGTTCAAACAAAATTGCACAAGTTGCCACCAACACAACCTGGATTAATACATCCATGTGGCTCATCTTATTACATGATACAACAACCTACAGCCATACCTATAGGCAAACTCATCCTAATAGCTTGAGTCAATCACGCTAACTAATACACCATCCATATAACATTGCAACAAAACAATATGAAGGTGCATGGCCTGTTGCCATGGGGAGTAGTGCAATACTGCTAACTCACATATATTTAAACCTCCATCGTAACTAAACTTGTGACACCAAAACTGTGGGACCTATATTCCCCCACATAGACAAAACCAACCAGACAAAGATGGAGGTAGTGTGGGATCAAACTCACAAGACCTATGCAGCTATAAAACATTTGACCTCTCCTGTTGATCCATAAGGGATCAACAAGCTATAAATTCGAGGCTTGCTTATATTTGAGCAATGGCATTTTGACTGTGACTGTGGATGAGTCAGTTTGGAGCAAATTTGCATAGAGATCTTTAATTTTTGAAGCACCTAGGGTCAATTTTGGGACTTTGGTGTTAGAACTGGAGAAGTGTTCTAAGAATTCCAGAGATGAGAACATGAACTGATGTCATTATTTCTTCATAGAAGTGCTAATAATTTTCCTGGTGTAGGAGTTTTTTCTGACTCAATTTACACGGAGAACACACTGTGAAGACATTGCAGGGCCATGAGATGGATTGGAGAACATGATTTTGGAAAATTGCAAAGTTCTACAAATTCTTAATCAACCCATTTGCAGGTGAAAAAGGTCTATTATTCACTTCAGAGGGTAAAAATTGTACCTCAGAGTGATTTTTAATAATATTGATTCATGATTAAGTGAATCTGGAGACGTAGCCCATCTAGGTGAACTCCATTATCAATTTGTGGAGATATTGTTTTAGTCCTATATTTGCTACCTATGATCAATTTTTAATTTCAATTTAAGGGGAATGGATAAATGATTAAGAAAGAGTAAATTAACTGGGAAAAATTAGATTACGCTGAACTTTTCGTAATCAAATTATCCACAACATACAAATCAAGTGAATGCATTATTCAATTTCAGCCATGAATTAAATCAAGTTGATATGCATTATAAAATCATCTTGTGATCAGATTTTAATGATTTTGGTAATAAATCCACTTAGAATCACGAAAATTTGAGTTAAAAGGGAACGTTGACCAGTTAAGAAGATTAATTGGAAAAATCAATGGATTTGTAGACACACACACAAGTGAATCCATAACCATATTTTGATCAATTAAAATCATATTTGAAAAGTATCTAGGAATTTTTTTAAAATGGTACCCAGGGGGTAAAAACCATTTTTCAGATCAAGTTTTGGTATCAGAGTAGGTTATTGTGTTTGTAAAACTTACTAATCTCCTAGCAAGTTTTCTTTCAGTTGAATTTGATTTCCAGTTTGGTGTTGCAATTTGGGCTCGATCTTTCTGTTTGTAGTGTGTAGTTTTTTTGGAAATACAGATGTTGCAGGAAGCCATGGGTACGATATCTAAATAGGAAAAACTTGATGAGATTGAGGCATTAAATCATCATATTCATGAAGAAAATTCATTCCTGAGATGTTAGTCACTCTCCCTTGAGGAGAAAATTTCTAGATTTATAAAAAAACTTGAATCCAAGGATGAGATATTGATGGTATTGTACTGTGGTGAAATGAAGAATAGATACCTTCCACTATAGATGCATCTAATATGATGTAAGAATGCATTGTAAGTATTTCACCAAATCATCCCTCTTCCCATAAAGAATTGGATTCAAGTAATGTTCAAGGTGATTTTAAAAATCACACAAAGGGCATTGGATCTTAACCATTGATTAAAATGGGATTTAAAGGTAATTTCCTTAGTAAGGATAATCAACGTATATCCAACCCCATATAGGTAAAGGATCATCCTTGTTTTGTGAAATTGGGTTACGTTGATGGTGGAAAAATGGAAGTTGGAGAAGGTTCCAAAACCGCTGAAAGAAGACAAGATTCTAACGGTAAATTGGCTTCCCCATTAACATTTGGCGAATAATCCTTAGTGGATGGATTTAATAAGAAATCACCAAGAAGAGGTATTGAGATTCCTCCACCTCTTGTTTACCATAAACATAAGGGAAATGGTAAAAATACTCATCCACTATCTACATTTAAGAAATTTTGCAATGATATATAGAAGATGTGGTATAGTTATCCATGCACGTTTTGTGGAATGTATAACCACTATGTAGCCAATTGTAGAAAATGTAAATATTTTTTGGAAAATATTTTGAGAGACCGCTCTCCTAAAAATGGACCAGAGAAAAGTAGTTTAGGTCAGTTTCCTAGAAATTTAGACAAGAAATTTTGTAATCATTGTAAAAAGACAGGTTATGAAATTGAAAAATGTTGGCAAATTCATCCTAGACAAAAATAGAAATTTGTTAATAAGGAAAGCAATGTTAAACCGAAAATTGCAAATATGACCCCTATAGCGGTTTAGGTAAATACTGAAGAAAATCAACCACGTAAAAAGGAAAATCTCATTAAATTGGTGATTAAACAATTTTTGAATATTATGTTTTCATAGAGAAAGTTGTTGAATAGCTTCCAAATTTTCAAATAAATTTCTGGGATTCGTGTTGATTTCTGAAAAAGGAAAATTTCACATGTATATATTTTTAATTTTTATTTTTATGAAGTAACATGAAGGGGAAAAACAAGTGATAGGTTTATCATACTTGGAAAAGTTTTCTCTTGTTTAGGGGTTTAGGAAAAAAATCATTTTTTTTGAAACTTGACAACAACATGTAAAGTTGTTCTTATGGGGCATGGTCAGTTGATCAGATGTATATTTTTGGAAAACATGTATTCAGACTATGTTATTGTTTCGTATATACAAATGTATTATCTAACATTGTTTATAAGTGCAAAAATTATACAAAATTTTGTAGCCATGCATGATTTATGAACATTTTATAAGTCTATTATTTTAGGCTTTAAAATTTGTAATTGTCAAACATGGTTACAAATAGGTTGTACAATTATTGCACTAAAAAATAGTGATGCAGGTTACACTTTGCATAGTTAACAGTGGTGCACGATCAGGGTATAATGGATGATTATAAAATTATGGTTGTCATACCAGTTACAGTATTGGCCATGGATTATGTTACTTGTTAATGGATTTTTAATATACATTGCAATTTTTAAAATCTTTCCATACTATAAACTAGGTTCCATGTGCTTATGATATAAAAAGGACCTATTAACAGTTTAGTTGGGTGAGTTTCCTTTTGGGGACCAAAACAATATTATTGGGGAGGAGTAACCCAGAGAGCATTTCTAAGTTCAGATGATTTCTAAATATCTCTAAACCATTGCAGAGAGAAAGAGAGTTTTTAGATATTTTTTTCTATATAAATAACTCGAAAAATGGAGCTCGTATGCTCAAGATATTCTCCGCTCAATTTTTTTGGCCAACTAGCAAAATTTAGGGAAAACACACATGTATGCTAACTTGGACACGTGCATATCTGTGAAGTGGAGGAATCACTTTATGAAAAGTGGCATAATGTGTATGTAGTAAAAATTTTGGTTTTGGACGTTGGTCTTCGACACAAGATTGTAGATAGGTGCCTCAATATTTTTTAGCTAGGGGCCATTAGCCAGGGTCGGCACAATCTTTTTACAGAGGGGTGCCTTGGCCTCCGATCTTCATGATATCATTGTATTGATATTTTATATATATGCCACATTGTAATTTTGTATCATGTATGTGGGATTATTATTTCAGGTTATGTATATATTGTTATGTAGGGTCTAGCTTAGTAAGCTAGTTAATAAATCGATGCATTTGTGCTTGGCCAATACATGGCTATATACAGCTCGAGCTACTTAGTAACTTGGTGGGGTGCTCAACTCCTGACCGATTGACTCTATCCATGGAGAATGTGGTGTTATATACTTACCCATTCAACCAAAGTTTTAATGAAGCCACTTCCTATCCACATACCCCAGATGGTTCAAAAAAATCATTGGCACCAACATAGTGGATTAATATATCCTCCTAGACATATTAATAAGTGGCGCAACAACCTACAACACAATACAAGAAAAACCATGTGGTAGATCAACACGCCAACAAACCCAACATCCAAGAAACGTGGGAGCAAAAAAATATAAAGGCATGGCCGCATCCATGGGAGTAGTGGGCTTCTCTCCCGCATATAAACCCTCCATTAACCTCCCACATGGAAAATGTTGAACTTTTTCCCCACAAAGAAAAACTGACTGGAGAAAATGGAGATAGAGGGGATTGACCCCAAGACACGCGAGCTCCAAAACACCTGACTCACCATTGAGCCACAGGGGATCTACAAGGTATAATTCGATCTCACCCATACTTAAATAAGTTTTTTGTCTATGACTGTGGATAAGGCACATTGGGGAAATTTATAGAGATCTTGATTTTTGAGGCACTTAGAGCCATTTTGGTACTTCATCCAGAACTAGTCAGCTGAGAATTTAGAGACAAAGAAGATGAATTCATTCTATTACCATGAAGTACTATAATTTTCTAGGTGTAGGGGTTTTTATGAATCACTTATAGGGAGACCACGTTGTGGAGATATTTCAGGTTGAAATCATTCTATTACCATGAAGTACTATAATTTTCTAGGTGTAGGGGTTTTTATGACTCACTTATAGGGAGACCACGTTGTGGAGATATTGCAGGGACACTGATGGATTTGAGAATGTGGTTTTAAAAAATTAGAGAGTTCTAAAAATCTGAATCATCCCATTTTTAGGTGAAAAGGTCTATTACACTTCCAAAGGTTAAAATTTTACTTCAAGTGTTTTTTTAATATATCAATTCAGGATTAGGTGAATCCAGAGATGTAGCCCATCTAGGAAAACTTCATTATCAAGTTGTGATGATTTTGGTTCAGTTTATTTTTCTGCTTACTTTCAGTTTTAAATTTAGTCGAAGGGATTGAATAATTGATTAAGCAAAGTAATTAATTTAGAAAAATAAATAAATTTGAATTTCTTATTCATTTATCCACAACATACAAATGTGTGCACAATTCAATTTTTAAGGAATTAAATAAAATTGATATGCATTCAAAAATCAGCTTGTGATTAGATTTTAATGATTTTGTAAAAATACCTCTTTAATCACGAAAGTTGAGTTAAAAGGAAAAATGACGAGTTAATAGATTAATTGGAAAAAAATGGATTTGTAAACACCAAAAAGGGAATCTATAACCATATCTTGATCAATTAAAATATGATTTGAAAGTATCCATAATAAATTTATGAATCGTACTTTCATGATACTTTTGTTTTTATTGGCCATGGTGAATATCAATTCAAAAACCCCCCTCATTCCACTAATTCCATGATGTTTTTTTAGGGGTCTTTACATACATTGAACGTCATACCTTTTGCCTTATGTACCCAAGTACACTCTACATTGATGCTTCCTCCTTTCACATGCACTCTTTTCATACATGACTTTTATCAACCTCACTTTCCATTCGATCCCACTTTCTTCGACACTATTTTCACGCATGATGGCTTAGCCCAGATATGATTCATATTTGAAAATATCCTCCCACCACCTCACTCTCCTCACCTATATCAGGGATGTGTATTTGTTACCTTTTCTTATGGCCTCTGCATCTTCTACTTATCAGTCTTCCTTGCACGTACTCCTTGTTGCTTTCCACTCATACTTGGGTAGTCTTGGCTTGACTACATTGGTGGCACTTTAGATCCTAATCATATTTATATCACATTTCCCATGCCTTTTGGCCACATTTTCATTTAAAATGATTCATTCCTTGGCTATACTAAAAATCTAACCCAATTGTATGTACATGATTTTACACAATCACCTTTCACTGATGAAGAATATGCTATGTGGATGTATAATTTGTGCCGCAATGGCTCTTTATATCATCAACCCCACACTATTTCTTACCATGATTCTAACCCAAATCCAATAGGAGATGATCTTGACACTGATGATCTCTTATATGAATTCACTTGATCCTTCTATTCTCTTCACATTTGGGGTCATCACACATAGTCCCCCCTCATAATATCATCATTTGTCTATCATCTATACTAGTACACTCTATGCTTCATATTTATTATACACCTTCATAACCATTGATACACACATATCGTATCATCTTTACCCTGTGATCCACTCTAGTTCCATGGTTCATACTCGACTACTGAGGGTCAAGATTTGAAATTAACCTAACCACATTCTCTTTTAATGCTCTATGCTCCATGATCTATCTTTCTAGCGTGCACTTTCAAGCCATTCAAGATGACACAGTCTTGTTTTATGGTTAATTCTTGATTATTGAAGGGTATTATATAAATGAAACTCAATTCATACACATCCATTAGGGGGCACGCTACTCCTCTCACATTCACACATTGCATACCATCTCATCACACTTATAGCATTCGCATATCTTGGTTGCACGTACTCTTTCTTATTTTATGTACATGTACACTTTTTTTCCATGCTAAATGGATACTTAGTATCTAAATATATTTTTTACATATACACACATATACATTCACTTCATATTTTGAGGTGAATGCATATTTCCTCCAGAACTGTACACGCTACAATGGTGCTTGGAACTGTACCTCTTACTAGTCACATCAAGGATCCTGCGGGGATCTTCATTTCATACTCTCACAAATTACAGGTACTAATATTTCATCATTAACTACTTCTACTTTCTAGCACATTAATTTCCATTTATCTATACATGATTTGACATACTTTCTATCTTTCTAACATGCTAATGGGTGCTTCATGTCTATCATTTACTTTGCGGAACTATATGCCACCATGGTTGTCTAATACACTTTGTTTTCCATTATTTCCCTTTGTTTGCTATTTCTTGTGGGAAATTCCCTATATCTTGTTTGATCATTGTTTTTATGCTTTTGTTTGCTTCGGCCCTGATTGTATTGTGACATTGTGAATGATGTCCCATGTTTAAAACCCACTTTTCATGGTCTATCTTGTATGCCACTTTCTTGTTACATTGTCTTCTTTTTCATCATAGCTACGTTTTATACTAACACATATTGCTAGCCACTTTGTTTATACGTGCCTTTGTTTATACCATGCAAATCCCCTACCCCCTGTAGGTATCTGATTCATATGAGCATAAAGTCCTCTCCTTTAGTCCGCATTCTCGTAGCAATTTTGTATGAACACCAAACAAGGGGGGCATACATTAGGTGAAAAATCCACCCCTACAAAATCCCATTTCTAGAGTATAGTACAATGCAACACAAGAAAATAATACCATAGTCAAAGAATGGCCCAACATCTAACTTGGTTCCTTATCACAACACTAAAACTAGTGCCCATCATCAGAAAGAAGCGTTAGGGTGCATGTGTCCTCCCTTGAGCACTTATGTCATGGGGGAACACACAATCATCTTCTCAGATCAGCACATTTTAGAGAAGCCTTTAGAACATTTCTAAAGTTACATGCATATTCCTTCAGTTACAAAATGCATGCAATCTCCTAAAATTTATGTCAATCGAAACTAATTTGAAACAATTGGGAAAACATGAATAAAATAGGGACGTACCATATGCAGTGGTGCTTATCAGGTAGAGTCATGGATGGAGAGTAACACTAGACCTATCTCCCCAACACTTTCTCCTTGGCGTGAGATCACCCAATAAACTCGTACTTGGTGTGGCATCAAAAAAAAAAATCCCACTCGGTGTGAGATCTCCCAAAAAATTTGCTATTCACAAACGTTTTAGGACATCTTTCTATCCTTTTACACTTTTTCACATCAATTGCACACTTTCCTTTCCTACTAATTTTTAACATTTAAACAGATACTTAGAGTTTTCATAATACAAGACTTTCACTACATTTTCACTCTTCTTTTGCAGGTACATCCTTAATATGTAACAAGAAGAATCCTACAATAAAAAATTCAAGCACAATAATAGGTACAAAGTAGCAATGCATATGATTTATACCTAGGTTCACTTTCCTTTCCTATTTTCCATGCTTCACTTGTCTACTTGCCACGAATTTTTCTACATGCTCTTATACATGATCGTGAGGTCTATCTCTTATCTACTTTATGTTATCAAGTATTCACTCAAAAACTTAAAGTGGGGTCAAATGTAGACACAAAATCATACACTTGGTTCTAGTTGTCAATTACAAAATTCAAACAATGGAATCATAAATACATAGTTATGTGTTCAAAATCAAGGACCAAACATTGAGCATTACTATCATCACCTAAGCTTGCATTCTAAAGGCATCTAATACACTCTAAAGCATCAATCTAACATCCACTCAACGGAAAAATGACTGCATTATTTGCATACACTACTTAGGAAAGGGAAGTTGATTCTATTCTAGACACACATACTATACATTCCTATATTTTAGATATGGGCCGCTATCAAGTGAAAGTTACACTATGGAATCCTAGGGATCCATTTCTACACATAAAAACACACACCAAAACTACATGGAGTCTGAGATGTAGTGCAGTGCTCAGTTATAAGTTCACTCTCAGGGTGACCACCCTGGGATTAGTCTGACTCCCCATATTGCATCTTTCTTTTTTAGATTTTATGTGGTTTGTGGCGTTGTGTAGGTGATCTTCTGTTTTGTGGGTTATAGGTTTCATCGACGATCAAAGTGTGAACAATAAAGATTCATTATGAGAACCTTGTGACACATAAGAAACCATATCCTGAGCCTCTATATAGTCACCAACGCCAAGAAGTGGTCTTCAACACCCAGGTGCCCTTGCCCAATCCCAGGCGCATGTGTTTGGCTTCATTGCTACCTACCATAATTTATTATGTGCAGTACTGAAAATCTTTCCAGTTTGTACATCACTTTTCCCAGTTCAGATCAGTCCTTGGATGAACATAAATTAGATAAGTATTCTTCCTCCATCATTTTCTTAGGTTTTTATACTTTACTTTCTTATTTTCTTGTGACAATTTTGTATTTTAGCACTTATTTCAATAATTTACTCTGCAATATCCTTATATTTAATTAATACAAATTAAATTAAGTCACCTCGGTTGATGTTCTTGATAACATGATCATTCCTCATAAACATGAAATACAATGTGTTATTATATGATTTGAATTACAGATGCAAAATGCTAAAGTGCAAAGGCATACGAATCAGGGTACATCATTGGTTACTGGCTCTTCTTCCTAGATCTTCACTCCCCTTTCTATTTTCTGTCATTAAGTGAGATTTCTATTTTTCATTAGAAAATTTACTTTTTGTAATCACTTAAGTGACTTCATTATAAATTAACTTTATGTTATAAGTTAAGTGAAAAAGAAAAGAAAAAATTCTATTTTTGAGGATAAGTAGTTATAAGCTGGTTATGGGGTGAAAAAGTATAAATAAGGGGTTATTTCTCATAAAAAATAGAAATAGGTTTTGTTGTTTGGATTAATTTTCCCACTCTCTTGTTCTTCACTCCTTGTACATTTCATAGCAAAAATATTAATGAAACTTTGATTTCATATTATCCTTGCATATTCTGAATTTTTTTTCATGTATTTTCTAATTGTGTTAATAATTGATATGATTTAAGGTTCTTTTTTTTTTTATGAACTAATGAAAAAATAGAAAATTATATTATATTTTTTAGAGATTCAATATTTTTAAGATGCGGGTATTGATTTTATTTAGGATTGTGCAATGCTTGATTATGAAATGAAACTAGAATGGTCAATAATGTTTCTACTATCCAACCCTCATATTTATTGAAGATGTTTGTTTTGAAGATGTGTAAGTGGTGATTATTTAGAGGGCTGTGACACATCCCATTCTAAAGTGGACCATAATATCCCTATTTTCTAACCATTCTAAATTTTACCGAGTGTTATGTTTTGTTAGGAAATAAGGGATAAAATATGCGGAACAATCCCTCACAAAATCACAAAAGTAGGAACTAATATGCAGAAAATATAATAGATCTGAAATAAAACTGCATAATAAAATAACACAACACAAAGAGACAACATTTAACGTGGTTCGACCAATGTGGGCTACGTCCACCAAGAACTTTCTCAGATTTATTACAATCCACCGCTCTCTCAATACAATACCCAGATCTGTTTTGGAGCTATGCTCAACAAAACTCTCCCGAATTCACACCTAATTTCACACACCTCTTCAATACCATACACATATATGTTTTGGAGCTATGCTCAACAAAACTCTCCAGAATTCACATCTCAATGAATTATAGAATTCACTCTACCAAATGAATTACATCTCCATATGAATTACAATATCTCCTACATCAAAGATATATATAGGCAATTATAGAGGTAGTTTTACACATAAAACCATGGACAAAAACCATGGGCCAAAACCATGGACCAAAACCATGGGCCAAAACCATGGACCAAAACCATGAATAGTAAAACCGTGAATAGTAAATCAGTGAATAGTAAACTAGTGAATAGTAACATTGTGAATAGTAAACTGGTGAATAGTAACTCCATGAATAGTAACCATGAATAGTAAACTATGAATAGTAAACTATTTTTTCTCATGTATAGTCTTCAACTCTTCCACACATGAAATAAGGCTCCAAAACCCAACAATCTCCCACTTGGAGACTAGTTTTCCTTTGAGCAAGTTTCTCAACCCTTCACTAGTTTCTGTGAAGACCAACCAAAGCTGAACACAACTTCAATTTTTCCCTTGTGACCACCAATAAAACAAGTCATCATAACTAACACACCTACAAGAGCTCCCACTCAAATCAAAATATTTGACCCTCAATTGCATCTGTAGCCATACCTTTAAAACCAACCATATTCTCCATCCATCTATCCATGTCTCCATGTAACCACCAATGCAACTGACCAAGACAAGTCAAACTGGAATATGCGAAAGCAAAATAAGATCCTGGGTAAAGGCAACCCAAATGAGTTATACCTGCAATAGTGGGTGATCAATCCACAAACCTGCATAACTCAAAGAATCTAAACACTGCAATTTGTAAATCCAACCCTACATAAACAACTAGCATGTCTAAGACAATCATCTATAGATAACATCTCTCGGAGTAACATAGTAACAAGAGGAAATAAAAAACGTACCCTACCCATGCTCAAAGCATCCATGTGTAAATCAAAACATCTACATCATCATAGACTCAAAACACTGAATCTAACCACATGTACAAATTCACCATGTACATCCATCTATATCACCAACTCTCCAGAAGCTCCAAGTCTACCACCGACTAACTCCAAATCCGAATATGAATAATGTGCTCATCAATGTCAATAAAAAATAACCATGCTAAACCATGCAACTAATACCAAGTGCAAATACCAGCATACATGTCATCAACATACTACACAAACCAACCAAGATGAAAGCAAAACAAGGGCACCATTTAGAAAATGGTAAATAAACACTATTGTCAAACCTGTGATCAAACTAACCATGGTTTTCTAACTGACCCCAATCACTGTCTAACTGACCACAGTTACCAAATGATCGACCATGGTTAATCCTAACCGACACCAGTATTTGTAACTAGCAATTTTTCTCATTTTCACCCTTCAAACTCTAAAAATTTCTCTATCATCTAAAACCAGCTGAATCATCCATCAACTACCTTCCCTAAGGAATATCCAGTCACCACAAAATAAACCAGAAGTGACATCACAAAGAAATAAACTCAATATACCTACATAATCCATGACTGCCCTTCAAAAATAACTAGTGCCTCTGCCACTCTGTATACTAGCATTCTCCTCACTTTACATGTGCATAATGTATCCAATCCTGTAATGCCAACAACCATAAATTGCTCCCACTGAACATGAAATTCCCTGCACTGCCTCTAACACCAAGCTCAAAAGTGAATATGTCAGTGAGAAATAAAACCAGATGAAATAAAATATAAAATGATTCCCTTTTTATCAAAGAATACTTCTACATCATAGAAGTTTAGACTTCTTGTGAAGTAGGTGAATCAACTTCTTTTCATCCTGTGTACTCAACATATTTCATTATCTACAACTGTGTCTAACCATGACTTTTCATTTGAGGATCTCATCCTTAGACTAGATATCCTTGTCCTTAAGATTCCACACAACCGAGAAATAAAAGTCAAACAACACCCAAACCATGGTGTTAATATGTGCACACTATCCAAACATAATATCAGTTGCTCCAAATGAAAGAAATAAAACATAAACCATATAGAGATACCTGAATCAAAGTCTCAATGGACTAACTGAGCCAACTCCGTCCTCTTTCTGATCCAAACCATTGAAGTGATCAACATTGTTTCTATTTGTACACACTATGCCAGAAACCAGATCCTCCAAAACAAGACACATAACCAACTGCACTCTCTTGCTGCAAAAAACCATGTACAGATAAGTTGACACAAGGACCAACCACGATTAGTTGACCAGTACCAATTCCTCTGTGATTGACCTCGGTTCTTAGACCGATGTCAATGCTGCTGGAATGAACCCAACGCCACACAATTTGACATAGCACACCACACCAGGTGCCTACTTCGACTAAAGCCGATAGTTGGACTGAGCCAGTCATTTCAAGAAGCATCCAAATCTCATACAAAAAACTTAACAGTAATTCCATACAATAAATTACATCAAGATGAAACACATCACCTTACCAACACCAAGAAACTTAACCACATCTTCAACTGAAGTACAAGCTTCTCTGATAGAAGCCCTATCATCATTCTATGCTACTGCCTCTTTACCGAAGCTCGTGCATCTAACTGCACAAAAGGATGCATAACTACTCCTCTATCTCATTCTTAGATCTAGATCTGCAATCCAAAACCATGCATGTGTAATAAAACCATACCTCAATAACTAGATCTGTAATCTGACCAACATGCTTATGCCTCCAAGAACTAGGGACACCTCAGTAAACAAGATACATTCCATGAATCTCTCAACTCTTCAGATCTGTTTATAACGAGGCTACCTAGTAACCAACCACAGTCACCCTTTAAACGACCACGGTTACTTTGTAACTGACCACAGTTACTCTGTAACCGACCACGGTCACCATGTAACCGACCACAGTTACTATGTAACTGACCACGGTCACCATACCGGCGCTGGTTGCCACTTAACTGACGCCGGTCACTATAATTTCAAGCAACCTTACTCTTTCAACTCCTACTTGAGATTGAATCTCTTCCTGCGATTTTCACATCATGGAAAACAAACCCTACTCTCATACATGTCAGTAAAACCACTAAAAAAAGCATGAAGCAAACCCTTGCTCTGAAAATAACCAAGCTAACCAAGCTCTGATACCAATTGTTAGGGAAACGAGGGAAAAAATATGCAAAACAATCCCTCACAAAATCGCAACAGTAGGAACTAATATGTAGAAAATATAACAGATCTGAAATAAAAGTACATAGTAAAATAACACAATACAAAGAGACAATATTTAACGTGGTTCACCCAATGTGGGCTACGTCCACCAAGAACTTGCTCAGATTTATTACAATCCACCGCTCTCTCAATACAATACCCAGATCTGTTTTGGAGCTATGCTCAACAAAACTCTCCCGAATTCACACCTGAATTCACACACCTCTTCAATGCCATACACAAATATGTTTTGGAGCTATGCTCAACAAAACTCTCTAGAATTCACATCTGAATGAATTATAGAATTCACTCCACCAAATGAATTACATTTCCATATGAATTACAATATCTCCTACATCAAAGATATATATAGGCAATTAGAGAAGTAGTTTTACACATAAAACCATGGACCAAAACCATGGGCCAAAACTATGGACCAAAACCATGGACCAAAATGCCAAAACCATGGGCCAAAAACATGGACCAAAACCATGGGCCAAAACCATGGGCTAAAACCATGAATAGTAAAAATGTGAATAGTAAAATTGTGAATAGTAAACTGGTGAATAGTAACACCCTGAATAGTAAACTAGTGAATAGTAACAATGTGAATAGTAACCATGAATAGTAAACTATGAATAGTAAACTTATTTTTCTCATGTATAGTCTTCAACTCTTCCACACATGAAAATAGGCTCCAAAACCCAACATGTTTCTCCTTAATGTTACTAAGATAACTTGAATTTTATTTTGTGAGGTAGGAAATGTTTATTGAGGTCCATAACCTCTTCTATATGAAATATATATTATGTTTTTGAAAGAAAAAATTGTTTTGTAATTATGGAAGTATTATGAATCATTTTGAACTCTCTAAAATAATGTTACATAATACTACAATCACTATTTCCTATTTAATAAAATATTAATATTTTATTTCAATCTAAATGTATAACTATGATATAAATTATATGCAATAAAATATGAATGATAACAATTTATTTGATTTTATCAATAAAAGGAAATGCGAGGGGTAAGGTACTAACCTTGATTTTTCTTACCTCGTAGTGACCTGGGACTGAGCAGTATGATGAAACATGAACACAAACTATGGCAAACAGGTACAAAAAATTACATCCACACTCGGAATAGCCAGAGAAGGGTGCCTGGGCAGGGATAGGGAAGCCTGTGGGCGCCCAGGTCCTCTCTATGGGTGCCTAAGTCTGCAGAAGAGCTTGAGATCTGGTTACAACAGTGTCGCTAGGGTTTTCCTCTTATTCTCCTTTTGTTTCTAAATGGCTGCACAATAATCGCCATAACTGCTACAAACATGCAATTAAAAAAGCACTTGTAAAACCCTCAAATAGACATCAAATCATAAAAAATAAAGATACAAAATGAGGGGTGGGACTATCTTTCGCCACCACAATGGTGGACTTACAACTAAGCACTGCACTACATCTCAAACCCAATGTAGTTTTGTGTGTTTGTGTTTGCAAAAGTGTTCCTAGGTCACCCTTGCGCTAATGACACCAAGATAGCGGGCAATAGCTAGATAAAAATGCAAATGTTGTAGATGGAATAGAATGAATTCCCCTTACTCTGGATTGTGTATGGAGAGTATTGGCACAAATGTAGTCCCTTACTCTATGTAGATAGCTAGCCCTTGATAAGAATATTCTGCCCATATAACGGTATGTGTGTTGCGTTTATACAGGGATCTCTTATTCAAATTTCAATAGTAATGACCCAGCATTCCAACTATTACCTTGGGAGATGAGAGGGAAAACCGAAAAGACCAACCTCAAATGTCAAAAATAAGATGGATAGGAGAAACTAGGGCTACTGTCCAAACCTGGGCATGACGCTCCTATCCATCATGGGTACTAGTGTCCAGATACAAGTGATGATTAATGAGTTATAACTGACAGACATGGATCCCTGGGATCTGACCAGAATTGTGTGTATGAATGACAAGTGTGAAAAACAAAAGCAAATAAAGACCAACAAGACAAGCAGATGGACTATGGGATGGGTCATCAATGAACATTTTTCTTATGCAAGATTCACATATAAAACAACATACTTGACAATATAATAATAGTAGTAAGTGCATGATTTTGTGTCTACAATTTCTTCATTCATCACATATATATGGCATTTTGAATTTTTGTTTAATGGAATAGAAACACACAATATATAACAACATCTAATTAACACTGAATATGTGCAAAACCGTTGTATGTTATCTACTTATACAAATTACAATTGGTAGATGTAACCAAATCATGTATAAACTTTATTTCATTCGAAGTTGATGTTACAATCACATCACTTTCGCTTATTTAAAAAGAAATTTTAAATAGATTATTATATTGTTAATTAAGTAATATTGTAATAAAGTTAATTATATATATTTTATTGAAAGATATGATTTTAAAAAATACACAATAAATTTGTAATTAGTTCTTGTAAATTTCCTATCGGTAAATCCCTTACACCCCCTTAACGGTGCATGTGCTAGTATAAAATTATTTTTAATGGTTGAAAAATAAAGATTATACGACTCCAAATAAATGTGGTACATCATATCTCACAATTAATGAGATTCTCATTTATTTCTAACAATAATCCAATGTCAAAAGAATTATTTTTCTAATAATACATTGATTGATAAATCAATATACAAGAATCGAAAGAGCTATCTATATATATTATTTAACAGATTTCTAATAAAATGTATGCCTAATATACTTTCTTCAGTTAAGAAAATATAGTGGAGGACTATATACCCTTCAAATTCAGTATGCCCTTTTGATAAGATGACCCATTCATCTCATGCCGACTATAAATAAATATCTTCTTAAACTTATCTTTCAAAAGTTATACAACGTTTCCACCGCTGTTTGCTTCAACGATAATGGCGTCCAGTACGAGCCCACTTTTGTGTAACTTATCCAAGTCTTTACTAGCTATAAATTCAGGATGACCAAATACCAATTTTTATCAATCTTTTCCACCTGCAAAATCATTTCTGTTTCTGTTACTACATTGTATTTGAAATAATGACGCTATTCGGTCTGCTTAACAAGAAGAAATACCGTGGCAATGCTCACCAGGGTGTTCCGAAAAGGAAACCAGGGCTTATGGACATGCTTACAGGACACAGGAAACAAGGGGCCAAGACGGAGGGAATGGTGGGGAAGATTACAAACCAGATTCCTGGCCAGAGGAAAGGGTTTATATCTAGAATCAAACAAAAGCTTCCTGGACAGCAAAAATACAAAGTGCGCTATTGAGAAGCCGCTGGGTTTTACACGCATAGTGTTATTTTATGTTTTATGCATGCAGTGGCATATGATGTGAATGGTGCGAGTATTTTCTATAATATGAATGTATAAGGTAATGCTTTCTCTAATTCTAATTTGTAATGCTAAGTTTGCTGTGTTGGTAGAATTTAGAAATTCCGCCAGCAATTATAAAGTGTCTTAACGGGGAAAAACTATTTGCAAAATGTTATATATATATATGAATGAGAGTAAGTTATGGTGTGTTCCTGCTGATTTTTAATGGGTTAGTAGTCAAACATATTTTAAAGTGATAAACAGCTCACCACTTAAACACATCAATAGATAAGTTCTCCTGTTAAAAATTAATGATCTTCTCTATTAATTCTTATAGATTTCCCAAATTTTATATTAATTTTAAATTTATTATGTGTTTTTACGGATTGAATAAAGTGATTCATAAAGTTAACATATTTATTATATTCTGTTCTATAATATTATTTATTGAAAGTTTTTATATTTATTAACAAATTTATCACATTCTTTATTGGAAAATTCATTTCTTTAATTCGAAACAGTTTTTATAAGAAAAAGAAAGATGCCAACATATATTATCTTTTAATTAGAAATCTTCTATGATTTGAGGAATATCACATGAAATTCAAATAATATAACAATATTTTGTTGACATCACACACTATCACACTCTGCTCAATATTCTTAATATTTGTAGGCAATGTTTATAATGATTTATTATTCACACAACCGGTGAAACATGTGGTTTAATTCGATGCAAAGTGAAGAAGGTCATGCACTGTGATAGAGAAGGTCATGCATACTGACGTGAGCATTTAAATATTGGTGGCACCATCTTTTTTAAGCCAAAACGATTTCAAATCAAGCCGAAACCACATTACTAGACGAGTATGTGTATTGGTGACGACTAACAAACTAATCATATGGGACTCCTCCATTAAATAATGATCAACCTAACCAAAGAAAACCTGCACATCCCAGCATTAGAAGCACCTTATTTGGGGGAATTCTCTGAACATAACATATAGGTATACGATTTTTGTTGTTTAGTATATTATAAATTTTAACCGATAAGTAACGAGCATGGCATTCCTGACAAAAGATGGATAACATAGCATCCGACAAAATCTATAGTTGGGTACTTTTGTAAAAAAAACTCGAGCCCACGCCAATGTAGTAACAGAAAGTAGGCTTATAAGAGATATACAGACACCTGAATATGTCTACCAAAAATCCACTGCAGATTAATCCGATCGCAATTTCAGTTGTAGAATAAACTAACTCACATGCATCCAATGTTGGATTTTGCAAAGTGTTTTAGATGTTTTTAGTCACAGGTAAATCGTCAAAATGACATGTAAATTCAAAATTTGACAGTCATATATATATATATGAGAGTTAATGAATTAATTACTACATAAACACAACACATTATAAAGTTGTGAGTTTCATGACAAATATAACATAAATGAAAATGGAAACTTTGGAATGTAAATACAATAAAAATAATAGAATATCTTAATACTTTATTAATAAAATATAAACATCTACATATCTCATTGATAAAATAAAACATCTATTAATTTTGATTTTTAATTAATTTTGTTTGATTTAGCTTTATTTTATTGATTTTGATTTGTGATTGGTTTTTTTTTTTTTGTTTGTTTTTTTACAAATAAAGATTACAAAAAGGACTAGATGATTTGGATTTGGGATTTTGCAAGAAAGGTGATTGATGGCAAGCATGGAAGTTGGAAACTAGAACTTATTTTCTACATAATTGCAAGTTTGTAACATTAATTCTAGTCATTTCTATCATTTTTTTCAATATTTTTTTAAATTGCAATTCGAATTTTTGTTTTAATATCCTCATAAACTTTAATGATGTTTATGGATCTTCAAATTGAATAGTGCAACATTAATTTTTATCGGAAAAAATGAATTTGTGAAAAAATATAAAATTGATTAGTCCAATCTATTATCCATAATTAAATAAAAGTCACATAACTATGAGAGAATATTACGAAGAACAACAACATCCATATAAAATTTAATTCATTTTTTGTATTTTGTAATAGTTATTATAAAAACAAATTCGACATTTATATTCATTTTTAAGTGCCAAATGACATCCATATAATTTTCTAGATCGTTAAACAATTTTAATCCGACATGTAACATTGAATGTCAAAATCCAACTTTTTGTAATCACTTAAGTGATTTGATTATAAATTCACTTTAAGTTATAAGTTAAGTGAAAAAGAAAAGAAAAAATTCTATTTTTGAGGATAAGTAGTTATAAGCTGGTTATGGGGTGAAAAAGTATAAATAAGGGGTTATTTCTCATAAAAAATGGAAATAGGTTTTGTTGTTTGGATTAATTTTCCCACTCTCATGTTCTTCACTCCTTGTACATTTCATAGCAAAAATATTAATGAAACTTTGATTTCATATTATCCTTGCATATTCTGAATTTTTTTTCGTGTATTTTCTAATTGTGTTACTAATTGATATGATTTAAGGTTCTTATTTTTTTAATGAACCAATGAAAAAATAGAAAATTATATTATATGTTTTTACGATTGAGAGCGATTAATTAAAGTTATCCTATTCATTATATTCTGTATTTTTTCTATATAATATTATTATTGAAAGTTTTTATATTTATTAACAAATTTATCACATTTTTTATTGAAAAATTTATTTTTTTAATTCAAAACAGTTTTTATAAGAAAAAGAAAGATGCCAAAATCTATTATCTTTTAATTAAAATCTTCTATGACTTGAGGAATATCACATCAAATTCAAATAATATAACAATATTTTCTTGCCATCACACACTATCACACTCGCTCAATATTCTTAATATTTGTAGGCAACGTTTATAATGATTTATTATTCACACAACTGGTGAAACATGTGGTTTAATTCGATGCAAAGTGAAGAAGGTCATGCACTGCAATAGAGTAGGTCATGCATACTGACGTGAGCGTTTAAATATTGGCGGCACCATCTTTTTTAAGCCAAAACGGTTTCATATCAAGCCGAAACCACATTACTAGACTAGTATGTGTATTGGTGACGACTAACAAACTAATCATATGGGACTCCTTCATTAAATAATAATCACCCCAACCAGAGAAAGCCTGCACCTCCCAGCATTAGAAGCATGTTATTTGGGGGAATTCTCTGAACATAACATATAGGTATACGATTTTTGTTGCTTAGGATAGTATAAATTTTAACCGATAAGTAAGGAGCATGGAATTCCTGACAAAAGATGGATAACATAGCATCCGACAAAAGAATGGATAACATAGGGTACTTTTGTAAAAATAGCCGAGCCCATGCCAATGTGGTAAGAGAAAGTAGGTTTATAAGAGATATACAAACACCTGAATATGTCTACCAAAAATCCACTGCAGATTATTCCGATCGCAATTTCAGTTGTAGAATAAACTAATTCACATGCATCCAATGTTGGATTTTGCAAACTGTTTAGATGTTTTTAGTCACAGGTAAATATATAATTTAAACGTCAAAATGACAAGTAAATTCAAAATTTGACAGTCATATATATATATATATGAGAGTTAATGAGTTAATTACTACATAAACACTACACATTATAAATTTGTGAGTTTCATGACAAATATAACATAAATGAAAATGGAAACTTTGGAATCAAAATACAATAAAAATAATAGAATATCTTAATACTTTATTAATAAAATATAAACATCTACATATCTCATTGATAAAATAAAACATCTATTAATTTTGATTTTTAATTAAGTTTGTTTGATTTAGCTTTATTTTATTGTTTTTGATTTGTGATTGGTTTTTTCGTTTTTTTTTTGTTTGTTTTTTTACAAATAAAGATTACAAAAAGGACTAGATGATTTGGATTTGGGATTTTGCAAGAAAGGTGATTGACTGGCAAGCATGGAAGTTGGAAACTAGAACTCATTTTTTACATAATTGCAAGTTTGTAACATTGATTCTAGTCATTTCTATCATTTGTTTCAATATTTTTTTAAATTGTAATTTGAAATTTTGTTTTAATATCCTCATAAACTTTAATGATGTTTATGGATCTTCAAATTGATTAGTGCAACATTAATTTTTATCGGAAAAAATGAATTTGTGAAAAAATATAAAATTGATTAGTCCAATCTATTATCCATAATTAAATAAAAGTCACATAACTATGAGAGAATATTACAAAGAACAACAACATCCATATAAAGTTTAATTCATTTTTTGTATTTTGTAATAGTTATTATAAAAACAAATTTGACATGTATATTCATTTTTAAGTGCCAAATGACATCCATATAATTTTCTAGATCGTTAAACAATTTTAATATGACATGTAACATTGAATGTCAAAATCCAACATTGCATGTATGTATATAGGGGCAGGGGGTGGATACTTGTGTAAGTATTTGCATTTACGTTATTTTTCATATAATTAATTTTTTCAATAATTGAAAAATAATTTTCTAGCAAAATAAAACTTGTTTGGTAATGTGAGATAAGTTTATGGGATGATTTTGTGAATGCATTCCTATAATAAAAACCTATAAACTAATAAAATACCAGATTGAAAATTCTATTTCTATTTAATATTTGATACGATAGTTGAACTACCCTTCAAAAAAAATTTGCAAGTGAGCGCTAAAATTATTAATATTATATTTAATCAGACGATGTTTAATTAATTATTAACATAATCCAAGAAATTTAACTAAATTGTGAGCTTCAACCCATCCTTAGAAACATATTTAAAACTTAAGTTATTTCAAATAAACTAATTTCTATAAAAAATCAATGAGGAAGAGACAAATATTGATTTTTTAAAAATATATATTTGTTAAGCTTGATGTTGTTAAACATTCTTTTGAGATATGTTGGCGATGGATTTAGAATAAGGATCCACTTCATTAGCCACAACTTATGGAGGTCACCTATTATGAATGGAAACTACATTCCTCTTCCACAAATTCTTGGATTTAAAGATATTAGGATTTAAGGGAAGGGAATTTGATGTAGATGCAGTTAGGGAGCTTAGTGAAGAGATGATTTAGACCATGCAACCTTCATACATTCATGTGAAAAGATACAAAATATAAGAATGTGAACATAAATTGGAATATGTAGCATAAACACAACATCAACTTTATTAAATTAACTTAAAGGAATCACCCCTGTATATATTGATTTTCAATTATGCAAATTGAACAATTCATTCAAAAAATAATAGTAAACTACAATCTACACTCAGGGAAAATTTCCCACTTGCTATTTCAACTCTTGACGATCATAACTTCTTTCCAAAGAATATTTGACTTTTTCAATAGAGGCATGCAAGCCACCAGAATGTTGCATTGAAACTATCTACACGCAACCACTAGAATCCTAAAATTACGGGACATTACAAAGATAAGGCCCAAACAACCCATTAGATCACTCAAAACAAAATTAGTCAACTTAACCAAAACCTTCATGGAATTGGCATGAATTCAAGGTTATTCATGACATCGTATAGTGAAAATTTATGGCATTTTAAATAGGAGATGTTGTTCCTATATTTAGGAGATCTTAAATATCTCCACACATAACTCCTAAAACAACTCCATGCTATGAGATTTTGTTTTCTTAATATTGTTAATGATTTGTTTACCAACAACTCATCAAATTTACCTTAATTACATTTACAATAATGAATTAATTGATTACAACACATATCTATATTATCCTAGTAATATAATCATCTTACATAATATTCTATGTTCACACTACAACATAGATATTCCTAACATTTTTGGCAGTACTTTGTGAATTTTAGCAGACTTGTCATGTTTAACAACTTCAAAATACTTGTGGTATTCTAAGGCTTCCTATAAGACTTTGCATCTTCAAAAAACTTGTGTGTCTTGTGTGACCCACCATTTAACACAATGCTACAAAATATAAACTATTTTTTGTTGCTATAGGATTTCCTACAAACCCCAGTTGTTCTGGCATCATACACCATGGGTAATTATGAAAAATGGAGATCCTACTCAAGCATGCCGGTCTCCCAAAATTTGGCATCTAAAGAATTACATTTCACTCAACCATGATGCATCCTTATACACCATGTCGTGAATTTTCTCAATTCCAATATCATTTTCTCTTTCTACCTTTTTGTGCAAATTTTCTAGAATTTATTTTCTTTAGTCTACCTAACTATCTTCTCTACTTGAATATTTAGCATTTTCCTGTCCTTTGCACTATGGATACAAATATACCACATTGAATATGTTTGATATTTCAATTTCTTTTGGAAATTCAATCTCATATATGTTGTTTGTAAACTTCTTCAAAAAATTATATATGGTCTTAGTTTATTCCACTTTAGAGTTGATAAGCTCCTTTAGGAAATATTTCTCTTCTCAAATGGGCTAAGACCAAATCTCCTACCCACAATTCAAATTATCTTCTCTTTTCACCTATTCACTTCTTATATTGCATATTCATATTTTCGAATTGTTTGTGCATTTCTTTCACATATGATACAAAATCTTCTGCTTGTATACTTATTTATTTTATGTATGGTAAATCTCAAAATTTTGCAACTCTTTGTGTATTACTCCTTTAAAAAACTTAGAATGGTGTATTTTTTATGCTCTAATTAATTTACTTGCTATAAGAGAATTCTTTGGGTGCAAGTGCCAATTTCCGTGTTTTTGTCGACATACGAAGCGTCCATATGTCTATAGATATAATGATGAAATAAATTCTATTTTTGTATTCAATGTATTCCACAATGTCCTCCAAAAATCACCAAAAAACCTGCGTATCCCTATCTAAGACAATGTTGTGCAACAATCATTACATCCTTAAAATATATTTCTGATAGTGTAGTCATGATCCAAATCAATGTAATATAGAATAGACCACTATACCTCGTTTATGGAAGGGTGTAAGAAAACCTACGATGGATGATAGATGAGATGGTCCTTGATCCATGTACGGGATATCCAAACCCCAACGGGGCCTGAATCCTACAAAGAAATGACACTAAACCAAAAAGATGTTAGATAAATATATGGTGAGCTTCCTGGAAAATGTTAGTCCTAGGAACAGATGATCTTCCTTACGCGAGTGTCAGCTCACGTTTTCAATCAAGATTTTGGATATAAATAGATGAGATATGATTAAAATAAGTAGGATAAACAAACCTGTAAATAAGATAAGATAGATGGGATTAGATCAAATAAACAAGATAATGTAAGATCTGATTAGATGTGCTTCGATCAAAGTTGGATTGAATCAATATGAGGTGGTGGCGTAATGCCTTCATTCATTTGATGGATCTCGTATACGGACACTACACCACGACATGTGCCTGCAAGGTAATATATAATAAAGGAAAACTTGGCCGAAAAATGATTAGATCTGATAAATATATACGATTAATTACAAATTTGATATATTTATTCAAAAACAGGGATCAATGATGATTCAAGATAATTTCTAGCGATTCCTGTAAATTTAAATAAAAATGTTAAAATGATGTCGTAGGTTGATAATTTTCTTAAGTGGTTTGATGGTGACAGGGAAATAATTAACGACGATAAATATAATCGGACAAAGGAGATTACATGACCTGATTGTAGAAATAGACACACAATTGGAATTGAATAAATATCGACATGATAAGCAACAAATGTAAGAGTTCCTAGCCATGTATACAATTTCTCAGGACGTTAAGATGTGGTCAAGAATACCGTTTGGTTATTGCTCCAGATTTCAGCAGATGATAGCTTCGTGGCAATCGTTTCGACCTCCCAATCCAAAAGAGGTTGATTTATAGGATACGCCGAAGATTAACAATCATTGACAATTCGGAAGAAATTTAGGAATCCGCATGGGAGAGGTTCCAATTACCTCCAAAATGTGTTGATTTGGGATTTTTTATGCGGGATAAGTGTGGGGAGATATGTTTACAAGGACAGGGAAGATAATCTTGAGTAATTTGGGATTCAAAAGATGCGGGTAAGGGGTGGTTAGGAAAGTAAATGGGAAGAATTACATGGGATAGAATATGAGAAGGGATTTAAAACTTAGGATAACGAATTAAATCTTAGATTAATATTATAGAGAGGAATATGAAAGGGGCTCCTATAAACAAGAGTTTAATTTTCTCCTTTTTGTTGAGTAGGTTGCCTAATGGGACCAAAATGGGCCAGATGTGTTGAGAGCATATTGAGTCTAAGAGGAGGGATGATAAGATGCCCCAAGCGAAGATATTTATAGTGATGATGACAATAATATGTAGGATGATAAAGAGTTCAATAAACAAGTGATAAGATATGTTTGTGCGCCCTCAGGGGATAACAACGAAAAGGTTGACCCTATAGACAAATGAAATAAAATATTTTACGATAGATTGAATGCGAGGAAAAGACAAGCTTTGTTTTAAATGATGATAGTCCCTTTTGCATTAATAGATTCCCCAAGTTGGCGTATTGAGATAAATTGGTGGCAAGGCCAAACAAAATTAATTCATGAAAAATATGCTCAGTCTTGATAAAGGGACTTATAAAAAACCGTGCAATAAAAGCACGCATGAAACAAGGGATAACAATCTTAAAAACAAAATGGTAGGGAACAAATGACCAATGGGAAATGTAGGGTTGACAACCTATGACGATTGTCTGAGATTAACTATGATGAAGATCCAATGAACCTTATATGACCTGTGGGACCAATTGGCCAAAGGGAGGGTCTAATAAAGATCATGGTCAAATTTAAGTTGTGACAATATTTGGTCATGAAATTGGTATCGGTACAAATAGACAAATGACGATAGATTTGCACTCTGTAAAATGGATGAACAATAGGAGGGTCTCAGGATACAAAATGTGTGACCAATGGGTCATAGATTGGTATCCTAACAAATGGAGTTTTTATGTGAAGGCCATTGTAATTAAATGGGTCACTTTGTTGTAAGCTAAGTGTTGTGAATTGATGTAAGGATGAAATCATGAGTGATTAGAGATAATCAATGATGATTTACAAAATCGTGCAACATGATTTAGGGAGTGAGAAATTATGACCCTATATAAATATGTCAAAGTTGCATTTGGAGCTTATTTGCGAACGTAAGGGAAATGGAAGCCGAGATCTGAATTTGTGCATTTTTTGATATTCGAGTGTGATGGAGGCAATTGGATGGGCACATAGGCATCAACAACCGAAATTAGGGGAGATAGGTATAATTCGTGGAGTTTTTTGTTAATTTTTATTTACTTTTCAAGGTTTTTTGTGTTTGAAGTCCCGTATTAGGGGCACATCGTACGTGACATAGGAATCATCAGCTGATTCATGAGAATCGCCTAAAAATAGGGACAAACATCAATTGATTATAAGTAAATAACTGATGATTATGGGTTAGATGTTTGATTTTTATTTAAATGTTTTTTCCTTTAAAATATTGATTTTGTTTGGTTAAATTGTTAATTAAATGGTTATTAATAGGTTTTTATGTTTTTTTGGATAGAATCGAGGGATAAATTAACCATGCGGGATAGGATCCCAAATATTTTGAAAGACATGCGCTCATCTATGAGTCATGATGAGGGGATGCATCTGGAGGATGTTGGATTGGGAGGGATGTGTTATTACCAATGTATATATAGAGAGAGGGGATTACTACTCAATTTATTAGAGAGATGGGATCACCAGAAAGGTACCTTCTAGGAGTCAAAGAGCGAGATGATTGTCACTATGAATGATATGCACAGGATTCTTAAATTACCTCTATAGGGGGATCTTATATATCTAGTTGATGAGATCGAGAGAGAAGAGATGATGAGGTGATTATTTTATGGTGAGGTGGAGGATATAGAGATTGTATCATGGGATGTTTTGTATACTCCATTATATAGTGCTGGAGGTAGAGGGACAAGCATTGTTGACCATGATGATGATGTGTATCACTTATTATTTTCCTGATTCTATGTGGAGGCATGATTTTTTTGGATGTTTATAGGGGTATTGGGCGATATGATGGATGAGAGAATTGTGTTCTCTTGGGATCCTACCTTGGGTGCTAAACTTCATAGAGAGCTACGGTCATGGCAGATAGGTAAGATATTTTGCATCGACGTGGGATTCGTACTATAGTGTTGGGAGAATGAACATATTGCAGTGGATCGACTAAGGGGACTACCATGGGGTGGTTGAACACAACTAGAGGACACTCCTGAACTGTAAGAGATGTAGAGGTTGATAGAAGAATAGACAAGGACGACAAGGATTAAGGATCATTATAAAGGAATTTTCATGGGTTTTCAGGATGGAGTTATGACATGGAGGGCAAACAAAGGATTCCCTATATGGCAGGGTGAGAAGGGTGAGCTTAGGGCCACCTAATAGGATACATGGGTCGAAGGGAAAATGGACATGAGAGTGGGAGTTGGTGAGATTTAGTTTAGTGAGGTGGCAATTTGGTTTGATACAAGATGTTTTGCCAACACCTATTTTGTATAAAATAGATGATGGAGACATGGATACACCACTCCCTATCATCACAAATCTAGTGGTGATGTTAGATGAGGGGGGAGAAGATGATTCCTATGTTACTGAGCCTTATGCATATTGGTGGGATGTGTAGGAGGATATATTTGATAGGAGAGTGCAATCCTGAGTAGAGGATCATGAGGCTGATGAGGGTGAGGATGATGATAAAGTAGCCATGTTAGAGGCTATAATGGCTACTTTGGAGGAGGAAATAGCCCTATGGGATACAAAGAGGGACTCATTTGACTCCTGATAGGGATGTGGTAGTTGTCAAGTAAGATAATTTCCATCAGAAGAGAGATAACTTGAGGGAGTTGCTAGTATAGGCCTAGACCGACTTGGCTCAAGTGTGAACGGCCCAAGAAAAATATCTCCATGGGTGGGATTCTTTAAGGTTGGCCTTCAAAGTCACAGGTCCATCATTATAAGAAGCTAAGTTAGAGGAAGCTAGAGCATGGACTACTACGGCACAAGCAGGAGTGATGGTACCTACTGATATTGTGATCATGATGGAGTATCTAGCTTTAGGAGATGAGGTGCACAATTATGAGGATATTGTATGGTGCATAATTCCTGATGAGATGAGTTATGGGGTGTTCATAGGTCAATGATAGGAACAAAGACATGCATCTTGATATTTGAGTAGTTCAAGTCAGGACGAATGAAGAGGGAGGTTGAGGGCCAGGCACTGTCTATAGGTCTAGGCCAGATACCGAACTATAGATCCTATGTAGGAGATGAGGCACATGAAGAGAGTAGTGACAAGTGAAGTCCCCATATCGGGTGATATCTAATTTATGGAGTAGATATGTATATATGGGGCTCATACGAGGCCATTGATGATGTATAAACATTATATATTATATGATTGATTTTGGTAGACTCAAATATATGCATTTATGTTTTGCGTTTCATATATATATGATCTGACGGTTGTATTGATGTTGATATATGATATTTCTTGGTATATTTTATGCCATATGTGGATTGATTTTGGCAGACTCAAAATTGTGTTTATGTTTTATATTTTATATTTATTGATCTTAATTGTTGGGTTGATGTTGATATTGATCAAAGATTTAAATGGTATATTGTATCCCATATAGGATTTTTGAATGGATTTGAGATGATGTTAGATGTTTAGAAATGTTGATGTGATGGAATAGATATCTATGCTTATTTTAAATGGTTTTAATTAGATGTGGATATGGATGTTGTGAAGTAGATCATATATTTAAATGTAACTTGAAAATAATTGATGCTAATGCGGATTATAATTGTGTTTATGTGGATCAAATGAATTTTTTTAATTTGAAGGCTACTTAGGATTCCCCATGAAAACGAATGAAAGTTCAATGAACATGCATAAAGTGGGCTTCAGATAGAGATTTTAGATGACGAAAAAATTAGTAAGTGGAGCCAACATAGACTTCATGACATAAAAATGTATGTTTCCCAGTAGATTATGGATTCCCCCTGTCTAATGAGAATGGGTAATCATATATAAGAATAATGGTGGGACCAACGTTTCTAATTGCATTGATGGATATCGAGTGTGATGTGTGAGACTCGTGTAAAATAAGTTTTGGGGATATCACAAGATGGCGCTACAAGGTTTTATATTATGTTTTCCCTAATAGAATGGTTGATGAAAACAGGATAGGGGGCATGTAGATAGGAAATGAACAATATTAACCATGATTAGTGGAAAGGATGTAATATATGGATAACCCATGTTTGTGAAAAGGAATGAAAGTTCAATGAACATGCATAAAGTGGGCTTCAGATAGATATTTTAATGAGGAAACAAGTAGTAAGTGGAGTCAACAGAATTCACGACTTACAAATGTATGTTTCCCAGTAGATTATGGATTCCCCCTTCTAATGAGAATGTGTAATCATATATAAGAAGAATGGTGGGACCAACGTTTCTAATTGCATTGATGGATATCGAGTGTGATGTGTGAGACTCGTGTAAAATAAGTTTTGGGGATATCACAAGATGGCACTACAAGGTTTTATATTAATGTTTTCCCCTAATAGAATGGTTGATGAAAATAGAAAAGGGGGCATGTAGATAGGAAATGAACAATATTAACCATGATTAGTGGGCCAAAGGATGTAATATATGGATAACATGTTTGGAGAAAAATGAGTAGATGAGGAAATATTATATAGGAAACTTAACTCTTCATTATATTTAATGTGGATCAAAATTTGATTCCTTGAATATAATGCACTTGGAAACTATGTTAAAATACATTTAGACAACTTCCGGTTCAACAATGGTTCTATTTAGATAGGGATGGGAAATAAGGGGCGTATCTAATAAGAACTTTTAGAGGGAAGATGTACTTGAACCAGGGACCGAGTCTCTTAAAAGCAAACCATTGGGTTTTTCATACTTTGGTGAAGAAAGATGATCCATATCGAGAATATTTCTATGGATAGAAATATTCTGATAATAATTTTTTCAATATGCGAAAGGTGATCATTGCAGGAAGATTTTGTGGGATATTTTGATTTTGATATTTCATTTAAGATTTGATATGAAGGATGATCAATGCGGGAAGCCTTGTTTGACGGCATGGATAATAATAGGAAGCCATCCTTCGAGAGAGTGGCATGTAATATTTGAATTTTTATCGTAGCCACCCTTCCAGTGAATGACATACGAATGCATTTTGTATTTTTGTGATATCCATCCTTCGAGGGAGTGGTCTACAAAATTTTGAATTTTGATGGCCCATCGTTTGGATATATATGGATAGCTCTCCTTCAGAGGGATAAATTTATGCTAGATTTCTTGTTATTTTTAGATGGATAAAACCCTATGTTTTCTTAAATAAGAGGGAGGAATGTATGGGTCGAAGCGACATAATACCTCCTTCATCATGCTTTCATAGAAATGGGTAGATGGGAAAGTGATGATAAAGGTTTCACATAATGAAGGGAAACTTATCTAGAACATGCTACAAACAATGTCATGGTTTTTGTATTTAAGGTCAGGGTTAATCAAATTGGATAAAAGACTACATGATTCTTAATATCATTACTTTAAGGGATAATGGTAGGATATGAAAATGATTTATATTAAACCATGCTTGATTATGTGAACAAGGAAAAGTTACAAAATCTATGGAAATGGGGTAAGAACACTTAAGAAGCCCCAAAATATTTAAGCAAACAAATCAATGGACCATCAGATTGGAGATAAACAAGAGATACCTATTTGCATGCATATATGAAGCTTGAAACAAACAATCAATCTCTAACATATCTATATTAGTTCTCTACTCCATGAAAGCTATAAACAAATGAACCTATTAAAGCTCTACCAATCAATTTTGATTGTTGATCTTCAAAAGCTTGAGAGTGGAAGCTCACCATAAATGGCTTCTTCCATTTACCCAAAGCTTTGAAATGGAATAAGCAAATGATAAAAAAAATAGCTCAAATTAAACTATGAAGGAAACTCTAAACAACATAAAATGGCATAAATCAGAAATAAGAAGGAGAGAGAGTTCTTATAAAAAAGGTGGGAGGGGTATGCCTCTATTTATAGTTTTTGGATTTTGAGAAAATGATGTTTTGGATTCATGTGGGACTAAAAAGGTTCCAAAAAGGTGATTTTCAATAAAAACACATTTGGGGGGTTTGAACATGACTTTGGAAAGCTAAGTGGATTTTTGGAAAGGTATGATATTTGTTTTAGAAATTCAAATCCTTCTAAAAATTCAATAGGAGGGTTAATTAACCTAAAGTGAGGTTAATTAAGGGAAACAAGCTTTATAGAAGTCATCTAGAGGGGGATTAGTATGGTTTATGGGGCTAGAGAAGGTTAGATAAGACAATTAGCTAGCATAGTGTAGCTAAATTCACAGGTAACTAGGATAGTTAGTATAATTTTAGTAATAAGATTATGTAGACCAAACTATAGGTGTCTAAATTTTCCCCTCTTTGAGGTGGCGTAAGTGACGTCACTTCAAAGAAAGTAGACAAATACAAACAACTTTGGATTTTGAAGGGGTAGAAGAAAAATTAGTTAGCTGAAGGGATGCCCCCTCGAGTGTTCGATGGGGTGATGGAATAACTCGATCGACGATCGAAAAGAGAACAAGAAAGAAAGGGGAGAAGAAGAGAAACAAAAACAAAGGGATTTTGAGCTATCCGCAAACCAATGCTATAGAAACAATTCTATTAATATTATTGAACTAGTAATCTTCATCATCGGTCCTTATTAAAAAGAATGAAAAAAAGTGTAGTATGACATAAAAATCCATATACAAACAAATTTCCATTGCTAAAAACACCAAATCCATGCAACATACAAAATTCAATGCAATACGAGAAAGTAAACAATGCCTAACTCCATGCAACATACATAATGCAATGCAATACGAGAAGTAAACAAGCTGATCTAACAAGGAAATAAGTACAAAAAAACACATTCGAACAGAAAACGTTTAAGATAGTTGCAAAAATATTTTTTTTATCAAGATTTAGTTCCAAATGTTTGTGATAAATGACAAGGGTTGAAAATGATGTCTCAAGAAAATTGTACATGCAAGGAGAAGAATGGAGGACACTTGGGTCCTAGGAAAAATCAGTGAGCACGAAAAAAATAGTACCAAGAAACTCATTGTGCCCCAGAGTACAGACAAGTAAGTAGCGTAGATTTTGTAAATGATTGTAGATCTAGATGATTCGCAAGTCGTTTATGACGAAAACAAGAAAGAACCAAAGAATGACATTTTGTAGGATGATTTTCAATTTTTATAAGTTTTCTATGAAACATATTTGAATGTTTTGATTTTTCTAACATATTTGAATGTTTTTGTGATTTTGAAAGTTTTATGAAACTATGTAAAGGAAAAAAAAGAAACACGGATGCCTCCAGTGATAGATGGGATGTCAAGGGCAGAATGCCATGTGCATGCACAAGAAAGTGAAGATGTAAAAATTCCCCAGCATTAGGTGGGAGTATTCAAAGGAAAAATCTTCACACGCAGAGGATGGATCAAGGCCAATATGGATAGGTTCAATCATGATGATGAATGTAAACCAATGAAGTGTTTAGGAAGGACCAAGGATGCCCCCAACATAAGCTGCCAAGAAACATATGATAGAAAGGAATTAGAAGATTTTTTTTGTGAAAGGGGACAAAGGTGTCCAAAAGCATGGAAAAAAGGCAATACCATACACATGGATGTTCTGAAATGAAGTAGAAGAAAGAATGAATGTTATGAATGTAGTTTAGAAGCCTTGTGATGAAAAAGTGATTAGCCAAAGGCACAAATCGTGAGACGAGATATGGACTAGAGAAAGAGTCTGAACAAGGTCCAAAAAAAGACACTTAGTAACATACTAATCATGTTTACTCATAGAGATCCAGTGTGTGCAAGATGGAATTTATTACCTCTTGGAGAGAATATTTAATAGGAAAAAAATGAGGACAAACTAGCCAATGTGTAGGAATGATTTATTTTCAAAGTTGATTCGTGAATGGAAGGTGGAAGGAGAGTCATACATTGCTCCACTTCTAGCTAGGTGTCCATAGCACACGATGGAGATGTATTTGATTCTAAATGCAACATTTCTCTACTTCCAGCAGGTGTCCATAGCCCCAGTAGATATTATTGGAAATACCCCAAGAGAGAGTTATATATCAATTTTATTTTTCTTTGTAGCTTTTGGTTTTCGATTGATTCTTTTGTTTCTTTATTTTTCTTTCTGAAAACTTATTTCATCTCTCTGGATTATTTTGACAAGGGGTTAAGAACCATAGATGGCTTGATGGAAGGATATGGAAGTGATTACAATGACGACATTGGCTAGTGTCAAAAAATCTGTCCAATAAGTTATTCATAAAAATTTTATTAGATGTTGATTGTGATAGGATCTCTAAGGTGATTCGTTCTTTAATATACCAAGGTGATGAAAGACAAAATAGATACCATAGAGATAAATGTCACAAAATGTGTGCAAATAGACTAACCAACATATCATCGAAGGGATGAAAATGGTGGATTCCTTGTAGAGGAATAGAAAGAAGGGGAAGAAAGAACATCCATATGTACGCAATACCTGATTGACAATGTTTGATCTTTGTACCTTTGATTGATTTTTTTCCTCATGTTTTTGTATTTTTGAACTTTTTTGATTTTTATGTTTTTGATAGTTTTTGGAGAGTTGGGACTAACAAGGTCACTCGGCGTGATAGGATCAACAACAATGTTTTCCACTTCCTTGATAAGGGAGATTAAGCATGTTTTCTTATCAAGAGTTATGTTATCCCCTATCTCAATGATCGAGGTGAGATCATACTCAATAAATGACTACGACTTATCCTGAAACATTGATTTCAAATGTGGGAGATTAAGTTCCCTATCCATAGGTTTCATGCAATTTACACCATACTTGATGGTTACTTTGATGTGAATTCTTGAATTACATTGGATTTTTAACCTTATAGATCGTTGGTCATGTTGGGAAACTTTGGAGCTCATGGGATGTGTAACCATGAGCTTGATGAAGAAGTCATTTGGGTTTCTTATAAGCTGACTACGTGACCTTTTTGATCCCGAGAAGTGGGAGAGTGAAAGTGGATGTTTAGAATGATATGATGGACAAAGAGAATATGGTCCAAGGAATTGAAGAGGATGGACTACCTGAGAGGTGAGCCATGTCTAGAAGATGAGGAAGGGATACTAGGATGTGGCCCTAAAATGGAAGACAAGGGAATACTAGGAGGTTTCCCATAGATAGAAGAGGATAAAGGGCTAATAGGATGTGACCCAAGAATAGAAGGTAATGGGTTACCCCATGGTGACTCATAAATAAAATATAATGGAGGGATATTAGGACGCAACCCTAGAATGGAATAAGATGATGAGGGGATACTAGGAGGTGGCCTAAGAATGGAAATGGTAAAGGGCTACATGGAGTAGATTCACTAATAGAACATAGATGATGGATTCACTAATAGATGATAGAGATGGATTCTCTAGGGCCGTATCTTGGGATACTAATGGATGTGGCTCAAGAGAATATGGGGATGGGTTACCAAGATATGACCCAAACATGGAAGATGGTGAAGGGCTACCAGACGGTGACCCATGTTGTGATTGTGATTGAGGAATCGTGATAGATAAAGAATGATTGGGTAATGAGAAGAAGGGCCATGGATCAATGCTAGACCTTGACATCTCATCATGTTCAGAGGAAGGTGAAGATGGAAAAATAATACAAGAATCAAGTTCCATGACGTTAGGCTCTTCCTCTATGTTCTGAAAAAAGGAATCAACTTCTTCCTCCCCATATGTGAGCATATCGAGTTATAGAAAGAATCCTTATAGAGGAATATCTTCGTGAAGTCTTATTGTTTCATCATCCTGAGAGAAATCAATCAATAGAGGTTGTTGTTCTTTGACCATGGGAGGTTGACTAGAAGAAATGGGTCAGATAAGTGAGGAAGATTGATTGATGGAAGAAGATGAAGATGTTTGATGATGTAGATGAGAAGAAGGCTTGACCTTATCACTCCCACAAAGAGTTTTGATAGTGCTTCAAAAAGATATCTTAGCACATGGCTTCTTTCTAATGGTTCGACATGGTTGTAGACATTGATCTTTAGAAGATGGATGAAGAAATTGTATGATATGGTTGAAAGGGCTCAAGGGAAGCGAAGAGGGATTGAAGTTGGACTGATAGTAGAAGACGACTCAAGAGAGGAAGTAGGCTTGGAGGAAGGCATCTCATGAATGGATGCGATTTTTATCTGGACTTAGATCATTTTTCTAAAAGACGACCTAATGTGGGAAGGAAAAAAGGATCACATAGCCATCCATTAAGTTGTGAACGTAGGATTCAAATTGGATGATTGAAAAGAGGGAATACTGAGTCGTGGAACTCTTTGATGGAGGAAGAGATCATTGAAGTGACTGATAAAGGTGGTCCTACAAAGGAAGAGAGGACCATGACTCAAGAACCGAATTATATGTTCGATCGATGCAACTTGGAGTTCACACGAGTCTTCAAAGGAGGAAGACAGGTGATTGGGAGTAAAGGTCCTTCGAAGAAAGGGAGGACCGTGATTCAAGATTTGATCTAGGGGTATCTGAATTATAGTTGGATCTGAATCTTTAGAAGAAGAGTGGGAATATGAAAACAGTAGTTTGGATTTCAATCAGAAGAAGAGAAATGGGATCCTGAATAATAATTTGGATATGAAGTTTTCAAAGCATACCACCATCTATGAGCTGAAGGTGGGGAACAGGGTACCCGAACGGTCCCTTCTAGCGTGAAGAACCAAATGAGGTTTAGTCATAATGGGCCTCTTTTGTTGTGAATTCCTAAACCTAGGTTTCATATTGTTGTAAGTGTGAGGAACTGTGTGATAGTTAGTTATTGTTGGTGTCATTTTAGATGCGAATGCCTAGATACCTAGATAGTGTGATCAAAATTCTTTGAAGTGAAGAAGGCTCCATGTCGATTCAGGTAACATAACAGTAACCAACTAGACATTTCATAAGAATGGAGATGCTTACATGATTTTCCAAAGGGAACTTAAGGAAAATATACATCGTTATGGCACAATTTCAACGATCTAATCAAGGTTTGGACTACAAGTCGCAAGTACGAAGGATCAAAGAATATAAAAGGATTTTCCCTAGATAAACAAGTATACAAGATGAATAATCACAAGGGAATAATCATGCTGATGCAAAACAAAAAACTGATCAATAAGGAAACCCTCCCTGTGGAAATGCATGTCTCAATGACAGTTCGACACAAAGATGATCAACACAATGTTAATGCTTAAGTCAAGTTCAAAATGAACAAGGCGTAAGTATTAACAAGGGGTAGACGTGACTCCCAATCAAAGGATACCACGATGAGTTTAGCAACCAACAAGGCCTAAATGTTCAAATGGAAAGGATTACAAATGTAAGCTATGTAACCACACCAATTGGACATGTTAATCAAGCTTCGAATAAGTGAGATATTAGTGCCAAAGTGGTATTGAAATGATGTAAATAAAGTAAAAGAAACTCTTCAATATTTTGGACAATGTTTGAAGTAAAACTAAGTCAAAGTATACTAAGGATGTGCTAAAATGTGGGTAGCGTAATGCCACAATGTGGACACTTAGATCACATTTACAAGAAACATGATGTAAGTATCTTAATTTTGTTAAGACAATGCAAACAAGGTAACACATCAAAGGGAGATCAAATGATGAATCAATCCTAACTATGATGATGATCTTGAAATCAATATCAAGTGGCTATCAAGATATAAAAATGTACCCACACACTTTAGACATTTAACAACTTAATCGCAAACATGGATGAGCGTAAACAAACATAAAAGTGGGGAACACTATCTATAATAACACATTTCAAGAGATGCATTCCCTTAAGGGGTCCCAAATGGGTAAGAAGAATGCAAAGGTATAGATTAAATGAGGTGAAAATAAACTAAGATAGTCACTTGGGTAGAAGGAGGTTTCTCCTCGTTTGAAGGCGAGAAAGAAACCAAGAAAAGTGATACATCAATTAATTTCATGATGAGAGAATATTAGTGATGGGTTGTGGTGAAGGTAACACTTAGATTCGGTAACCAAGAGTGGATTCGTGATTCCTTGTTTGAAAAAAAAGGTTATGAGCCCAAGCAAGTTATCACTTCATGATGGTTTTGACAAGATGTAATAATGGACTAGACAAATCATGGGTCTCCTTGATGAAATGGATTTCCTAAGTAGTTCTCTTAAGTTCTAGGTGTCAAAAATTTGTCTAATGCAAGCCTGATTTGCAAGGTTTCCTAAGGATTATGTTGGGATTTACTTTACCCCCTTCTGGGCCTATAATGAGTCAATTAATACATTTAATTATATCATCACTAGGGTCGCGATACAGACAACTTTTGACTCTAAACTCATTGTAATGTATGACTAGTCAAGTGGGTAAGTGGAGCACTTCCTCATTTCATCCATGACACTTACACATCGGTGGATTACTTTAGGGTTCCTAGAACCACCCTCATTTTTCTAACTTAAGGTGTAATTCCAAAGGGGTTATGTTCTAGTTGAAGGGATACTAAGACGTACCCTTAAATTCGTGAAGTTACATGCAATAAGTGTGATGAAAGTAGTGTTTTTTCAATCTTGGTTTAACTTAATGTGGTTTCAAGTAGCACACCATTTGGTAACTTGTAAGAAAACACGTATTAACAGGTTTGTATGTTTCAAAATTCCCTTATTCGACAAACAAATTTGGTCCTATACTTGAAATGCTATTAATTTTCTGACACAAAAAACAAGAATATCAAAATCTTCACTGGGTTTACGTGTTGTTTTTGATTCCCAAGGTTTGACAAAAGGTGCAAGGGAAGAACATACACAACACAAAAACTACTCAATCTACAAATTGTTGTAATGGAAAAAATGCTTGAAGTAACTTGTGAAAAGGAATTCATTTTTAAAACCAACTTTGAAGATTAATTCCTTATGAACTTTAAATCAAGTGTTTTTGAATTAAATTTGGAGAAGGTTTTCAAAGAATTTTTGGTTTCCAAGATCACCTATAAGGCACGAGGGAAGAGCATACAGCGCTTCAAAGACCTCTTCAAATGAAAAATGAAAACATTGAACTAAGTTAGCAGAAAAATATGATGGAAAAGGAATCCTGCAAATCAATGTTAAAACCCTATAAAAAATTAGAAAACTAAGAAAATCATAAAATTTTGTTTTAATCTATTTTTAGTAGATTTTTATGAAGGTTTTAGTATTTTGCATTTTCAGAGGTCTCCGGGGCATTTATGGAGTTTGACGATAAAAGTAATTATACCAAAGGTATATTATGCTTTGATAACTTCGTTGACAAATTTTGCTTCACTGTTCTTGCCTGATGTCTATTCAAGTTCTAAAAATGGGTCAACGAACCTAGGAGCAATTAACAAAAACTAGGAATTTTTGATCTTACAGCTCAAACAAATTTCAACTTTTAACGTAGATGCACACCCAGACTAGAATATGCACCCCCTAATCGATGGATGCACAGCTACAACATATTGACTGTGGGATTTTACACCCACATGAGTAGAGAATCATGTGTGCACGTGGGTTTCAATAGATGAATGCACACCCCAACAGACGTGTACATGTGCAAGGAAAATAATAGGTCAACACAGTTTGGAAATGACACATGCACGTCCTGAGAAAAGCAGATACGCGTGTGGTTCATTGTCATGCATGTGGGATAAGATGGATACACACCCTTTGTAAAAGAGGCTGACAGTCAAGATAAAGACAGATAAGTATGCACAACCAGTTTAATAGGTGCATGCCTATTTCGAAGGATGCACATTAATTCAAGGCACCTGTGCGTACCCCCTATTAAAACCTTAAAATCCAAGCAAATGAAAAATTTAAAGAGTCAAACATGTTAATTTTCAATTATAAAAGCCTATTTCTAACTTGGACCCATTAAATGCTTTAGCAAAAGGAAGATAAAGCCCTTTTAAAATGTGAAATCTGTTAAAAGACAAGATTTTAAACTCTAGAAAGCATAAAAGTGGTTAGAAATGAACATGTAAAGCCTAAAAAAGTCTTAAAAAGGACTATGGAGTAACTCCCACTGGGTGTGCCAAATGTGAACAAGGAAAAGTTGTAAAAACTATGGAAATGGGGTAAGAACACTTAAGAAACCCCAAAAGCTTTAAGCAAACAAATCAATGGACCATCAGATTGGAGATAAACAAGAGCTACATATTTGCATGTATATATGAAGCTTGAAACAAACAATCAATCTCTAACATGTCTATATTAGTTCTCTACTCCATGAAAGCTATAAACAAATGAACCTATTAAAGCTCTAGCAAATCAGTTTTTACTTGTTGATCTTTCAAAATCTTGAGAGTGGAAGCTCACCATAAATGGCTTCTACCATTTACCCAAAGTTTTGAAATGGAATAATAAAATGATAAACAAATAGCTCAAATAAAACTATGAAGGAAACTCTAAACAACCAAAAATGGCATAAATCATAAATAAGAAGGAGAGAGAGTTCTTAGAAAAAAGGTGGGAGGGGTATGCCTCTATTTATAGTTTTTGGATTTTGAGAAAATGATGTTTTGGATACATGTGGGACTAAAAAGGTTCCAAAAAGGTGATTTTCAATAAAAACACATTTGGGGGTGTGAACATGACTTTGGAAAGCTAAGTGGTTTTTTGGAAAGGTAAGATATTTGTTTTAGAAAGTCAAATAGGAGGGTTAATTAACCTAAAGTAAGGTTAATTAAGGGAAACAAGCTTTATAGAATCCATTTTTAGAGGCAGATTAGCATGGTTTATGGGGTTAGAGAAGGTTAGATAAGAAAATTAACTAGCATATTGTATCCAATTCATACGTAATTAGGATATTTAGTTGAATATTAGTAATAAGGTTATGTAGACCAAACTACAGGTGTCTACAGATTAAATGGACCTTTAAAGGCAGTTTTATAAAGTGCCTAATATTAATGAGATCATGTTATGATAGACAATTGAAGTAAAGTTTCCAGATTTTACTCTTTCTTCATTAGCGATATATGGATTAGATCATACGGGAGGAATTATTAGGGATACACTAGGGAATATAAAATGTCAAAAGAGGACAACTTGGACATCTGAATAGAAATATACCCCCTAGTGGGAAAAAATGGTTAGATATGAGATGTATCAAAGGAAATAACATCCTCCATCTTAGGATGATAAAAGTATGATGTTGATTGATTGGATATGTGATGATTAAAGGAGGATTTGGAAACTCTAATTAAAAAATATGTGTATTTGGATGTGATATGAAGGGTTTATCACAAATATGTTATAACTGTGTGAGCCATATTGACTTGGGAAGAGAGACCTTCGATGGAAGGTAATGAGAAAAATTATGGAAGAGAATTTCTCGTACCGGAGTAAAGAGTATTTGATAAGCTTACAAGAAAGTGTTTAAATTTTTCTAATAATTTCATATTTAGGTTGGTGGATGACTTATGAGGAATTCCATGTATTCTAAAATCATCTTGGTTAAGGAGTTTGTGGATTGTATATTTGAGAGTAGTAGAACATATTATGTGAAATGTGTATGTTTTATCATGAATACAAAAAGTTGATTGTGGATGACGAATGATTGTTGGTAAGAAAGACGTAGAAATTGGTATGATAAAATGTTATATATTAATTAAATTATATTCATCTGTATTATTTTATAGATGAAACCCCAAGATAAGCATTTGTAAGGGAATTGTTTTATAATTGTATAAAGTAGTTGACAAAAATTGATTTTTGTTTCCATTAGGGATTTGTTTAGGTGACTATGGAAATTCAAATGTTATATGTGAATGTGAGTTAGACTTCTCCTCTATGATACCGAGGATTTTCACTTGGTCACTAGATGTTGTGGTCTCGAAACAAGACCTTAAAGTTTGTTTGGATAAGGGTGTGTTTGATTTGTTTTGGGGACATGGAATGAGATAGTATTCGTATAAATAGTCACTTGATATAATGTTTGAATGGATGTATCACTTATAGGGGATTTTAGATGCACTGTTTCCTGCGAGGGTTCTAATGTCATAATGTTTGACTCTGATAAGGGTTATTTGAGTAAGAAGTTATTTAGAGTAAATGCAGGCCGTGGTTGTTCAATATCCATCTCTAGCTAATATGTTGTAGATGAGAGATTAATATATGTCTATTTATAAAGCATATAGACTCGAGGAGAAGAAACATTAGAATGATCTAATTGAAGATATTTGTTTTTGATAAGGTTTTCAACCTGACTTTTGAAGATCCAACATCAGTCTAGATCATGGCCATGTAATAAATGATAAGGTTAACACTCATTATGCATATACCAAGTGGGTAAAGGTTGATATTTGTCAATGGGTTCGATGGGAGGAAGTTTTATTAAGAAATCTTGTAAAATTCTCTTAAATACTGCACTATAAGGCTCCCCCAATGGGTTTGATTGTCTGTGGATCAAAGTAAATGTTTAAATTTTGTGTCTTGTATTTGAGACGTGGTAATTTTTGATAGTTTTAATATGGAATTTGAATTTTGAAAATTAACATGCGTGTTTTGTTGAGATTAAATGTTAGAGGGTTTTGATTTATGATTATGACACGCTCTCAGTTCATGTTTTTTGAGGGCTTGAGTTTCGAGTTTATGGGCCATGGTGAATAATTCTTTAAAGGTATGAAATGCAGTAAATTTGTAATGTGGATGATATATGGTGGGAACATGATTGAAGAAAAAATTATAATCAGTTTGGTCTGAGGAAGAGAAAAAGATAGTTTATTTACATAGTTATGTCATCGAGCAAAAAACTCAGTGATAGACTCATTATCAGACTGTTTTATGGCGTAGAGCTCAAAACTAGAAACCCTCAATGAGATGTTTATAAAGAAATGTTTGAGAAATTACTTTTTGCAAGATGTGCAAATGAATAAAGGGAATTTTGGGGAATGGAATAATACCAATCCAGGGACAGTCCAATTAGCGACATTGGAAAGGTGGGAAGACAAGCTCGTAAAACTTATTTTAAATGTTGTTGTAGATCCTCGTTATCATGAAATTTAGTAAATTTGGGTAGTTTTCAGTGGGATGGATATGGTTTTATTGGTACTGTGGGGTTGATGGGATTTTTAAAGACATGTTGATATGATAGTCTCATTTTTAATAGAGAGGTAGAAGTTTCAAGATGGGTCATGTGATTCATAAGAGATTGTGGTGCAAATTATCTTACAAGAATTAATATGTTGTTCACTAATTCACTTTCATTTAATCATCAAAACAAGGGACATAAAATTTAAATAATGTCAGTGTTGTACACATAGTTTTAAATAAATTAGGAGGTATGGAAAGAAATAGTTGTCACTACTAATATAGAAAATAATAAAGCTTGAAAGTAAAATGGTTGAAAACAAAACTCATAACTGAAAGAAAATAGCTTCTAACATTATGGTTAAAAACCAAGATTGTAAAATCAGAATGTAGATAAGAAGATAAATTACTTCCTAGTCTAATCATGCAATGAAACAAAGAAAAAAAACTATGGAGGGGTTTAACAGACCAAAAGTGGGCCCTGCCTTGGGTGTTAATCCCTCGTAAGGATTGTAACTAAAAGCTATTGAAAAAAATTCAAATTCTTTATTGAATTGGAATGAAGATTACATATAAGAACAAAGAAAATTATTTATCTGTGTATCCTCTATTCTCTAATTATCCATTTAGATATCTACATTTCCAACATTAATCTCATTCTCTTATACTCCTCAATTACAACAAAACATGAGAAGAAGAGTTCAAATAGAATTTCAAATAGACTAAGCAAAATATCTTCAATGAAACAAGTGGAAGATCTTAAATAGAACAACAAGAGTTTAAACACTTGCAATGAAACTAACTAATATTTTTCCAAATATCAAATGCATAACTCAAGTAACCGTTAAGTTTTGGAAATCAACTATTTAACTGATCAATCAACTCTTTAATGAGTTGTAATGAGTAGTGAGATCAATTTTTGAGTTATCTTCAGTTCTTATGATCCAATTTGTAGCTTCCTCTTCCATGAAATGTACAAGCTTGGAGTGTCATCCTTCACATTCCTAGATATTTTCATAATCATGACTCCTTTGTTGTAGGTGATATTCTTTGGCCAGACGGGTTGCTCCAAATAAGTCTCTTGGCTATAGGTGATTCCCTTTGGCTGTGGATGAGTGTGGATAGGTCATTTGGCATACAAGTGCATCATCAATCAACTTCACTAAATTCACCCTTATGTTTACACAAGTGCATATACTTGAGCTCACTGTGTGATTGGATAACATGGGTACTATCTCCAGGTTATGGGACTTGCTACTTGAGATAGACCTCCAGAGAAAGTTGGTTCTTTCCTAAACTACCTGCCATAATCTACTCTAATGCAAGTAAGAATATCTTTCCTAATCTAACTTTCCAAGGGACCAAGGAGAGAGTATGCATGAAAATGAAAGCCTACACTAGAGCCGTGATACACCAAAAAAGGAGGGGTGTGAGAGTAGTCTTCCAATGCGTGAGATATAGAAGCAAGGTGACACACTAGAAGGGGTGATGGAAGTTCTCCACAATCTAGTGAAATTTTCAAAACAACATCTTAAACATACACAATGATAATGGATCCCTGCAAGATCATAAAAATAGACACAATATTCTTGTAATGAAGGTTGAAATGGCAAGCAGAGTGCAAACAAACACAGCAGGGGAAGATGTATCTACAAACTTGTATTTTATTGCTTCACGATAAACACAATTCAATCTATTACAGGATAAGGGCCTAGATCACCATGCAAGGAGTCCATACAAGGGCCTGTAGCACATTGGATTCACAAAGCAATTTTAACAGAGCTTTTCTACAACTAAAACTCTCTCTTTACTATGAGACCAACACTCCAATTTATAGAAAAATGAGAAGAGAGAGAGAGAAGGGGAAAGTGGAAAATATTAAAATCTGTCCTTCAACCACTTGTAAGATGCATTAAATAGAGTGAAATGATTGTATATTACTTGAAAAAGTCTCCCCATACTGTCCCAGGTGCTGCAACAGAGAAAGAATGATGACCATGCCTCTTAATTGCACTTTCAACTACCAAATAAAACATTGTCATGAACCCAGCCATGTTTTATGAAAAATCCCCATATATTTCTCATCAAATATAAAATTTATTAATTACTATGCATCATCAAAGACCCAACGGTACCAAATTTTGTGTGATTTCGTTGACAAATGAAAAAGTTATGACCTTTTGAGTGTGAGCAGCTATTTTGGGTCTGGCAAGTGCATTTTCTTGTCATTTGACGGGAATGAGCATTAACTGATTGGAGCCGAATATGTTTCTTTTATTTAAATATATATACCCTCATTAAAATTAATAAATATCATTTTTTTGATGTAGAGGATGTCATGCTCGTTCCAGAAAGTCCAATTTTATGAAAATCGAAGCTTAGTCAAAAGTTATGGCCTTTTGAAGTTTGGGAGGTCAAACTTTGACTTTTCTCTTTGCTGTGGATATTTCAGAAAAATTGGGTCCACATGTCCCAGCTGTCCCAACACATTCTTCCACATTGGCTGATTTGGGCCCTCCTTGTCCCTATGCATATTGACTGGGCCGTGAGAGCCATTGACTTCTGCATTGGCTGCATCCACTTAGCTTGGCTCCTTGTGCGGTGATTTCACCTTTGCGCGTCCCACGTGTACTTTTGTCCTAACTTTCCTGGATGAAAATCTCTATGCCACCTGTAATAGATAGTCTTGTGGAAAATTGGCTGATTCACATCCCCCACGTACTTTTGTCTTTGTCCCATACCGCGTGGAACAAAAACTTCTACATTTGCCGGTTTTCACTGCCTGCGGCCATTTCAGCTTTGCACGTCCCACATGTCCCTACGTCCCAATATGTCCTGCATGGACCATCTAGGACAAAAATGTCTGATTTAGCTAATTCCTTTGTATTTCAGCCCCAAACTTGGTACGACGAACCTTGGTACGACCCGCACTGGTACAACCCACAACCTCCAGACCCGTAATGCATTAAAACAAGCTTACGACTTCATTTTTTGGATTTTTTTCAAATTTTTGCTAACTTGTTGGATTTTTTCCTTGGATGGGGGAGTTAGAGAGGTACCAAAGGGACCCCAAAACATGATTTTGGGCCTTGAATCAATTCTACTTACTCAGGACTGAAGAATTTGGTACATGTTATCAAAATTACCTTGAGGGGTGAATTTTGGATAACATATACTAAATTCATACTCAAAATGCCACAAAATAAATATAACTAGCCACAACTATATCAATTAATATCCATGTCATAAGTTTAGGCTATGATGGTAATGTTCAATGGTATAACTAGGAAATACAAGGACATGGCCTGAATGGCTTAGAAAAATATAGAAGATGATTTGTTTCTAAAGGGAATATAAACAACTCATCACACCCCTAGGCTTAATTCCTTAAATGTCCTCATTTAAGTGGTTCAATTTCCTGTTGTTGAAAGTTGCATAAACTCTTGAAGTTCAAAAGGTGTCCCTATCCCTTCCTCTTATGTAAATAAGTTACCATTGTTTATCCTTAACCTGTTCATAACCCTTCTTTGTATCACTTCATTTAGTGGTCTATCACCTGTCCATGTCAGTATTGGAAAGTGCAATATTATGGGATGATAGCCAATAGGAAGCCACATACCTCCACATTCGGTAGAAATGTCAATGTATCACTCTTTTTAGAGTTGGCATGATATTAGGATAATAATGTATTTCATTCAGCTTAACTTAAGAGACATCTCATTCCAACGAATCCTGCATGCTTGAACTATCTAAATTCCTATAGTCCTTTATCATGTTCCTAACTTATTCATGTGTTGCTTTCCTCATTTTCCATACTATCCTTCTGATTTCCTTTTTCTCCATATACTTTTCATACTATTCTAACTTGATTCTTTAGTTTTTGTAGATTCAACCCTGACCATCAGTGGTGTTACTGTACACACCTAAAATTGCATGTGCTACATTATCAGAAAATGGTTACAAAATTCCCCAATGATGATTTAGGTCCTTTCAAGAAGGTGTTCAAGCTCCAAAACCCATTCCTAGTGTATATTTGTAGCCTAGACATCCTTACTTATCTTTTCCATGCTTTCTTCAAGATTCAGCTCTTTCTGTGCATGTTTTGACCTTCAGTACCAGGACCGCTGCCCTGCCTGGGCGGTGGTTCTGAAACCACCACCAAAAAAAGGTGAGCGGTCCTAAAACCACCACCCTGCATAGGGAGGTGGTCCTACCCACTTTTTCCAGATTCTTCATGCATGTTTTAACATGCGATGGTTCACTTAATTTTTCTTTTTCGCATGCATCCATGAGCCGAATTGTCTAAAATTAGCTTTGATTTCTTGGTTCTCCTTCCTCCTATTTTTAAATAGATTTAATTGGTTGGAACTACTCCTTATTTCCTTGACCATGAAGGAACCTCCCATCCTCCATTCCTATATATTCTATGCTTGTATTCAAGAAAAAGGCCTGAGAATGTTTGTGTATCTTGCATTGTATTATTGCTACGATCTTGCTAGGAATTGCATAGCCAAGCTCTGATCTCTTGTACTATCTCTCTTCTACCTGCATTGCATCCAGACTGCCATCAAGCTTCCATTACTCAAGTTCCATCCTCACCATCTTGTTCTTGCATTCCCAATACCTTGGACTCATATGAACACTCGGAGAAAGAAAGGACAAACTGAGGGGACAAATTACTACACAGATGGATTTACCTTTGTTCTGTGAATTCCAAGTTGGATTTTTTATTTGATTTCCTTCATTCCTATGATTTATCATTATTACATCATATCAAATAGAGTAGAAATCAATTTCCTTTCATTTGAAAGTAATTAGTTAATTTCCAAGAGGGTTTGAATCTTTCATAGTTACTCCCGGTGATGGATCCTCTTCTTCCAATCCCTTGTGGATCTGAAGGAGAGAATGTCTATACGAGGTTGTCTACATATCATAGATTAATTGGAAAAGTTCTTTTTTTAGTTTCAATACACTCAGCATAGTGAATAACCACACCATGGGTTATTTTTCTTGTTTAGTTTTAGTGTAGGAGTAGATTTGGTTATTTAGAATAGAAGCAAATTGTTGTTTGTGATCGTAATATTTCAGTTTTGTGATTTTTTTAGATTAGTTTACTTTCAGTAGTAGCATAGAGTGTTAGTTTCAACTTAGGTAATTTGGAAACTTCAAACTAGATCAACACTTAGATCCAAGTTAGGAAAAAAACCATAGGGAATTTATGCTACAAGTTCATAGCCTTTAAATCTCCCCTTTTCCAGCTCAGCTACTAGGAGATCACACTACCAGATCTTAGTCACTGATCTTCCTATAGTTAGCCACACACATTCAACATCGGCTGCTCTGGCACAACCTCAAGGGGTCGAGTGCGGTTGAAGGTTGCATGTCATTTTCATCTGTACAAATTGGTGAACCTGACATGAAGGATTAATTCCTTCTTGTTTCCTTTTCTTTCATTTCTATTACCTCACCTCTCCATTTCTTCCCCTATTTTGGTAAGTATTTTATACTTTCTAAAATATGTCTGGAAGAGATTTTGGTGGGCCATTTGGCTCTGATAGATATTACACCAACGTGCAACCACAACAGTCCACTTCTCTTTCGATATGGGGTGACAATTACACAAGAAACAATCAAACCTCCCCTAGTTACACTTCAAACCCCATTAGCTATGTAAGGATGGAGGAGGTTGATCAACCATTAGACATGCAATATGGTCAACCCAATGCAAACCATGTTGTTATCATAGATAGAACAAGTTCTTACCATAGGGTCTTGTCAAGACCTCACATTGCCATGTAATCAACAGAGGATGATCTATTTACATGAATAGCTAATCCTCTTCATCAGATAGATGAGTCTTTAGATAGAATGAAGGCTTCAGCCTCTGAGATTTTGAATACCTATCCTAAGATTCTTACTTCTGAGGAAGACAATAATTATAATGCTGAAAATTCATAACAGGGTATCATGAGCCTTCTCAATCAAACCCTACACCACAGGCACCCCAACAAGGGACTCAATCCTCCCCAACGATCTCATTTCTACTTTAGTAGGAAGGATTAGAGAACTAGAAAGTTCCCAGAGTTCACAACCAACACATGCAGTAGGGAAGAACATGGGGTATCCAGTTGATAGACAAAGGATACATCCCTTCCAATGAACAACCAACACAATATCATGTACAACAAGGTTATTAGATTCATTCAAATCCATAGTGATCTTCTCACAGGGTTAGACACACTAGGGATGGGTTCTCATCCTTCTCAAGCTTATCCTACGCAAGGTCTTTCCAAAAGTGTGTTCTTGAATGCCACCACAACAGGCAATGCAACGTTCCCTGGTTTTACGCCCGCTAGTCCATATCCTAGAACTATCCCACCTTACATGCATATGTATTCAAAAAATCCCCAGATGGACCCATATACCATTCCTTCTCCCTACATGCCATATAAGGGACCCCATACGTTCCCGTCAACACTTATAATACATCTTATCCAACTCCTCCTTCTCCACCTCCTCAGCAAGGATCTTCGATGGTGGAATCTTATGCAATGGGTACATACGCTGAGTACTTAAAGGAGCCTCTTGACTTCATCATATGTGGTGTCATGCTTCCATGCCCATTTCCAGATCTTCCAAAATTTAAGGGATAAGGAGACCCGAATGCTCATATCAAGGCCTACACTACTACTATCAGGGAATTACTTCCTTGGGATGTTGTAGTGGCTAAGATCTTTCTAAAGAATCTTGAAGGAATCACATTGGATTGGTACTATAGGATACCAGAAGCTTCAATACATTCCTTCAAACAACTTGTTTCTGAGTTCATCAAAGCATTTGACATGAACAAGTTGTTACGTACAAGGATTAGGGAGTTCCTACATATTAGACAGGAGAAAAATGAATCTGCTCACCCATTTCATCCAGAGATGGCACCAAGTCCTCTATTCCTCTACAAGTGCACCCAACATGGACCAGATGGAACTTTGTGATATTTTCCTTCATTCACTCAATAGAGAGACTAAGGAAGAGGTCCAAAAGTTTCCTTTTTATAGTTATGAGGAAGTATTGGAAGGAGTGCTTCAGATTGACCAAGCCTCTATAGATAGTGGGCATAAGACCCCAATGGGAAATTGGTATCCCCAAATCAAAATAATGCAAATTATCAAAACAATGGTGCCAACAACCAAGGACCTAAGGGTGTGAATCACAATCATGGTGCCACCACGAATAGTGCTACTGATCAAGCCAAGAACGTTAGTTTTCCAAATAACAGTAAATAATAACAATAACAACAACTCAGGAAATCAAAGAGGCCCTAACATTGTGTCTTTTGTCAACACAGGTTGATGTAAATCATCCACCACAAAAATAAAAATCAAACCCAAGGCCCAAACCAGTATCAAAACTCTGGCCAAGGGGCAACGAATCATGGTTATAATAACCAATTTAAAAACTACAACTGAGGTTATAATCAACAACAACAAGATGCTTATCAAAGACCAAGAGATTATGACCCTAACCTATATTGTGGTTTCCATAAGGTTTGAGGTCATGACAATAGGAATTTCCATGATTACAATAAGTTTCTACAAAGACTTCCCAAAAACCAAAGGCAACTCTTTGTAGACATGTTCCTAGCAAATCCTGAAACAAACTCACAATCTGACTATACAGGACCTGTAGCTCCTCAGAAATGCTAATGTGAGCATATTTTGAGATCCACTCCCTACACATCCTAAAAATTTAAAGGTGAATTCACAAAACACAAACAAAGACATTCCTATAGGAAACAATGACCATGAAGCCTCAACTTCCAATAACTCTCGGGTCACTCCTAACCTTGGTTCAAATGATAACACAAAAATCTTGGGATTAGTTGAGCTAGAGGTTGAGCATGAAATTAATGCAACAACTCAGAAAAAGGATTATGTTTCACAACCCCTACCTGATCTTTCCTTCCCACAGGATGATGTTCCTACACTCAAAAAAACTAGTAGGATCCTATGATTTAATATCAGATTTGAACAAGACCTTTTCTCACATTTTGTTTCTAGATTTGCTGAAGAATTCACCTGCGCATCGCTTCTGTGTTTCTCAATGCACTAGGTCTTGGTCATCTAATCCATGTTACACCACCTCCTAGCACTCAAATAAATCATATTGACTTTGACATACATCCTCTGGGATAGAATGATAGGGACACTGGGTTTTTTTTTATATAGACAAGATGCCATCTGACGCTGAAATTTCCCAAAGAGGTGATCCTTGCCTTATTTTTACAAGTCTGGGTTTATAACAATTGCATTAAGAGAGCCATGATTGATGATGAGGATGCTGTAAATGTGGTTCCCTTCTCTTTCTTGCAGAAGTTGGGATATGGGGAGACAAATTGTTCCTCTATAAGAAACACTTTACGGGGGTACGACAATCTTAAAGTGACCTCGATTGGAACCATAGTTCTTCTAGTCACACTTGGTCCAAAAACCATCTTGACAGAGTTTTACATTATCGACAGGGAAACAAGTTATAACATGATCCTCAGGAGACCCTGGATTCATCGAATGAAGGCTATCCCTTCTACCCTATTCCAGGAGATTAGATTCCTCCATTTGGGGAAGGTCTTCATCACTCAAGGGGATCCTAAGCCCTTTGATATACACTTAGAAAACCTCAAGAAGAAGAAAGGAGTCCATACGGAGTATGAAATTCCTATGAATCAATTGAACAAACCACCTCCAACAAAAGAGTTAGTCCCGGTCACCCCAGATGTTCCAAAGGTTGAATTCATTGACCCAAAAACATTTGAGGTGGCAAAAACAGATAAGGGTAAATCAATATCTATGGAAATAGTGTCCACTAAAACCACAAATGGGAATTATGAAACTCTTAGAGAGTGACGATCTGATCTTCCTCCCATTTGAACCATAGGGAATGGGTAGTCTTCTTGGTTTAGCATCTCTTCCCTCCGATGACCTAGGTCTAGGTGTGAACATGATAGAATTAAAAATGAAGAAGGGAAATTTGAGATTGAAATGATGCCCATCAAAACCATCTCTATGGGTTGTTCTATTATAAACCCTAGTTTCAACCCATGTGCGTCTGAAACTAAGTTTTCCATATCCATGGGGCAAGGCCTCATCATTCAATAAGAGTTAAAAATAAACACAATGCTCCACATAGGAAACAAGGCCAAGAACATATTCATGCTCACCCACACACCATGTCTCAAGAATGTGACAAAGAGGTGCACAAATACCTCTTTCAGACAAATGATTTTAATGATTGGACATATACACTTCTGGACAAGGGTTGTAAGTTTAAACCCATAATGGTAGGCCCTTGTCAAGAGAATGGAAAATTTTGAGGATAATGGTTCTCCACTGTGTACTTTTAGGGGTGAAGAATTTGATATTCATCAACTTTCTTCACCTTAGGCATCATGACATGTAGTTTCACCTGCATTTCCATATGTACATTACTGCATCTGCATTGCATTTTCATCTTCCAGTTCATTTTATAAAATTTTTGATCAAGGGACTTATTCTTATAGAAATTCCTAAAAAATTCTGAAAATATTGGCAAAACATTCAAATCATATCTCTTCAAATCTTCACAGTATCATCAATTATTTTTGAATCATTTCATCGATTCAAGAAAGATAAGAAAAAGTTTTGAAGTGATCCATACCAAGGCCTGCATACTTGGTTCTACTTATAGTCTCTTTCTAGATTAGGTGTCTTTTCCTATAGTCTGTTCTAGAAGCTTCATGGTGTCACATCTATCCCATAAACATATCTTTGGAAATAAGAACATACTAAACATTTTTCCTAGATGAGTAAGTCAAATGCAAATCCATAGAATTTTTTTTATTTTACACATTTCTTTTCCCTACCAACCTTCGGTGTTGAGCCTACATCTCTTACTGGTGATGTAGGGTTGGGAAAGGAGATAAATTACCTTACTCACCTATTCCTTGTCTATGGTGATGAGCCCATGCTTCCTCCTGGTAGCATGGGGCAAGGAGTAGGGGGTCTCATTGATAAACTTGAAAGTTACAAATAATTCACTCAAATGTTGTGAATTCATAAGTCAAAAACAAAGTGAGTTAGATGTCCAAGATTCCAAAAGAGTTTAAAACCCCAAATCCATATTTTTCAACCAAGTGGCCATCTACAGATCCAAGTCTAGATAAACTGCAAAGTAATTCACATTCTAAACTATGAAGTAGCTTGAGTAGGATGAGGTTATAGTGTCTCAATTTGGTCTTGTCAAACCATTGTCTTTCCCTCATCACTACCATTCAACAAAAATTCATAACTTGTGCCCCTTCTGATTCTCAAATGTTGAGCCCTCATATCTTACTAGTTGTGTGGAGTTGGGGGTGGGGAAAGTACATTTACTTATCATATCATTTTATCACCACGTTTTTCCAAGACAATATGAAGTATCAAAGGTTTCTTAAAGAAACTAAAATTCAAACATCACATTATGTTCCCATTATCATATATCAGCATTATGAAATACAAAAATAAATCATTCTGTTATCATTTCACATCCACTGCATACATTCTGAAAAGCATAGAAAAGTGGAAATTCAAAACATCTAGAGTACACATGCAAAAATAACCAAAATAAAGTCAAATCAGATACAATGGAATACCAAACCAAAAATAAGAGTTTGTATATATCATGGTGAATCAAGTTTGTATACAATGTCACCATGCACTAGGCATGGTCAAAATGCTCACAATGAGCCTGAAATATACAAAAAAAAAATCATATAAACACCCAACAAAAATGCCATCAAAGAAATAAAAATGGCCCCATGGCCTGTCAGTCCCTGTGGGATCCCTTAGATGGTTCCTGGACCACATCTAGGGATCCTACTGTGGCTACGACGATGCTAGGAGTGAACTGAATGATGTGAGTTCTCATGGTGGCATCCACTTCCCATGGCCTTGCTGGGAGAATGACTCTGTCTCATCAAGCGCTTGGCAGTCTCATATCTGGTCACCTGGGTATGGAGGGAAGTCACTATCTCCACTATCCCCCACACAGGGGAAAACACGTCAGTGTGTCTACCGATGGCTAATGGTTGATCCGAGTCGATAGTCAAGCTCAGCTCGGGTCTTCCCTGAAGGGATCAATAGAGTGTCCATGCACACCTGATGGATGAGCTCCCTGCCACTCCTGTGTCATCACTACAAGAAGAGAAAAAGAAATGATAAGTTAGAAAAATAAAAGAAAGAAAGAGATACAAGCTAACATTCCTAATTAACAAATTTGAGAGAAAAGTATTAAACTTACTCGGGTCTCTAGGCATCCAAGTAGGATCGGTGGTAACTACTATTGTCGATGCTGCTAGTGGTTGAGGGGCTTCCCTAAAGCTAGAAGTGAAGAGTTGTCCTATGATGAATCATCATCCCCCTCTCCACCATGAGGAAGTGTCATCTCTGAGACTAAGGTCTCTCTCTCAGCACTGGCCTCCTTGTATGTTGCTCTCAGCATCTCCTGAGTATCATGCCACTCAGGGTCACTCTCCTCCTCCTCTGCATGGGCTACCTCACCAATCCCAACACCAAATCCCTCATCCTCCATGTCCTCTCCAACTAAATCCTCCTCTGTCTCATCCCCCGTATCCTCCTCAGAGTCGAAGTCTAGATCAATGGGTTCATCCTGCTCCCTGCTGTGAGTAAGAGCGGCCATAATCTGAAGTAGGGGCACTCAAGGGGCACCAGCTACCCATCGAGCATGACCACCCTTCTAACTACAATGGGCACACCTAGAATGAACACTATCCAACTGGGATCCCCTTTAGGGCCCCTCCGATTCTCTTGAATAGTCATATAAATTGGTGTAACTGGAGGGAGTATATCAATGTATGGAAGGCCAAACTACTAGGGGACCCGATCAAATGGGTGGACCTCAAGTCTCCCTTGCTCTATCAACCAACTGAAATGTCAAAGAGCAAGCTACCATCATAGTCACCTCCACTCCCCATATCCCTTCCATGTCCTGGTAGGGTGTGGCAGTCATGTTTTCCGTAGTCAGGGAAGCCACTGGCTGATGTGGTGTCCTAAGTACTGACATAACTATCCATCTAGCTACCTGAACAACCCCTGGATCTGACACTAGTACTCCCCTACCATAGGGGATGAAATGCTCATAAACCCAACTCATAACAAGAGTGGGGTGGCTCAATGACTTCCCCTACAATCTGACTACCCTATATAAATCATGGTAGGTAGTCCCCAAGATATCTGTGCCCCAGGCATATTTACGGTTGTTCCCCTCGATCTGCACAATAATAGGAGCCCAGAAATATAAAAGGGTGTCACCACCCTTGTCCCTGATCAATCAAGAGGACAAGATGCCTATGATGGCTCTGCGTATGATAGGAATGGGAGTGGTGGCAATGGACCAAACCCTCATCCCCTTCTTCGAACTAGATGAGATAATGGTGTCTCCCATGTATGTAGCCCACTGCGTCATCATTTCCCTGGACCCCAATGTCTCCAAATTCAGCCTCCTCCCAAGTATCAGGAGCCCAAGAATGTGGTACACATCCTCCAGGGTGATGGTCCACTCACCCTGGACACCTTGGAACTCAGAAGGTGTTTTGGTCCACATCCCAATAGGAAAATAAGTCACATAGAATATGACTAGCAGAGTAACGTGGGGAACCCATGAAATCCTCCAAATACCAAACCTCTGGAGAAGATCCATCTCATCCTGAGTCAGTTGATCCAGGATACCAGGGAGCCAATCACACTCCCTCTCCCAACTCCATCTAATGTACTCCTCCTTCTGCATTCACCAAAACATGGAAAAAGAGCAAGTTAGTAACATATACCAAATAATAAGCTCACCAAAAACATTACAAAACATCAAAAATCTAAAAAATCAAGTTAAATACATGTATTGGTCATTCTATTTAGAACCATTCCCAGTTCAGGGTGCGGTTCCAAGACCGCCACCCTGGAAGGGCAGCGGTCCCGTGACCACCGTTGCTTTGGGTAGTGGTCCTAGACCAATTTTCCAAACACATCTTTTACCCTAAAAATGCTCAAAAAGATTAAAAAAAAGACTACTTTTGACAAAATAAAAGCAATGCCTTATGGGTGCCCCCCCTAGAGACTCATCTAAGACAATTTTTTTGAAAATGATCCCTCCTAGGTGAACTTTTCAAAGTTTTTACATTTTAGGTATTAAAAGAAAAAAGTGAAAATAACCAACCTTAGACCATGTTGGTCAATCTCCCACTTGTGGAGGCATGATCACGATCTCGTCACGGTCGTATCGGCTATACTCTCATAAAAAATGGTCACCGTGGGTCCAGAGCTCCAAATTCACCAAATCAAATAACACAAATGAATTGAAAATAAGTTGTATCAATATATATATATATATATATATATATATATGTTTTTTTAACCTTGTTTTGAGTGTATGTGTTCAGATAGGCTAGAGCGTTGGCATTTTTGTAGGTATATTTCTATATCCCCACAAATATGGTAAGTCCTCTTGTCATTTTGATCTAGTGTTTATTTTTTGATATTTTATCTATCTGTACACTTGAGTCTTCTTTTTCTCTTGCAGGTAGTGGGAGTTTGGGCGGTGATATTTCTACACACAAGGCATGTCAGGTATAGCTTCTAACTCCCCATTTCAGGAATACCATACTTGGACTCTACGTTTTACACCTTTTCATGGCTAAGACGCTTCTCCGAGGGGGAAATATGTACGCACCCAAAATTACATGTGCTACATTATCAGAAAATGGTTACAAAAGTACCCAATGATGATTTAGGTCCTTTCAAGAAGGTATTCGAGATCCAAAACCCATTCACAGTATATATTTGTATCCTAGACATCCTTACTTAGCTTTTCTATGCTTTCTTCCAGATTTCCCACTCTTTCTACGCATGTTTTGGCCTTTAGTGCCAGGACGCCACCCTGCTTGGGTGGTGGTTCTAAAACCACCACCCAAAATAGGGTGACAGTCCTGAAATCATCACCCTGTGTAGGCCAGTGGTCCTGCCCACTTTTTCCAAATTCTTCATGCGTGTTTTAACATGTTACGGTTCACTTAATTTCACTTTTTTCATGCATCCGTGAGCCGAATTGTCTAAAATTAGCTTTGATTTATTGGTTCTCCTTCCTCTTATTTTTAAATAAATTTAATTGGTTGGAACTTCTCCTTCTTACCTTGAGCATGAAGGCACCTCCCATCCTCCATTCCTATATATTCCATGCTTGTATTCAAGGAAAAGGCCTAAGAATTTTGTTTATCTTGCATTGTATTGCTGCTACGATCTTGCTAGGAATTGCATAGCCAAGCTCTCTATCTTGTGTTATCTCTCTTCTACCTTCATTACATCCTGGACTACCATCAAGATTCTATTGCTCAAGTGCCATCCTCACCATGTTGTTCTTGCATTCCCAATACCTTGGACTCATATGAACACTCAGAGAAAGAAAGGACAAACTGAGGGAACAAATTACTACACAGATGGATTTACCTCTGTTATATGAATTCCATGTTGGATTTGTTATTTGATTTCCTTCATTCCTATAATTTATCATTAGTACATCATATAAAATAGAGTAGAAATCAATTTCCTTTCATTTGCAAGTAATTAGTTAATTTCCAAGAGGGTTTGAATCTTTCATAGAAACTCCTCGGTGACGGATCATCTTCTTCCCATCCCTGTGGATCTGAAGGAGAGAATGTCTGTAGGAGGTTTTCTACATATCATAGATTAATTGGAAAAGTTCTTGTTTTTAGTTTCAATACACTCAGCATAGGTGAATAACCACACCGGTTATTTTTCTTGTTTATTTTTAGTGTAGGAGTATATTTGGTTATTTAGAATAGAAGCAAATTGTTGTTTGTGATTGTAATATTTTAGTTTTGTGATTTTTTTAGATTAGTTTCCTTTCAGCAGTAGCATAGAGTGTTAGTTTCAAATTTTTAATTTGGACACTTCAAACTAGATCAACACTTAGATCCAAGTTAGGAAAACAAACCATAAGGAATTTACACTACCCATTCATAGCCTCTAAATCTCCCCTTTGCTAGCTCAGCTACTAGGAGATCACACTACCAGATCTTAATCAATGATCCTCCTATAGTTAGCCACACACATTCAAAATTAGCTGCTCTAGCACGACCTCGGGGGGTCGAGTGTGGTTGAAGGTTGCATGTCAATTTTCATCCGTACAATTACCTTCTCTAAATGCTTGTATTCCTCCATTTGTATTTCTCTATCCAACACATTCACAAAATAAGAACAAAGTGCTTTAACCATAAAATCATCAATGTATAGGACTGGAATCCATTCCCTATCAAACTCAAGAGCATAATTGTACATGTAGATTTCACATAATAAGAGCTAAATTTCATGAGTGCTCTTCATATATAACTTAAATAATCTTTGAGCTGCACTGATATCATATGGTATCTCAAATTTGATATAAGTGAGATTGATTTGCATCATCTTTTCCTTTAAGAAGATATCGTAAATGTTGGAGGGAGGTCTACATTTCATTATTTCATGGGCTACCTGAAGGGTATCTTCTTGATTTTTATTTAGCCTTTTGAATTTCCCTATCTTTTCCCTCAAGTTCTTGTTTGTATTGGAAGATGATTTCTTTTTTTCTCTTTCCCGCTTTCTTTTGAACCTATTAATATAGGTTCAAATTGATTTACCCAGTAATAAATCAACATTTTTTGTGTTTCCATCTCCCTACAAACTTGTTTTACAGGATTCTTATTACTTATTTGAAGACAATTTGTGGCTACAACAGGGCTTCATTTAATTGTTGCATTCTAGCATGTGGAAAAAATTGTGGTTTCTAATCCAAAACTTGATCAATTAAATTTTCCTGAACCATAAGAGTGTGTTATATTACTTTTTCAACTTCTACAGACATCTTCCTTTCCTCAATTCCATGTACCTGATGCTAAATGTCTTCATCAACATAATGGGGCATGTGTTCATGTTTAGTTTTCTCACCAATTTATTTTTCATGACCTTTTGTTGCATGAACTATTTGGTCAACTTGAACTACCTCTGTATGCTCTTCCATGGACTCTCCAGGGTATTGTTGTCTAATTTCTCCTCCACATTCTTCCTCTTTTTATATATGGCCCTACATTACACATACATAGTCTCCACATCTTCAAATTGTTCTTCTAGTCCCTCCATGGGATCTTCAGGGCATTATTACTTATGAAATGTAGCGTCAACACCTCCTTGTACTACCTCTATGGGATCAATGTTCTCCTCTGTAGCTTCCACATCACTATCAGGTGATATGGTATGTGATTTTGTTGGCTTGGAGGTTTTTGGTATTTTGGATTGTAGTCTATGAGAGTGCCTTGGTTATGTAGGAGTGGACTTGGAAGGCTTCCATTTACCCTTGGAGCTAGATGTTTTGGGAGAAGAGAATTCTAAGAGGGTTTTAGCAATAAACATTCTTTCAGGGGAAACAGGAACATGATTTTCTTCAGCAAGTGGTAAATTTTCAAAGGAAGGGTGTTGTTTAGGTTGTTTTTTCATGTTGGGAGTTTGATGGTACATCCTCTATGATGGGTTCAGAGGTACTCTAAGTAATCTTTATCTTCTTTTACCTCTTTCCCAGCAAATCATTCATTTCTCTTGACCTTGAAAACTCCTCCCACCTTATCTCCAGATAATCCCTCTGTAGGGTATGCTTTACTATCATGGTTATGAGCCAGTGGTGTGAGAGTACATACCAACCTTATATTCCTCCCTACTCATATTCTTCAATCTATCATGTAATAAACTTGGCATGTTCACTTGTCGATTGTTCTTTAAGTGATTTAATAATTTGAAGTTAACCTTATTCAACCTAGAATATCTTCCCTCATAGGTAAAATACTTAATAACATAATTTGAAACCTCAACCCATAAAGGGTTACGAGAATTTTTATGAGTACCTTTCCTATCTGTGAAAAATTGGTCATTACCATTTGCAAATTCCCTCTAATATGCTTATGGATTAGCCTTCTTTGGAAATAGTTCCTCCTATGTAAGAAGTCCAATTACCTCATCCAATATGTCATCATTGATTATTATTGATAGATCCTTTACTTTTTCTTCCCCACAACTAAATGTATTAGCAAACTCTTTGACCATTGATTCAATTAAACCCTGGAATCATTTTATGTAGTCTAACCACCCGTTATCTCGAAAATAATATAAAATTGAAGGGTCACTAAGAAGATGAGAGTACTCAATGGGTTCATGGCGTATCGAATTTCCTCCCATTTTGAATATGAAGCTTGCTTCTATCTCAAAACACAATCACATAGATCTATTCGAAGAAATAATACACAATTGAATTGTGTTGGAGTGTTTTGAGTGTTTTTGAACTTTGAGACCAAAAGGACTCGCAACACAACTACAAAGTGATCGCTAATTGATGTGACCATGTTAAGTATGCGAATTGAAGTGATTTGATAGTATGGGATTATGTGGAGGGACACATCATGGCATAAAAGATGGTTGTGTTCTAAATGTAGTAAAAACATGATGACTTGGCATAAATGCTAATTAATAATAATCATTCCGATCATACTTTAACTAAAGTGGCAGTCAAGTACACTTTTCTCAAAGTTCATTTTAGAATGATGATTGTGCATTTTTTTTGAATTTGTGGCTTGGCTACATGTAACCTTGCTATAATGTTGCAGATGTTTCTATAATGTTGCATGCACGGATTAAATTTATAATGGCCACTCCTTACTAGAACAAGGTAACTCCCAGAGTGGGAATGTTGATCCGTTGGGGTGCGATTTTTCTCTTTTCCATCTTTCACACGTGAAAATATCTTTGGTCTTCTTAATGCAATCATTATCTTTATCATACATGAAAAAATAGGATTCTATTGCATGCTATCCTTGTGATGGAGATAGCACTCTTGCAACCATTTAACATCAAAACCTTGAAAAATAAAAAATCTCATAAATAAAACATGTTAGTTGAGATTTGTTGATCACCAGAAGGGTCTGATCACAACAATTTTATTTTCCCTTGGAATAGTAAACAAGCTAAATATACCAAGGCCACAAAAATTTATTAATCCTGTTAAATCTCATAAGATGAACCAATAAGCTTAAATTTTGATGTCCTTACTTCCATCCTACTTTGACCTCCTCTGAAATGTTACATGAATGTATTTATGTCAACTATTTTCTTATACAATCTCTACACCATTCACCAATAAATTAAACACCATAGGATCTATGGTGGCATGTGTTACAACTCCATTGGGAAATATTTTCTCTATCTCTTACAGGCATGTAGCCACCTTGTTTCGATTTTTCACAATTACTTTGATTCAAGATTGCCCAACCTTCTTGAAAATTGTATTGTCTTGATGTATCGGTCATGCATTTGATTCTTTTCTTAACTACCTATGTATTTTAATTATTATGTACAACTTGTCTTCTCATTTCATCTAACTCATTGAGTTGGAGAATCATTTTCTTTGTTCCTCAGATAAATTTATGCCTAGCTCAAGTGTAGTCCTTAGTGTTTTGTGCTCAAATTCAATTGTAAAAACAATAGTCTTACCATACAAAAATTCAAATGGTATAAAGTCAGTCCCATTTTTTTTGAATGCCTAGCCTCTAAAAGTTTTCCTGCCAAATTTTTATTATGGAGTGCAATAAAGAAGATCTCTTTTTTTTTTACCTCTACCTCATTAGATTGGGGATTATGGTGTTGAATTCCTATGCCTGATTTCATAGTCTTTAGCTAGCAGCAGTAAAGTGTGTCCCTTGATCCATGAAATCTCCCGTGGAACTCCATATCTAGTGAAGATATGATCATAGAGAAACTTAGCTACTTTCTCACTTTTCTGAATTGGTAGTGCCTTCCCTTTTTCCACTTAGTTAGTAATATGTGATACCAAGATGTAGTCCTTTTGATAACATTTATTATCTATAAGGTCAATCCTTTTTCAAAATTTTGGTGCAAATGGCATTTCATTAGATTTGGTAGGCTTACCCATTATTTGAAACTTATCACATCTCTTAGTGTGTAGTGTTGCATCTTTATGCAGTATTGGCCAAAAAAATTTAGTTAACATTTTTTTGATTTTCTTTTTGTAGTAACATGTCCTCCACAAGGTTCATTGTGGTAAACTTCATTACCTCATCATCTAAATTTTTGACATGATCCTATCTTGTATCAAATAGAAATATAGCTATCTAAGAAAACTTTATACTATTTTCAACTATATATTTATTCTCAGAGGATAAGTAGTTCCTGAAACCAAATAGTTGGCTATGTTGCATTCCAAGGTGTTTAGGTAGAAGTATCAAATAAGTTCTATTTGGAAAAGAGTAATCAACTACCTGTTCTTCATCATTAGTCTCCATTCCTACCACATTATATTTTTTAGGATTGTACAATATTGTAATTCAAACTCTTATAAGAGGAGAAACCACCTAGATGATTATACTGCTTACTATTGGTTTATTTATCAGATATTTGATTACAACATGGCCAATGTGAATGAACACTAGATTACCTATGATGTAGTGTCTGAATTTATTGATATCATATACAACTGCCAAGAACTCCTTCTCTGTTAGTAGTTTTAGTTTCACATCTTGTAAGTTCTTGATAACATAATAGATTCATAATTCAGAACTCCATATTTTTTTCCCAAGAAAAATACAATGGTATTGTCTGATGCATTGGTATGGATATATAAGGGTAACTTCTACCTATTAATACAGGTATTTAACATTTGCTTCAAATTTTGGAATGTTGTCTCACATTTTTTTGTCCAATCAAAGGCATCAACCTTTCCTGATAATACAAAGAATGGCTTACAATATTGTTGAAATTTGTATGAATATCCTGTAATAACCAGATGGCATAGAAATCTCCTAACATGTTTCTTTGGTGTTGGAAGGTTAAATAATATATACATTGGTTGGATCAAGTGGAATTCCATCACAAGAAATATAGTGTCCCAAGATTAACCTTCAGACATCATCATGTAGCATTTTTAATTACTCGAGTATTGTGCTCCTTGCATCTCTTAAATAATTTATCCATATTTTGTATATATTCCTTAAAATTTATTCCATGTAGAAATCAACCATATAGACATTCATTCAGTCATTTGTCAGATCTAAAAAGATGCTCAAGATTATTGTCTGCAGCAGGTGCATTATATAAGCCAAATTGAAGAATTGAATAAGAAAATGTACCCCATGGTAATGTGAAGGTACCTCCTAATATGTTATAGCCATTATATCAATCAAGAAAAGAGAAATACTTCTTACCATCTAAATAAGTACTTGATTAATGAAATGCAATGAAAAATGATATTTCTTTGTTGTTGCATTCAAATTCTTTAATCTATGAATCCTTATTTTACATTATTCTTTAGCAAAATGACAAGGGGGTAACACCCACTAAGTGTTTGATATTGGGTATATGAATATAGCATCTAGTAACTTATTCAATTCTTACTCCCTTACTATTGGGTTCAATCTCCTTTGTGGCTACCTGATTGGCTTACAAATTTCCTTGATATAAATATTATGAGTGAAAATATTAGGATGAATTCCATGTATATGACCATAATTCCATGCAAACATTGTTTTATATTTTTACATAAGAGAAATCAACAATTTTTCTTAATTGTCCCAGTAACTTGTTGACATTGAGTAATTTACCTGGTGTTACCTCCACTTGTTTAGAGAGATCAATCATTGAATATACATTATTGAGGAACTAACAAGAATTATTGTGAATTCATGGGGAAGGATTAGATGAATAATACAATTCTTACCTAGAATGTCCATGGTGATTTTCTGTGGTAGAAATTTATTCAATAGATAACTTAAATACCTTAATATGTCATCTAATTATTTGTTCCTTCCATATGTATTCTACAAGACATTGGATGAGAAAAACCTCTTATTCATTTCCTTCAATTTTAAAATACTTCTCTAGCATCATGAGTTGTACAAATTTTTGGTCTACTTTTGGTTCTTCTACCCAAATGGTTTGATCTTCATCATTCAACGGTTGGGTAGGAGGATAGAGCATCCTACTTTTAGTACCAATTCCATTAGAAATAATCATGTTTCCAGACATGCAACCTATGAATGCGTCAGCAGTGGCCAACCATGGAATTCCTAGAATGATAGAATATTCTCCTAAACTTTCTTTTGGTTGAAGGCCAATAAATTTAGTAGGGTAGTGCCAAGAGTCTACTATCACAACTATGTCCTCAAGTACACCTTCAGGTCTCACTATTGATCTATCTGGAAGTTGTAAGACTATAGCTATTGGCCTTAGTCTTAAAATTTAAAATCATCCATAATGATCTTAGTCATGTCATTAATGATAACCCCTAAGTCAATCTAAGTATTATTTATTGTTGTGTCATTGATTGTAACATTTACCAAAGGACTACCTTGATATTTATACTTTGGTAAAACTAAATTCCCAAGCATGATATCAGCCAAGTGTCCAAAACTTATACATTGGATGGATCCTTCCTTCTTCTGTTTGGTATTTTAATGCATAGTTCCTTAAAAAACTAATTGTAGATGGGAACATCCATAATGGCTTGAACAAGTGGAATTTTGACACAAGTATCCCTCAGTTGATTAAAAAAATTAGAATCATATTTTAATTTGAGGTTAGTTTTATTTTCTTGTAATCTCTCTAGAAATGGTGGTTCATTATCTTGCACTTTACCCTTGCTGGAACTCTGTTAAGGTTTCTGCGGATTAGCCTACAACAATTGTGGTTCATCTAAATTTTTGTAATGGTGGGTTTACTTGGTGGAGGAAGTTCTCTTCCTAAGTGAAGATGGATGTAATTAACATCAACTGAATATGTAGGGTATTGAGATGATTCAGTGGTATAGGTTGGACGATAAGTTTTATTATTAGGGTTAGGAATTGGTTGAGTGTGTAGTTGGGTTGATTATGGCAGAGATATATGTTAGGAATTTGGCATCAGAGCTTGTTGTTGTGTAAAAGGAGGTCATTTCTAAGACTTTTGGTAATTATGAGGTGGGTTATTCCATTGATGCCATCATGTCCAAGGCTATTTCCATGATTGAGGGGGTTTTTTACCATTGTTGATGGCCTAAAAACTGAGGTTTCCATTGATTTTGGTATTGGCTAGGGTAGGGAGCCTAACCTTGGTCCGGATTATCCCAAGGTGGGGATTACATATATGGATTAATATCCCAATTATGAAAAAATTCCATAGGGTCATGTGAAATACCTCCTTGTCTTGGCAGTCATGGCTTTATTTGAGAAACATAGAAAACTTGTCCACCCTTTGTTTCTATCATATTTAATTTAGGTGAAGCCTCACTTTCTTCTGTAATGCTGGAAAATCCTCTGCATCTACAGTCATCTTTCTTTCTTCTGCATGCATGGAAAAACTTTTTAAGTGCTACCACTAAATCTTCTCTTTTCTTCTTAGCATGCAGAGCATCTAGTTGAATGGCCATGTCATTGAAAATATCCTCCTTCATGTTCTTGAACATGTTGAAAATATATGACTTGCATTTGTCCCCAATTCCTTTGGTAGTTAATCCACCCCTTGATCTTAAATTTATTATTCTCTTCATGGTGGCTCTAGATTAATTCCTACAGGATTCACAAATCTCATCAAAGGTATATTTTGAAATGTCTCCAGCTCCTATCAGATCCAAAGAATCCATGTCTTCCTCACTAACTCGATTTAAAAAGAGTAATTTGATAGATTCATGAGGTATTCTTATGTGCCTTGTCAACTGAACACAGAAAAATAATATTTCAAAATAGTCTTCTAGTGGCACATCCTCCTTCTACACCATCTTGAATATTTCATCACCTCCTCTGCTACTCGGTCTGTAATAGTCCTAGTACTTAGTGAGAAACTTCTTTTTCATATTTTCCCAAGTGGTAACAACATCTCTTCCTAAACCCATGAAGCATCTCAAGGCTTCATCCTTGAGTGTAACAAGGAACATCTTTAGCTCATGTGCATCGGTGGTATAATCATAGCTCCTACATAATACATAAAAATTAAACAAAAAGGTGTGTGGGTATTTAGTTTTGGATCCATGAAAGTTAGGAAAGGTATAGGGAGAAATATTATTCATAGCACCAGGCTCATCTTTGTTGGAAATGGGAAACTCAAAGGTAGTTTCCCTATGTCTTCAACATTTTTGTTTATTTCTTCTGTCATGTCTGGCTAAACAAGAATAGCCTCAAAAGTCTCACTTAGAGGGTGATTTTCTACTATCAAACCTTGTATAGAGGAAGATATGTCTTCTTTAGAATATAATATAGAAGTTTTTGTTACTTGTGGATTGGGTAAGAATCTACCATTGACATATCTTGTACGGTGCACACATCAACTACTCAACTCACTCAACATACATTAGTGGGGGGTTTGGAGGTGGAATTTCCTAAACCTAAACTTCTTCTAAGAAATGAAAAACCTCTCAAAAACCTTATAACTTGGCAGTATCCATGAAAATAGTTGCCAAAAATGGTGGTGAAAACTAACTTTTAGTAATTAATATGTTGTTCACTAATTCACAATCATTTAATCATCAAACCAAAGGACGTAAAATTTCAATAAGTCCATTTTTTTATGCACAGTTACAAATAATTTAGGAGGTATGGAAATAAATATTTATCCACTAATATACTAAAAATAACAAAGATTGAAAGTACAATGCTTGAAACAAAACTTAGAACTAAAAGAAAATAGCTTTTAACACTATGGCTAAAAAAAAAGCTTGTAAACTCAGAATGGAGGAAAGAAGATAATTTTGTTCCTAGTAGAATCATGCAATGAAACAAAGAAACAAAACTATTAAGGATTTTAGCAGACCACAAGTGGGCCCTGCCTTGGGTGCGTATCCCTCTTAATGCTTATAACTAAAAGCTACTAAACATAACTTAGATTCTTTATTTAATTGGAATGAAGATTACATTTAGGTGTCAGAAGAAAATTATTTATCGGCATATCCTCTATTCTCTAATTATCCATCTAGATCTCTACATTCCCAGTATTAATCTCTTTATCTTATACTCCTCAATTACAACAAAACATGAGAAGAAGAGTTTAACTAGGAGTTTAAATAGACTAAGTAAAAGATCTTCAATGAAAGAAATGGAATATTTTAAATAGAACAATAAGAGGTTAAACACATGCAATGAAACTAACTAATAGGTTTCCAGATATCAAATACATAACTCAAGTAACTTTCAAGTTCCTAAAATCACATATTAAACTGATCAATCAGTTCTTCAGCGAGTTGTAATGAGTAGTCAGATCTATTTTCGAGTTATCTTTAATTCTCATGTTCCAGTTTGTAATTGCCTCTTCCATGACATGTACATGCTAAGAGTGTCATCCTTCACGTTCCCATATATATTCATAATTATGGCTCCTTTTTTGTAGGTGATCTTCTTTGGCTACATACGGGTTCTTGCAAACATGTCCCTTGGTTGTAGGTGATTCCCTTTGGCTACAGATGCAAGTTGTTGCGGATGGGTCCTTTATTGCATAAAATTTGATGTATATAACAATTTTCTCACAAACAAGAGTGGCATCACAAAATCATCATTCAATCAACTTATCGAAATCAACAGACTAAATGCATACTCAAAATTATACAAAATAAAGATAACTAGCCATAACTATATTAATTAATATTCATGCCATAAGTTCATCTTATGATGGTAATGTTCAACATTATAACTAGGAAATACAAGGACATGGCCTCAATGGCTTAACAAAATACATAATATGAGTTGTTTATAAAGTTAATTTAATCAACTCATTAGTGAGGTAGAAGCTTTAATATGGGCCATGCTTCTCATAAGACATTTTATAAGATCTATTTGTGAGAATTGGGGGTTGATTGATGATAAATTACTTAAACCATATGTAGGTGTTTTATGTTGTTGATGAGGAGATGAAGATAAAAGAATTTTTTGGAGAGGGGAATAATTTCCATACCCGCCAAAAAATGATTCAGATGTTGAAGGAGGTTAATTTTGATATGATTGAGAGGTAGTCATACCAAAATAAGATTGGGGCATATAATAATGTTGATTAGACCCGAAGGTTTGTTTAGAAGGAATGTTGTTGTAATGTGTAATATGAGATGTAGGATTATTAATGATAAGTTGAGGATTTTATACATCAATAGACGAGATATTGGGAAGAAAATGGGCTTGGTAATAAGACATGGATTAAAATTTAGATACTGATATAAAAAAGTGTTTGTTTGGTTTCAGATAAACATAAAAGAGTGATCTTAAGAAACTGCTACATAATTAAGAAAGCACACATTCAAGATGAGTTAACTATATGAATTTGATTAAAAACATGAGATGAGGAATATTGGATAGTCAAGGGACCTGAAAGCAGTCTAGAGTTGGTTTCAATTAATTTGGGAGATATTTTCTAAGATGTGAACTCAGCATTTTGACAACCTAATTAAACTTGATCTCCAGGTAAACAATGTTGATTCAATTTTAAACCGAAATTGAAATGTTATTTTCAATGAAGACAAGTCAAGAAAAGGAGGGAGAAGGAATGTAAGACGGAAAGAAAAAAGGTAAATCAGAAGAAAAACTTGACAACACTTTTCCATTTTATCTGACTACTACATGTTGTTTCAAGCAATCTAAAAAACATATAACCAGTGATTGATCCAAAATAAGAATAAAAAACTTGAAGGGTTAGAAGAAGACAAAAAACCAAAAATGAAATAGGAAACAACACTTAATGAAATTGCTAAGTAATCAGTAAGAGATCATAAGAATCGTTGGTAATTACAGGTAATCGATAGTGATTTATTGCAATCATTGGAGATTACAATATAAAGAACTAAATAGATGAAAAATCAAATAAAATGAAGGGATTTTGTCCCACTGGTCGTGCCAAGATGTAATAGTGTAGTCTTGATCTAGATTAATTTGTAATGTAAAACAAACCACTATACCTCATTTATGGTAGGGTTTAAGGTAACATGTGATGGATGGTTGATGAGATGGTCCTTGATCCACATACGGGCTCTCAAAACACTAATGGGGTTTGAATCCTACAAAGAAAATACACCAAACCAAAATTATGCTAGATAAATATATGGTGAGTTGTTTGGAAAAGGCCAATCCTAGGAACCAATGGGATTCATTACGCCAATGTCAACTCATGTTTCAAAACAAGATTTTGGATAGAAATAGATGCAATATGATTAAAATAAAAAATATAAGAAGCATGTAAATAAGATACAATAGAGTGGATTACATCAAATAAAAAATATAATGTAAGCTTGGATTAGATGTGCTTCGATAAAAGTTAGATTGGATTAATATGAGGTGGTGGGATAACACCTTCTTCCCTTTGATTGAGCTTGTATATAGATGATACACCACGATATTTTCCTACAAGGTAATTTATATAGAAGACAGACTTTGCAAGAAAATGATTAGATCTGATAAATAGATAGGATTAATTAGAAATTTGATAGAAAATGGCATAGATTTCTTCAAAAATAGTGATCACTGGTGATTTAGGGTATTCGCTAGCGATTCCTTAATATTTAACTAAAATTTCTAAAATGATGGCGTAGGTTGATAATTTTTTTAATGACTTGATTCTGACATGGAAATAATTAACAATGATAAATATAATCAAAAATAGGAGATTACATAACCTGATTCGAGAAATAGACACCAAATTGGAATTGAATAGATATCGGCACGATAATCAATAGATGAAAGAGAACTTAGACATATATATATAATTTCTCAGGACATCAAGATGTCGTCAAGAATACCACCTAGTTATTGCTTTATATTTTAATAGATCAAATCTTCATTACAACTATTTCCATCTCCCAAACCCAACGGCAAAGGCTATATTTATTGGATCATCAGCGATTCAACAAAAATGTAGGAATCCTTGTCTAAGAGGTTACAAGTACCTCCAAAATGGGTTGATTTGGGATTTGTTATATGCAGATAAATGTGGGGAGATATGTTTATGAGGATAGGGAAGATAGTTTTTGAGTTAATTTGGGAATCAGGATAAGATGTTGGTACGTAGGTGGTTAGGTAAGTAAATGGGAATAATTATTGGGGATAGACTATGAGAAGGGATTTAAAACTTAGGATAAGAATTAAATATTAGATTAAGATTATAAAGAGGGATATTCCACTAAAGGGTGCGATGTTCAAAGGGGTGTTATAAACAAGTGTCTACACTCTTTGAAGAGAATAAAGAAACTAAATAGAATGTAAAAATTTCGTGCAGGGCAAGGTACATCTGCTATATCAAATGTAGCTAATGTATTAGAAAATGGGGGTGAAATACATAATGAAAATGTAGAGAATAATTATTTTTCAATGAATAATGATATTGAATTGAATGATAATGTTCGTATGGATGAAGAAATTAATATGAATCCAATTATTGAACCCTTACCTGAGAATCCAAATGTTAACCCCAAAATTTGTATGAAAACTATTAATGAAGAAAGTAACCTTGTAAATGAATCTTCACCTATAAGAACACCTCCTTCCATTTTGTGAAGAAAACCAATTCACTTAATTGAAAGTGATGAAAACATTATAAAACTAATGCCTAACAAAATATTTGAAAGAAATTCGAGAAGAAAAGCTAGTGGAATTTGGGATAATTACTTTGAGAATTTAAATGACACACAAATATGTCAATTATTTGTTACATTTATGAAATTAATTAAGATGAGACCTATAATGAATACCCTGGGGTTAAGAGCATCTAATGTTGTTGATCAAAATGCATCAATTTTTTAAAACATACATAAAGCATACCAAACTATAGGTTGCAAAATACGCACCAAAGATAGAAATGCTACACGGCGTGCACTTACTAATTGTATAGTAAGTGATAAAATAGTTAATAAATGCTTGATTAGAAAAATAAGGAGTGCTTTGAAGATAAACAAAAAAACACTAATGAAAGTAATAAAGAGACATAAATGTCTTGAGTCAGTCAATAAAAATGACTATTGGGATTTCTCTAGCAGACTTCCACAAAAAGACAAAAATACATCTGATATTCTAAAAGAATTAATTGTAAAATTTTGAAATGAGAACACAAGGGTGTCACTGAATAGAATAGATACAATAAAAATAAGAATAGGTTCTCATAGTCGTGAATTGTTTGTAAAACATTTCTTAGATATGACTCAAACACAATTTTTCTCTAAGTTTAAGAATGAAAATACACAAATTAACATTAACCAAAGATTATTTGAAATGAGAAAACCCTTTTAGTCAATCACTCACATACCACTTGTTATTACAGGTATCATATTGCAGTTTCAATGCATTATGATGTTTTTGTCAAATACGTCTTGTTTTGCATACTGACATCATGTTGTAGGAGTGCGGATTAAATGTCCCACCAAAATCTTCATTTATTTCTATAATATTTTGTGAAAAATCAACTAGGCAATTTTTTTATAACAAAGCAAGTTTGGATGGAACATGCAATGCATGTGGTGGCTTGCCAAATATGAAAATTTGTATCCATGAGGATGGTATAGATTCAATAGGAAAAAAATTGGTTGATTTCACCAACTATAAATTAGTGGCATATCGATTAAAAGATGGAAAAAAATCTAAGAGGTGTGAGCTTGTTATAAAACAATTACTTGTATCAGAATATATGGTCAAATTCAGAGAGAATTGTTTTATGAGCATGCAGGGCACACACATAGAGCTCGATGGTTGGATGAAAAATTCAAGTTAATAAATGACACATTCTCACTTGGTACTATTGTTTTAGTAGTTGAATTTGTAGAGAATTACACATTGTAACCACAAATGGAGGTTCAGTCTCAATATTATAACTCAATGCAAGTTACTATTTTCATGCATATAACAGTCATGCACTCTCTAGAAAGAACTGAGAAAGATTGAAAAATATTAAGAGAGTATCATTTCTACATCAGTGATGATCAGACACATTCTACAGAATATGTAAAAGGTTGTTTCTAGGTGTTTTATGCAAACTTGAATGAGATGAACATTAGTTTCAATCAACATTACATTTGGTCAGACAACTGCACATCACAATTCAAGAATGCATAGATGTTTGATTGGCTAAGTAGGATGCACATAGTAAAAAATGTACAACATATATGGAGTTTTACTGAGGCAGGGCATGGAAAACGAGAGCATGATGGTGTAGGAACATGTGTGAAAAGAGCACTTGCAAGAGAAGAGTTAAAGTTCAAGGATGGTGCTAAATTTAAAAATGTAGAAAACATTGTTGATTGGTGTGTCAATAATATGGGGCATGAATCTCAAGAGAGATCAATGGTTCGTAGATATTTTTTGTTGATATAGGAACAACATCCAATAAACTTTGAAGATTGTATGACAGTTGTAGGATCAATTGATATACACACATTCTGTAGTTCAGATGCAAATGCTTGGACTATTTATACTAGGTGCATGGCATATTTTTGTATATCATGCATTGATTTTGTGTGGAATGAATGCAAGTCACAACATTGGGTGGATGAATGGAATTGTAGACCTAATTCCACTTGACACACATCAAGTTCCATGAGCATTACAACTTGCAGGGTATTCAAATCAAATGAGAACATCACCTGACTTTGACCAAGTCTTTGATTTAGTGAAACAAAATACATACATATATGTACATGCCAAGTTTTATATTTATAAATTATTAAATGGTCAACTCTTAATGTATTTTAAACATGACTAAACAATTTTACTTTGTGATACATAGGGCACATTTTTGCAATTATTGCGATGGAATTTAAACAAGAGGGAACATACTACTTCTTGTCTCGTTGTGTAAAGGGGGAAAAAATTGACTTCCACAGTCACTGATGGTGAATACCTTGAGTATCCCACTGGGTCAGTGTTAGTCACTGGAACTTGGCTTCGACGATATCCTATCAAAAAATAAAACATTTGGTTGTTTGAAGAATATGAAGTACATCAAAAGATACTTCACTATTTACATTTGGTCCTTGCAACAAATATTAAATTGATCAAATATCGAGGTCAGCCATTAAACAAGAATCTGTGGAAGGTTCGTGAATCAGATCATGAAGCAATTCTTTCTATTGTCAAGAGTAGAGTTGATCCTTGTGGTTCATTGGATTGAATTTACAAACGTATGTTCTTCATGAATTTAATTTGAATATTAACTTAAATGATTTTGTTTAAATTCTATATGATTTAAAATTTTATTTAATTTCTTACTAACATGTTTATGTAGGTTAGTGGTGCCAAAAAATATTCCACCTTCACGTGGTTGGCACTGTTAGTAGAGAATTTATTATTCTTGAAGCCAAGTTCAAAGCTAAGAGAAATTAAATATTAGAAAGGAAAAACAAACATAAATTCTCATTTCACCACTTATATTGTAAAAATATCTTATTGAAATTCTCATTTCACAACCTATATTGTATGAACCACCTATATTATTTAGGTGATTGGCAATGGAAAACCTTACACTGACTCAGACTATAGTATTTCGCACGTTTGCAAATAATAGGACAACGAGAGAACCGAATGGATATGGAAAAAATCGTGAGAGGATTTCATAGAGGGCCCTCGACATGGAGGTTTTAGATCTAAAGAGACATTACTAGGTGCCACAGAGTCTGAGAAATCACCCGTAAAAGATATAACATGTTTTGGTCTCAGGGCTCTTAAGGGACTATGCCCAAACGAGGTAGCCCGAAAGCACGAGGAGCATAGGGAACCAAAATAAAGCTTTCGATAGCGTTCACCAAGCCATCTTGACATGTTGGCCCAGAATGGTTTGGTCCCAAGAGATTTTGTTTGCAAAGTATTGCGTCTGGAAGCCTTACACTGACTCATACTGCAATATTTCGCATGTTTGCAAACAATAGGACAATGAGAGAACTGAATGGAGATGGAAAAATTCATGAGAGGATTTCGTAAAGGGACTAGACATGGATCTTTTTAGATCTGACGAGACATCTCTAGGTGCCACGGAGTCTGAGAAATCACCTGTCAAAGATATATATGTTTTGGTCTCAGGAATCTTAAGGGACTACCCCCAAACAAGGTAGCCCAAAAGCATGGGGAGTGTAGGGAACCAAAATAAAGCCTACACTAGTGTTTACCTGGCCATCCCGACATGTGTTGGCGTAGACTGTGAACTTAGTTTTGTTAGGGAGACCACCAATGTTCCAACTGTTCATTTTGAAAGAATGAATATCTTCAATCAAACAAAGAATGAAGAGCCTGACTTTTTTTTTGACATTACAAAAGGTTTTTTGTGCCCAAAAAGAAGTCGAAGGCCATATAAATTTTCAGTCTTCAACTTTAGATGACAATGAACATCGTGAAGAAAAATAATTAGGTGAAGATGTCACTATGATTCAAGAAGAAATGCCTCATGAAATTCATAAAGAGTCAATTTTGATTACCCAAAAACATCTGGAAGAACTTAAAGAGAAGATAAAAGTAGAAGAAAAGGAAAAATGGGAAGCATGGAAGGATCACAACTTAACTGGGATGGAAGATCTATGTGATGTTGTCAATAGAATCATGGATAACCTTACGGACAACATGCCAAGTTGATTATTTTTATTAATCCCAACTGCTTCAACTTCATAAATCAAACCAGGTAGTTCCAAAAGAAGCAAACTGGTAAGAAAAACTGCAATGAAGTATTGATAATTTAGCCTGAGACTCATTTAGAATTGTACTTTATTTTTTGATTGAGCACTCACCCATAGTTTATTTTTTCAAGGAAGAAATTCATTTTATATGTGAGAAATAGAATGTTGATTTAGTCTATTACTCTGACTATTTAGGTTATATTTATGTAGTCGTTCAATGAAAGTTGTTGCAAATATGAACAATATGAGCAGTTGAGACTGTATAAATTATAGAGTTATCTTGATAGCTGTCGTATAAATGGGAGATGAAAGGAAATAGTCCTTTATCCTTGGAGTAGTAACCTAGACGAATACAAAAAACTTGATGTGTGTGATTCAGCTATGAGCATCACCAGCTCAATTTAAAAAAAAAAGGCTTGGATACATGTTGCTTGGAATCATACTTGTGACTATGGTATGTATGTACTACTAGGTATATTTATGTATTTGATAGCTGAAGAAGTAGAAAAGTAGAGGGAGGATGAATTGTTGGCTATTGTGGTCATCATAGGAAATTTATGGCTTGATATAGGTGGCCACATATGACATATTTTTATCAGGATTTATATTAACTTGGTAATTTTGATTCCTTTCAGGCTCTTCATTCTCTATTTGATTGAAGATATTCATTCTTTCAAAATGAACAGTTGGAACATTGGTGGTATCCCCAAAAAACTAAGTTCATATTCTACGTCAACACCTCAGGGTGGCCAAGTAAATGCTAGTGGAGGATTTGTTTTGGTTCCCTACACTCCCCATGTTTTTGAGCTACTTCGTCTAGGCGTACTCCCTTAAGAGCCATGAGATCAAAATATGTTATATCTTTGACAGGTGATTTCTTGGACTCTATGGCACCTAGATATGTCTCGACAGATCCAAAACCTCCATGTGAGGGCCCTCTATGAAATCTCTCATGGTTTTTTCCATCTCCATTTGGTTCTCTCTATGTCCTATTATTTACAAACATGGTGAAATACTACAGTCTGAGTCAGTGTAAGGATGTTAACCACAATTGTAGATCAAGAATTTCGTGCTTGTTACCTGTCCAAAACATTAATGCACCAAACTAAACACAAGAACCCTGAAAAACCTCAATGAAATTGATACCTGATGAAGATGTAGACGGATAAGGAAGCCGATGTAGATAAGACGGGTGCACACGAGCAATTCGCACAATAGATCCGAGATAACCTGCAAAACACCGATGCTTGACAAAAAAAGATGTTAAAAGATATTTAAGTGGACTGCCCCAGAAGCGGGTCCGAGAAGCGATAAGCTTCCTCGGCGGATGTCAGTCCACGTTTTCAATTAAGAAAAGAAGCATACATGATAAAAGATGTAAATAAAGACTAGATTTTCTGATTGCAGTAATAAAACAGGGATACTAACAGCAGACAGAAAGTACAGAAAACAGGGAACTGGGAAATAATGCTGGATTTGTGTTACCTGTGACCTTTTACCTGTCTGCAGGGAAATCGGCGTCGACGGGGTAGAATCAGCGGCAACTGATGTGATCGGCGTCGAATTGGTAAGATCGGCGTCGACTGAAGGTAGACTGACCAATCAGGAGACTGTGCGATGAGATTCGGGGATTGGAATATGAATGTGGTCTGCTAGATGTGCCGAAGATGGAGAGACACTGGAACAGAGTCACCAGATGATAGACGACTGGATGTGTGATGTTGGTATGATACGGAGTAGAGTAACGGTGCTCCTCTCAGGGATTGATTCAGGACAGGATCTCCCTCATTTGAACACTTGATGCTAAAAAGATCTCTTTCTTATAACCTTCTTTTCGCGATCTGATCTTCTCTCAGCTCTCTGTTCGTGCGTAGAGTGCTCGTCTGTTCGTCCTAAACTTTTTCGGTCCTCTAGAACTGAGTTCTGGGACTTGCTTTTATAATCGGTGCCGCTCTTAGAAAATCGGCGCCGACCTATTGTTTGGTGCCGATCAGCGGAAAAGACTCCCGAGTTAGTGGCTAAAAACTGATCGATTTCGCAGAAAGATAGCTTATCACCGAAATACGGGAAAATATGGGCCCGCTTCAGGGAAGATTAAATGTTATAGGATGTGATACATGATAGAATAAATTTGGGGTGAGATAAGTGATTAAGATACATGGGAAGAAACGTGTAATTAAATATTTAATATTTAATCGGACTCATGGGTAAGATACTCGATGGGATGAATTAAATTTAGGACATAGATGATTAAAAATCACAAATCGGATAATATCCCATGGGGATAGTTGGTGACGTAAACGTGCCCCAGGTTACCTAAGAAGGTAAACGAATGAGAAGGGACACTAAATTGAGTAACCAATTTTAAGTGTCTACAGACAATACTTTGCAAACTGAAAAAATTGATTGGGACCTAACCATCTAATTTCCAACATGTCTTGTTGGCCTGGTGAACACTAGTGGAGGAGATTTTTTGGGAGTTCCCTACGCTCCCTGTGTTTTCAGGCTACCTCGTTCATGGGTGTAGTTTCTTTAAGAGTCAATGAGATGAAAAAGATGCTATATCTTCGAATGTTAATTTCTATGACATCCGTGGCACCTAGAGATGTCTAGTTAGATTCAAAACCTCCATGTTGGTCCTTGTGCAAGCAAATCCTATTATAGTTTTTTCAAATCTCATGATTTAGTTCAAACAAGAATTTTTCTATTGTTTGCAATTACGATCATGAAAATACTATAGTACTGAGTCAGTGTAAGGATGTCAGATGCATCGGACTTTGAAAATGCAAAGCTATCTTCTTATCGATTCAATTTGAATATTTACTTAAATGTTTTTTTGTTGATTAGCAATAAGATATAGGCGAGGATTCTACTGTGAATTGCCTATACTCCCCATGTTTTGTAGGCTACCTCATGCCAAAAAATGGAGGTATGGCATCTTCAATAGGTGAATTTTTAATTTTGGAAAGCCAAGTTCACCTAAGAGAAATTAAATAGTTAGATCTGAAAAAATATATACATGGGGTCAAATTCTCATTTCACGACCAAATTTGGGGTAAATGAGTAATTTTTGGATCTCCATTCTCATCTCGCTGTCTAATGTTGTAAGAACAGTCACCCAAATACTCCAGGTGATTCAAACTAGAAGCTTACCTATCTCAACCTGCAATACTTTGCAAACAAAAGGACAATCTTGAACTAAAATTGCATGAAACCAACACATCATGAGATGGAACTATCCATAAGAATGCCCCGATGGAGGTTTTTGATCTGTTTTTTGGATAAATCTCTACTATCCACGTGCTTTCGGGATGAATCACCTCGTTCGAAGACATAGAATGTTTTTAAGAGGCTCATGAGATCAAAAGGAACTATATGCTTTTGAACGAGGTAGTTCTCTGAAATCCATAGGGACACCTAGGGAAGGGTGCCTAAAAATTTATTCATCTGGTAAAGCCTCTAGTGGTATTTTTCCATCTTGATTTGGTTCACTCGATAAAGGTCCTATTGCTTGCAAAAAAGTGAAATAGTGCATATCTGAATCAATGTAAGGCTGACAGATGCAATAAGTTTGCAAACGAAAGATCTTGGCACCAAACCAACTATGTCAACACATAATGTGGCTAGGTAAATGCTAGGGAAGGATTTTTTATTTCCCTACACTCCCCATGCTTTCAAATGCTACCTCGTCTTGAGGAGTAGTCTCTTAAGAGTTTGAAAATCACCAAAATAGTGCACTATAACATGCTTTGACAGGTGATTTCTAAGACTTCGTGGCACCAAGAGATGTATTGTAAGATGAGGAGTGTAAACCTCCATATAAGAAATCCCTCTATAGCCAAATCCTGGCCACTTTGTTGGTTTTTATCCATATCCATTTAATTTTTTTCATTGTACTATTGTTTGCAAACTCATGAAATGAATATGTAATCATAAGTAAGTGTGAAGGCTGACTAGACATTATATTTTGGAAACGGTAGGATCGTGGTTATTATAACCGTCTGTTAAGTAACCAACATGTCCAGATGGCCAGGTGACCACTAGTGGAGGATCCTTCCATTACTTTAAGTTCCCTATGCTCCTCTTATGAACTTAGATATTTGATTGAAGGTTGAATACCTTGTTCGGGCATATGATTCTCTAAGTGCCTTGAGACCAAAACACACTATATCTTTGACAATTGATTTCACAGAACTCCGTGAGCACATAGAGATGTAGAATAGTTAGAATGGGAACATCCATGTCACAGCCCTATACTGAAATGGAATATCTATGTGATGTTTTTTCCATCTCCATGGGTAATTCTCTCACCATGTTCAACATGTTTGTAAATCGTGTGAAATATTTTAGTCTCATACAATGTAAGGCTTTCTAGACATATACTCTTGCAAACGGAAGCTCTTGGCATTGAACCAACTACACCAGCACATCCAAATGGCCTTGTGAATGCTACTTTGATATCTTTTGATTTGGTTCCCTACAAGCTCCCTATGATTTAGAGGAATACATCGTTTGATATGTGAGTAGTCTCTTAAGAGCCCTGATGACCAAAATTTACACTATATCTTTGACATGTCATTTCTCAGAATCTTTGCAACCTAGAGACATCTCGTTAGATCTCATAAACCTCCATGTATAAATCCCTCTATAGAAATACATCTTGTGGTATTTATCCATTTCCAATTGGTTCTCATGGAAATAGGATACTACTCCTGTTTGCAAGGACGTAACCTAAATATTGCAGTTTGAACATAGTAGTAAGGCTTCCAGACTATAATAGATTTGCAAACCAAAGCTCTTGGCACCAAACCAACTATGCCAACACATCCAGATGGAACTCAAGTGCATGTTATTGGAGGACTATTTTTTGGTTCCCTACATTCCCTGTGCTTTCGATCTTACCTCGTTTGGCATAGTCTCTAATGAGCCCTAAGACCAAAACACCGTTAGGATATTCGACAAACCTGATTTCTTGGACTCTGTGGCACCTAGAATAAATCTCGTTTTAGATAAAACAAAACCTCCATGTCAAACCACCTATATGACATCATTTTTACAGTTTTATTCCACTTGGTACAAGAAATATCCTTGCGTCAAGCTCGGTTCATTACTTTGTTTGAAATGAAGATATTGCAGTCCGATTCAGTGTAAGGCTTCCAGACGTAATTGGTCTTTGCAAACCAAAGCTCTTGGCTATAAACCAAACTATAAACACATCGGGATGGCTAGTTAAATGCTATTGGATTCTTTGTTTTGGTTCCCTACACTCCCCATGCTTTTGGGCTACCTTGTCCGGGCATAGTCCCTTCAAGAGCCCCAAGACCAAAACACACTAAATCTTTAACGACTGATTTCTTGGAAAGTCTACGGCACATAGAGACCTCTCTTCAGATCTGTAACATCCATTTCAAGGGCCCTCTACAAAATAATCTGACATTTTTATCCATATCCATTCGGTTCTATCATTGTCTTATACTTGTATTGAAACATGTGAAATACTGCAGTCTGAGTCAGTGTAAGGCTGTCAGACAAAGGGACTTTGCAAATAGAAGCTCTTGGTGCCAAACCAACTATAAAATGTCAAGGGTGGCCTAGGTGAATTCTAGTGGAATATTTTTTTTTGGTTCCATAAGCTCCCATGCTTTGAATGGCTACCTCATTTACACGTAGTCTCTTAAGAGCCTTATTTTTGACCAAAACATGATATATCTTCGACAGGTGATTTCTCAGATCCGTGGCACCTAGAGATGTCTCATCAAATCCAAAACCTCCATGTCGAATCCATCTATTAGATATCCTCTTGTGGTTTTTTCCATATCCATTCAGTTCTCTCGTTGTCTAATTTTTTCCAAATTTCCATGAAATACTCCAGTCTGAGTTAGTGTAAGGATGCCTAGACGTAATACTTTACAAACCGATGCTCTTGGCACCGAACCAACTACACCAATGTCATTAGGGTGGCGAAGTAAACACTAGTGGAGGATTTTTTTTGGTTCCCTACACTCCCCATGCTTTTGGGCAACCTCGTCCAAGCATAGTCCCTTAAGATCCCTGAGATAAAAACATGCTATATCTTCAACGATATTATTTCTATAAATTCGTGTCACCTAGAGATATCTCATCAAATTCAAAACCTCCATGTTGGGTCCCTCTACAAAATAATCTCACAGTTTTATCCATCTCCATTAAGGTTCTCTCGATCTCTTATACTTTGCAAACACGTTAAATACTATAGTCTGAGTCAGTATAAGGTTGCCTAATGACAATAATTTACAAAGAAGAAAGCTCTTGGCACTGAACCAACTATGCCAACACGAATCAGGGTGGCCATGTAAATACTAGTGGGGGATTTATATTTTGTTCCCTACACTCGCCCATGCTTTCGGGTTACCTATCATTTGGGCGTAGTCCCTTAAGATCCCTGAATATTTATATTGGCCTTAAAAATGAATTTGATAGGGGAATTCCAAGAACATATGGGAGTTATCTATCTGCCTAATAAACATTTATTGTTTACTTCTGAATGGGAGTCAAGTCCTGGCCTACAAATTAGTGACCCTCCATTCATTGATAATTTATGCTATGATAAACCCATGGATGCTTTGAAAAGTACACCTTAAAAATCCATAGGGGTAGTCATCAAGCCTAGTGAAGGGTGTGATGTGATTTCCAAATAACTTGAAATGCCTACAAATTTAAAGGTAATAACATGAATTGGGGACAAATTAGACAATCAAGAATAATTGAGTGTACTAAATCCAAATGTCATTGCATCCTGGAGACATTCTCAAGCATTGGAGTAATGTATATGGAGAGATATTCTCAAAGGCTATCAATGTCTGAAAGGCATCAAATTGTGATGCACTCTTACATGTTTTAACATTGGAGTAATACTACGAAGCATAGAATAATGTAGTAAGTGCATGATAAGATAGGAACCATTACAAAGAGACCATGAGCAAGAAGAAGCTCAAGTTAGGTAAATACACATATACACATTGATAACTTGAATGAATAATTACTCAGATTAGGTAACTCTTGTATATAAATATATTATATAAATACTTGATTTCCAAATCTGTTGATGCATATTATACATTAAAAATGCTTGTACATGTACATCACCAATAAATGAAAAAATAATTCATAATGTCTTAAATATTATCAAGTGCAGATCATATTAGTTTCATGCAAAAATAATCTCAGAAATGTAAGGTCTCATGCAAAATTATCAAGTTCCAAATAGTATTTTAATAATAGATAATAAATATAAAAAATGACTCCTTTGAATGGGTCATATGCCATCAAGTTCAAATGAACCATATATGCGTATGACATACAATGTCATGCACATAGGCATACAAAAAAAATGTCATGTAAGACATATATTATTAGATATGATCCTAATCATAAAAATCTATTGATCTGTAAAATCTGGCCTTGCTCCCTAAATTAAACCCTAAACCAATTAACCTAAACCCTGGAGTACTCCTATTAGACCCTAAACCCTGACCCTGTGATCATCTAGCCCATGAATTCTGAGTCCTCTTATGCTTAGAATCCACCTGTAATGAGCTTGTAAACGCTAAACAATGTTTTTTTGCTCATAAACCATAACCATATATGTTATCAACTGTAAACCTTAAACCCTAAATCCTAGAGAACCTTACATCGAAATACAAATTACCACTAAATTAAATCGATCCCACTATTTATTACCAATACTCATGAACCCTAAGCCCTAAGTCATAGAAGCTCCTACAGTATGAACGGGGGTACGAAAGACGATAAGATAGGAGTATCGTGCCCTCAATTCCTCAAAATGGAGGGGCTTAAAGTGTCCCTACACTACCTTAAGATCTATAAAATCCTTAACATTCCTAGAACTAGCGAAAACCTAACTCCCGAGCCCTATCATGCTACGATAATGACTATTCTCTTTACAATCCATTTATACCATATAGAACTAAACCTTGTACCCCTCCATGCACTGTGAGTCAACCATGGGAAAAGGCCTGCTACCCTGTCAAGAGATACGAATCCTAACCCCTGATCCACAATGAAGGACTATTGATTAACATAAACTTAATAATTTATCTAAAATTGAGCCTTAATACACTACCCTAAACCATGTGCCATAAACCAGTAGCCCTTATCTACTTGTCGCACCCTGGTGGGGTGACAATTCTAGTGAATCGCCAACATCTTTATCAAACGGTTGTCCTATCACCCTGAAAAGATGGAGCCTACTAGAACATTTTTCCTATATGTGCTGACTGTTAAACCATAATAATATCATATATGGATCACTATGGATATACCTCCCCTGCTTAATGCTATTACCTCACAAACACTTCCAAGTATGTAACATCACCTTTAGATAATTAATATATTTAAATTGCTCTATTTGAATGTACCACCGAGGCCTGCATTGGTGTCTTAGCTACCTATGGTCAGGACCAATATGCCAGGCCTCTGGCAGGAAGCACTATATTCTCAATGACATGTACATGTTGCAGCACTACAATTATCATCAAATTTGACATATATAAGTAAGATCAGGTCCTCGCAATTGAATTTGTAACACACTAAAAAAACCTTGTTAACAATTTCTTTTGATCTAGGCAAAGGTGGCGTCGATAAGGTGAAATTCATCACATGTTGGCACTAGAGAAGGACATCACTGACATAAATGGTGACAAGTCAAGCCAAAATATCATTTTCTCCAACCTTGTCCAATAGTGGTGCAGGGCCCATATCATAGTATGCTTGAACCAGTATTCCGTAAGCTCAGACCTTAGGAAATCAACTCCTTGCTCACAGTGACGAGAAAATCTCATGAGTCCATACATGTAGCTCAGTTCTCTCCTAGGGAATCACTCGTGCCTAGCTTGTGAGCATTTGGCTCAAAATTCTCTCTCAAATTTTGAATTTGATATGGATTTTGTCGCAGATAGTCCTAAATGAATGTCAATTGAGTGTATCAAAATCTCCAAAACTGAATAATCCTCCTCATCGCTTGAGGCCCAACTACTAGGGTCCAGTGGGCTTCATAAGTTAGGGAATCCCTAAAAGCTGCTTGAAATAGGTGACATCCTAGTGCAAACCTGTGTACTATTGCTAGGTTATAGAATATTGAATGTAGCCATTTTCTAAGAACTCATCAGAAGTCCTTGGATATTTTGAGATTTTCCATAAGGATAAACTGTACCAAAGTTCTTATGTTTACCTCAATAAAGTTTAAAGTATGCAGTCTTTCTTTTATTAAAGTTGTGATACTTTATCTATTAACGTATATGCCATAAAGTCCCATAAAGTATTAATAAAAGAATTATTTATACTTAACCAGAATGGATGTTAGAAATAGTTTCCCATGACATAAACATGATACCACATAACAAATAGGGTCAACGTGAACAAGGTGCATATGATGTCGCTCATGTGAAATTCTATTTTCCTTTTACATGCCATAATAATAAACATTTTACTGGAATCTATCAACCTTACAACATATAGATAGTCATGGCCATGTTTAGACATAGGTAATCCTCCTACAAAATCCATAGAAATGTCCTCCCATAGATGACATAGGTACTAGAAAAGGCATATACAAATCCTCTTTCCTAGTCTTTGGCTTGCTCAGTATAACAATTTTACCTTTACATCCCTGTATAAATTTTGATACTTCTTCTTGGGATATTAGGCCAATACATGTATCTTTGCAAGTGGACTACGGTCTTACCAACACTAAAATGTTTCGCTATTTTTGAGGTATGTGCATCTAACTCATCAATAAAATTCCTTCCTCTTTTAGCATGCAAAACTTCCCCCATCGATAGAGCATCCCTTCTTTGAGATAACAATATTTAATCCCTTCATCCTTTCATCCCCTTGTCGATTACAACTGCTGAAATTTCACCCCAAAGTCCTTTTCCTAGGCATATGCCTCTTTGTAAGATTCCTTCATGAAGGGCTCGATCTGAGAGATAGTTTGAGCCAAATAATGAAACTTCTCCTATATGGGTGTCTTAGACAACATGTGTGCCACCAAGTTTGTACTACCCTTCTTTGTGATTTGATCACCAGATTGGAACTGCTGAAGGAACCTCATCCATTTGTAGTACCTTACCTGATGCAATTTAAACTATGCTTGCTCTAATACTGGAGGAGGTTTGTGGTCACTCTTGTGCACAATAGTTTCTTTACCCAATTAAGATAATGCTTCCATTTTTTAATTTCTTGAACTAGTGCATACATTTCCTTATCATTTACTGAATATCCTTTAACTGCTGAAGTGAAAGTTTCAGAACTGATAACATACGGGTTTACCTCCTTGAAGCAACACTAGGCCCATTAGGTGTAATCACTGGCAATCTATCTCTACTTCAAAAGGTTGTTGCAGATTAGGAAGAGAAAGTATTGGAGCATGACTAATCTTGTATTTCAGATAACTCAATTGATTTGTCTTGTTCCTTACCCCAGTAAAAAACCCTTACTTTACTGCAATTGCAGGGTAAGCCCAGAATGAACTTCCACATGTTTGGATTTTATGGCTCGGGCTTTACTGCTCCCACAAAATTCCTAATCCTCTATGTCTCCTATTGGTGTTGGCCAGTTAGTGATGGCTTTAGACCTTCTTTGGATCCACTTCATAGCTCTCCTCCTACAAGTACGTGTCTAAGATAGACAAGTGAGGTATTTGGAAAATTCACATTTCATCATATTACAAAGCATTTGTTTCTCTCTGGGAACTTGCAAGACTTGTTATAAACAAGTTAGATCAGAATCATCTGGATATTACAATGACACATGAATCTATGAAATCCTGCAATACATCATTCATCAATTTCATAAATGTAGTGGATGCATTGCATAACCCAAAAGGAAGGTACCAACCATTCATACAAACCATGTTTTAGTTTTGAAGGCAGTCTTCCATATATCCTCCTCCTTCATTCTAACTTCATGGTGATAACTAGACCTTGAGATCCAACTTCGTGGAAGATTTTGGAATGCTGAAGCTAGTCCAAGAGATCATCTATGCGGGGAAGTGGATATCTATTCTTTATGGTGAACACTTGTTCTATGTGCGGTAGTCAATGCACATTCTAACAAGAATACATCCTTCTTTAGCACCATAACAATAGGTGATATACCACATGGTGAGGTGCTCGGACGTATCACCCCTTGGTCTAAGGTTCCTAGAGTTTATTTCTTAAGGGTTAAGTAAGGGTTCTCAAGGAATGGATTAGGGCTTAGTGCTTACCCGAGGTTCATAGAGGGCTTAGACATTTAAGGCCATAGGGCTGAATCTCATGGCTCTACTTCCAACGTTTTGGGTTTAAGCACAATGGGATTTGAAAAGCTTCCTATAAAAGGACCAAATACATACTATCCAAATTATACTTTAGGGTAGATTTTAAATCTCAATGAAACTTATAGGAGGAAACACATGGTTTAGGTTTATAGTTTAAACAAAAGGCTCAAAAAACTTTAGATTTTATTTTATTGAATAATTGATTTCAGGGATCTTAGGGTTAGCAATATAGGGTTCAGGGTAGTAAAAATAGTGATCTTACGATTTAGGTGTTTATGAATGTTTTAGGTATGAAGGCTTAGGGTTTGAGGATTTAGAACAAGGTTTTTAAGGGTTTATAGTTTAGGGCTTAGGGTTTAAGGTTTATGGTTTAGGTTTTAGGGTTTCCTTTAGGGCTCCAATGTTAGGAAGGTCCCGAGGGTATATTTTTATAGTGATGAAGCTTCAGAGTGGAGGGATAACAATCGAAGTCTTCCAAAACATGCAATGTACCAGGAAGGTATTCAAAACATTAGTAACCTATAAATTCTTTCCAATGGTAATACTTGAAGTTTCACATAGAAACAATGGGTTCACCCAGACCTATATTAAGTGATGGGTGTTGAGATGTTTTTATGATGCCAATACAAGGACTAAGTGAGGCCACTCTGACATTATTTTTCTGAGGCCTCCTAGAAATAAAGTTAATTGAGAACCGGTATCAACTCATGGGAAGATTCTCACCAATAAGTTCTTTTGATCACATGAGAATAAGTCTATCATCTCCTCTTCCCTGAAAGTCCAGGGAAGGTTAATGTGCATGTAAGATGTCTACATGTTCATCACATGAAAATATGTCGGGTAGACAGATCTATGGATAGATGGATCCAACAGTGTGCAAGGAGCATAGCCCCTTTTGAGTCAGCAAAGTGAAACTGTTTATTGCTATTCTACCAGCAGGAATCACGGTGATGCAAGTCTCACAATATTCTGCCTTCGGGGGTTTGGGATCTCATCCCTAGTAGAGGTATTTCCATCTGTGAAAAGGAAGGAAAGAAACAAGGTGATGAGATAGGATAGATTTGAAGGGAGAAAAGAAATGAATTCCAAAGTAGAAAGGTCATAGGGTCTATGTTTTGGGCATGGTAGTAGACAGAGCCGAAACTACTTGCATAGACAAACAAAGCAATATTATCGAACAAATGACAAAAAGGTAGAGATAGATTCAAAAGAATAAACACAGTAAATGGTTGACATAAGAAAACATTAAGATGCCCATAACACACGTATTCAGCACAAAGTCTTAATATTTGTATTAATGTTTTCTTCTATTACAAAAAATTACAAAGCCTTTTCTTCTCACTTCTATTTTTCATCTAAAAAGTATCCACCCCCTGAATTACAACAAGTATCCAAGTATATATAGAAGAAGGAGAAGAGAGAAGGCAAAAAAGCAACCAACAACTAATTACAAAATATCTACAAAATATCTAAAATTCAATGTTGACTTTGGACAACCTGGTGGATGACAACATCCCATGATGTAACATGGATGAGGTCATCATTTGTACCAACATACTCTTAGATATTTACAAAAAAGGAAGCCAAGAGGAAGAAAGTTATTCATCGTTGTCTCGCGGCTGAAAAGGGGTATCTTGCTTCTGCTGCTCCTCAGGAGAGGTGATGTGGAACTGGGTCTGATATTCCATGAATTTACTGATCATTCGCTGAAGTTGATCCGGGGCAGGACCCTTTATATGATCGTCGATGACCTCACAAGTCTCCCGCTCATCTCTGAGTTTTTCAGGGAGCTTGAAATATTCATTGCATGCCTCCATCAGGAACCCCACAAAAATCACAGCAAGCCAGAAGGTTGTTGATGCATTCATGTGTCAAAAGTGGCTTCTGGCCCTAGCCCTTGCGAGACGATCTCCTTGAAGATCTAGAATCGTTTTGTCTGCCTTCCTCAATGATGAAAGAAGGAGTAAGCAAGCATGGAGACATTCTTAGGAAAATTTGCTCCATTTGGTGCATCGCATCCAGGGCTTCCACCTTAACCTTGTCAATCTTCTCTAGGATGAACTCCATCTGATCGACCTGGTAATCCAACACAGCAAGGATCTTGCTGGGTACCCTGGGGTGATCGAAAATGCCAAATTTTACCAAATCGTCAACTGAGCAGTCAATCATTTTCTGGAACGTCTCGTGTTGTAACCTAGCATGGTTCCAACTCTTCAGAGATAGGTCCCGCGATCGCCTGGAGATCTTTGTTTTCCCGACTGACGTTCTGATACAATTCAGGTGAACTTGACAATTGCCTCCTCGCTGTCTTTGAGGATCTGATCTCTCCAGGTGGAAACTTCCATACCTTGTTCACCAATTTTGGCATACTCATTTATATTATCCTAGCTTAGGACCTCAGGAGTTTCAGTGGCAGTTGTAGGAGGTGCACTGCCCATTTTCTGTAGGGTGTGGAGAAGGTGTTTGTTTTGTTCTTTTAATAACCTCTTCTCTTCCTTCGCTTCTTGGAGCTTCTTGTAAAGGGCATCCACCGTAGATAGGGCTTCCCCTTGAAGACTTTCAGAAGATGTTCCCAATTGTGACTTGGGTCACTGTATAATCTGTCGGAGATAGATCCTTTTTACCCCTTTGAAGGATCGGGATATGTTGATCTCCATTACTCTTTCTCTCTAATGCACTCTGAGAGAAGCGGGTTATAGGCTTTTGCTTCTTAGCCCCCTTTGCTGGGATGACGGAGAAGTTCCATTGGTACAATAGGGACTTTCCTCTTTTGCTGTGCTCAGATGCTAAGAGATCCATGCTGGACTTAAGGGAATGGGACCAGAGGTGGAAGAGGGAGCAGCTGCAGTGGATGAGGGGAAATGGGTAGAGACACTTGGTGGAGGCATCGAGAGGGAGGCCGAGAAAGTGCTCACGGGAGGAAAGGATATTACAGGGGAGGTAGACATGGGAAAGGAAGGGAGCTGAGAGATGAGAGAAGAAATAGTGGGGGATAGCTCCGCGAGAGAAGAGAAGATGGAAGACGAGGAAGGGGGGAAAAGTGGAAGATGAGGGAGACGATACGACCAAAGGAATGGTCATTTGAGTTACATGCATGCGAGGAGGGGAAGGAGGAGAGGGAGAGAAGGAATAGAAGGGTACCTTCAGTAATTGTAGTATGTGGGCAACATCTCTGAGTGGATGTGCCCATCGGAACACTCTACTACCACTTCTTTCTCCGGGGATGCCAAATTTACAACCTGTTCTTGTGTGGTGGAAGGAGGGGCTCTCAGGAGCTTCTTCTTGAGCAAAGCTTGATTCACCCTCTTTATCCTTGTCTTTGACCTTTAGGTAGATGCTTCGGCCTGACAGGTGCGTTTCCCAATGGGGACGTAGTGAAATCTACTCTGAGGTAGATAAGGCCATTCATTCTAGCACCAGTGTTCTGTTCGCTGCAATGTTTCCTTCGACCCTCTACTTCGATGGTCTGGGGTGCCTTTTGTTCTGTCTATTGTAGGCAAACGGCCAGTTGTCCCCATCCATGTCCAGATACACTTGATCAACTTCTTGATCAGTGGTTTGATAACCCTTTAGAATAATGGTTATGCCGTATTGAATAATCTCTGCCAAGGCCAGGCGGGAGTGATCCTTCCTTCTAAGTTCGACCTCATGATACAGGTCGATATAGATGTCCTCGATCTATGAAATGTGGATTGGATCGAAGTTTTGCCTTGGGAAGGCAATTTCTTAGATCGAAAGTGGGCCTTGCTGGGAAGTTGTGCTTTAGATTGAGCAGTTCTAGCTCTGCAAACATCTCCTGGGCCTTGTGTGTGAGAAGTGTAGGTATACCTGCCCACTGTGAGGGGGAAAGGGGTTCCACCCTTCTTTCTCTTCAAACACTTCTCATGGTAGGTTATGAGCTGTCTGGACAGCTCTAACAGGATCAACTTGGGGCCAGCATATCTCGGCAATTTGAGTGGTCTCCCCTAAGAAGTTGGGCCCGCCTATGAGATAGGTGAAGGTGGGGAATTGGGTAAACAGTGCTCCCCACTTCTTAGTCGCGATGACTATGCTATTGGTCGTTCTGACCATGAGTCATATTCTGGCCTCAAAAGGCAAACGATGCCATAGAAGAAAGCATCATTGATCTTGGTAAACTGTGGGATGTTGTTCTCTAGCTTCAGCTGCCGGGTAGTATTCATATATCTTTGCCTGAGGCCAAACTCCTGCATTGGCTCAGTGCTGGATAATCCCTCTCCGAGGCTGCAGCGTAGACTACGTAGGAGTTCATGTAGAACCTCCCCGTTGTGGTGAGTTATTGGAGCTGCTTGGATATGGTGTTGCTTATGATCTCTCACCCACTCAAAGTGTTTGATCAAGATACACTCTTATTCATAGTTTCAATGGTACCTGAGCATCCATTTGTGAAAGTAATGGGCCTGTCAGAAAGCCCAAAAACTCTACTTAGGAATGTGATTGTTCTCGCTCAATTCCTCGAAGAAGTCACTGCGGTGAATAACCTGTGGCCATCTAGTTATCACCTTCTTATTTTTCAAGTACACTTCGTTCATCAGCTGCATGCATTTGTCTTCATTGTCCTCCTATGCCTTGGTGCAGTCCTCTTGGCTTACAGCCACAAAATGTTTCGGTGGTGTAGGAATTGCCTAGCATGATTTCGAAGTGTCAGGAAGTGAGGTTGATTATGACCTCGCCCTTTTCATTTTCGACACACCTTGTGTCTTTATTGTAACAGCGGGCCACCACCATCATAAATTCGTTGTTTACTACGGCTAACAGGGATTCCCCCAGCAAAATTGTAGTCCACTACCCACCAGTTTGTCCATCCAAGGACTTCTTGTGACTCTCCTGGTTTTGGCCCAGAAATCTTCCATGTCGATGTTGTCTGAGCTCGGAATCTCTAATATCCAGGTCACATTTTTCCTGGGACTCAGGCATTCTAACCCTCTGGTATTTTATATTTCATCTCTTCCTCTGTAAACTTAGCTTTACCCTTTTGACTTGGTCTGGCTTTTTGCTTGATGTAGACATATGTGTATCTGAGCTCAGTTGTTGATCTGCAAGAAGAAGAAGAGAAGTCCAATGCCAAAGATCCATATTAGCTGTCAGATCTTCCATTAAAGCCTTTACAAAACAAGGAGTTAGTGATTTTAAGGCTACTGGGTGATAGGGCGCAGGGACACTGTAGGCTGGAGAGTTAAAATAATGGTGCACACTAAATCGGAGTGTTACAAGGAAATAAATCAGCGTCAAAGGGAAAAGGGCACAAGGATTTTGCGTAGGACATATATGTTGTTGTAAGCAGGGATGTGTCTGCGCCGTTATATGTGGTTTACTACTGGGCACTAAATAATCTTGGTGTTGCACGAGGGGCAAGGTGCGCCAATGGCGCATATAATTTTTGTGTAACATGGGACTTTGGTGCACCGAAGGTCGCAGTATTAATGCGTGTAGCATTAACTTTATGTGCCCAAAAGGGGACTTTGGCGTGGCGCAGGGAAAGCTTGCATGACACTTTGTTATTGTAAACGGGAATGCGCCTGCGCCAGGTTTAGGATTTACTTGGTTTTTGCATGGCGCAAGGACACTGCATGTTGAAATCAAGGGCAGTTCACCTTCTTGGTGTGACTGTGTTTCTTGTAATAAAGGCGGTGATTGGCACCCAGAGGAAAATACAGCCCGTGAGAACAACTTTCAAGTTTTCTTTCCTTTACGATGGGTTTGTGATCTTTCAGGCTTAACTCCGCATCAATTTACATGGTGAAGGGGGGACAACAGAGAGGTTTGGGTTTGTTTTCAGGGCAGAGCCCTTTTGCCTAGTAGATCTGGAAAAAGGACGAAAGACGGTTTGGGAGGGAAGATGTGCAAGAATGGCAGGTGGGTTTATGGCTTCAAATCCATTTCACCAAACTCACAAACAACCAGCAAAAATGAAAACACAAGAGGAAAGAGGACCACTTACCCGGAATATATAATGTGAGAGACGAAGTGGGGTCCACGAACGTGATACGAGGAGAACGGACGTGCTGACAGGTGCAGAGGAATAAAACTTATCACGTGTTTTCTGATTGTGAAAGTGACAGGGAGGATGCACCTATATATAGGCAAAGGTGTAATAAATGTGCCAACCACTTTTTAAAAGGGCACACCAAAACATGTGTTGACACGTAAAACTTTGCGCTCTTTGGCGTGGATATATGCATGTCAACACGGAATTATGTGTGCCTTTGGCATGAATTACGGATTGTCAACACTAGATTTCAAGCACCTTGGCACACCAAAACTCGGTGCAACAATTTTGTTGTTGACAGGAAGGCGCATGTAAAAAAGGTGCATCACGGGAAGGCGCAACAATTGATGTGTCAACACTTCAAAGGGTACGCTAAAGGGAATGAAGGGGGTGTAAATTTAGTCTGTGTTACACAGAAAAAAGGTGCGACCAGCCAAAAATGACCAGAATGACTAAGTTCGGAGAACTAGATTTCCTAGAAAGGGATTTTATAACATTCTGAATGTAGAGGGATCCCTGATGAGGGACCAGGACAAAATTTGGTATGGTTACCTGTAAAATTGCCCTCATCAATTTCACAGGATAACACTACATCAGATTCATCTTTGATTTCAACCTCCCCTTATGTTCTTACAATTGTCATGGACTTCTTCGAGTCCTTGGTTTGGTTCTTCGGATGTAACTCCGGATGCAACTTCCAACATGTAGTGCATCAATATGACCATTAATATCACAGTTCTTGTAAAATTTCTTGGGATCTTTACAAGTATTTAAAGTAGTGGCAGCTTGTTTTCCCATACTCTTTTTTCTACTGATTTGTTGACTTGTTTTTCCCTAGGCTCTACTTCCCCTTGCTTCTTTTCATCATCTATGTAGTATGGTTGCACACATGACCTCATTGAGATATTTGGGCTTGGTGGAGATGAATTTTCTCTGAAGGTGAGTGTGAAGTCCTCCCAAGTACTTAGTAAGAATATCCTCATCCTCCAAGTCCATGTTTAGTAACATGGCTTGCCTCTGAAACTCTATAGTACACAGTCCTGCACACTTTGACCACTACCTTGTCTAAAATACTACAATTTAATCAGTTGGTCAATCTTGTGGCAAATAGGATAGAAGGTAGGTCTAAGTAAATCTTTAAATTCTTGCCAAGATTTCACAATAGGACGCTTCTTCTTTTCACAAGTGGTTAGATGGGTTTCCCACCAAACCAAAGCGTGTCCCTCCATTTTGAGACGTGCAAAGGTGATCCTATGTGCCTAAATGACATTATGGATGCTAAAGTAGACTTCTAACTATTTTAACCATTTATCAAGCAACTTCGCATCTACTTCTCCTTCAAACCTTTTAATATCAACTTTCGTCTCAAATTTAAAAGGAATATGATCAGATTTTACCTTTTCTCTTGTGTTTGAAGTCTCTTCTTCATGCTCTTCCCCATAACTTTCCTCATAGTGGCTCCTTCCTATTCCAAAATTTTCAACTAAGCCCTGAACCACTGAGTCCGTGGAGTCTTGTTTGACAGAAACTATCTTTTGTAAATCAGCAAGCTCTTCTTTCCTTCTAAACATCCTATCCATCATGGTCTCCAACATCTCAATTCTATGGAGCAAGTTCTCTTCCTCTATTTATCCCTGAATTCTCTGTTTCCACTTTTTTGTAGAAATTTCTGGATCGCAAGGTAAATGCTCTTCACCTTTAGATCTCATCACTGTCATACAAATCCAAGAACGAATACCACAGTCCTAGATAATTGTTAGCTCTGATACCAAAATGATCTGTAAAATCTTCAACTTTGGAATTATCCACAGAAACAAAATTAATGTTGTTGTTCTACTTTCTATTAGAAAGTGACAGAGATAGCTAGTGAATGAATTATGTTTATGCTTAGAATCCACAATTGTAGGAAAGGAAAAAAATTTAAGCTCATAAACACCAAACAATTTTATCCTGGATACCTCTAGAGGAGGGAAAACTAGTCGGGGAAGGGAAATTTCTCTTTCTTCCCACTTTTATTGTCGAAATCAAAATAACAAGTACAAAATTTACAATAAGTATGAAAGAGAAGTAGATAATATCTCACACTTCCTCCCAAATACTTCCTTGCTCTGTCTCAACACTCCTTTCTTCTACAAAACACAATTCCAGCACTAAGAAATTCTTTCTCACTTTCTTTCATGCTTTGATGATCCTATTCTCTTCTAAAAACTTGTATTTATAGCCTCTCCCATGTCCTCCCGTGCATTGGAGAATGGGAAAGGTCATGGAGGATAAAAGATACAGAACAAATATCCAAATTCTAGGTTGTTTGTTTCATATTTTTCGTTTTCTATCCAAAAGATCTAGGACCGGCCACCCAATGCAGACCGGTGGTCCTTGGACCGCCAACCCTGGCTGGGCGGCGGTTCTATAACCAGCCGCTCTGCATAGAGTGGTGGTCCTATTACTAAAAAGATAGAACCACCGTGTATCATTTTTCCTTCTTCGTGCTGACTATTTTGATGAAGTAGATTCATTTTAGATCCCTATCTATCATTCTATCCCTCTCTTGGCCTTTCTCGAAGATGGACCTACACTTAGACGAAGATGGAGATCTATGAGATGAATTTGGATCGTTCGAGCCCAAGCTACGAGTCCTCTTTCACTGAATACTCGCATGTAGATGAGCCTTAAATGCAAACAATGTTTTTTTTTTCAAAACTTAATTTATATATATTTTTTCAACATGTATTTAAAGACCATGCTAGAATGAAAGTATTTACATAAATACACAAAATTACCACAAGTTGTCGATCACGCCAAATTTGTCATCTCACGCTCAAATGAGTCATCGGGAGCTCCTGGAGTATGAAGGAGGAGTACAAAGATGACGAGATGGAGGATTTCGTGCCCTCAAAGTCAAAATGGAGGGGGTTGAATTTTCCTACATATACATAAGATCAGAAAATCTAACATCATAATTAGCAAAAATAGAACTAAGTACATGTATGTACATAATGACAATATTTTAACTAATTTTATCAATATAGAAATATTGTTTTTACCCCACCATGCCTATGAATCAAATGAACAGGGCTACTACCTATCACAGGTAACTCCTGAATATACACAATGAAGGAAATTATTAACATAATTTAATAATTTAATAATTATACAATGAAAGACATTAGTAGCATGTAATTTAACATAATATATAATTACACAAGAAATTTAACAAAAATTTACATGTTGTTTGCATACCTCAGTGAGTTGTTGCGCAGATGAAATCGCAACGACAACACCTTTCTCTACTTGTCACAGAGATGGTGGGGTGTCCTAGTGAAGTCAACATCTTTATCAAACATGTATCACATGAGTTAGATGGAAATACAAGAACATACATATATTTGACTTCAAAACTAATATATACATATACATACATACATGACATACATACATACATACATACATACATACATACATACATACATACATATATTCATACAAGAACATACATATATATATTCATGTATGTGAAAATTTTACATAATTAACATTCTAAATTACCTCTGTGAATGTATGTGTACACATGGTTCTCGCCACCTGTGGTCAGGATGAAGATGATCCTCCCACATCACTATAATATCAATGGATGTACATGTACAAATACAATTATTTCAAAAATTTAACAGATATAAGTAAAACAAGTACTCCAAGCTTTTTGAAACACACATAATAAAACATAACAAATACCTACAAAGGTGACGTTGATGATTGTAATCCAAATTTCTTATTAAAAAGGAGATCTGAAATAGTGACATTATCGTGTGCACCCCTACAACCAACTCCACCATAAATCATTACGCATGAAAGTATCATGTCCTCCTCAGGCCCCAAACATGTACTACAACATGACGAGCAACGATGTGGCCTCATGGTAGTACTGCCCTGAGGGAATACTCTATGTACCTCCATGATCATTTGGCTCATAAATCTCCCTCGTATGTCGAAACAAGGGTCATAGATATCCCCTGAAGCGCGTGGAGTGTATCAATCTCCATTATCTCCTTCACTGCTTGAGGGAAAATTTTAGGGTGAGGGAGATTCTGTGCGAGGATTCTACCCTGCTGAATAGGTGCATGTTGTGTACACATAGTCAATCCTGTGCAGATCCTTTTCCTCAGCCTTGGAAATCTCAGAAATCAAAATAATTTGGGATCTTGTTGAGGATAAACTCGCAAGAGAGTTTCCTCAGAAATTATAGTGGCACCTCGTTGTTAGTACAAGGTGGAAAATCAAACACCATCCACCATCAGTCCCAAAAATTATTTTTAATTGAAATTATTATTGGACCAATGGATGGGAAACTATTTACATGCCAACGAGAACTAGAAACTTAGTGCGAGGGTCCGTGAATAAGGAGCATATGAGATATTTTGTAATTTATTTTTTCTTTACATCCATATGTGACAATTTTTTGGAATAATAAACCCTACAACCCTCTCTATAAGTTGTCCAATGATTAATTTTCCCCATTTCCGTGTCAACTTGAGCAAGTAAGGCCTCCAATGTGTTTGTAAGAGAGGCACGGTGGGGATTTTTAGCCTCTGAAACCCTCATTATTTTGATTAAATCATCTATTTCAAAAAAAAATTCAACTATGTGGGCTACTAAATCTTATTGACTACCTGGGGGATGTTAAGCAATCGTGGGAGTTTTGGGAGGTATGACAGGGATAACAGGTTTTGGTTGTGGATGATTCCCTCGACCTCCAACTGTAACAATATAAAACATGTAATCATTTCAAATTTTAATCTATAATTATCATATTTCAATGTAATTTTGAGAAAATAATTGTGCCTACCTCTTCTCCGTGGCACCATCGTCGATTAAGATCTTCTCTGGTGATCTAGAAAACAATCCTTTGAGCTTGAGATCCATCTGAATGAAAAAACATGAGGGCACGGTTATGCTCTGAAACTCACATTTGAGGGAGATAAAATGATAGACCGCTCGGGCCTCTTATTTCATTTATAGAAGACATAACGCGTACAGTGTTATGATTTGGTAAATACCAAACCTAATAATTCAAAACGTGATCATATTATAATAGAACGTGTACGCATTTTTTCTTTTTTCAGCTTTTTGTCCACTTTTTTGCAACCCCCCCCCCCCCCCCCCCCCCCCCCCCCCCCCCCCCCAACTTCATGCACTTACCCATAGGCGTTATTGTTGCATTTTTCATAGAAAATTAATTTATCAAATTATACACTCTTTGACATAACTTTTTATCCCTCCAACATGTTAACAGGTGATTTATGTGGAGTATTTGTTAAGCAAGACTATTTACTTCCATGGTTGTCTGATTACATTGTTTGACAATTATTTGCTCTTGTTTGCTATTGTCTAACATTATTTGATGTATTTTCCCTTTGTCTTATGTACACATTGTTTGCTTTTGGCCATATCAGCCTTGTGTGTCTTATGACATCATGAGTGATGTCCCATGTTTGCAACCCACTTTTTACGGTCTACACTATCATCTTGCATCTTAGCTCACACATTATCTGCTTTCTTGGTAGCATACATCTTATCTTCTTGCATGTGTGTTTTTATTTTATTTTACTAACACTTGTTTCGTAGCCACTTTGTTTATGTGTTCCTTAGTTTTTACCAAGCACACTCCCTCCCCCTGTAGGGCATCAGTTTCAACATAGTGGTTAGTCCTCCTTTGGGTTGCACACTCCTCAGTGATGTTGCATGCACCCCAAATGAAGGGGGACATAATTTGGTTGAATCATTCACCCCATATAGTATTCTACGGTCACATTTCAACATAGCATAATGCCAAAACATCACAGTCATTAGTCACAAATAGGGATCAGAATCAGACTTGGGTCCTTAGCATAACACATACACCAACGCCCAGACCCGAATAATAGCACCTGAGTACCCTTGACCCTTCCTATACTATTATGACCATGGGGTAGTTATACAACATTTTCCATTTCAAAATAGTCTACATCACTTCACACAATGGATTTTACAGGGCACACATTCCTTAGCACCCGCCATGTATGCACTACACAACATTTTCTACTTTTGCGTTGCATCAAAACTATTCAAACCAGATACAGTGGTGTTCTAAATTGCAAGAAGCAGTTAAAATTTGGAAGATGACACTAAAATTTTCTCTCTACACTTATTTCATTTTTGGTGGGATACTGCTAAAAAAATGTAGACATCACAACTGGTGTGAGATCACAAGAAAAAAATGTTCTTCTACATCATCTACAAGATCATTTGTACACTCTTTTCTCATCATGGATCATATGCACTTGCTCCTTTTCACATTTTCTCATTTTACATACTCTTTTAAACATTTTTTTACACATTTTGATCATATACACGTGTACTTGATTACTTGTTTGTTCTTCTCTTTTGCAGGTTTGTCCTTATGGGAAATATTAGTCACATCATCACAAAAAATTGACACATCAAAAACAATCAATAACGATCGACATCAACACATATGCTCTCACCCTAGGGTCATTATCATCACTTTTAACACTTCCTCATCTTTAGTTTCCATAATTAACATTTTTACCACTGCACGTTTTTTCTTGTCTCTCGACATGTTTTTCACCATCAATCTATATGGTTATCAAGTACACATATTCTATCTACTTTAAGTTACTGATATTTTTCTTAGCAACATAAAGTGGGCGAAAATGTAGACAAAAAATCAAGCACTTTGGGTTTCTATTTAGTCCTGATCGCATAATAATATTCATATGATTCCAAAGTAAGAAAAGTATGAACTAACCCATGTCTTTGGCCACTTTTTCTTTTTATTGCTTTTGTTGATCTCACACTCCTTCTAGCCCAGTCTGTCTTTTCACACTTCAGAATTCTCACCTTGGACACTACCACCCAGCCAACACGCCAATGCCAGGAACCCCCATCCCCTCTGGGCGCCCCTGACCTCTTTGTACTTTGGTCACATCTTTTGTCTCCTTTCTATCCATTTGAGCATCTTATATTTTTGGTAGTCATCCTTTTTCGAGGTTAATTGTGAAATTCAAGCAAGGGGATCATATAAATATAAAGTTATGTGGCAATAATAAGGGACCAAGCATTAAGCATTAGCTATCACCACCTAATGTTACATTCAAATTCCATTACAAGAGCATTCAATCATCCATCTAAAATTCATAGAAGGGAGAGAGTCTGCATTCTTCTACACACACTTCATAGGAGGGGAAATTCATTCTATTCCATGCACACATCTACTTACATGTTCTACATCTAGCTATTACTTTTTATCAAGTTCAACATGCACAATAGATACCTAGGGCACGATTCCACATACACACACATAGAAATACATTGGGTCTAAAATGTAGTATAGCAGTCAGTCATATGATCACTGGTTTGAAAGTTGAGGTCAATCTAACCCCTCATTTGCATTCTTTTCATTTTGGAATTTGATGCGTTTTTTAGGGCTTTTGGAGATGAAAACTTTATTGCAAGTTATCACCAACATCGGTGAACTTGGTGCAACACATTAATGACAAAGAGTGAAGGATAGTGAACATCTCACCACCCTCTAAAGAAGGTATTCTGAGGTTTTGGGCAGACATACGCACCCAGAACTAGTTTACAATGCGCACAGGCACCCTTGACCTATCTTAGGTGCCCCCAGTCTAGGAAGATCATGTGGTTACATAACTTTCCAAGCCTTTGTGTGAAATTTTTCCCTCTCTGATTGTATTTCTTTCAATGTGGGTAAAGTTCCAGATTAATTTCAAAACAACTAAGTCCATTTATCCCCTCTTTCCAACTAGGGTTTCATTATTTCCTAGGTTAATTTCCTTGGGTCAGATTTATTTCATTACATACATGTTTATTACAGTTTCTACATGCTTAGATTAGGCATAATTTTAATCATAAATAAACATTTTTCTTAATCATCCAACAACATTCTTATCAAAATGGTGAAGGAATCAGGTGATGCGTTGAATAGTTGCTTCACACCACTCGTTCAAGCTAGCAGAAAAAGGTAGACGTGGCACCATAATCTAAAACTTAGCAATAAGAGGGACCACCCATGAGTTACTCAACAAATAAACATTAAGAAGGTATACATTAGGTGAGACTTTAAAAGGGGAACCATGCCAAATAATCTTATAAGAAATCAAACGATGCTCTGGCAAAAACCCACCATAACCATATTGTGACAGGGGAAAAAGCCTTGCAGGTCAAAATAAAAAAATAGGCTACTATAAGAGAGAAGTACATGATCAAGTATTTTAAAAACCCGATGACATCCTTCTCAAATATTAGTCCAAGTATACCAATATTGACCCATAAATTCATGTCGTCATCTGAGAAAAGGATGTGAAAACCCCAAACAACTTTTAAAGAAATACCAATCAGCATGCTCGATAAAACACCAACACATAGGGAGGGGTGTGTCATTTATCATCCACTTGTTCTATCATATTAAAGTCAACACACACAACCAATAAGCTAAAGGAAAGTTTTAACCTAACCATTTTCATGATGTCATTCTTTCAGAGCCACCATTAGAAGCATAAACATTAAGAATACCAAACAAAATATCATTAATCACCATAATCACCCACACGACCCGATTAGAAGGATCTTGGATGGAGGAGGTGATTAAGGATGAATTTTTTTGGAATATGGAAATAATAGCACCAACATTTCCATCCATGTGTTGAGTATGAAAATGTGTAAAAGTAGGAACAATACAAGTTATTGTATTCCGAAGTAAAAAACCAAAAAAATAAAATTTGCTACCGATAAATAATAATAAGGCAGCTAAAACTATGGCAAGTTAACTGAACCAAATATTTTCAAGAGGGTTTTGTAAGGCCCCTAATATTCCATGAGATAAAATTCATGAAAATCAAACATGTCAAACTCCCCATTCCCATTTTGTACGCCATCCTCCAAGCCAAGAATGAAAAAATATTAACAAGTGGAATTTGGTCTGAATTAGAAACCTGAACATGAATGGAGTAGTGTTTGACCCCATTATCTCCTTGCATGTTGTGGGACACCTCTCGGGGTGGACTAGGAGAATGTCAGAGAGGAACAGATGTATAAGTGAGATTCCCAAAATTATCTGATCATGAAGGTAAAAACCGGCTCTACGATGGTTTGGAAGGAATGGAAACTGTTGAGATGGGTCGATCCGATCTCAACTCATCCTTCGATGGATGGGGGAAAGAGAGGGAGAAAGTGTCACCACAGGAGTGGATTTTGCAATAGAGTGCTTCTTATTCCCAACCATAGTCCAACTATCAGTTAGCAGATCACCTTTGAGATTAGATAGCAGGGTTGCATCACCACTTGCTTAGAACATCATGTATGCAAAATGTGGAAGTATAAACTAGGCACACAAAGTGTTTGACAAAATACCTCAAAACAATGTGGTTTCATGGAATGCCTTTATTCCAGGATATGCAAAAAAATTGGTTTCCTTAACAAGGCTTTAAGGCTTTTCAACGAAATGGCTCAACAAGATCTCATCTCACGGAACACCATGATTGCAAGATATGCCCAAAATGGGTTTGTTGAAAAATCCCTAGAGGAATTGAATGAAATGCAATTGGAAGGTGTAAATCCATACTCCACAACCTTTGCCAACATCCTCCTATCCATTGCCAAAAATGGATATTTGGAACAAAGTATGGACATCGATAAAATCATAAATGAAGGAGAATATGTTGTAGTTGTTTGCATTATGTTGGATATGTACGCAAAATGTGGACATCCAAAAAAGTATGATAAAAAGTGGATTTTTGTTAGATGTTAGAGTTGCAAGTGCCTTTGTAGACATGTATGCAAAATCTAGAAGAATACACAAGAGAGAATTTTTTTTTAACATAATGTCTCAAAGAGATGTGGTCTTGTTGAATGACATGATTACAGAATATGCACAGAACCGGTTTTTGGAAAATTCCTTTGAAACTTTTAAGAAAATACAATTGGTAGGTATAAAGTCAGACGTCACAACCTTTTCCAGAATTCTCCCAACCTATGCCAAAATGGGACCTTTAGAACAAGATAGAGACATCCATCGAAGGATAATTAAAAATAGAATTTTTCGCCGGAGGCGTTCCTTGTGGTTGACGTAGTGTATTATGAATGGAAAACCACTTTCTATAAAATAATGCCATTAACAATATGCAAATCATGATTATGCATGATTTGGTTTTAATACACCATAGTAAATATGATTCTTACGAATCATAGGATTAGATACGAAGCTTTAAATGATGTGCCTCCTTTCATGTGTCTTGTTTCAACGACATTAAATACATGTAATTTACAAAGATATCTACAACCTTAGAGTATATAAGCATTTAGTAGTATTGGTACAACACATGAAGCTTATAATTACTATTACAGTATGGTAGGGTGTCCATGCAATCACTGAAGTAGGGAATTAAAATAATTGTCCCCAACAAGAGTTAAATTCGATGGCCATTTAGATGTTTTTTTTATTTAAACTGTAAAATACTTGCAAAAAATTTAATTAATAGCATACTCCCATCCCGTGTTAGAGTAGGAGCTTTGAAACAGGGTGTGAACATACACCAAACCATACTGAAGAAGGGATGCGAGATACAAATACAAAGTGCTTAGGCATGCACATGGTATGTGTAATGATTGCAGGATATGCACAAAATGTGATTTTTGAAAAGGCATCTTGGAACCCCTCAAGCAAATGTAATTGGCAGGTGTAAAACGAAACTCCACAACCTTTGTCAACATCCTTCCAGCCCGTGCCACAATGAACGATTTAAAATAGGGAGTAGACATCCACCATGGCATACTGGAAATCTGATTTTTGTTAGACGTAGCTGCAAGTGGCCTCATAGACCTCTATAAACACCAATTACATACAAGAAAGAATGACACGTGCTTGTTTATTATTTTTATATTCGAATGTTACCAATTTTAGTGTAGTTTTTTTTCATTAAACAAATGACATGTCTACTTAACTGTTACATGTCCAACATGCTCGAATAAGTGAAGTACACTTATGTAAATAACATGTACACAAATTGGGAAACTACACATAAAACACATGCACTATTTAATAAAAATGCCTTGATATTGAGACATACACAAAGGATGTGAACTGTTTCACTAAATAACTCATGAACATGTGGTCTCAAAGAATACGTTTTTTTCATTTATTTTAATGATATCAAAATAAAATCACAAACTAACTTGGACTTCAACTATTTGCCACTCATGTGCAATTGCTAGTCATATTATACTACGTGCCCTGCCGACAACGTACAAAAAAATCTTCGCATTTCATAGAGAGACACGTAATAAGAAATACATCTAAGTCTTCCATTCGCGTTAGCCGACCTTTGGGAATTGAAATGGCGGCTACACAGTTATACTTCTCCAACCATAACTCCTTTTTCCTAAGTCGGAACTGTAGCACGCCTTTAACGTTGTACATTACAACCTATAAATCCACATAACCATCCACCCATTATCATCAAGCCTTTTTCACCTCTGCTATTTTTCAGTTTATATTGTTGATTTGTGTAGCTCAAAATTTGCTAACGATGGTAGACACGAATACACAACAGGATCGTGGGCTGTTCGGGAATAAGAAAGAGGAGGATGCGTATCCGCAGGGTGAGAAGAAAGTCGGGATGATGGACAAGGTTAAGGAAAAGCTTCCTGGAGCTAAGAAAGATGGAAATAATGTGCATTATGCTCAAAATGAACAGACTGGCCCCGAGAAGGGTTTCGTGGAAAAGATCAAAGAGAAGATTCCTGGGCAGCAGAAAAAGTAAGAGAGAGAGCGATATTGAAGAGCTAGTGTGTTTCCCTTTGCTTGTTCTTTGTTTTGTGTTTTAAGTATGTTGTGGCATATGATGTCTGTTGTGGATTTGAGGGCCTTCTTATTTCTATGTTAAGATTGTATACAGTGTTGATATTTCTATCCAAAAAAATGAAAGTGATGGTATAGTTTCTGTAATTGTCGTGCTTCTTTGTGTTCTGTAATGTTTTGGTTTCATACTCAAGTTAACGATTTCATAATCAGCATACATCTAGTCATTATTTCATATTTACACCTGTGAACTTAAGTTTAATTGATCAAATTTCAAATCTTACTGGATATTTTTATGCCTAATAAATTTCTTGAACTAAAACATATTGTTTTGTATTTTTTTAAAACAACAGTGCAACTGTCACCCATTTAATCTTCGGTGTGTAATTATATTTAGAAGAACACTTACATTTTCAAGTTATTTGATTTGATTTCAATAGACATATCTACACCTAATAAACTTCATTAAAAGAATACTGTAAATGAGCTTTTCAAAAACCCATTTAGGTTTCTGAATGGAATTTAGAGTTTCTAAGCTGATTGATATGATTTCAGAGGAAATGAGTTTTTCAAAAAATCCTTTACTTTAAAGTACATTTATAAATATAATGATTTCAGACTTACAATTGTATGGGTTTGATTAAATTTATCTACTTACAATATTTAGTATATATGTGTGTATGTACGTATTTGATTTGCAGTATATTTTAATATTCAATAAACATTTTTATATGAATGAATGAATTTCTTGGTGTGAGAATATTACATTTTGTGATTATTATTTGATAAATTTGATATCTTATATTTTAAGTCCTTCATTTAGCTTTATATATTATATATATACAAAAGTGTGTTCTTAAATAATTTTCCAACCTGCCAATCCCCTCCTACTAGATGGCCCTTCTTGAACTAGGGAGATTTTTTAGAGCAAACATAGAAATAAAATTAGGCAATGGTGGATAGGGGGGCTTACATATTTCCAGTGTGAGATTCCATCACCAAAATTTTAAGAGAAAGTAATGCTGTCCTTATATACCCTCACCTCATTTGACACTCATAATAAAAAGAAGACAATCATTCAAACTCACATTAGCTTTGATCCTTTGTGTTATCTTTGCATTTTCTTTCCTAGCTCTTGGTTCATCAGACATCTTTCTTGGATTGGATAGGATACTATTATTATTCAATGGTTGTTTGTACTATTAGGTCATGTATAGTGAGGTTAGGAAAGGAACACTATTCCCCTTCTGCAGTTAATAATTGTTAGTGTGGATATTCACTTTCCTTGTATTTGTTTAGTTACTTGAAGATTTCTTACACTCATGGGATATGCTTTCTTAGGTTTACCAATTGTGTTGAGTTAGCTTATTAGTTGTGTGGAGTTAACTCTATTGTCAATATAAATTAGTGAGAGTTATTCATCACTGATCTAGGTGGTAGTTGCACATTCCTTCTCTTATATATGTACATTCCTTGTATCATTCTATGATATTGAGCATTGAGTTAATTTGGAGTCATTCTTGTCTTTTTGTATTTTATCTCACTGTTCTTTATAAGTTGTAAATTAGTATGTGTTCTTGGTATTTCCTTTGTGTAATTCATGTCTCACACTTCTTATTAGCCCACTCTTTGATTCAGCAAATCCCTAACATTCTTGATAATATGGTATTAGAGCCACACTGGTATTAAGTATTGTTGGGTTTATCTTGTAATTTTTTCAATTGAGATATTTATTTGCAAAAAAATGTTTCACATTAATTTATTGATGGTTAAAGAGAAATATTTGTATTTTTTTTGTTGTGGCGGCCATTTCTGCGTAGGAATAAGCTTGTGGAAATTGTTTTGGGCCATTTCTTGTTATAGGGAATCTTCCTAAGGAATTTTTTAGTGTTATTCTGATTTGGTTTCTCTTAAAAACTTGATCCAGAACAAACTCTTTTTCACTTACTAGATCTACATTTTGAGGGGCATTTTTGTTGTGTGAAGTGCATTTTTTGCTTTTTGGAGCCATGTTTTTGTAGTCTGGAGGGTCATTTTTCACCGACTAAAGAGTTTTTTTGTTGTTTGGAGCTATGTTTTTATAGTCTAGATGGACATTTTTTCTATTCAAGGTCTTTTTCTGTTCAAGGTCATCTCTTCTTAGCTTGCATCCTACTTCCATTGGTGTCCTAATAGGTTTGTATTCTTCCATCCTAATTCTTTTCAGCATCTTATTTATATACTTTCTTTGGGAGATAAATATACCTTGATGTGATTGATTGATCTATAGTCCCAAAAAGGACAGAGCTCCAAGCATTGACATCTCAAATTATTATTTCATCATGTTTGCAAAATCATATGTCATCTTGTTATGATCTCAGCCAAAAAATGATGTTGTCATGATATACTATTGGAAGGAGTAGATGTTTTCCTTCTTCTCTTATGTATATATTGTTGTTTCGTGACTCCTTTTCTGAAACCTTTCTTGATGAGGTATGTATCTAATATGTTGTACTAAGCTCTAGGAGTTTGCTTTAATCCCTATAAATATTAATTTAACCTACACACATAATATTTTTCTTCATTTAGTGAGATTCCATCAGTTTTTTCAATGTATACCTCTTTATTTATGAAACCATTTAGGAAGTTTGATTTCATGTCCATGTGGAACACTTTGATCTTCTTGTATGCAGCGTAATCTAGAAACATCCTTATTTCCTCCATTATTACAATTGGTGCAAATTTCTCATCAAATTTAATCCCTTCCATTTGTGTGTATCCCTTGCATACTAGTTTGTCCTTGTTGCACATAACTTTTCCCTTCTCATTCAACATATTCTTGAAGACCACCTTGGTTCCAATCATATTCTTGTCATATGACTTGGGTACTAGCTCCCATGTCTCATTATTTTTGATCTAATCCAACTCTTCATTCATGGTGTCTACCCAATGTTGATATTTTCTTGGCTCTGAAACATTCTTGGGTTCTATCATGGACATGAGAGCTATATCTTCATGATTCTTCTGCTCTTTGATTTTTGTTCTTATTAGGATGCCGCCATCCTTCTTTCGAATGATTTGATTTGCAAGATGATCCTTCTTGACTTTCCTGGAGGGTGCCTTAGTGTCTAGTATTTCTTATTTTTCTTCTTTTTATTCTGCTTCTTCACACATGTATTGTTGAAATCCTCATCATCTTCTTATTCTTCATTTCCACCAATATGCTGAGTGTTGGTTTTTCCATATTGTTCCTCATCCACCTTCACATTAGTGCTTTCTACTATCCTTTGTAGTTGCTTATTGTAGCACCTGTAGGCCACTCTAACCACTGAGTATCCAAGCAATATTCCTTCATCACTCTTGGATTCAAACTTGATGTATTTTTCTTCATCCTTTTTAATTTAGAATTTTTTTCCAAACACTATGATATGCTTCACATTTGTAGGTCTTTTCTTCCATAGCTAATAGGGAGTCTTATCATTGTTTAGTCTCAGCAAAGCTTTGTTCAAAAGATAGACCACAGTATATACAACTTCACTCCAACACATGTCTGGGAGCTTGGATTCATTTACATGGTCCTTATCATCTCTTGTATTATTTTATTCTTCCTTTTAACAACTTCATCTTCTTGAGGAGTCCACATGGCTGAGAATTATCTCCTAATTCCATGTTCATCACAAAACTCATCAAACTCATTTGACCATAATTCACCGCCTCTATATGATCTTAGGAATTTTATTTTCTTATTCTTTTCATTTTCAACTAATTCCTTGAACTTCTAAAATCTATCTAGGGCTTTCGAATCATGTTTTAAACATGCTACCGAGATCATTCTTGTATAATCATCTATAAACAAACATAAAATATACTTCCCCTAATATTCCTTCAGTTCTGGTAGGGCTGCACATGTTTGTATGAATCAATTCCAGTGGTCTTGTTGTAGAATACTCCTTTGACTTGAATGACCTCTTTGTCTGTTTTCCATGTAAACATTCCTTGCATAGTATATCCATGGGTTCAATAATCTTTTGAATTTTTCGCACACACCCCTTAGCACTCAATTTAACCAAATTCTCAAAGCTCATATGTCTAAGTCTTTTGTGCCATAACCAATTGTGGTCAACTTTACTTGTGAAGAAGTTTTTATCGTCTATCTCATTAAGAACATACATATTGTTCTATTTCCTTTTGGCCTTTGCAAATATTTTACCTATTTTTCCATTTATGATATCACATCCCTTGTCATGGAATATCACATTGTATCCTCTCTTGTACATTTGACTCAATCTTAATAGGTTATGTTTCAAATCTTCAACATATAGAACATTTTCTGTAATAGTCTTTCCATTATCTAAACTTAATGTCCCTTTTCCAACTATGTTTGCAGAGTTGTTATCACCAAATCTCACAACACCTGATGAATTATTTGAAAAAGAAATAAATTTTCTTTTATCACATGTCATGTGACTAGAGCATCCACTATCTAAATATTAAAAAAATTCCTCATTCTATACATGTAATGTGGTTTGTACAATTGAGAAATATTCTTTTCTTTTATTCTCATATTTCTTTACATATATCATTTTTTTTGTTAAGTTGGCTCTTGTTTCCTAGTGGGTGGGTTATTTATTTTCTTTTGATAGGTATACTGAGAAGCATTAAAGTTTTAACTAGTGTAAGATGGGCCAAAAAAATTTCTATAGCCCTTAGAGTTATTTATACAATCTACGGCTTTATGTCCAAACTGATTATAAGAAAAACAATACCCATGAAAGGAATGTGTGTACCTCATTGCATAGGTAATCCTGGGAACAATTTTTATTCTTCTTGTGGGTTTATAGAAGCCTTTATTTATAGTACAAGAAGTACTTGGTGTTGTCTTAGACTTACTTTCTTCAGTCTTTATAGGCCCTTTCTCCTACCTTTCTCCCTTGATGCCAATTCTAGACTTGTCATTTATATCTCATTGGCTACTAAGTATATCAGTCAACACAATAGAGATCTTTTGTAACTTTTCATAAATAGTTAGTTTGTTGAACATTTGGTCCATCTAATATTTCAACTCCTCCAATTATGTGTTCAACTTTGAGCACTCATCCTCTTTTTATTTGTAGGACTTAGAGATGTTATCCAACTGATTTTCAAGTTCCTTTATCTCATTAGTCTCCTCTTCTTCTATTCGTTCTTTTATTTTCTCAAAGACATGGATTTATTTCTCATAATCCTTTAATGTGGATGTTAGTTTTTTATTTTTCTTTTTGCATAGTTACAGTTCTTTAAGTGCTCTTAGACCAACTCTGCTTCAAGATTTATCTCAACTTCCTCTTCACCATAATCTTCATATCCAATAGAGTTCTTCCCTCCAGACCTACATTCTTTATCTGCATCCATAGCCATAAACAAACATTTTGATTGATCTTCATTATCTTCATTTTCCAAGTTTTATGTGTTGCTCACCTCTGATTCACTAGATTTCTCTTTAGAGTAGAAATTTATTTTTTTCTTGAATAATTTATTCTTGTTATCTTTCTTTTTATATTTAGTTTCTCTTCTACTATGTTTATTCTTATTTGGATATCTTCTGGAAAAATATCCTACTTGACCACATGCAAAACACTTAAATTGGAGTTTTCCTTTGTAATTTCCAGATCCTCTTTTCATTCTTCTTACAAACATGGCCTCAATTTTCTCATCATCTAATTTGTATCCTGAGACTGATTCTTCTTCTTCTTTTTTACTAGAATTTGATTCTTTCTTGAATTTGAAATCCACTTGTTTCTTGGTGGTCTTTGTTCTAATAGTTCTCATTTAATATGCAACAAGGGTGCTCTGTAGCTTATCCATTATAAGAGTCTTCATGTCCTTTTCTTCTTCTATGGGTGAAACCTTTGCATCATACTTGCTTGTCATGTATCTCAAGATATTTTTGACTAACATGGATTCTTCTAGTGTCTCGCCTAGACCTCTTATCATATTAATAACTTCATCTATCCTTTGCATATGAACCACTATAATCTCATCATAATTCATTTTTAGATTCTCAAAATAAGCTTTGTAAGTCTGTAATTTTACCATCTTGACTTTTTCATCTCCTTCATAGATATTTTGCAATTTGGTCCATATCTCCTTCGTTGTCATACGTTGCATGAATTTTACAAATTGTATCTCATTCAATCCACATAGAAGGGAATTCATTACTCTTGAGTTGCGCTCATATTCAGTCTTATGAACTAAAGAGGAGATCGGTGTGGTTGGAGCTATATATCCTTTGTGTAATTGCTCTATCAGCTAGAGCATATGTGATTTGTCACAGTCAAAATATGATTGATGTGTTATATAAGTCAAATGGAAACTAATTGCATGCTATAGGTTGGTTTGTTGTTCTAAGTGACCATGGTCATCAGGATGATGAAAGAATGCAGAGAAAAGATGTAAGATAGAAGGTAAGGATACTCAAATTAGTTAAGAAGGATGAATGTTTACAAACACAAAGTAACATGATTGTAGGATTTTGTGTTGAATTTTTTTGTCTAATTTTTCATTCCCTTTGAGATCAATGATATAGTACTAAATAAAACTAGATAACCTCAAATGATGAAGGGTTTATGTCACCTCAGATGTGATGTGATGGATATGGGAGAAAAGTGAATGATGGATCATTGTTGTAGCTGATGACTTGCAAATAGAATAAATTGAAATAGGACTGATCAGATAGATTTATATGGGGACTTCCCAAAAAATGCTGACTCCAAAAAGTGATTAGCTTCCTTGGTGGATGTCAAACCCTTGTTTTAAAGACAAAAGTGATATAAATGATGGATAATCTGATAGCATGTAGAAACTGAAGAAATACATAATCTGAAAGTGATTGAGATCTGATTGAAATACTGATTTAATTGAAATACCTATAAATTAAATTTGACTCAGACTTGTCTGATGACTCAGATGAAAACCCAAACTGTGTAGAGGTAGATCAATTAGATGACACCAATTGGATCATTTTGATGAGAGGAACCTGTAATAAACATGCAAGCTCTAGGTTTATGTGGCTAGACCTAGATTTAGAAGTATGGGTCGAGTCTATGCCAATTGATAATGACTAGGTTGACATGTAAGCACGATTAGGAATGGGTCGATTTTGATTAGATGCTGGGTCGACGACAATCAAAATTGGTTAATGGTGACCGCAAGGACTGGGTAGGACTATGTTTAACCAAATCTGGATCTACAGAAACTGGATCTATTTAATTAAATAAGGTTTATGCCAACTGAATCTGAGTGGTTTGACTTACAACAATTGTAGCAGACTGTTATAAGGACGAGGATGGATGGATGAAAAATACAACTTGCAAGTAAATAAAATAAAATAGAATAGAGATGGGATACAAAGTTCTATGGACCAGTGAGTGGGTGACAATTTAGTATGGATGCATGCCGGGATGACCAATGGTTCATAGTAAAACATCAAAATATGCACAACTGAATGCGAAAAGTATGTGAAATCCTTCATACACGAGGAATTGAGTGAATAGGTATGCATCCACAAGGGAAAAGGATGAAAGGTATGGGGACCAGTGGGAAACTAAAAAAGGGCCAAGAAGGATCAAGTGAAAAGGCAGGTGATGAAATAGTATGCCCCAAAGGGGATGATAGAAGTATGGCCATGAGGTGGAATTTGTGCTCAAATTTGATAAGATTGTAACATAAAATTCCTAAGGAGGGAATAAGTATGGCTTGGTGGGACTTTGAATGTATAAATAAATTATTTGAATGTAGAATTAAAATTCCCAGAGAGAAAATACATATGGCTACAGATGTGGATTTTGAGATGATATGCAGAGGATGTGAAATATTGAAACAACATGCCCTAAAGGGAGAATATAGATGGTTGGGAATGTGCACATCGATATCAAAAATATGAAATAAGATCGTCTAAAGAGAATGATAAGATGCATCTTTAATGATAACAGACCTATAGATACAAATGTATCTACGTCATATTGAGGAACATACATGGAAAATTTACCTCTAATCGTATTGGAGGTAAACAAGAGTGGGATCCATGTGATGCAAGGCACATGAGACCATAGCTAATGCTAGAAAATAACCAATGATAGTTAGTCATTTCAAATATCAATAAGGAAATAATGGATGAGATGATCTCATATGATCTCATAAACCTACTGTTGACATGAAAAATGAGTTTGAGGTGTTCTTGTATAAAGGGAATAGGGTTCTCCAAAAGTGGCATTCCCTATAACTATGCCCCAGATCTGGGAAGGGGGACAGAGAAATCTGATCATTTCTGGGAAGCTTTCTTAGGATGACGATAAAATTGAAGGCTTATTAATGTGAGAAAATATTCAAATTCCATTAGGATTAGCTGTCATTTGAGGGTATGGTCTACTTTATACAATATATAGATGGTAATAATGATGATAGTCACTGTTCAAGGGACCAGTCTATTTATTTGATTTTTATTTTGAGTTCATGCTTTTGATTTTTTATTAAAAAAATTTGCATGAACAACTGTCCTTCAAGGGATCAATCTATTTTTGATAAATTTGATTTTGTGATTTAAACATCTATGAAATTTGACTTTACATGGGGGATAGCTAGGAATAGCTAAATAGACCACTTAGGAGGGGAAAATAAATGTACAAGGGACATCTCTGGACATTTTCATGGTTCCAATAGGTGAATGAGAGGGTGATGGATGTAATTATTACAGAGTTCTCATCGAGATACGAGAACCTATCTATAAGGAAAATGTTATAGGGAGAGCCATGATTCCCATATTTAAGGTGACATTCTAAGAAGTGACGAGAAGACCACATAACTATAAATCATAACATTGGAATATGGAAGGGGTTAAGATGGATGAATGATTTGAAGATATGACTAACAACATTGGTGGACATGTTAACAATAGAATGTTCACAAGTGCAATGCAATTAAGCGGTTCCACTTCTGGTTTACCACCAAAGGAGGGAAAATTTTCCATGTTGGCACCTAATTAAAGTCACATTCGAGATAGGATGGAAACTTGATAGGATGAGGTGCTATGAGATAGATGAAGGAAGATAAATTTAGGCACTACCCTTAAGGAAGTGGAAATATGTGTTCCTAATAAGATGAATAGATGGCCACAAGAGTGGGATTGTGATGAAAAATAATTGGCTCCCCAATAGATGGATAAACATGATGACGATGGTGGATTTAGGATAGGTATGAAATCGTCCCTTAATGGGAGGAAAAATATGGCCACAATAGTGAACTTTAATGAAAATATGAAAATATAAGGTACCCTTAGAAGAGGAATGAATATGGTTAGAAAGGTGGACTTTAATGACAAAGAGAGATGAAAGGTCTCACCAAGGAGGAACAAATATGGCCAAAAAGGTGGTCTTAGATGAGAGGGATGGAAATATGGTGCTCCAAAGGAGGCACGAGTATGGCCACCATGGTGGACTTAAAATGAGATGAAGATTTGGACAAAATTAATTTGGATTTAAGATTGGATGGAGATGGATTAGGTGAGATAAAACTATTTCAAAAGTGAAGTTCCCCAACATCAAGGGAATTGCATAGATGGATAAGATATGAATTGATGTGGATAGGATGCTTAAGAGCAAGGGGAGGATCTCCCCCTAGCGAAAAGATGTTATATTTTTGTGGACAAATTGGATATCGATGAGTTAATGAGTGTTGAATGAGTTTAGATGGGATCATTTTATATTTGGATTAGATAAATGGTTGGGAACCATAGGGATGATCCACAAGGAATATAGTATCGCTAAATAAGGGAAGATCTTCTATAAGAGGAGTGTCATGTGCAGGGGAGATACTAAGGGATGATGTGGGTATAGGAATCTTAGAAAACCTGTTGCATGGTCTACGAATTGGAATTTTTGTAGATGGAGAGAGATGTTCCCCCTGAATGAGAAAATAATCTTTCTCAATAATTTTTTGGATGATTATTTTAAAAACCATACAATGATCGATGTCATGGCCCAAATTATGGTGATAAGCACAAATAAAAGTGTGATCAAACCATAATGACTTCTTAATATTACAATTAAAATATCTTATTAGAGGAAGTGTGATAGTAGGTATTTGGATTAAGTTTCGAAAGTTGTCTTCGTAGGACCTAATCGAAGTGTCATGGAGAAGATAACTCCTATGGGTTTTGATGGCACGCTTACATTTAGAGGAAGGGGTAGATGTGAACCAGATGGGTAAATTAGATGTCTTGTGAAACAAATCACCTTTAGTTGGAGACTTATGATTGTTTAGATTGGGATATATTTTTATGAGAATTCATAGATGAAGCGGTTTTCCCCTAAAATGGATAATGGTGTGCATGGGATGGATTTTGTAATGTTGGATTGCTAGGTAAGATCTTATTTCTTAATAGGGTTAATGGAATACTTTTGGGAATGTTTACCATGGATCTTAGATTTAGATCGAGAAGTTTTAACTTTGGAAGGGATGACTATAATCTGAATTGGAGGGTTAGAATATTGTTGTGTAGGTTTTGGATTGGTTGATGTACAAACAATTGATTTTTTAGAAGGAGAAAATACCCCCCTGGTGTTTGTTTTATATGGAGGTGCTTGCTTCATAAAATTTGCAAGGGGTATCATTAATATACTTGCTAATTTAGAGGATGTGAATGGTGTGGCAGTGGGTATAGATGGATATGTAGGAACAAATGTTGGAGAAGGAGCAGTCTGTAAAATATTGGGATGGAAGGGATGATGTAGTTATATGTGAAGATGTAGGTACATACATTGAGATAGGTGTTGGGATAGTTGTAAGTGGATTTTTAGAGGTAAACATGGAAGAAAAGAGTGTAGTTGGGATCAATGTGGAGATGAGTGATGTAGATGTAGTAATAGGTGTGTTTGATGTAGATGTGGGAGATTGGGATGTAGATGTGAGGTGTAGGAATACGTGTGGATGATGTAGATGTGGGTAAAGGAATAGATACGAGAGGTGTAGGAATACGTGGGGATGATGTAGATGTGGGTGATGGAATATATGTGAGAGGCTTAGGAATGGGTGTGGATATAGGACATGTAGTAGAAGTTGATATAGGTGTGGTAGTCATAGATATGATAGCTGTTGAATAAGGGGTTGTCATAATGTCTAAGGTGGGAGCAGGAAAATTCATTTATGGGATGATATTTTGATTAATGGTGTTAATGGTATGAGCATTCGGTAGTTGAGATTTTATAAGGGGTGGTTTGATTTATTAGTGGCTGATTAGAGAAAGGTTTATTGATTTTGTCGAGGGGTTGGCTAGGCGAAGTGGTGGAGATGTCTAGTTGGATATCCCCTTGATTTATAAGTTGTTGTATATGATCTTTGAATGAATGATACTTATCAATGTCATGACCTTTGAATTGCTGATATGTCAAATAGTGGCCTTCATGATACCAAATGGGCTTGGGTCACGAATCGTCCATAGGTCATATGGGAGGAAGTGTGATGGAGTTTACAACCATCAACTTATCAAATATTGAGCTATAGGATTCCCCAACGGGGTATAGTTAGGAGATGGTCTAAAATCTCTTTGAAAAGACTCCATGTGAGAGGAAGATATGGAAGGAGACTGGACCATGATGGTATTGGCGGTAGTTTTAGTCTTGTCGCTATGTGTAGTGGGTTTGATGAACTCATTCCTGAGCTTGTTTGATCGATGTTTGAGCTGGCCTTGCTCAAGGGCACAAGTTTCAATTTTGTGAGCCATAGTGAAGGATTCTTTGAATGTTCAGAAAGATTATATTTTCAATGTAGAAGAAATATTATTCGTATAAGAATGTGAGAAGATTTCAATGAGTTCAACTTGAGGAAGAGTAAATGATAGTTGGCTTATTATGCCACACTATCGAGCAACTAATTCTATGATAGGTTTGTCATCAAACTGTTTAATGGCGTATAAGTCATTGATAGTGATTTTTCGCACAATATTAATAGAAAAATGCTCATCACTTGACACATAGATTTTTATTCGTCTAAGAGAGTGAGAAACGAATCATAAGTAAAATGACCATTGATAAGTTGCTGAGAAGTTGAAGGTAAAGAAATACCTTTAACAAGTCTTTGAGAATCTCTGTGGGAAAGAAGATAATTCAAACCTTGAGTAGCCAACACCTAAAGGGAGGGATCCAGAGGGTAGCCTTAGTGAATAGGCCTGAAAAGATCAAACATAGAAGGACTAGACCCCAATGGTTGCAATATAAGCCCGAACATTATGAAAAAAACATTTGAATAGACTGCCTAAACATAGGGAAAAAGCTAAGAGCCTAGATCATGGCTAAAATGAAAGACCACTCAATCCTCTCATAATCTTTAACAAAATCAATCTTAACAAATAAATCCTGCTGAGATGATTGACGAGCCCATTCCATACCTTCCTAGACAACAATGATATTATCAAGAATAAATATGTTCTTATTGAATCAATTTTTCTCACTTCTCATAATTAAAGGCAAGAGATTAGCAATAATGTTAGCTAAAGCTTTAACAATAATCTTATAAGAAACATTAAACAAGGTGATGGGTCTCTAGTTGGTGATTACTTTAGAATCCCTTAGTTTGGGTATGAACTTGATGTTTCCTTGATTAATAAGATCCCCCAAAGAATTGGAATCAAGAGCTTCTAAATAAACATGGTGGAGGTCAAGACCTACTATGTCCCAAAGGGTCTATTAGAATTCCACTGGGAAACCATCAATTACAGGAGCCTTATCGGCTACCATTGGACAAACAGCCTCCTTTAGATCAGAGAATGATAAAAGTCTAACATAGGTAGTCCTTTGAGATTGGGAGACTTTACAAGGAACCTCCTAAAGCAATTTCAAAAGAGCTTGTCTTGCATATATTCACCATAAAAGGTCTTGCACATATTCACCATCCTCTGCGAGGAAAGGGCTTACGAGAATGCATTTTCCTATCTTTGCGAGACTACACAAAAACCCCGGCAAAGGAGTTTTCAGGAAGGAAAACTGGGGAAAGAACAGTCGTGGCCGCAGGTGTGTGGGAGATAGGTGGGTTTGGCTTAGCAGGTGTCGACTGTTTAGTCAGGGGAGCCATGGAGGCACTAGCACCATTGTTGAAAACAGGACGATACACAAAATTCTATGGTTTTGCAGGGCCCTTTGCAACATCCTTTTTATGTGTCATAGTTGTCTATCTGTCGGATGAACCTTTAGGACTTTAAAGTGTTTTATCTATATGAGCAGGATGTGATTCGGCCATGAGAGGAAATTCACAAATCATGTGCTCAAATGAGTGACAAGGAAAGCAGGTGTTCGGTAGATTGATATAAGAACCCTTTGAGTGAATTGAGTTTTGCCAACCTGGATATCAATCGAATCCTTACGGTCCTTTGAAAGATCCACTTCAACACACACACGACATTGAGGGCAAGCATTAAAAAAATTGGGTTGCTCATTGCAAATGATCCTTGCCAAGGGTCTGACAAGATTCCCTATAAAAGGCCACAAAGGCAAAAGTAACCTTGAAAACTCAATCCAAACAGGGCCCTAAAGTTTCGCCTATTACAAGACTTGAAAGTCTTGAGTCTAGTGTGAGAAAACAACCAACAAGTTGTGAATGAACCAAAGACCATGGTTAACAATGGCCTTGAAATGTTTAAGGTTCAAAAAACAAAACAACAAAAAGCCCTTGGAAAGGTTTTTGACACATTCGAGCTTCACACCATGATTCTACGAATTATTGTGAACCCATTGCTTCAAAAGACACTCAGGGGAGCTCGGCCAACAAAATATGCTACCAATGTGTAATTTTCAAACTAATTACATGCATTATCAAAAGCAGGTAAATCAAGAACAACATCAGGTACAAGAGTATCAGACTCATTATCTCGTCGAACACCTTCGGGACGAACTTCCAATCTTTTTTCAAAGCCATCGCTGGTAGCCACGCCGTTAACGAGCCCTGCATCAATAGATGAGGGTGTCGAAATGAAGGCCATTAAAAAGGGCCAGACACCACCATAAGGACAGAGGAAAGTCCAATGCAATAGAATTAATGAACAAAAAAAAATGAAAATCCTACAAATATCCTTAAGGAACTACAAAATGATGAAGCTAGGTACGTTAGTGAACATGAATGAACAACTAAAACTTAAACGCTACCAAAGCTTTTTTTTTCACTTCAAATCTCGTTTTGAGAAATCTTCTTTCTAATTTATAATTAAATATTTAAAACATTACTTAAACGTTAGTTGGGAAAGCTTCTAAGTATATCACATCTAAACAAATTTTCAATCTAACTTCACATTTAGTATCCTTTCCCGCCTACCACACCATTCGGTGACAATTTCATGTAAATCCGCTTATCATATTACAATACGTGTCTGCCGACAATGTATAAACATATCTTCCAACGTTATCCATTTCACACCTGTATGAACAGCTGTGGGGAGAGACGTAATAAAAAATCATTAATATTTTGCCGACCTTGAGAATTGAAAGGGCGGCTATACATATGTTTACTTCTGTAAACAGAACTCTTATTTTTTTAAGTCGGCACAGAAGCACGCCTTTACCGTTAGACATTACAACCTATAAATCCACATAACCATCAACCCATTATCATCAATCCTTTTTCACCTCTGCTATTTTTCTGTTTGTAGTTTTGATTTTTGTAGCTCGAAATTTGCTAACAATGGCGGAGACGAATACACCGCAGGATCGTGGGGTGTTCGGGAATAAGAAAGAGGATCATGCGTATCCGCAGGGTGGGAAGAAAGTCGGGATGATGGACAAGGTGAAAGAAATGCTTCCTGGAGCTAAGAAAGAGGGTGGAAATAATGCGCATTATGCGCAAACTCAACAGACTGGCCCGAAGAAGGGTTTCGTGGAAAAGATCAAAGAGAAAATTCCTGGCCAGCATAAGAAGTAAGAGAGAGCTCAATATCGATCAAGAGCCAGCGTGTTTCCCTTTCTACTAGACGCATAGTTTATGCGTATTCTTTGTTTTCTGTTTTAGCTGTGTTATGGCAAATGATGTCTGTTGTGGATCGGTGGACCTTCATATTTCTATGTTAAGATTGTATACAGTGTTGATATTTCTATTAAAAAAATTGTGATGGTATTGTTTCTGTAATTGTAATGCTTCTTTGCGCTCTGTAATTAGCCTACTTAATCATACTGATAAAAAACATCCTATGGTTGAAGTGAGTACTTACCGGAATGATTCTAATATTATGAACTAAGTGGCAACACGATCAACATGTTGGAAATATCTAATCTTGTTCTACTTTATGGAATTCAACTTTATGTAAAAGATATTCACATTTATTGTGAATATTAACTCCTCCAAAATATCAAAAGATATTGTATATAATATCTAGAAAATATCAAGAGATATTATATATATCTAAAAATATCTGGGAATATCTATAAAATATCCAAAAGATCAATAATATCTAAAATAAGATATTATGAGATATTATGAGATATGAGATATTTTCTAAGGTAGAAGGTTGGAAAACTTCTATAAATAAGAGGTTTCATTTTGTAATTCAAAAAGCAAGAAAAGCAAGAGAAGGCACCGAAGTGCTCTGGAGTATTTTTAATGTAAAAGTCTTGTTTTTTATATTTCTCTTGTGAGTTTGTGTGTGTTCATAATATTGTTTCTATTTGCAGCACACACCCTCTAGGTTAGGAGTTAGCTATAATTCTTTCAGATTGGTATCAGAGCTAGGTTGAACTTAAGTTATAAGTTTTTATTTCACTCTATTAGTCTAGTTCAAAATGGTGGGTATGAGCAGCAGCCTCACTCAAGCCCACATCCCCATATTCAATGGGAAGAACTACGATTATTAGAGCATAAAAATGAGGACCTTATTTTGTTCACTAGATGTGTGGGAGCTAGTTGAGAATGGGTTTCTAGAACCTGCAGATTTTCAAGCATTTCAAGCACTAGCACAAGAAGATAAGGATTTGTTGAAGTAGAACAAGCAGAAGGATGCAAAAGCCTTGTTTCAAATTCAACAAGCAATGGACGAGTCCATATTTCCGCGTGTTGCAGCAGCAACTACATCAAAGCAAGCATGGGAAAGTCTTCAAACAAATTATCAAGGTACTAGTAAAGTAAAAGTTGCAAAATTACTAAATCTTAGAAGAGATTTTGAGAATATTTGCATGAAAGACTTAGATTCAGTAGATTTATTTTTCACCCACGTGATGAGTGTAGTAAATCTAATTAGGTCTCATGGTGAGACTTTAGAGGATCAAAGGATTGTAGAGAAAATACTGAGAAGTCTTCCTAGCAAGTTTGATGTGATTGTTGTTGCAATAGAAGAATCAAAGAATCTAACCCAAATGTCTGTAGACAAATTAATGGGATCTTTAATATCCCATGTGCAAAGATTGAATAGATCAGGTAGCTCATCTCTTGAGCAAGCCTTCAAATCACAAGTTTCAATTAGCGGTAATAGAGCAAGAGAAAGATTGAGCTTCAACAGAGGCAGAGGAAGAGATTTCCAAAGAGGATCTGGAAGAGAAAACACATCTTATGAAGGAGGAAGAACAAATTCAAATGTCTACACTACAAGTGCTAGAGGCCGAGGAAACAACCAGAATCATACTTATGGTCAAAGGTATGATAAGTCACATGTTCAATGTCATTACTGTAAAAGGTATGGACACTATGCCAATGAATGCAAGAAGAAACATTTTGATATGAGCAGACAGAATGCACATTTTTCTGAAGAAAATCAGTCTAAAAGTTATAACAATGGTTCAATGTTTATTACATGCAATGTTGCTCAAGATACTACAAATGATATTTGGTTTCTAGATAGTGGATGCAGTAATCATATGACTGGATGTAAGGAGATGTTTGCAAACATAGATGAGTCAATTACATCTGAAGTTAAGTTAGGAAATTATGATAAAGTTGCAGTAATGGGAAAAGGAACCATAAATATTGAAACAAAGAAAGGTGAGAACAAACACATTCCAGATGTGTATTATGTTCCTGGTTTGAAACATAATCTAATGAGTATTGGGCAGCTAGTGTAGAAGGGATATAAAGTCTATTTTGAAGATGATGCATGTGTTATTCTAGATAAAAATCCAAGTAACAAATTGATTGCAAAAGTTGAGATGACAAGAAAAATAATGTTTCCATTAAGAATTCAACATGATTTGTCATCTAAAGAGCTTTCTTCACTAGCATTTAAAGTTTCTTTAAAAGATCAGACTTGGTTGTGGTATTTGAGATTTGGACACTTAAGTTTTGGTGGTTTATAATTATTACAAAAGAAGCATATGGTGAAGGGTTTGCCTTTGATGGAGCAACCAAACAATCCTTGTGAAAGTTGTATTCTAGGGAAGCAACACAGGGAAAACTTTCCTTTTGAAAAGTCATATAGAGCTAGATCTCTTCTTGAGATTGTCCATTCAGATCTATGTGGACCTATGCAAACACCATCAATTGGAGGGAGCATGTATTTTCTGACTTTTATAGATGATTTAAATAGAAAAACTTGGGTTTATTTCTAGAAACATAAGTCAGAAGCCTTTAGTGTGTTCAAAGAGTTTAAGGCCATGGTTGAAAAGTAGAGCGGTTACTCTATAAAGGTGTTAAGATCAGATAGAGGAGGAGAGTATGTTTCAAATGAGTTTTTAAATTTTTGTAAATTTCATGGGATTAAGAAGCAATTTACAACAAGGTACACACCTCAACAGAATGGTGTAGCAGAAAGAAATAATAGAACAATTTTAGAAATGGCAAGAAGTATGTTGAAAGCCAAAAATTTACCAAACGAGTATTGGGTTGAAGCAGTAGCTTGTGCGGTTTACATCTTGAACCGATGTCCAACAAAAATTGTGAAGGATAAAGTTCCTCAAGAAGCATGGAGTGGAAAGAAACACAGTGTATCACATTTAAGAGTTTTGGGATGTGTAGCTTATGCACATATTCCAAATGAGATGAGAAAGAAAATGGATGATAAAGGAGAGAGATGCATTTTTGTAGGTTACAGTGAGCAATCAAAAGCCTATAAATTGTATAACCCTATCACAAAGAATTCTATTATTAGTAGAGATGTTCAGTTCATTGAAGAACAAACATGGGATGGAAGTGTTGATAAGCTAACAAATATCACTATAGGAATACCTCATCATCAGAATGAGTTTGATGAAAAGATCACACAAAATGTTCATCTAGCACCTCAATGGATCAGTGCAGTGATGTCTTCTTCAAATAGCACTCCAGTTTCAAGAAGCATCACAAGAGGTATCTCAAGTGGATCGTTATCCCCTCCAGCAAACTTACATCCTCATGAAACATTAGAGCATGAAGGCAATTCTTCAAATTCAAAGTCTCATAGCAGTGACATATCAGATCCAGCGTTGGCAACACAAAGGTCTCATTACAGGGACACCCCAGGGAAACAAGAAGCTTAAGGGAGATTTATGAACAAACTCAAGGTGATGAGAATGTTGATTTATATTCTGATTTTGCATTATTTTCTCATGATGATCCTATATATTTTGAAGATGCATTTGAAAATGAAAAATAGGTAAAAGCTATGGATGAAGAAATTGATTCTATTGAAAAGAATCGTACATGGGGTATTGTGAGCCTTCAAGATGGAAAGAGTGTAATTGGCATGAAATGGGTTTACAAGACAAAATTTAATGCAGATGGAAATGTTGAAAAATATAAAGCCAGGTTAGTTGCAAAGGGTTTCTCACAACAACTCGGAATTCATTATAACGAGACTTCTGCTCCAGTAGCTCGACTAGACACTGTCAGAACTGTTTTAGCATTAGCAACTCAAAATAATTGGAAAGTCTATAAAATGGATGTCAAGTCTGCATTTTTGAATGGCATACTAGAAGAAGAAGTTTATGTTTTACAACCTCCTAGATATGAAATTGTAGGTCAAGAACACAAGTTCTGTAGATTGAAAAAAGCCTTGTATGGTCTGAAACAAGCTCCAAGAGCATGGTATAGCATGATTGATTCATATTTTTTGAAAAATGGATTTAGAAAAAGTGATAGTGAACCAACACTATACATCAAAATGAATGATCAAGAACAAATTCTAATTGTATGCCTATATGTTGATGATATAATATTCACAGGAGATTTGTCAATTGACTTGTTTAAGACAACAATGAAGAAAGAATTTGAAATGACAGATTTGGGTCTAATGAAATTTTTTCTTGGCATAGAAGTCAGTCAATCAGAAAATGGAATTTTTATATGTCAATCAAAATATTCCAATGATATTTTGAAAATGTTCCGGATGATGAATTGCAATCCAGTATCAACACCAGTTGCCATAGGATTGAAGCTAAGCAAAGATGATAAAGGTTGTGATATTGATCCAACTATATACAAAAGACTTGTTGGTAGTCTGATGTACTTGACTGCTACAAGGCCCGATATCATGTATGGTGTAAGTCTTATTTCCAGGTTTATGGAATCCCCAAAGGATTCTCATTGGCAAGATGGAAAAAGAATTTTAAGATATGTTAGTGGAACAAAAGCTTTTTGTATTTTATATACAGCTTATAATATTTTCAAGTTAGTTGGTTACACAGATAGTGACTGTGCAGGAAGCATATATGACAGAAAGAGCACATCCGGCTATGTTTTCCATTTTGGTTCAGGAGCAGTTTCATGGGCTTCTAAGAAACAAACTATTGTCACTCTCTCTTCGGCAGAAGCAGAATATGTGGCAGCCACAACAGCAGCATGTCAAGCAATATGGATGAGAAGAGTATTATCAGATCTAAAGCAAGAATAAAAAGAATCAACAAAGATATTTTGTGATAACAATTTAGCTATTGCATTATCAAAGAATCATGTTTTTCACAAAAGGAGCAAGCATATTGATACAAGGTATCATTTTATCAGAGAGCTAGTCAACAATGGACAAATATTTTTGGAGTTTTGCAGGTCTGCAGAACAATACACTGATATCTTCACCAAGCCATTACCAAAGGACACATTTGAGCATATCAGAGATTGCTTAGGCATCATAGGGCCATATTGCTCCAACAATACATGAAGAATCAAGATTATGAGGGAGTGTTGGAAATATCTAATCTTGTTCTAGATAAAGTTTAAACTTTATGTAAAAGATATTCACATTTATTGTGAATATTAACTCCTCCAAAATATCAAAAGATATTGTATATAATATCTAGAAAATATCAAGAGATATTATATATATCTAGAAATATCTGGGAATATTTATAAAATATCCAAAAGATCAATAATATCTAATATAAGATATTATGAGATATTATGAGATATTTTCTAAGGTAGAAGGTTGGAAAACTTCTATAAATAAGAGGTTTCATTTTGTAATTCAAAAAGCAAGAAAAGCAAGAGAAGGCACCAAAGTGCTTTGGAGTATTTTTAATGCAAAAGCCTTGTTTTTATATTTCTCTTGTGAGTTTGTGTGTGTTGATAATATTGTTTCTATTTGCAGCTCACACCCTCTAGGTTAGGAGTTAGATATAGTTCCTTCATAGCATACATCACGCAAGTCAACCTGAACCTGGGTAAAATTTGACCGTTGTGGCCTATTATTGCACCCAGCCGGCCTCGAACCCACAATCCCTGTGCCCTATACCCTGTGCTCCACCATCCTGCTAGACAATTTTGTATGAAGTACTAAGGAGCTCGTTCATTTTATAAAATTGCAAATGGAAATTTGATGGAATAGCTGCATTGTTATAGGTAACAACTGAGAAAGTAACATCCATTAAAACTAACGGGGACGCAACAAAACTAACGGTGGCATGGAAAAATACTTTGTCTTTGTGCTAACTTGCCGGAGAGATATATAGGCCTAGCCGTGACAACATAGCTACATGAACAAACACACCCACATGAATATTATGGCTTGAAAGAAAATAAGCTACAGATATAACTTATTGGTATCAATCCCGGCTCAGTTTTATTTTTGACATAGTCTCCATAAAATGCAGAAAATACTTACAGTATATATACTCACTCAAAAAGGATTTCTTTGTACAGGTAAATCCCTTGTTGCAGCCCATTTTCAGATGGAAAAAAGTAAGGATATAAGGTTCGACAGCTACTAGAAGAAGACCTAATGTAGCCTATTATAATTATTGTTGGTGCAATACATAAGGTCGTTCAAATCCATGGAGAATTCATAGGCATCCATGCTCCCCTTGTTATTCTTAAAATTGAAAGTATTCACCAAAACTGAGAGAAGATGTAGAAAACACTGCTGAAATATCACTCTCAGGAAATGCAGCTGTATCCAATAGTGATGTGCTTTCCATTTTTGTAGTGTCCTGTACCAATAAGCCCAATCGGTGAGAGTGAAGGACCTTTCACGCAATGGAACTTCAACACCCTGGATTAGTGGTTTGGTGTTTATTTGAGGACTTACAATTACAGGTTATTAGACCAATCTCGGTGGAAAATGGCATGTCTATGTTCGTAGAGTTTAAGTTTAATCTTGGGTCTGGTAAAATTTAGGATTAGAATAATTCATTATACAAAAATGTGTGCTCGAGTTTCCTTTTTATTTCAATCTTTCATTTAATATAATAATATTTATTAGCAATCGCATGTGTACAATGTAATGTGAATGCCAAACGATATATGTTATTTGTTTTAGAGGGATAGTTATTATTTTTATAGTTGATTTTGTTTAAATTATGGATGATTGTTTTTGGTTCCATTGGCATATTATTTATGGGATCAAATAAGTATGGAATCTCTTACAACATTTACAAACGTAAGAAAACAATGATTATTGAGATGGGAGATACCTATGTTTGTTTATTTTGAGCTTGGTTTTAATCTATTGAAAATACAATGATGAATTATCAAGGGAAGAGAGTTCACCTTGAAAAACTATTAATAAACAAATATAACCAACTCACCGCATTACATGATCAAATATGGGAATCATGATCAGATAATTGCATTGTTAAAGCAATTTGTAGACCACGAAAGTAAACTATACCGATCAATTCCACCTCCATTTTTATTCTCATAATCTTCAAAGAAACCTCTGGTAGTGCTAAAAATCGCAGAGGATTCGGGAAATTCACCAATATTTGCATACAATTCATCATCTTCTTCATCTAAATGACTTTTGGATTGAGAAATATGGACTTCTACATCCTGCATGAATGATGAAAGAGGTCTACAAATAGGTTGGGTTATTTTAAATTGGGCTAGCTCTTTTTTGTTTGTTTTTATGAAGTTATTGTTTTATTTTTAGAGTTACAGTAATTTGTTGTGTTCATACCCATGAGCTGAAGAACACCCCTTGGTATGTTTCCAAGGTAGGAAACTAGATCCCAGAATTGGAACCAGAATCCAAACAGTATAGGTAGAAGGTGGGGTTCTGAAGAACCAGGTAGGTTGTACATTGACGATATGTTGATTCGAACATTGTTTTAGAAATATTGACATATACTTCATCAGTGAAAAGATTTCATATAAGAGTAAAATGTATTTCAAACATGGGAGACCATGCTTTGGAGCCGAAAAAAACATATATATTTGATTTTAAGTAGTGTAGACATGTATTTCAAGCATGAACATGTTTGAATCAACAAAAAGGATGTACGTGACATTTTACAATTGTAACACCCTAATCTGCAGCCTATGAATGTTGGATTTCAGTATTTTTCCTTTAGATCAAACAATGTAGCAGGTATAAATTGTGCAAATTACATACCAAAGATGCTAACTTTTCATGTGAAGTAGAAACATACCCAACCATATATAGGAATGTAAAATTTTAATTATTAATACTTTTAGGGTTTAGCTATCAATCTTAGATCATTCAAAGAATAAGAAATTACATTAAAAATGAGAGGCATTTGTGCCTCGTTACAAATTGAGATTCGCTTAAATGTGAGAAGAAATTATAAACTAGCATTCTACAAATTGTCTCACTAAATTGCTCTTTAGATATCATTGAATGCAATTTTTACAAATAAAATTTGAATCGTTAAAACATCACTTGAACTTAAAAATGTTATTACATAAGATCTAACATATGTACAAGGAAAGTGCCAACCCATATATAACTTGTTGAGGCTTGCAGTGCATTACATGTACCTTTCTTGTAGGATTGCTTTATAGAAATTTAGCATATACCAAAGCAAACACTTCTCTGAAAACATTTGAATTTTCAATGATTAAGACAATTTTTTTGAATACTCATATCTCTCAACTTGTTTATGTGAGGACATACAATTACAGGTTACTAGATCAATCTCAATGGAAAATGGCATGTCTATGCTAGTAAAGTTTAATCTTGTGTTGAGTAAAATTTGGAATTATTTATAATAACCCATTATAAAGAAATGTGTGCTTGAGTTTCCCTTTTATTTCAATCCTTCATTTAATATAACAGAAGCTTTTTTAGGATGATGATAAAATGGAAGGCTTATTAATGCGAAAAATATTCAAATTGCATAAGGATTAAACGTCATTTGAGGGTATGGTCTACTTTATACAATATATAGATGGCAAGAATGATGATAGTCACCGTTCAAGGGACTAGTCTATTTATTTGATTTTTATTTTGAGTTCATGCTTTTGAGTTTTTATAAAAAAAATTGCATGAACAACTGTCCTTCAAGGGATCAATCTAATTTTGATAATTTTAATTTTGTGATTTAAGCATCCATGAAATTTGACTTTACATGGGGGATAACTAGGAATAGCTAAATAGACCACTTAGGAGGAGATAATCAATGTACAAGGGACACCTCTGAACCTTTTCATGCTTCCAATAAGTGAACGAGAGGGTGATGGAGGTAATTATCATAGAGTTCTCGTCGAGATGCGATAACCTATCTATAAGGAAAATGTTATAGGGAGATCCGTGATTCCCATATTTAAGGTGACATTCAAGAAGTGACGAAAGATCACATAATTATAAATCATTACATTGGAATATGGAAGGGGTTAAGATGGATGAATGATTTGAAGATATGACTAACAACATTGGTGGACATGCTAACAATAGAATGTTCGCAAGTGCAATGCAATTAAGTAGTTTCCCTTCCGGTTTACCACCAAAGGAGGGAAAATTTTCCGTGTTGGCACCTGATTAAAGTCACATTCGAGATAGGATGGAAACTTGATAGGATGATGTGTTATGAGATAGATGAACGAAGATAAATTTAGGCACTACCCTTAAGGAAGTATAAATATGTGTCCCTAATAAGACGAATAGATGGCCACAAGAGTGGGATTGTGCTGAAAAATAATTGGCTCCCCAAAAGATGGATAAATATGACCACAACAGTGGATTTAGGATAGGTATGAAATGGTCCCTTAATGGGAGGAAAACTATGGCCACAACAGTGGACTTTAATAAAAATATGAAAATATAAGGTACCCCTAGAAGAGGAACGAATATGGTCACAAAGGTGGACTTTAATGACAAAGAGAGATGAAAGTTCTCACCAAGGAGGAACAAATATGGCCACATCTGTGGTCCTAGATGAGAGGGATGGAAATATGGTGCTCCAAAGGAGGCACGAGTATGACCACAATGGTGGACATAAAATGAGATGAAGATTTGGACAAAATTAATTTGGATTTAAGATTGGATTGAGATGGATTAGGTGAGATAAAACAATTTCAAAAGTGAAGTTCCCCAACATCAAGGGAATTACATAGATGGATAAGATATGAATTGATGTGGATAGGATGCTTAAGAGCAAGGGGCGGATCTCCCCCTAGCGAAAAGATATTATATTTTTGTGGACAAATTGGATGTCAATGAGTTTATGAGTGTTGAATGAGTTTAGATGGGATTGTTTTATATTTGGATTCGATAAATGGTCGAGAACCATAGGGATGATCCACAAGGAATATAGTATCGCTGAATAAGGGAAGATCTTCTATAAGAGGAGTTTCATGTGCAGGAGAGATATTAAGGGATGATGTGGGTATAGGAATATTAGGAAACCTGCTACATGGGCTACGAATTGGATTTTTTGTAGATTGAGAGAGATGTTCCTCCTAAATGAGAAAATCATATTTCTCAATAAGATTATGAATGATTATTTTAAAAACCATACAATGATCGATGTCATGGCCCAAAGTATGGTGATAAGCACAAATAAAAGTGTGATCAAACTGTAACAACTTCTTACTATTATAATTAAAATATCTAATTGGAGGAAGTGTGATAGTAGGTATTCAGATTAAGTTTCGAAAGTTGTCTATGTAGGACCCAATCAAAGTGTCATGGAGAAGATAACTCCTATGGGTTTTGATGGGATGCTTACATTTAGGGGAAGGGGTAGATGTGGACCAGATGGGTAAATTAGATGTCTTGTGAAACAAATCACCTTTGGTTGGAGACTTCGATTATTTGGATTGGGATATATTTTTATGAGAATTCATAGATGAAGGGGTTAGCCGTAAAATGGATAATGGTGTGCATGGGATGGATTTTGTAATGTTGGATTGCTAGGTAAGATCTGATTTCTTAAGCAGGTTAATGGAAGACTTTTGGGAACGTTTACCATGGATCTTAGATTTGGATCAAGAAGTTTTAACTTTGGTAGGGATGACTATAATCTTAATTGGAGGGTTAGAATATTGTTGTGTAGGTTTTGGATTGGTTGATGTATAAACAGTTGATTTTGTAGAAGGAGAAAAAGACCCCCTTGGTGTTTGTTTTATATGGAGGTGCTTGCTTCGTAAAATTTACAAGGGGTATCACTGATATACTTGTTAATTTAGAGGATGTGAATGGTGTTGCAGTGGGTATAGATGGATATGTAAGAACAAATGTTGGAGAATGAGCAGTCGTAAAAGACTGGGATGGAAGGGATTATGTTGTCATATGTGAAGATGTAGGTACATGCATCGAGATAGGTGTTGGGATAGTTGTAAGTGGAGTTGTAGAGGTACATATGGTAGAAATGAGTGTATTTGGGATCAACGTGGAGATGAGTGATGTAGATGTAGTAATAGGTGTGTTTGATGTAGATGTGGGAGATTGGGATGTAGATGTGAGAGGTGTAGGAATAGGTGTGGATGATGTAGATGTGGGTTAAGGAATAGATACGAGAGGTGTAGGACTAGGTGGGGATGATGTAGATGTAGGTTATGGAATATATGTGAGAGGTTTAAGAATAGGTGTGGATATAGGACATGTACTAGTAGAAGTTGATATAGGTGTGGTAGTCATGGATATGATAGCTGCTGAATAAGGGGTTGACATAATGTCTAAGATGGGAGCAAGAAAATTCATTTATGGGACGAGATCTTGATTAATGGTGTTAATGGTATGAGCATTCGGTAGTTGAATTTTTTAAGGGGTGGTTTGATTTGTTAATCGTTGATTAGAGAAAGGTTGGTTGAGTTTGTTGAGGGGTTGGCTAGGCGAAGTGGTGGAGATGTCTAGTTGGATACCCCCTTGATTTATAAGTTATTGTATATGATCTTTGAAGGAATGATACTTATCAATGTCGTGACCTTTGAAATTGGGAGACTTTACAAGTAACCTCCTAAAGAAATTTCAAAAGAGCTTGTATTGCACATATTCACCATAAAAGGTCTAGCACATATTCACCATCCTCTACGAGGAAAGGGCTACGAGAATGCATTTTCCTATCTTTGCGAGACTCACAAAAACCCCGGCAAAGGGGTTTTCAGGAAGGGAAACCGGGGAAAGAACAGTCGTGGCTGCAGGTGCATGGGAGATAGGTGGGTTTTGCTTAACAAGTGTCGACTGTTTAGTCAGGGGAGCCATGGAGGCACTAGCACCATTGTTGAAAATAGGACGATACACAAAATTCTGTGGTTTTGCAGGGCCCTTTGCAACATCCTTTTTATGTGTCATAGTTGTCTATCTGTCGGATGAACGTTTAGGGTTTTAAAGTGTTTTATCTATAGGAGCAGGATGCGATTTGGCAATGAGAGGAAATTCACGAATCATGTGCTTAGATGAGTGACAAGGAAAGTAGGTGTTCGGTAGATTGATATAAGAACCCTTTGAGTGAATTGAGTTTTGCCAACCTAGATATCAATCGAATCCTTAAGGTCCTTTGAAAGATCCACTTCAACGCACACACGACATTGAGGGCAAGCATTAAAAAAATTGGGTTGCTAATTGCAAATGATCCTTGCCAAGGGTTTGACAAGATTCCCTATAAAAGGCCACAAAGGCAAAAGTAACCCTGAAAACTCAATCCAGACAGGGCCCTAAAGTTTCGCCTATTACGAGACTTGAAAGTCTTGAGTCTACTGTGAGAAAACAACGAACAAGTTGTGAATGAACCAAGGACCATGGTTAACAATGGCCTTGAAATGTTTAGGGTTCAAAAAACAAAACAATAAAAAGCCCTTGGAAAGGTTTTTGACACATTCGAGCTTCATACCATGACTCTACCAATGACTGTGAACCCATTGCTTCAAAAGACACTCAGGGGGGCTCGGCCAACAAAATATGCTACCAATGTGTAATTTTCAAACTATTTATAGGCATTATCAAAAGCAGGTAAATCAAGAACAACATCAGGTACAAGAGTATCAGACTCATTATCTCGTCGAACACCTTCGGGACAAACTTCCAATCTTTCTTCAAAGCCATGGCTAGTAGCCACACCGTTAACGAGCCCTGCATCAATAGATGAGGGTGTCGAAATGAAGGCCATTAAAAAGGGCCAGACACCACCATAAGGACAGAGGAAAGTCTAACGCAATAGAATTAATGAACAAAAAAAAATTGAAAATCCTAAAAATATCCTTTAGGAACTACAAAATGATGAAGCTACGGACGTTAGTGAACATGAATGAACAACTAAAACTTAAACGCTACCAAATCTTTTTTTTTCACTTCAAATCTCGTTTTGAGAAATCTTCTTTCTAATTTATAATTCGCCGGAGGCGTTTACTTTGAAGAAGGCATTGCTGGAAAGTGTCAAAATCCGGCGATTAACTTTACAGGTTGCCTGATTTTAGATTTTTTTTACAATCCAAGATATTTTTCTACAATCTTAGATATTTTTACTATCTTAGATATTTACAATCCTCAATTCATTTCAAATCTCTTAGAGGCACAAGACTATGCTGGTGTTGCTTCTGGTAGATGGAAAAATGATTTTTCTACTGGACAAGGCAGACAGAGTGGTTTTTCTGCTCGCTCAACCTTTACAGGTGGACGGAATGCAGGTGGCTAGGCACGCAGTGGTGCTACTGGAGCAACATTTTCTAAAAATCGATTTGGTCAAGGTGGTCGTGTTGGATATAATTCTGGTTATCAAAGTACACGCTACCAAGATGCATACAGTTGTATCGGGAGAACTCCTTACCAAATGGGTTCAGCATCCTCTACTGGCATCAGAGGTACTCAGCCAGATGTAGCTGTTCGAATGGTGAGATTAACAAGATCAGACAGGTTTTAGTTAATTTTGAATGTTGTATTTAGTTTTATGAAATCAGTCTTAGTGGTAAGGCATTTTGTCTCGAATCAGCCTTAATGTGTGACATCATGATCTGTATGAATTTTTTATTTATATTTCTTAGAAAATACATATATTTTGAGATCATGACATGCACAGTACTCTACCTCTGGTTTTATCCAGCGCCCCATTAATGACGATGAAATATTAACACACCACAAACTAGATAAGAATTATGTTTAATTTAATTATTAATTTATATATATATAGTAGTGATGCGGATTTGAAACCAGGGGCTAAACCGGGGAAGGCGTTGCAACTTGCGGGCGTTAAACGTTAAACACTAAACTAAATTAAGTACACCACGTAACTCTTAAGATGATGATGATCACTAATATTTACATTATTCGTATTGCTGTTTTTCTTTGACTTGACTAGTGGGTTTGAAAACATTTAACAATAATATTGTATAAAAATAATGAAAGAAAACTTTGGTAGTTTTTCAAGTCTGCTAGTTGGAGTAGAAAATGATCTCAAAATTTTGTAACCATTTTATAGTTACCAGAGGGGTCTAATCGCTGACCACCTTAACTTCAAGGGTCGCTCTAGTCAGAAGAGTCTATCTCTTACGTACGTTCGCACAATAGGTTTCCTATAATACATTACATTGTTACTTGGTGGGGGTGTAACAACAGAGACCCCACCTTTGTCTTGCCTTGCCCCTTGTCTTAAGGACCGAAGGGACAAAGGAAGATGTCCTAAGTACTGAAGGGATAAAAGACAAAGGACTAACTCCCAAAGGTATGAAGGTACGAAGGACGAAGTCCTAAGTACCAAAGGGATGAAGGACAAAAACAAAACAACTTCCTTTTGTCTTGTCCTAAGTACCGAAGGGACGGAGGACAAGCTACAACACATTACATTGTTACATGTTTCCTACAACACATTACGTTGTTACACTTGTATAGGTAATGGTGTAATATGTTGTAGGAATATACATTTTTACATATATAGGTAACAACGTAATGTGTTGTTACGGCCCATTCTATCACATTGTTGTTTACGATTTTTTAAAAAGAACAGTGGTTGTATTGGTTCAAACGTGAGCTGGTAGCAGGATGGTGGGGGATGAGAATTGGGGCGTGGAGGTCATGGGTGTGAGGTCGGGTGCAGATTGACCGGAACGGTCAATCTTTTGTGCAGGTTCGCGTTGACTGCAAACTTGTGTGAGGGATAGGCACCAGGGCTACGGCCACGTAGATGTCATGTTAAAAATGTTACACACATGTTTTTACGCCGAAAGATGTTACTAAATGGAATTGAGAGTTCTCGTGTTTCACATGTGTCAGATGAATGGACGGTGATGGATAGACGATATTGGTCGTTGGCACCCGACAAGTTTTAATCTATTGATTTATACTTTAGTGTTCCAGTCCACGTTAGATGGGACACAACACCAAAGAAATTTAACTGTTTTGGTAGCCCTTATCATTGACGCTAGGAAAATGTAAATGTTTGGCCACAACGTCACTGTTTAGATATTTTTTATGATTTTAATCGTTAAATACGTACAAATTTTTGAAATAATTATCACACGTGACTATTTAAAATTTAACCACTTTTTTTATATATAGTGAAATATTAAATATAATTGAATGAATACATAATAAATTTTAAATATTTCGCCGAAGGTGTTTACTTTGAAGAAGGCATTGCTGAAAAGTGTCAAATTCCGGTGGCTTAACTTTACAGGTTGCTGGATTTTAGATATTCTTGTAAGTCATAGATATTTACTATTCTTTGAATCCACATCCTTTAAATGACATTTTAGACTAGGCAATAACCATTCTTTGGTGCCCTTGCTTTTGGGAGTAGCTGCCCTGAGAACATCATGAGTGATCGCGGTGTTAACTCATGGTTCTGTTTTTTATTTTACTTTACTGGCAGCGATAGCTGGGCGACAGAAGAACCGACTCTCTACACCTTTCCCTTCTTTATCTTTACACTGGAATTGTTCTTTGAGTAAAATTATACACATGAAATTGAAGCCCTCTCCGGCGTAACTTGCAACTCATTTGCAATTGCTAGTTAAATATTTAAAACGTTACTTGGGAAAGCTTCTAAGTATATCACATCTAAACAAATTTTCAATCTAACTTCACATTTAGTATCCTTTCCCGCCTACCACACCATTCGGTGACAATTTCATGTAAATCCGCTTATCATATTACAATACGTGTCTGCCGACAATGTATAAACATATCTTCCAACGTTATCCATTTCACACCTGTTTGAACAGCTGTGGGGAGAGACGTAATAAAAAATCATTAATATTTTGACGACCTTGAGAATTGAAAGGCGGCTATACATACGTTTACTTCTGTAAACAGAACTCTTGTTTTTTTAAGTCGG